>OU744727.1:29472582-30672582 GCA_916613615.1 Steromphala cineraria | reverse complement strand
TGTTAGCAGTCATGACAAATGTAGTTGGCTGTCCGCACCTATGGAACAATTTAACATGAATAACAATGAGAGAAAAATGAAAGTCAGGTGCTACGTAGGTATGTACTAATATTACCAGCCTGTCACCATTTAAAAACTCGAAAAAGTAAACTCATTTCTACTGCACCTATTTACATATTCTATTTACATCATGTTAGTTTTTATATCTTATTGCTTCTGCATTTTCATTTACAAAGCTAATACCGAAAATAGATTTATTGGTAATTACTGTAGTTCAGCAGCAATGGGTGTGTCTGGATGGGTGACCTAAAGGTAAACTAAATCTACATCTATTATAATGCCGAATGAAGATTAATGTGAGAACTGTATCATGTGCTAGTACAAAAAGTGTTTTATTGCAAACATACAATAGAAATAAATGTAGTTTGACAATTTTACAACCATCCATTTTGATCAAGAGAAGATAACCCTATCAGGTATCATGTTGATCACCACAAGGAAATATTTTCAATGTAGTACAAATGAGGTTCTGACTATCATTGTTGACATGCTGTACGGAATTTTCCCTACAACTTGACAAAAGATGGTATGCAACAAGAAGTATCAATTTCAAGTCAAGTTCATCTCGTACATTTGAAGGAGATTGTATTACTTGATGTGTTGATATATTCCTATCTTACAGTCAAGTCAATCATCATTTCACTCTTCATACCTTGAAAAAAGTATGTTTGTGTTTTACAAAAGAGAAATTTTGTTTGGATTTTAACTAAAAATGAAGGTATTATAGCACGTATAATAAGGAGATAGCAGATAAGTAGATAACACCCTGTCCATTTCTGTACATTTCACCTTAATCTTCTCAACAACCAGGATCAGTGACTGTTTAAGGTACTTTCTGAAACCAGTAGATTAAGGGTTAATAAAGCCTTGAACTTCCTTGAACAATCTTCTCCATCTCAAATTAACATACATCATTAACATCCTTCATCGATTTTCAATTTCCCTCATCCACTATTTCATTGATTTATGTTTCGGCAGCTAGCATCCATTTAAAATCACATACTGGAAATTTGTGTGACATGGATAAGGGTTTAACTCTGGAATACCCTGAACATAAAACACAATTTGTATTCAACCAAAAACAACATATACCAGAAACATCATCCATCCACTTTATAGATGATTTATGTTTAGCATCCCAAAACAAAATCATGATGTATACCAGAAAAATCCATCATCCACTTTTTAAATGATTTGTGGTTTCAAAGCTACCAACCCACCTGATCCTGGAAATTTCTGAGACAAGGATAAGGGTTTAACTCTGGAATACCTGAACACATAACACAATTTGTATTCATCCCAAAACAACCTATACCAGATACATCCTTCATCCATTTGGATGACTTCTACAGGTAACATCAAAACCAGATCCCTCTATGAACCAAAGCCAAGTGGTAAGTAACAAGTTCAGTAAAGGTCACATGACCCCGAATATTTAGCCATGTGTCGACACCTTGTATAGGCTAGTCTAATATTGATGTATTTGCTTGTTTGCGTACCATAAAGATGAAAACTGTAATAAACATTGCTTCCGATACACAGGTGCCGCGTGCCTCAGTCCCATATGTTTGCTGCCACAGTGCTGGGGGGTCCTTGATGCTTATTCCTCTATTAGATTGGAAGAACTTTGGTAGATGGAAGCGCCACTTTAACAAACTTCCTGCTAATTCATTTAGCTCAGAGGGTAGTGTAAAGGAAGCTCAATCCATTACTGAGTTCAAATCTTGTTTTGAGATGAACTCTTGCTTTGAGAAAACAGCAAGAAGAAAATGTCTTAAAATTTGTTTTTCTTTTAAAACTGAGTTGGAAGAAAAACCTTCAGTTTTCATAAAGGTTGAAAACGTAACCTTTGAAACAGGGAGAGGATTATCACAGATTATTCATTTAAAGAATGAATGTTACTGAACTTAAGAACAGTTCCAAATGAACAGAAAGGGATGGTACAATATAACACCTAAAGAATTATCATATTAATCTATTGCTTGAAAAAAGCAAATCTTTGACAGTCCCCTTTCGAGTGATGAGCCATGCTAAATGGTGTTGAACTTATTGACACATGATAATATCAAAAGGATGCTCAAGCATTTGATAACCCCTGCTCAGAATTTGTAACTTATCCATCTATCTGCAAAGGATCACTTACAAACAACCTTCACAGCGACATAATCAATCCAGTTATGAGCCATGACCAAAGTTGCTGAACTTCATCAAATATCCATCAAATTTGCAGAAACCACTTACAAGCAATACATCATCAATCTCAAACCATTATGAATGATATCAGATAGAATGTCTCCAGTTTTGAACCATGACCAAAGTTGCTGAACTTCGTCAAAACACATCAAAACCAAGGACCAGTTACAAGATCATCAATCTCAAACCATTATGAATGACATCAGATAGGGTGTCTTTTGAACGTAAACAGGAAAAGTGGAAACAATAAACAAACAAAGGCTAACAATATATAATTCCTAGGTTACCTGTTACCAACAACTCCACTGATATAAGATCTGAGGCCTCAAGGCCTTATGTTTGATCTCAACCCATCCCTAGAGTTACCTGCCCTTCCCATCTCAAATAGATGACACTTAACTGCACACAAACTCTTCCATGGACAATGTCATGACTTTCCTCTGATCATCAAGATTTTACCACAAGAGAGTAAATGCAAAAATTTTGTCTTTTCCAGCCATCACTTTGATTGATTTGATTAAAGTTCATCTTGGTTAACCTAGCTAACCAATTAATCTCAATCTCTGTACTTTTATAATGCACACTGAAGGTGGCTGTTATTGCTATTGCTAATTAAAAATGATTGTTAACAATTACACTGATGAATTGTCAATCAGCAAAGTTTCAATACTGAGGCTACCCCTGACCTATTATGTCAAGTATGTAAAGGTATAATTTTCAATAAGTAAGTTTTTCAAACTGTACATTATATGATAGCCAGATTGACAGACATACAGATATATAGCCCAGAATCAACAGTATAATTTTAAGATATTTTCTTAAGTGTACATTATATGCATACCTTTGATCCTTATCAAATTCTATTAACACCAAATTCTGGAGTCCAGTTCAGATCAAAGTTGAAAATAATCTGATAAAACACACCACTGAATAAAATCATCTTGATATCCTAAAAAAAATCTTTTTGGGAATTTATAAGTACAAAGAGATAACCCCCAGAGGGAAGCCTAAATTGTCCAAGTTCACGGATCATCATTATTTCCAAAACACGTCAATATTTCATTGTCATCTTTTGCAGTAAAATCCTGAATGAAAGGTTTAATCATTTATCAAAAGATTTTGACATCTCACAAAACAATTATCTATCTTTAACATATCAGTATTCCTTTGTCATCTTTTGCATTGAAATCTTGAATGAAAGTTTTGATCTTGATTATTTATCAAAAGATTTTGACATCTCACAAAACTATTATCAATCTAAAACACATCAGTATTTCTTTGACACCTTTTACAACAAACTCTTGAATGAAAGTTTTGATCTTGGACCTTTCCCAACCCGCAGGTACAAATGTTTCTGATTATCTCCCCTTCCTCCCATCACTGGAGTGACATTAACGGGCGCATGTGGAATTAAATACACGTGAAGGAAACTGGAGACAAGCTCGGGATATTGTTCACATCTGTCAGTTGTACATTCGTACATACCTACCTTATTTTACACCTCAATGGTATGAAATAGACATGTTTTGAAATAGACATCTTGTGCATCCTATTCACTGAAATATATATATACATGTTAGGCTTGATCAATATATGTAGCAATGGTGTTAAAGGGGTCATAGATTTTATTAAATCTTCATTTTTTACAAAATCCTGAAATAAATATAAGATTTTGCCAAATATATCATTGTCAAGTCAAACATCACATTTCTCAACCAGATGATCTGTAGTCGTAGGAATTATCAACAATCAGCTAAAACTGCTGATATCAATCTTAGTGTGAACACCTTTTCACATGAGAAAGGTAGATGTATCTGTGTTCCTTAGCCAAACATGAAACTTCATTTCAGAAATATTGCTTATTATTTAAAAACATTGCCTCAAAATTGGTAAAAAAAATAATTTTCATTTCAATTCCCTCCTACCAAAAGAACATGTTAGTGCCCCTTTATATGACTGAACATTAATTGCTCAGAATGAATTGTCAGTGATTCACTGTAGTTCATAGACTTTGAGGATATCATTACTATGATGCGAAAGACTATATATTTTCATGTGAAACAAAAAATGTTATACATATCTATTCCAATCAATTTACACAATGTGCAAAGATCACTATTAAAACAGTATGTCAGATATGATAAAAATCGTTACATTGAGCTGTGGTTTTACTTTTATAATGACAAATTTGATACTTTTTTTGCCATATGGTTTTCAATTTGGAAAAGGTCATGAGTTTAATCATCAAATGTCAAACAAATGCTGAAAGGGAAAAGGTAAGCGGATCTTACCTAATGGATTTGTACCTGGTCAAATGTCAAAGGTTAAAGTTCAAGTTTGAAATCATATCAAAACTTATTTATGGATAATTTGATAATTTGACAAATGCATGATGCTTGGATCTAACATTATCATCATAAAATATTATACATCTTTAGAGGATATTTGTCTTTTCTGGACAAATATCATGTTTAAATCTAATCGAGTGAAGAAGAATTCAAGTTTATATTTTCACAAGTGGTGGAGATAAATAGAAAATTAAAACCATTATTATGCTACATCATATTGACAACATTGATCTTATATCATAACCCTTCTTACATGTTAACTGAAAATATTTGTAAATTAAGATTTATCCCAATAAAATAAATTTTAGCAAAACTCAACGGCAGATAATATCAACTAGATTATCAAAATACAATTATTTTGAACAAATAAATTTAGACAGCGAATCAAAATTTCTCATGACCAATTTGAGAAACATGAAATAAATAAATAAGAGAAATCGGAAATAGTTGAGGATTTCATGTCAGTCAGTGAATTGACACAATACTGACACAAGGAATTACTGACGTCACAAAGATAGTTGAAGGTGGTAGAGGGTGACATCACTACAGTGTTAGAGAGAATGTAACTGTCAAATTGCTATGCTTTATTATAAGTAGCTGACAAATTGGGATATTTTATTATGAGGAATGACAATCACAATCATTTGTTTCACCTTTATGAAGACAGATTAATGAGAAAGCACAGACACATTATAGATATGTTTCTCCTTTGAACCGAAGTGAGTCATTGAAAAAATATTTTGTAAATTTATTAATACAAAAAAGATCAAGAACATCCCTTGAATATTTCTAATCAAATTATATGTAGCCTTTATTCTTGCTATTATTTTATGTATCAAGCTGTTTAATTAGCGCCTTACCATTCCTAAAGGCCAAATACTGGGGTAGATAGAAAACTTGAAAGAGCCCATTTGATTTATACAGAGCAAACTTGATATTGTTGTATTTGGAATCCCAATCTAAAATGGTACAAATTCTTGTATTATTTTGGTAGGTAAAGTCCCTTACACATTAGGGTCAACAACAGTAACTAGTCAAACACCATACCAATTCAACAACATCCAAACTTTATCAAAATCTCAAAATCTCAAGCCCTCAATGTCCCATATCATCAATGAGTGGAGCTTTCTAGGCTTGTTTAGATGATTGGAAGGGTTAGCCAAATCTCAGGGGTCTACTTATGGTGAACTAAGAAACATTCAGCCTTTGAAATAAAAATTTTCGAATTAATATTTCGAAATTATAAAAAATAAAAACAAAACAAATAAAAGCCTCTAAAACATATTTCTAAACTTAGATCCCATTTTCAAAAGCTATCTAGCATTTAAAATCCCAAAGCTTAATTACTGCTTCAAGATAGGTTTTCCATACATCAAATTGTCTAGCATTGTTATTAACTTGCTATTCTATGTTAGGATCTGAAAGTCAGACAATTCGAGGGGTAGCAAATCTGAAGGGGAGGGAGTAATAAAAGGCAGACCACATTGCCCTGTCGACTCATCAAGCCCAGCCGATAAGCATCTACTAGTGAAGACGTAGTTGTCCTAACGAGCCTCTAATTATTGGCAGCAAGCCAGCAGCCATTACTATTTACACGCCTATATAATCCCCATATCTAGTTCAGAACCACTACAGATCTATATATCACAAAATAACATAAACGTTGTAATCATTCCCTCTGAAACATGGCTTTTATTATCTAAGTTGTTTTTGTAGAGCCGTTCCACGACTGTTAGGTGTTTTCTACTACGCATTCCGGTGTGAGTACCGTTAGTTGTACGCCAGATTTTTTATTTCTGTAAAAGTTGAAGAAGGTGTGTCTGCAGTTATCTAGAGCATTATTGTCAGAACAATTATCATGACAGTGATTTCAGTTATCGTAATTATTGGAGCATTTTTTTCAGTTCAAAGACTGTTAGGTGTTTTCTACTACGCATTCCGTTGTGAGTAGTTGTACGTCAGATTTTTTATTTCTGTAAAAGTTAGTTTAAGAAGGTGTGTCTGCAGTTATCTAGAGCATTATTTTCAGAACAGTTATCATCACACTGACTTTAGTAATCTAAATTATTGTAGCATTTTACAGTTTCTAACTGTACAGTATTTTTCTATGATGCATTCTGTTGTGAGATGTTGTAAGCAAGGTTTTTATTTCTGTAAAAGTTAGTCTATGAAGGTGTGTCTGCATTTATCTAGAGCATTATTATCATCTGGAACAATTATCATCACACTGATTTCAGTAATCTTAATTTTTGGAGCATTTTCAGTTCAATGACTGTAATTCTACAAAAGTTAGTCTAAGAAGGTGTGTCTAGATTTATCTAGAGCATTATTGTCAGAACAGTTATCATCACAGTGATTTCTGTAATCTAAATTATTGTAGCATTTTACAGTTTTGTGAGTAATCATAATTATTGGAGCATTTTCAGTTCAGTGATTGTTGTTGTTTTGACTGTAAGTTGTTTCTGCTTCAAATTCTGACGTGAGTAGTTGAAAAGCAGAATTTTTTATTTCTGTGAAAGCTAGTTAAAGAAGGCGTGTCTGCAGTTATCTAGAACATGATTGTCAGATCATCACACTGATTTCAGTAATCTAAATTATTGGAGCATTTTTCAGTTCGATGAATGTTAGTCATTTCTGCTTCAAATCCTGAATAGTTGTAGAAGGTAGAAACTTTTATCTCTGTGTCTGCAGTTATCTAGAACATTATTGTCAGAATAGTTATCATCACACTGATTTCACCAGGTTGATCACGGATTTTTGAAAAGGGGGGTATCGGATTAGAAATTGTCAACCGTGGGGGTGGGATTGTATTGGGGGGGGGGGGGGGAATCTTGACCCCCCTCCAACCCTCCCTGGATCCGCCAATGTATTCATCAAAGGATATATATCTTTGAGGAGACTTAAAACTTGGAAAATTTCTACCCATAGACTTAGAGAAGATAAATGTTATGAGTCATCATGTAAGACTTTGGTGCTGAAGTACCTTCAGTGTGAAGCAAATTTTGCTAAAATGCCAACATTCTCTAAAATTTTAATCCAAAGCCAATTTTTCAATTTTAAGCACTGTTATATACATCAGGAAATTACAGATGAATAAGTTGATAAGTGAATGGTACAATGTCTTATTTGAATCGACAATTTTCAAAGTTCCATGAATGATAACAAATAGATTCTAGATACATTCTATTGAAAAATGGCCCAAAAATTGGAAAGTTAATATTTTTATAAATACAGAGGAAATCCTTTGTAAGTGTCACTTAAAAGGTAAGTTGGTAAATTGCAAAGTTGAAATACAATCATTGAGGATTGGTTTGTGAGAATATCACTCACTATGAAAACACAAAGTTGAAATAAATCTGACCGAACCCTTAACAGTACAAAGACGTCATAGCCATTGTTGTGGTCCTGGAATTATTTCTAGTATGCATGAAGATATATTTCATTATAAACTTAACAATAGCTGGTTATCTTCAAAGATTAAGAAAATCTAAGTTATTCAAATTGACACGAACTTTATCACCATACCCATTGTGCTGTTTAATGTTCTATTGAACGGACATCATAAAGGCAAATAAAATAACACTTTGGGGACTGTAGTTGTACTCAGTACCCCATTAATCTTCACATACTTTTATGATTATGGAAAAGATCATAAATATAATCCTTTTATTATATTGCTTGGACTGACATATTTTGTTGGAAAGAGATTTTGCCATTCCAAAAAAAGATTATAGTGCTAGAAATTGACAATAAATTCCTTGAAATTTATTATTTAAACCATTAAATATGTCTTATCCTTACTCCCAACATTATGTCTTAATAACAAATTATTATTATTAATTTCATAACCTTTATAAAACTAAGTTTTAGGTATCAAGGTGTTGTTCAAATAAAAGGTAAAATTGTTTCCAAATATTTCATCAAAATCCTCAAAAACTTAAATTTCCCAGTCCAAAACATGACGAGTATTATATCATCTTTGAAATAGATATCTATACTTTACCCTGATTCAAATTATATTTTTGTTAATAAAATCTTTTTGAACAATGAAATATTTGATATACATGTTAAGAATAAGAAAATTTATATTTAAGATCTTTAATTAATCTTTATTGTATGTTCAAAAGACGGTTATTTTCTTCCGTCCCTTTTCAGGTGAACTCGGGTATTGCCCTTGAAAAAACATATAAGCAGTTAAATATATAAATAAACAAACATATATAACATCATCCAAAAGAGAAACCACCTGTTCCTGATAAGGTAACTACTATCCCCCTAATTAGTTAATCTAGAACTGTAGTAACAATCATATTACAGGTAATTCATCACATGCCTCTATCTTTCCCAGTAATTTGTAGAAAATTATTATTTATCATAAATATATATTCAATTACTGGGAATCTATTAGCGATGAAGTGTTAATCTACTGAGAATAGATCGTGAACTAAATGTACTTTCCTACAATACATTGCAAGATTTGAGTTTTATCAATACTTGTTGAATCAATTATTTTCTGAACATTTATCAGTAGTGTTTTGGGGGAACAAAACTTGACAAGTTATTCTGGAATATCTTGAACATAGATGAAGGATCAATTTCCTTGATGTTGGTGGCTAATAAGAATGCCACATGACACTAAATAAAATAATATTTTTCATATTTTTCCTTAATGGTTGTTCTCATAACATTTTCAATTTTATCAATGTATGAGCGCCACTGAGCATCCGTAAGGTGGATTACAAATGAACATATACACATAACTCAATAAAAGAAATTACATAAAACAGTTAGATTATTTAACTTCAAAGGCACATTTAACTTAAATTCAGTCTTGTGTAAAAATCTAAAAAAATTAATTCTCAAACATGCTTTTAATTTTAAACAATGATAAAAATATCACTTTTGTTTTTTAAATCGTGAATAATGTACTAAACGTATTTGAGCGGTCACTCCCCCTGTGTAACACAGAGGCCTTCTATAAGAAATGGGTCGACATCCGTTGGCATTTCCTTACCGGAAACAACTTACTTTCGCTTCACTCTGACTTCCATAACCCATGTATGTATCGCATTCAGCGATTCTGTTTGTTGATTTTCTTTAATGTGGCAAACATGATCATGTGGTCAGCAAATATCAATGACAAATGCATATATTATACCCATTTTCTATCATCTAAATAAGTCATTAGACAAATGTATGTTTTATAATCAAAAATTATTATCTTAAAAAACATTTATCTTTTAAGAATTAGCAAATTATCATTAAGAAATGACTGACAAAAGTTTAAGTCTGTGTATGAAATAAAACCAGTAAGTTATTAGCCCAAAGATGTTTTTACTGTTACTAGCCTTGCTCAAAAGTCACAAAGTTGTTTATGTCTGTTATTTCATACACTTTTTTGTATGAAGAAGGAAACAATGAAAATGTTAGAGGTGATGTAGTTCACATAGTGATTGGTGTTTTACTTTGTATCCCTTTCAGATTTCTACAATTTATCAAACATAGAATTTCATTTACAATATAACATCTTATTATAAAGTAAAAGGATAGTTTCAAGAATGATAACATTATCTTCAGACATTAAGGTACCTCAAATGAATGTAATCTTCTACAAAATGGATAAATAAACAACAAATAAACATTTCAATAGAAGCTTAATTTTGGAACTTATTGAACGTACCCAGAGCTAAGGACTTAAGGGTCATCTTTTCTTGTCTATGTGAAAAGCAAAACATAATCCATTTGTACTCAATCAATATCATTGTCAAGGAAATGAACTTATCAAGAATCTATGTGTTAGGACCATATAGGTATGTATAGAAGGTATTAATACACAAATGTGTCAAGTATAATTCATCAATTTGTGTCACATTTTGATTCAACAATGTTCTCTTTGTCCAAAAAATATATGTGGTTCAATAATTATCAAATGTTATCATCTATTCAAAGATCACAGATAATCAAGGATTTGCCATAAGGTCATAAGCCAAAACAATTTTCAATGACAGTACACTATGATTATGGGTAAAATCATTACCAGGGTGTAATATGTTGAAAAAAGAAATCTAAAGGGGGTTGTATTTCATTTGTAACAAATTAATCTTGGCATGACCTTATCAAGAAATTATTTTAAAAGAATGTTTACCTTAATTTTAGTTCTACTTTCTCCCTACCAATAAAAGCAAGCCATTAACCTACAACTGTAAGGTGTAACACAAACTTAACTGTACATGAAGTCATCAGAAAGAGATTCATTATTATATCATACTCATTATTCACAATCTAAACTTAAATTTCAGCCACCAAAGAGCCCTAAGGATACATATATCTATGTCAAGAGCAATAAACATAAACTGATTCACTTCACTAGTGCATTCATTACAAGGTGCATAAACAAGAAACACCAAATATTCAGGTAATTAACATGGGAAGTCAGGTTCAAGGTGTCTGGTATCATGTACCAGACCAGATTGAATCATGATGGCAAATTTACTGCAAAAAAATACAAAGAGTCACCTTGTAATATTTTAAAATGAAGATAGTAGAAAAATTCACTAACTGCAATTAGTCACATAGTAAAATTATAGAATTAAATTGAAGGAATATCCCCGTTTCAAAAAAACACAAATGATGGCAATATTACCACACTAAATTGCAATCAGTCACGTCATGAAATTATAGAATTTAAATGATAAAAATAATAAAAAAACAAAAATTGTGGGTAGATACCAGTAATATAATAATAGAGCCATTCGCTTATCAGACTTTTCATGCATGATTCTTTCTTTAATTCAAGTGATTATTTTCAAAATATGCAAGGAATCGTCATCAAACATTGAAGTATTCTTTCTTGCATAATAAAAACTTGAAAATAGATAATACCAAAATAAAACAAGCATCTGGAAAAATTTGTGTTATCAAGATTTGAGGAATAGACAGAGCTCAAAATAGCTTATATATATAGAAGCGATAGACAAGATTATAAATATTCATGGCTTAAAATAGTACAACTACAATTCAAGGCATATGCGAAAATAGAACAAATTATCTTTAAAATACACAAACAAGATAGACCAATAATAGATAAAATATAATGATCAAATGTGTGTAGTTCCAAAACTATGGTTAGACTGAAAAAAAATGTTTGTTATATCACTAAACCTGTTGTAAAGGTTATGATATTAACCTCAATAACCAATTGTGTCAGTTTCGCCTCGTTGATCTTGTTCCGACTGATTCATCAACAGTTTGAGAAGCAAAAGGTTTCAACTAATTCATCAACAGTTTGAGAAGCAAAAGGTTTCAACATGAAAGAAATAGGATAGCCTACCTGATTTTTGGGGAAGGAAATTAGATCTCATTTTCCTGAAAGCTATCTAATGAAGTGGAGTCTATTCTACTGTTTCGGTTATCAAATCCGGATGAATGTGGTTCAAAGGTATTGAAATCTCCTTTCAAACCAGAAGCGGAAAAAAAGGGAAACCCAAAGGTTAACACCCTTCATTTCCATCCCTAAACAGAAGGACCCGTGATTAAAATAGTGCCTTTAGGTAAGTATATTTATGTTGATTGACTATCATTTGGAACTACTGATTAAAAAGATTAAGTATTTAAATATAATATTGTGTTATTTTTGGATTAAATCAACAGAATGTTAAGTTTCCTCTATTATTAAGAACATGTCTCAGAATGCAGTAAAGAATATGACTGTAGGGCTCTAGTGGTTTTATTAACATGGAGATAGCTTTATTGATAATGTAATAACAAGGCCGATTATGTGACTGATCAGATGCTTTTACATTGTAATAAATCACTTTTCTAACCTTTCTACTGAAGTTCATTGTGATATGACTTCCACTTATCAACCATATTAATGAACAAATGATTTTAGTCCAATCATACTTCTAATGTAAACTGCACTACAGTGATGTAGTGCAAATCATGCTGGCCTTTTAACACCAAATGTCAATGTTCTATTGAATTAATGACCTTGGTCTCATATGATGTTGTGTTCTATGAAAGGCACTTCATCCACATTGTACTCAGTTCACCCAGCTGAGTGAATTGGTACCTGAACAGTGGATTTACAAGGTTTCACTGTGCACTAATCACCTTCTCATTAATTACAATGCCTTAATTCAGAGTAATATTGTAGATAGCTAGGTATAATTATCTGTAAATAGCTCTAAAAACTAAATAAACTATAACAACTACATTATCATCACAATGTCTGTAGATCACAAACATCATTATTCCTGTAAAAGTGCAACACAGAACAGCACGCAAGTATTGATTAAATAGCTAGATATTCTGGAATACAATTGAACAAATTCATTCTAACAATACACATACAATAAAAAAAATCTAATCAAAATATTACACAATATTTGGGTTTTAGCACCATTCCATGATGAACTCAACAAGTGATATTGTCTTAATGAATGAACACAATGAATGGCATCAGCTAACTGACAAGAGCAGGTTTATATGGATGGGAGGATTGCATGTACAGGATACAGACTGACAGAAAGGAATGCAATTGCTTTAAAAATGACATAAAAACATCGACACCTGAAATACCTTGCCAATAACATTTTTGCAGATCCTTCCAATGAATGAGGTTTTGGCTCCATTTTGTAGAGAATGTTTGTGATCAATATAAAATGCAAACAAAAGAGGATCAGAATAAGGATGATAGTAGTTTGAGGGTTCTCAGAAGAATTGATGATCATGATGCATCAATGAAACTAAATAATTTACCATTAAAAGCATCATGTTTAATCATATTTTAATGAATTTGGTTCTAGCAACATTTCGTGATGAACCTATTCAATCACCATCTATCAAATAAACAGTATTAGTTTTCAGAAATTGTGTACAGAATGGATGATGGAATTGCATGTTGCCCAATTCATTCAAGAAAGAATGTGAATGGATTAATTCTACATACTGTTGTATCACCTGAAATATTTTGGTTTTGCAGTGCCAAATAAATATCCTAAAATCCCAATTGAAAGCTATTGATGAAGTTCAGCAACAATGGGCATGGCTCACAGGATGGATGGGTCACTTCATGGGGGGATAATATGAGGGATTGTAGGGTTGTTTGCAAATCAAAAGTTAAAGTGATTGATTACTCTCCCTCTTTGAAAACAGTCAAATTGGACATGAGAAGCCTTGTTTCAAAAAGATGAACCCCCCTTTCAAAATTCCTGAAACTGTGACTGAGTTGTGTGATTTGTTGTGTCATCATGAATAAAGGATTGGAAATAAGAACAAATAAATTTTGCCTTATTTGTTTATAATGTGTGAAGTGCCTTGAAGAAACTTTTCAGCCAATATGAATGAACACAACATCATGTACGATATGAGCAAGCTGACAAGTGCAGGTCCAGAATGGATGAAAGGATGGCATGATGTTGTGCCAGACATGAAGGAATGAGAATGTTGTGGGTGGTGATATTCACTAATTATATTTAGCCAATAATGTTGTGTGGAATAAAGTCTGTAAGCCAGAACCAATATGAAGAACGTGATTTTAGAAACATTTTCTGAAAATGAGGAAAACTCAAGTTTCCTTCTCATTTTGTTTATATTTATTTATATGCTTATATTATTGACCATTTTATTTCAGAGTCTAATTGTGGAATACTTCTCATGCAGAACCCTAGTCTCCTTTCTTGTAAAAATATGATAATACTAAGGTACCTTAGTTTTTTACTACTAACCTTAGCAAAGCTTTTCACACTGGTAGATCAAATGAAGGGTCTTAACCTGCCGGTTACTCATATAGTATCAAGGTTTTCTAAATGGCAAATTTATATTAATGAACAAAGTTTTTACTCTAAGATTTGGAAAAGGTCAAAGAATAGTAAGGCTATCTCATATTTTCTTTGGTGCGTGAGTGAGTTAATGCTTAATGCCGCTTGGGCAATATTTCAGCCATCAGCGACGGGGAACTTTTCTTGGACTGATAGGTAAAATGTCAATGTCTAAAATGTTAAATTAGAACCAATGACTGTGGCAGACCCAAGGGCAGACAGTAAATTGGACGATCATCAATATATACCAAAATCTTAATGCCAATTTTAACTAATGAATAGTAAAATGACTTTAATTTGTATTATATGGTTTCATTCTGATTGTATACATAATGTTAATGCGAACTGTCACTGGAGAGGGCTTAATAAGTTTGAGAACTTGTGGCAAATTAATTTCACTTATGTGAATTAAATATGTTAAAATAAAAAACACTTTAAATAAAAAATCACAACTTGATTATCTTAAGTTGGACAATTTGGTGCCCAATCCATTTCACTTAGGTAAAAAAAAAATTTAAATAAAAAAACGACTTTAAATTAAAATCACAACTTGATTATCTACTCCAAAGTTTTTGACCTTTACAGGAAAAGAGTTGACCTGTTTCTCACAAGTGTTGAGTGAAATCTGTCAGCCTAACATGCTAATTAGGTTTAACACAGTAGCTAAATGTTACAGTCTTCCCTGTGTCAATATCACTTTCAATTCCTAAAATGTTTCTGAAATCACAAGTTGTCTACATTATTTTTGTTTCTAAAGTACAACTTGTTTATAAAACTGAACTTAAATGATATGACTCATTACTTGACAATCAAATTATATCAAAATATAAAAAGTTAAATTTCATATTTTGTTATTTTTTAAAAGTCATGTTCAAACAGTTGTTGTTAAATATCACTGATAGTGCTGATTCTCATCTTGCAGAATCCCTACATGTATAAATTTGATCATGGGCACACATTATTTTTTCTGCCTCCTAAATGTATTCATTCATCAATTCTATTTTTATGTCTAATATAAAAAACGACAAGAACATGAATCAATCTTGGCTTTTGCACAACCAAAATAAGTTTTCCATTTCTTCTGAAAAAATTCATTTTGACATATCCTTTTACTTCTACAAAAAAACCTGTAAGAGACATTCACCTTGCAGAACCCCCTGCATACAATTATGTTAATTTGGTCAAAGTGGAAGCCATTAGTTTTTTCTTGTCTGCTCATGAATTTATTTGAGTGGTTCGGAGGCTGGCTGCGTAATGAGTGTACCTGAGCGGCCACTAACGAGGTTTCCCCTCCACACCTTTCTCTTTCACCTGTTGAACTCAGGTAGAGACCTCTCACCCACCTGTCATGTCAATAAACTGCTGATTTTTATACCAATTGACAAAGAAATTCTACAGCTTACCATTTCTTATATAAATTTCCTTGCACTTGGAGGCAGGTGAAATGTTTTTGCTGTTCAAATTGATGTTGAATTTGGTGATACATAATTTGTGAAATACACCATTAAATAGGGTGAAGAAGGGAGGGCTATATGACTTTTGTACACATTGACAATAAAATCTTAGAGTTAACAATTTCTTATTAAAAATTTCTTGAATTTGGAGTGAATCGGTGAGTTGGTGTTTAGTGCTGCTTTGGCAATATTTAAACCATTAGCAGCATCCTACATTAGCCTACCTTGTAGGGGCAGTAGCACGTTTTTTGATAATTTTATATTTTAAATTCTTTATTAATAATTGTAAGTTAATTTTTAATGTATTATTTTGACAGTGTCAAAAATCTCATAACACAAGCCAATCATCCATAGTCAGAGGACAAAGTATGAAAATTCACATAAAATCCATTGGCGGCCATTCTTTTGTGAACACCTTTAATTCATTTTATGTAAGAAAATAGATCGCATGGCTAAACTTTACGTTATATTTTTGAATTATTACTGCTCCTTTTAGTTCAAATACATTGTCTTTCGATTGGAACCATTAATTTTCATTTTCCTGACATCACCATATATTCCCCCTAAAAACGTGCTACTGCCCCTTTAAAACACCGAAAAAAATAATACCTCTAATATTGGAAAGGGTCTTCTTAATTGTTCAAAAAGACTACAAAGTCTTATCTAATCGCACAGAACAACACTCATTGTTTATCCACAGCATTTAAAAACTTTTAGATCTGTAGAATACAATACTAGAAACTTCAGTTTCATTAATTATTTCCTTTAATCCTGATAAAATTCTTTTAAACCATATTCTGTTTACACAAGGAATGATTAAGTGAATACTTGAATCTTCAATTTTTCATTGATTTTTTATTTAATCTTTATAAGATTCTTTTAAAACGATCTTCCGTTTACACAAGGAATGATTTAGTGAAAGCTTTGCAGATATCCCAGTGATTCCATTACACATCTCACATGGTACAATAATGCACACAGCATGAGATGAATAAAACATCAGATATGCAAGGATAAAACTTTCTAGTTAGGAACAACCCCATCTTCAGACCCCACACTGTTTCACAACCTTGGAATTCTGCACGCTCAGCTCATTTTACTAATGTCAGTTGCTTCACTGCAACTTCAGAGATCTTTAGTTTAAAATATACTGACATACCATAAGGAAAAAAACAACAAGTTTTAGCTACAAACATGCAACATTTGTAACTATTTCCATGGAGCTTTCTGGAGAAAAAATTATTCTGGAGAAAAACTTATTCTCGAGAAAAAAATGTTGTATCTATTTATCCAGACAGCAACCACAAAGCTTTTCCCCAGCCGCTTTTGTAATCTAGAGTGCCAAAACTATCTTCCGTCAAAATAAAAACTCTTTCGGAACACTTACTGATAGCATACACATCGGTAATCAAAACATGCATATCTTCACCTAGAAATGCTGATCTTGAAAATGAATATATTAATTATCCAAATATTAAGTTTGCAAACATTTCTGAAGAAATCCACAGATTTCCGACTGACTAAACTATTATGATAACTGCATTAAGTACGCCATCATCAAGAAGCCCCTTGTTTGACTTGGCCGAGATCCAACTGAGGTCTTATTTTTGCCAAACGGAATGCACTTCATTACTACCCTAGAGATTCTTCTCCAGTGCACGTCCTTAATAAATACAAGCTCATTGGAAATTTAAAATAGGCCTCCTGTGCAGTCAGTAGAGTGCCAAGTTTAAGAGGATGATTTCACAAAATCATAATGAAAAACAACTGGAAAAGGCATTCACCTTGGTTTACTCCTACATGCAATAATTGTTATTGATCATGTTTGATGTTTTTTATGTTTGATACAGAACCTAGTCATCATTATTTTTTTCAATTTCACTAGTTGTGCTTCTCCTTTAAAAGATAATGAAGCTAAGTTACGTGTAGCTTTTTGATTTCTTAGTCATCGTAAGTATATTCAATCCAATGCTCCTCTTACAAAAGATGAAGTAAGTTACTATGTATTTTCTCTCATAGATATTATTATTTATTTATCATTAGTATATTCAAAGCATCATTAGTATATTCAAAGAGTCCTCCTTTTAATCACAATGTTGCTAGGGTATGTACCTTTTTATTTGAACTTAGCCTTATAAATTCGTAATCAGTTCCTATTTTGAAAGACAATTGAGTTAATCTAATTTTATAGTTTTCTTAAATGGATCAGATGTTCTGTCATCATTTTCCCTCCTCCATTCTTAAAGAAAGTATATAAATTCAATCACTTGTAATTCCACCAACAGGGTCTTAAACATATCTATTCAAATTTCAGTTATTGTTATACCAAAATTTTAATGATAAATGACTTTTTATTGTTTCAACAGGGTCTTTAATATACCTATTCAAATCCTGCAAAATTATGATGGATACTAAAATTGGATCATCAAAATAACCCTGGGGGGACAACTGATAACAAATATTTGATGTGTTTTGCATACATATCTTAATAACTGGTACTTTGCTTAGTCTAGACTGTATGACGACTATGATCTATAAATGCCTTATCAATATGATAAATATAGCATATTTTGTTCTTCATCGCAATGTTTACTATCAACCGGCAGCAACAACATGTGTGGTTTCGTTTGAATCTTATATCAGTCACGACTTCCCAAAATATGTTTATTTATGCCAATAAATCGTAACTGATATGAAAACTCACAAAATGTTATTCTCCTTTGGTTCGGTGGACATAAGCATATTTTTCACATCTTTGGGAAATTTTCCTATAAGTGCCATGTATAAAATATGATTTTTCATAAGCAAATTCCATATTTAAATTACAGATTTTAAAATTTTCATTGCAAATATGATTGTACTCTTCTGAATTAAATCTTTTGAGTTATCATCAAATTGTCAGAGAATTGAAATGCTGCAAAAATAATTCTCATGGGACAATAAAGATTGTATTATCGCATCTTGACAAAAACATATTACATTTATCTTTACCCAAAGATATTCATAATTTCCATCTTTCTGAAATCTCAGATTTCTTCTATATATATATAGTTCTAAATCCGTCAACTATACCTGTAAATTGGCCACTAAGTTCGGCTCTATTTCACTCAGCAGTTAAATTGTTTACAACTGTATATTTCAAATAAATCACGAAGATGAACACAAAGAGAAAGTAAAATTCTTCACATCTCCAAACACTACTCCCAAAAGTAAGTTTATTCAACCAAATGTTGTAACCGATATCAAACCTCACACAAAGTTTCTTTTTGCTTCAGCGAAAACAGATTCAAATTTCACATCTAGGAGAAGTGATATCCCATAAGCTGATGTACCTTCCTATAAAACCAGAATTTACAGAACTGGAGTAGAAAAGCATGCTCTGGCGTTCAAGTTCCGAGCTTGATGCTTCATAAAACTTCTCTCCGAGGACAAAACTGTCTTGGTAAGATTCTTTCAACAGAAACTCAGAAGCATGAAGATAGGGAAGGACATTTATCATTGGTGCAACTCTCAGCTCAGTTCATTTCTCACTAGACTCAAGTTTAGTCCAGTGCTCCAGATAAGCTGCGTATCTGCCTATTTTACGCACTAAAATCGTTGAAAACGTAATTGATAAGAAAACTGAGAGTACAGATACGCAGACATTTTCCTTAAAACCCAAAAGAATCAAAATACCATGCGTACTGTACGCAATAGTTTGTAAAATCTTGCGTACTGACGCATAAATTTGTCACGAATGGATATCAAAGCTCTACATGTGTGTTTGACACGTAAATCGATGCCTATCTGTTGTATTAAGTTGTATGCAGTAGTGCTTGTTTGTATAAGCGATGCCTCCTCATTAATTTTAGTTGTTTTACTGGAACATTTAAATTCAGGAACAAGATGTATTTATTCTTTCAAAAGACATTACAAGATTGAATAACTACATTCATTGATTTATTTACATTTAAGATAATAACACAGTTATCTTGGTAGAAAATAACCCAGTCATGAAGAATTGTGAGTGTACAATCTAATTTTTAAACAAAAATACCCAATTGCCAGAAATCTGAGGAGTACAATTTCACTCAGTACTCTCTCAAAATCAAGTTTACTCAATTGTTTTCAAAACAGGGAGTAAATACTCAATAGGTCAAAAAATTATCTGGAGCACTGTTAGTCGCTGAAATGAAAAACGTATCTAAAATTCAACTAAGTAGTATAAATGAAAAAGAGCCTGGGTTGTTGATTTTCAGAAACAGCAGTGATGTAGACTTAATAATAACAAAGACATGCATCATTACATCTTCCTTTGCAAAGCCTAAAACGCCAGGTTTGAGTTTTATGCCTTGCTGCAGACACTTGAATTTTCTGTGCTTGCTCTCTAGCTTACCATGAGAGAAAGCAATAGTCAGTCCAATCAGAAAGTAACTGGAGGTTGCTAGCCTATAGGGGCGCTGATATCAGCACAGAAAACTCAAGTGTCTGCAGCAAGGCATAAAACTGACAGTTTCGATAATGGCATTTTAAGCTTTGAGCAGGAAGACGGGATCATTCAAATTTTTTTGTTTCAGACTCATTTCTGACAAGAACACAGTTTATATTTTTAGCGACCAATTTGGTTTGAACATTTCTCATATGAAATAGGTTGTTATTTCCAATTCTTTCCCAACAGAGGCAGATTAAGTCATGAAATGTTTATCAAGCTTCTGTTCTAATTTGCCAAGTTTGTGGGGTAGAATGGGAGATGCATGGTTGGATGCAATCAGAGTTAGTTGTGCAATCAGCGACGCTGTTCTGAATTGATCATTTTGGCTACTGAATCATGACAAAGACAATGTGACAGGAACAATTAACTCTTTCCATGCGAGAAGTGTCAATTGCTAAGAATATTATAATGGTTTGTTGCCTGAAACCAGGGATCTGTTATAATTCGAACAGAGGTAGGATCAACATTTTATGACTTGATCTACCTCTGTTTGGAGAGAATAGTTATTTCAATGTTCAAATCAAGATAAAGGTTGGGTTTGTTTTATAAGAGTTACCATTGCTGCAACTGTCAATAAAAGAACTAAGTTCATCCTTTTTTATGACAACCGTGGTTTGAACATGTCACAAATTAACAGAGTTGATTATTTGCATTCCAGTTTTAATACTAAACTTGTAAATAAGATTAATAGTATTTCGACATTAATTAATTATAATAATAATTATTAGATCATGTAATGAAGGTACCTTTAAGACGTACATTAATGATTTATACAAGACAAATGACAACCACCAAGTTTATAGTTTTGACATTTGGTTTTGATATGATTTTAAACTATGCATTACAAAAGAGTTATGATGGTGAAATCCTGTAATCATAGCAGTTATCTTTCAATCAACTTTTACCGTTTTTAATGTTCACATAGTCTGAAATGGGTTGGCAACAGGTATGGTTTTAAAACTTTTTCAAATGAGTTGTGAGATGGTTATTTCCATTACAGTTTCTATTTCAGGATAATGTAAACAAGGTCACTATGTAAACAACATACTAAATAACAAGAAAGTGTTAAGCAGTGATTTGTAATAAATCATAAAAGTTTCTTTGGTATTTATTCATTAAGCCCTATAAAAATGTGATGGCAAAAAAATTGAGGTATCCCTATATCATTTCATACTTCATGTTATGTGTTAAAGGGACAGAGGCACATTTTTTTTAGCATTTTATATTTGAATTTGTTCACTAATAATTGGGCCTTCATGCCAAATGTGTAATTTTGAAAGTGTCAAAAATCTCATTACATAAACCAATCATCCATAGTCAGAGAACAAATTATAAAGATTACCATAAAGTCCACTTGCAGCCATTTTTGTGTGAACACCTTCAATTCATTTTGTGTAAGCATGGCTGAACTTCACATTATGTACTGATTTATAACTAATTCATTAAGTTTAATAAATTTGTCTTTCAATTTGAAACATTTATTTTCAATTTCTTGACATCACCTTATATTCCCCCTAAAAATGTGCTATTATTGCCCCTTTAAATTACTTAAAGGGGCAGTAGCACGTTTTTATGTGGAACATAAGGTGATGTCAGGAAAATGAAAATAAATGGTTCCAATTGAAAGACAATGTATTGAAACTAAATAACGCAGTACTAATTCAAATATATAACGTAAAGTTTAGCCATGCGTTGCCCTTTTCTTACACAAAATGAATTAAAGGTGTTCACACAAAATGGCCGCCAATGGATTTTATGTGAATCTCGATACTTTGTCCCCTGACTATGGATGATTGGCTTGTGTAAGGAGATTTTTGACACTGTCAAAATAATACATTTAGCATTAGCTTACAATAATCAGTGAAACATTTAAAATGCAAAATTATCAAAAAACGTGCTACTGCCCCTTTAAAGCTACATGTTTTGTTTGTGAAAATATTCTTTCACTGATGATAATGAGCTATAAGTTATTTTATGAGATTGTGGCATGTACCTTGGAATAAAAGCTACTTGACATTTTTTCCTGATTAACTGAACTTGTGTGCTTGAACCATCATGAAAATCAGATGAAAAGATTTTATACAAAATTTCACGGAAAAAACTGAAAAACAATTTCACTCTAAACCCTATAGAAATAATTTTATCTATAAAAAGAAAATATGTTATTTCAGTCTGTGAATTTATAAAATTTCTTTACTAATTTCAATTGGAAAACAAAAAGTTGTGTGAAATAAACGATAAAAAAATTTAAAAGATTTTTTAAAAAATAAAAGCTTTCTTGACAAATTTATAAAATGATTAATTATAACAAAATAATTTGCTCTTAAACTGATTAATTCTGATGAAATGATAATTCTTTTAAATTCTTGCATCTTCAAATGCATGTGTTGAGAGCCTATCAAACTTGAGTCTACGTGTGTTAATTCAAACATCAAAAGCATCTGAAAGTCAGAGAGATAAGCTGAAACATAAATAAGGTATAATCAGCAAGTTTATCTCATTGAATTGGCAAATGTTGCAAAACATGGACGTAATTTCAAACACATTAAGTTCAAATTTGATAAACTGGGTTTTGAAATTTGATGACCATTTTATCAAATTGATCCAGTTTCGTTCCAGATAACAAATGTACATCTTGCAAAGATGAAAATGTAGGTTACTTTTGAAGTGCATTTCACCATAATTTGTTTTTAAAAGCATGAAGCATACATAATTTTTTTACTTCATACTTTTACCTTTTCAATGATAAATCCTCCAAAAATATTTGATACTTAATAATAACATTTTATGGACAAAAACACTTCTTTTTTTTTAAACAGATTTGTTTTCAATCAATGATGCCAAATTGTGAAGCTTTAAACATGAACCAAAAAAAACATTATTTTTCAAAATTATTTCAACAAAACCTGCTTTGTTCTTTTTTCATTTCCCCTAATGTAATGTCTGAAACATGTTGAAACTATTTTTCCACAAAACTTTGCTTTTTGAGGATGATCCTCAGGTGTATTTCTAAAAGCTAAATTACAAATCCTGATAATCTAACTAGATATCTATTTCACAAGCAGTACCTTTAACGGACTCTGCCCACCCAGAGTGTTTTATATCCCTTAAATAATTCACTTAACCTTTATGACAAAGTGGTGATACAACAAAAACTTTCATCTCTGATCAAAACAGATTATGCAAATGCAAAACAAAAAATGTCTCATCACAAAATCATTGATTGGAATAAAGATACATAAGAAATTTATAGATAGACAAAATACCACTTTTGGGCTGGCTACTTCTCAGGTTTATTTCATACACTGATATAACATATGTAAAACAACATAATTTTTAGAAAATAAAATAGCATAAAATATTTTTTCAAAAAATGAAAATCAACAATAAAGTAAATTTTGGAGAATTTTGTTTTTCAAAACTAAAGTTTATGGTCCACAAATCATAAATCACATAAAATCTGACCTATCATTAAATTCCCCTTAGAAAAAAATCAGATTCAGTGTATCAGTGATGGCATACATCAGGTGCTATATAGCGGCTCCTCTAGGATTTTCAGCCTCTGATGACAGCTGTTGATAGACTAGATGAAAGGGCACCTGTTATGGAGTCTCCACAGTCTAGCACAAACATTCAGGCCTCGACATGCCCAAAACAGCAGGCCTGTGCCATTATAAACATACAGAGAGAAACACAAGCCTTCAACCCAGCAAGAGGAAAACAAATGTTACATGAATCGGGGTAATACAAAAAGATTGTGCTGAGGGGAAAAAGTATTAAAAGGACTATTAAGATATCTAGTTTTTTCTTTGATGGATGGTAGTTTTTAACCCTTTCACCTCTATATTAATAACCCGAATTGGAAATTGAGCTCATTTCTGGCTTTTGAAAGGTTTAAGATGTTTGAGGAGGGATGACCATTTTATTTCAAAGCGTTAAAATTTAGAAATGTAAAAAAGCATTTAAGACGGAAATTACAAGACTTATGGATTTGAAAATGTGAATGTACATCATTGACATATGATTGCTCTCAACAGTTAAAGTAGGAAACTAAAAACTTTACAAACAGCTCCTTTATGAAGGTTAAATAAACATTTCACAAAGAATTTCATAGAATAATCAAAGGGACTATTCAAATTTGTTTTGTGACTCAACAGTTTCTTTGTAAATGGACATAAACAATCAATTTTTACTTTCTTTTTTATTTTCTTCTTTGATATGTGTTTAAAGTTTGTTCGTCTTTGAGTTCATTGACAATTTGTTTATGGAAACTTTGGTAGACCAAATCAAATAAATAATAGATCTCTATTTTTGCTGAATAAAGATGTCATCAGATGAATAAAAAACATCAAAGCTAATCTTATCTAGAGGTTTTGTGGATGAGATACAGAAAAACAGGGATTAGATTTACTTTCAATTTAATGCAAAAACATTTTATATATGTCAATGGGTAAATTTTGCTATTAAATCCATGTGGTATTTGTAATATTTGTACCTCTCTGGTTGCATGTCCATGTTGTCCATCTGTGATGTTATACGTAAGGGGCAGTAGCAGGTTTTTTGATAATTTTATATGTTAAATTTTTCACTGATAATTATAAGTTAATGCTAAATGTATTATTTTGACAGTGTCAAAACTCTCATTTCACAAGCCAATCATCCATAGTCAGAGGACAAAATATGAAGATTTTCATAAAATCCATTGGCGGCCATTTTGTGTGAACACCTTTAATTCATTTTGTGTAAGAAAAATGAATCGCATAGCTAAACTTTACATTATATATTTGAATTATTACTGCTACATTTAGTTTAAATACATTGTCTATCAATTGGAACAATTAATTTTCATTTTCCTGACATCATCTTATATTCCCCCTAAAAACGTGCTACTGTCCCTTTAATCAATCTCTCTCTGTTTAATCTATCTATCAAATAGTCTGCCATCAATGAAGATTGTATTTGGTTATTTAATCTGCATGTGCATTTTCATAGTAATTACAGACACAGGAAAATTAATGACATCTTAATCGTTATGACAACCCTTGTGAATCTTCTCATCCAATCACTTGTATACATAAGTTACTCAAATTTTCTGTTTTTCTCTCTGTCCAACATGTCAAAAGTTGTGTAAGTCTATATAAAAAAGGACCTGACAATAAGTTAAACCTAGCCCTTTCTCTTAACCAACCATGAGGATAATCATTCTACTTGACTGTCTGTACATTTGTCTGTTTCTCTGTTAATCAGGAATAATGTTCATCCCTTCAACATAATGACACAAATCATAGTATATCCTCTATCCTTCAACAATCTTGTCTGTCAGTATGTAAGTAGCTCCTCTGTGTAGCTGATTTCATTCGCACTTTTGACTGTCTGTTCATCCAACTGCTTATCTGTCAATCAAGTCTAAGGTTAATCAATATGTAAGTCGATCAACAAATTAAATCTGACAACAACCCATCCTTGTACCAAAATGTCCACTTGATCATTATCACTCAAGTTGCTTTTCTGACTGTCTGTCCGTCCGTCTGCTTCTCTGTCCATCAGGTCTAAGGTTCATCCATGTGTCTATCAATCATCACAAACACAGAACTAGTTCATAGTTTGAAAACAATAGCAGCTTCCCTCTCCCAAATGACCTTGTCTATCTGTACATCCATCAGTGTAGGTGATTCCGCTGTTCCACTAAAAACAAGGGTACTGAAGAAATCACCGACACTTTAGCTTGTCTCATTAATATTGTACCCTGAATCTGTGTGGTGTTCTAAAGTCTGATTTTTTAAGTTGCCATTTTGCAGAAAAATACAACTTGTGAGGTGAAATACTCAGGGAGTGAACACTTGCTATTGATATGCTAGTCTGTTATCCAGACCCTAAAACAAAACAAAGTAAAGGAACCTTCGTCTAGGGAAATAGTGGCAAGTCTAGATGGCTCAGCTGAAATTAAATATTGTTCAGGGCTCCTTTTTATTTCTTTTTGAATAAATTAAATAATTTAATAAGTTAAAAAAAAATTTTCAGGGACTAAATGTAAGTCTATTGATATGCTTTCAAGGATTCAAAACTCAACCTGAGAATAGACTGTCACAGGGTTATATTCTAAGTCCAATGTTATTTCATTAGTTTAACTTTATTTTTGATAAAGTAACACACTCATAGCTTTCAAAACTCAACTTGAATGTAGCCTGTCACAGGGTCGTATAATAAGACCAATGTTATTTCATTTGTTTACTGTTTTTCAATCACGTGCTCTTGCAAACATACTTCACAGTTATTTAATGACACAGAGACAAAAGAATTATTAACATAAATCAGAAATTCCAGTATGGGAATATTTTGTTTTATTGATTTTACATAAACATAGAGATCTATTTGAAGTTTGCTATGAAGCAGTAAATCATCATATTTTTAATCAGGTTGACAAATGATTATAAACAGTCTGCCAGAATCATATTAATCAAGGACATTAAAGTTATCAAAACATTTACCAATTCCACATTGAGCATCTTTTGCAGCTTGATATCATGTAATTGCTCGCAATCTAGATAGAGATGCCAAAATTTAATTGCTTTCCATTCCAAATATTTACAAACCATATCACTGGAAGACAACAAACAAGATTACTGTCATCAATATATATATATGACCCTTTCACTTACCTTAAACTTTCAGTTTTAAATTTTAGACGAGAATGAAATAAAAACAAATAGGGATATGATTAATTATCAAATCATGAGTTCATTAAAAAAACTTATGACCAATCGACGTTAGATATAAAGATGGTCTGTTTTCTTTGGAACAAAGATCAAATTTGATTTTTAGATTTTCAGTAAACCAGTAACAGAACCGCTGTTGAGCCTCAACCTAGGTAAAAGTTTTTTTAATTCCCCCAAAACTTTAGTGCACAATTTGGGTGCAGAAAGATTGTTTTTTTCTAAAATGACCTCCTAGAGAGGGGCAGATGGTTCCTATACGTACACAGTCCCTCTCAAATGTTTGGCAGAGATCCATGTTAAAATTGGGAGTTTATTTGGAGAGAAGTTGAAGCACTATAGAAGCAAGAAGCAACCAGACCACAGGAAGACAAGAAAACAGAAGCAAAGAAATACGGAAGCTACTTAACTGACTCGGAGCAGACTTTATTTAGTCTCCAAGAACAGTTTTCTTAAAATGTACCTAATTTTGTAGAACCTGAATACAGATTTTGCCAAAATAATGTTTTTCAAAGGAATATTTTCCTAATAATCTCCATCCAACATATTGAATGTAATAACACTATTGCCAAAAGAATAATTTAAATGAAGAAATTATTTTTCATAAATCCTTGCGCAATGTGTTAAAGTATGAATCAGCTCCTAATCCAAATTTATGATCTAAAGAAAGACATTAATTCAAATGAATCTGCATCTTTAATAATTAGACATACCCCCTGTCTGATAGATTGTCTTAGAAAAGGATAATGTATTCGACTGCTCTTGGTGCAAATAAGACAAGAGTTAAAGAAAACTAGATACAAGGAAAAGGTGAAGGTCAAAGATTGAGAGCTTGAAACTAACTTAGAACAGAGGTATGGTATGTTTCAGAGGCTTGTGAGTAATTACTCCTGACTGCTAGGAAGTAGGATAGTCTACTGGAGATAAACTAGCTTCAACATTTCTGAGGAATAAGATTGGACTCAAAATGCAACCCTGTCACAAGCCAATTGAAAATGATTTTTAATAAGAAACTGTCAATGTTTTGTTTCCATAACCTCTGAATGAAGTAAATATTATACACATTAGGAGGTGATCTGCCTCCATAAACTCTTAGTCATAAGATTGGACTAAAAGTCAACCCTGTCAAAGCTCTAATGAACATTTTATATGATCAATCCCATAATTTCACAAAATGCTGACCTATGAAAAATCCCCTAAATTCCTCAATTCCCTGTACAAATCAAGAAAATGTCTTCTAATGAATTGAATAAACAGAATAAAGGAACTAATCAATGAAACATCTCCATAACCAATAACAAAAGTTGATTAAAGGGTGTCTTAAGATTTAAGGATAAAAAAAGGGACTGATTGTTCTAAAGGAAGAATTCTCCAATACCTTAAACGATGGACTCAACATACAACCCTGCCCTGACTCATATTAGAATATGACTTCTAAGAAGTAGTTTTGTGTCATGAATCCTAAATAGAATTGGACTCAAAGTATAACCTTGGCCTAGACCCGCTCAGCATTTTAGATACATGTAATCTTTCTGTTGAATTTCCTTTACACACCAAGTTAACATTTGTCTGTCTGTGCATATTCAACATATAAAAATGCCTTTTATCAACTTTTATACAGTCTAGAAGTTCAGCTGTGTGTAAAACTGCATGTTCCTGTTATCATGCTCAATACACACACATCCTGCTATTAACACCCCATGCCTGTATATAACTGGCAACAGTTGCCTGCATCTTGATTAAATAAAACTTAATGAGTTGATTTTTTTGTTTTAGAGATGCGCAATATGTAACAAATGTCATTAACATCTGCATTTGTCAATCAGACGTTTGGCTTTTGCCACCTTCCAAAAGTGAACCATGTAGTAGAAAAAATGATAATGTTCTTACTAAACGGAAACTTTGATTTTTCTACGTGAAGGATGCATGTTATATTCTCATCAAGATCAAATTAAATTATTACACATGGATTCTTGATTCAAATACACAATCTATAAAAGATAATCTTTAAAAGAAAGGAATGGCCTATATTTTGATGACATTTCACAATGCGTTTCTCAGTGTGTCTTCAATTTCAATCTCTATACGTATATATATAAATCATTGCTGTTAAATAATGTTAAATAAAAGCTCAAAATATACATCATTAATAAGGTATGACCATATCATCACTATTTTTTAACTGAAATCTTAATTTGAGAAAAATAAATGCCAAATTGAATATCAATTTTGTGAAAGCTACGAAATCAATAGTAGTTTTATAAACTATCAAAGATATCAAATAATTTTGCATAACACAAAATTCTAAATTAAATACCAAGTTGATATAAGAACTTCACATAATCCAACAGAAGAACAATGTTCTTATCATGACTTATGTCCAATAGCTACTTGATGCTTGTTGGAGAGCTCTTATTTTCTGAAGAGGGAAATAGGTGCCATGTCTGGGTGCCAATGGCCTTGTAGAGTAATTAAACCCACTGACTTCCTGAACAGGTCGTAAACACTGCCACACCTATCCGTCTTACATGGACTTAGTGCCATACGACAAACTCCTGGAATTTTGTGTATTTCCCTCAGCATATACAAAATCATTATCATGAAAATCATTGATAAATTCAGTATCCTTAGTTTCATTTTTTAAATTTTCTTAGAATTGGTTACTGTATAGTTCTGCCTGGATGATAGGTTAGATACCTATTATTGCCTAATAAGATAGAAGATAGAAGACTTTTTTAACAAGGTTTCCCTACGCAGGTAAATTTCTTGGAAGTTCAAGGTACGTTTAAATCCCGGATATGATAAACAGACAACACAACAACCATACCTAGAGGTGTAAAACTGAAATAGTTAGCCCATGACAATATAAAACTTGAGTTTATACTTTAAAACTTATACAATGCAGATGGAAAAAAAATATTGTTCAAACGTCAGCTTTAAGTTAAGAAATCTTTAATGTTTTTAAAGACCTTGAAGCTAAGGTTCAAGTATTTTTAAATGCAACTGAACGGGGGTCTCTGTGTCTAAAACCAGAACCACATTTTCGTACTCTGGGGCTTCTTTTTCACAAATGTAAGCTGACGCTGCTTACGGAAAAACAAAAACATCACGTATTGTTCACACATCAGTGAAAGGGCTTGCAAATTGAAAACATATCCCTAATGTGAAAATAATTTTCTTTCAGCAGGGAATGTTTCAATTTTTATTTTCTTTGGTGACTCATTTTTAAGACGTGACATTCTTCATTTTAACTCAAACCTAGCACTCTTAGATAAGCCACCCATGTTGACAACTCAACTGTTTACAAACATCTTTTCGCCCTAGCGCACTGACGTTCATATCAAGCGTTTAACTTTAAATCTTTGATAAAAATCTCATCAAGTCAAGGTTTATTTGTCTGTGATATTCTTTTCTTTGTAATACCATACCCAAATCAATTTTAAATACAAATACATAATGCGATTGTCCTCTTATTTATTTCTTACCTCATCACTTTTTTCAGTTTTTGAGTGATTATAGTCATTAAACAATTTCAACAAAAACTTTTTTTAAATTTCAAGGTTTTATGGTCAAAATGACATTTTTTTAGGGTGACCAAAATTGAAAAATTCAGTAATTCCAAAGAAGCAAAGAAATCTTTACAAACTCAATAAACAGACATGACAACAGCCAAAGTCATTTTCCCATCTGGCCTTGTTATAGAAGAAAGTCTTCTTTACAGATTAAGTATCACATCACAGAGTTATTTTTTGCATAATAAAAGTGGTGTTAGTTCATGATGCCTTTCCATGTCAACTCTGTGTGATATTTATAGAGCACGGTGTTGACATATATTTATACTCCCAGCCTCAGGCCAAAGCTATTTATTTCTTAGACTTGTAAGCTGATACAATATGTTTTATTTGAAGAAATATTCCTTTCATTTAGGCTTAAAAGGAGAGATGACTCATGCAGAGTCCAATGAAAGGCAAAGTTTTACAATTTTTTAAAATGTGTAAAACTCCCTAAAATGAGGTATGACATATGCATGGGCGTCAAACAGCCGAAAATCCTTTACCTTTTGCTCTGTTCTTACTAGATTTTGAACTTTTGTTTCAATTTCACTATTCAATCCAAATGAACACTTATTGGCTGGCTACCTTTCAAGCATATTTCATACATGTAGGTTAGTTTTAATACAACATCTTCGTGATAAAAACATTATGACATTTATAAAATGAGTCACTTCAACAATATTTTTCACAGAGGCTTTGTTGTTTATGTCCTTTTTTCAAATCTGTGTATGAAGCAATACAGACTTGACCTAATTCTGCTTCCTGGAATAATCCACATCTACATGATTAAATATCTAAGAATTACCTATATACAGGTAATCTATTATGTCTGAAATTCATCATCATTATGAAAAAACAACCCCAAAAACAAAATGAGTCACTTGCAAATGATGAATTAACAATTTTCAAAACAGGCTCTGTTGTCTAAACATTTATTAGTATTAACCCTCTTGGTGCTACATCACCATACAAGAATCAACATTCATGTCACAACACCTGAAGTTTAGGGCTAATTTAACTGTTCCAAATTTAATCTTTTTTTTTTGTAAGTTAATCATTTTGGCATGTAATGGCTTGTGATTTAATTTTAAATTCAAATTTTAATGTTAGATTACCTCATTTTGAGTTTACCCATAATCCTCTAAGCTTGTACTTCCCTTTTCCCATGCTCTGGCCATCCTATTGTTTACATATGCAAATGAGACCTTAATGTGCATAAACTGAACATGCATAATACATGAAACATGCAAAAATCTAAACAAATTGACATTGATCTTTACTTTATAACACGCCTTTCATTCATATGAATAAACTGGAACATACGTTTAAACTTTTGAGGATGACTAATATAACAAAATGGGCTTGGTCTACACATTGTGTAACCCATTCTTTCCTGGTATTTATTTAGGATTATTCAGGCCATGCAGGTGATATATACATCCCCTGTCAATCAGCATGGAAATGTGTGAAAGATTCTTATACCCTACTGATAGGAAAATATCAACGCATCACACTAATATGGATCAATTTTGCACTTAAACAATAGACTTTCTCAAGTAAAACTTTGAGAAATAAATATATGCGCAAATAATTTAACAACATATGAATAATTTAATTCCAGTATTCTTTAACAAAATTACTGGGTTATTTAAAGGAAAACACAATGTAGAAAAACGTTTTTGTGCACATGGCCAAATATGACTCTCATGACATTGGTTACATATACTTTCAAAAAAAATTTATTAAATGTCACAAATAATTTGATTATGCACAAACATATCACATAGCATTATAATTTTAATTTCATGTCTCAATAAGATACAAGTATACAATATAATCATTCAGGATATCAAAATATGAAACGCATTATGCAAGTCATTATCATTACTCTGTAGGACATATAACTACAATGTTGCCATTTAGGAAATCATAATGTCTAGTTTTATGCCTGGCCAAACAAGGTTACAAAAATATATATCGCATCTATGTATGTGGTAGGCCAACAGTCGTCTTAATTGGGCGATATGCATATAAGCGTTAGAATAGACATTGTGACAAATAGTTATTGTCTGGAATGTATACAATGCAGATAGGAGATATCAGCATGTCAAATTGAGGCGTAAAATGTCAACAAGACAATTTCAGGCGCCAAAGGTCAAAAGGTTACAGATGATGTGACAATGACATAAACAAATAGTTCAACCTCAATACCACTAAACAATTACAATTTGATATAATTTTGCATTTGAGTGAATTAAAAATTTTGGAACTTGAGTATAATAAATTTGTGATCATTTATTTTAATACACAGGAAACTAAGATTCTTTTTATTATATAGATAATTGATACTTGGACAAGAAAAAAAGCAATTTTCACCTTATGATACCTTATGACCTTATAAATGATAACTTTTTGCATGGGTAAAGGTTCCTTGCCGGATTTCAAGCATGGTAACACACACTCTACTTGGTAATGATGAATAAATTTATACGTACAACCAACATAATGAGCGCCTTTCTTTATTTCTCAATTTTTAAGCTCTGACAGAAAGCTTGATAATGAGGTCAGGCAATAGAGCTTTAAAGAGCAGAAGCAAGTATTTTTTAGGTAACAAAGGTATCTCAAGAAAATGAAAAACAAATGTTACCTATTGCAAGACTATGTTTGGTAATCAAAAGTGGCAGTTGTTAAACAACCAACATAATTTACTTAGGTATGCGCATTCATTTCCCTATTTCACGCTATGAAAGGTGTACACACACAAAATGGTAACACTTGATGCTTAATTTCTACAAATAATCTGAGATGTTTTAACCTCTGAAGATGATACATTTTGCATATACTAATATTTATTTGGAAGAATTTGAAAAAGATTAAATTTCAAAAACGTGCTACTGCTCCTTTTAGAGCATTTTAACAGTTATCATCGTCCTTTTCCTGAATACACAACTACACTAATACGACCCCTGGACGGAAAATAGTTGGGGGATGTATCAAAGTGCGTAGTGTCAGTTCTAAGTTGCCTCCACACACAAAGCCTTTCTGTCGTACACAAAGTCGATGATACAATAGTTCACTTGACAGCGATCCTTTTATGAATGAACACAAACTTGTGGGTCAGAGCTCGGAGCTACTACTGAACGCGTGTTCTGCATACTGAACAGATAGGTTCAGAGTTGTTAGGACACAAGATTGTTGAAACTTAGGATTAAACTTAGCATTTCAACGCTGAAGTAACTATCAGCCTAGTCTAAAAAAAGGGTTAATTTAGCATATTGACACAACAGTTACTATCACCTTTGCCTAACTGAACATGAGTTTTAAAAACTGTACAGATAGTGTGAGAGTTGTTAGTTCACAAGATTATTTACACTTGTCTTTTGGATTTAACTTAGCATATTGAGACTGCAGATATTTTCACCCTAGACAAACTGTGTGTTTTAAAAACTGAACAGTTAGGTTGAGAGCTGTTACGTTACCAGATTGTTTGAAATAACATTTAAATGGTTTAACTTAGCAAAGATACAATACATTAACTTTCATCTTAATTTAACTGAATACGTGTTTTAAATACTCAACAGATAGGTTTAGAGTTGTTAGGTTACCAAATTGTTGAAACTTTCTTTAATGGGTTTCACTTAGCATTTCAACACTGGAGTTAACTTTACTTTAATCGAGCTGAATGTGTGTTTCATATACTGAACAGATAGGTTTAGAGTTGTTAGGTTACCAGATTGTTTAAACTTTCATCTTTTGGTTTAACAAACCATAACAATACAGTTATTTTCACTTTAGTCAAAATGAATGTGTGTTTTAAATACTTAATAGATAGGTTAAGGATTGTTAGGTTACAAGTTCTTGTTGAATTTGACAGTCTTTCACATTTAGCTTTGAAAACATTCTCAAGAATAACTTTTTGTTGATTTTTTTCAATTATTCCCTTACTTTAATGGTCAGGTCTCAATTAAATGATCATATGAATTTAACAAAACTACTAGGACAATAACAGTAAAATACACATGGGGACGATAATTTTTAGATAACTCATATTCTTTACCTTCATGTAAAAAGATTGTCAAAATTCTTCACAATCACCATGTCCCTGTGCATCTAATCAAAATAAATATAGATACATGTAACCACAGGAACAAAAACTGTAACAGCACTATATGTATCATAACAATAAGAATCTTTTTTATATCTTCTATAAATCTAGCTTTTTGTTACACGTGAAATGAACCGAGATATTAATAGATATGATCAAAGTTTTTTTATTCATTGAAATTAAATCTTTTCATATCTTAAATTAAAAATTCTTAAAGAGATTTACAACATATGAATTGAGCTCCCCTGAAATCTGCTTATATTCTTTATGAATGGGAACTTGCTGACAATGCTGTTCCGGATCCTGCACAAAGATAGGAGTACATTGACATAATACACGATTATACTACCTTCATTCATAAATACGATATTCTACTCAATCTCTCTCCCTTAAACAGCCTGTAGACCATATCTTGCTTTTGAATAATATGTCATGTAAACCTTTTGTATTAACTTTTAATTGCTAAATAAATTAAATCTAAGTGGCAAAGCTAGATTGTAGCAATTTGAACAGCATATTTTTTTCAAGGAGATATATCCAGATTATAAGGTGCCTCTCAAACAACTTAATTTTGTTCAGGTATAAAGGTAAGTACATCTTCAAATTGATTTTAATTTACATAATCTGGCATCAAAGATTTTTCCCTCAAAGAATTCATGATCAAAATAGAGCTCATGCTATTAATTCAATATTTGATTTAAAGCATATTTTGTTCAAGAAGATATTTCCAACTTCTAAAATGCCTCCCAATCAACCTATATTTTGTTCAGGTATAAAGGTAAGTATATCTTCAAATTGATTTTAATTTACATAATCTGGCATCAAAGATTTTTCCCTCAATGCATTCAAAATCAAAATAGAGCTCATGCTATTAGTTCAATATTTGATTTAAAGCATATTTTGTTCAAGAAGATATTTCCAACTTCTAAAATGCCTCCCAATCAACCTATATTTTGTTCAGGTATAAAGGTAAGTATATCTTCAAATTGATTTTAATTTACATAATCTGGCATCAAAGATTTTTCCCTCAATGCATTCAAAATCAAAATAGAGCTCATGCTATTAATTCAATATTTCATTAATCCAAGCTACTTATGCAAGATCACAACCAGCATTAAGTATTTATTGATATGGAACCTATGACACAGTAGTTGGACAGTGATCTGTATGACTATGTTAGCACATCATGATTAGTATGCATATGCTGGTTCAAGGGTTGGAGGGGTGACAGGAGAGAGGCATCAGACGAACTGACTCACACGCGTTTCCGTTAGTAGCTTTGTGAGGGGGGCACAAGGGTTACTCATCATCATGGTCTTTGCCCACTCTTTCATATGGTATAGATTTGTAGTGATTGTGTAAGCTGGAGGGGAGGAGAGGGGAGCTTGTGGGTTGCTTTTGAATTAAATGGAATTTTAGTGATTTTGTAAATTAGGGGTGGGGTGAGAGGAGGGTGGGGTAGGAATAAGTGGGGAGGGTGGGGAGAGGGGGAGAGGAGGAGAGGGGAGGATGGTTGATGTGAGGATAGGGAGAGGGGAGGGGGGTTAATATAGAATTGATTTGCAGTGATTGAGTCAATTGTGTTGGATAGGGGGCTAGGAGAGGGGGTTGTAGTGATTGTGTAAGCTGGGGGGGAGGAGAGGGGAGGTTGTGGGTTGCTTTTGAATTAAATGGAATTTTAGTGATTTTGTAAATTAGGGGTGGGGTGAGAGGAGGGTGGGGAGGGTGGGGAGAGGGGGAGGTGGGAGAGGGAGAGAAGGGAAAGGGGGAGAAGGGGGAGGGGGAGGGGGAGAGGGAGAGTAGAGGAGGAGAGGATAGTTGATGTAAGGATAGGAAGAAGGGGGATTTAATCTAGAATGCATTTGCAGTGATTGTGTTAATTGTGTTGGATAGGGGGCTAGGAGAGGGCTGGGGGTAAGGAGGGGTTGGATAAAGGAGAGGGGGTGAATGTAGGGAAGAGGAAGGAAGGTTGAGGGTCATTCTTATATCTGATATTTTTTGTGATTGTGTAAATAAGTAAAAGGAGTAAAGTGCTTGTTTCACAATCAAGTCCATAGTGGTAACAAATTTTGGAGGGAAAGGAGTTATTTAGATTTGAGTATCATGTCTTATATTGAGTTGAATGAATGGGGAAGAATGTAAGGAGTCTAAAAGTTCCAAGTTTCAATTTCCTAATTGTATTTAAATATGTTGAATATGTACAAGGATGTCTCAAACACTAGTGAACTAAGTCCATTAGAATGATACCAAGCTTTAACCTATAGCAATGGTCAATTCCAGCTACATGTTTTCATTGTATATTACCAGGTAAGCTGTGATTCCTGTAAACCTGCTATTTAACAGTCACTGGTACAGATGCTAAAGTGTTAACAGAATTTTGTTTCTTTAGTTGGCAGATAGATAGACACATCAGAAATTCAAATCTCAACATCACAAATCACCAACGAACATAAAACTTTTTATCAGCAAATGGAGAATATTTTCTCAAGATTCAGGAGATATTAGCATCAGTGAAGTTTGCAAACTGACATGAATTTCAAATAGACATGCTTTCTATCAATCAAACTCAAAAACATAGCATACAAAAAACTCTCAATATCAATTTCTAGCACACAAAAATTCTCCTTCTGGGTGAAAAAAAATTGTAATTTTGCCAGCTTCCTTATATCAACATACAGTATTCAAAATAAATTCTCCTTAAAAAGGAGCAGAGGTGTTTTCTAGAGAATTAGGTTTGTTACTAAGGACCCTATTAACATAACTGCTGCTTCTAAACTGTGTTTGAAATATGTTTCATGGATTGTACGGAAGTATCAAAATCAGAAAACAATTGTCAAGGAAACTTTCCCTTTTGTTTTCCTAACTTACAACACATTTTTTAAGCCTGAAAGAAAGGAGTGAATAAGCATTTTGTAAGTATCTTAGATTCATACACATAGGTATTTCACCTTTCCACCCATACAAGCCAGAAATCAGGTTCAAAAACATATTTGGTACCAGTTTCCTAAAGCTGAAAAAGTTACATACATTAATACAAGGAAACTGTTTCGGAAAGGCAACATCCTTGGCTTTTTATCCCTCAACTAGAGCAAGAAGTTATGGAATGAAATTTTTATAAGTATCAAAAACAGGAAGAGTCTGCTGCAAGGAAGTATACTCTGCCCTATGCTTTTCCTATGAGAAGCAGATTTTCCCTGCTTTCATGTTGTGATGCAAAACCCGCTGAATGATAACACTTGAGTTTTAGACAGGTCCTATCTTAGAGCAACAAGATGATGTAAAATACATCGCACCCAGTAACACCCAACCTCTCAAAGATGCTTGAGTACAGAAACAATTTTAAGCTTGCTTACATCTACTCATGGGCAATAAACATGTCTCTGAGCTGTATGACTGAAATCCTATTGAAAGTGAATTCTACAAAGCTAAGAGAAAAAGTGTAAAAAGTTAAAAGCTATTATGCTTATTTCTCTATGTACATTCAGCCACAACATCAATCGTTCTTCTTTGATTGAAATCAAATTTACAAGGTTTGAGGATAAAGAAAATAGAGAGAAATTTCAACAGATGATAAAGTAGCAGATATAGACTTGCTTGAATGTTTCAGATCTTTTACTTTAATTTGCCTTCTGATTTTTGCTGATGAAAAAGATAAGATGAAGCTAATATTATGGATATACAACTTCTTCATTCAAGTTTGGCCAGATTTTAATATAGATATTAATGTCTTCTGAGGCGACAGAATTTTTGCATGTCTTGAGTACCCAGGTACATCTTACCATCACAAAGATGGAAGAAAAATCTCTAAAACAGCAAATAATGTAAGGGAGCAGTATCAAGTCTACATGGCCTCTATTTTCAACAGTATCTCTCCTCAAACTTATCTTAATTGTTCATTTCACTATAAAGTCATTTTTTCTGGGACTCTTAAAACAGGAACACACGATGAAGTTGGAAGGCAAAGCTGGACAGGTGGAAGGCTCCAGCCAAGAGATCTGGAGATAAGGACAGATATCATCTCTAGCCCTTAGAAGTCAAGACTACTGGAAGCTGAGAGGAGGCAGATACCTGAACATTATCCTGTGTAGGTCTCTCATCCAGCAGAGTACTTTAATAGTTAAAGGAGCAGTAGCATGTTTTTTTATTCTTTTTATCCAAATTTGGAGGGTAGACACCTGAAAATTACCCCATGTTTGTCTCTCATCCAGAAATGTACTTTAATAGTTAAAGGAGCAGTAGCATTTTTTTAATTCCTGTTTTTCCAAATTTGGAGGGGAGATACCTGAACATTTACCTTTGTTAGTCCTCATCCAGCAATGTACTTTAATAGTTAAAGGGGTAGTGGCATGTTTTTTCATTTTTTTCCCCCAAATTTTTCCATTTGATATTAATTCATGCCACATTTATTATCTTCAGATGGTCAATCATCTCACTATTCAACCAGATAATAGTCATAGAAGAAGTAATCAAGTATTAAGCGAAAACTTTTGCCGGCCACTTTTGTGTGCATATTCATTTGAGATAGGATGTGAACTCGCATAGCTCAATTGAACATGTTACAAACATTTTACAACTGCCACTTTTGATTTAAAAAGATTCTCATGCAAATTGTAACGGTTACTTTTATGAGATTCCTTTGTATACCGAAAAGATACTTTCTACAGCATGTATCCTACAATGAACCATAATAAACATGAATAGGTTAAACAAGCCTGACATGGGCAGGTTGTAAGTAATGGCAGTTTAACAAGACAAACACAATTTTACCAATTGAACCAAAGGGATATACCACTATTTGAAGGCAGTTTATTATGTACTTAACCTCACCCAGCCACATTCATGGAGAGGGTTATCCACTAAAATTTTTGCCATTTCAATTTCAAATTCAAATTCATGAATAAAACATGAAATTAAAATTATCCATCACTTGGTCAATAAAACATTTCACAATCTTGTATTCCTATCATAAATTCAGACCACACCTAGACCTCAAGTATTTCCGGTCAATACTGAATAAATTATCAACTGACTCTCAAATATTTATTTGTTTACTCTGCATCTCACTTTTACAACTATTTACAAAGACTGAAGTGAAGAACGAAAGTCAAACGACAAATAAAATTATTTTGAAGAGCAACCAAATCTCCCTCTATTCAAGTCACTATCTTTCATTTTAGCCATTTACAGGATTAACAATAGCTACTCTTCAACTTGCAGTCTAAAAGGCTCCAAACAGAAATCCTCTTCATCGATGGAATAAATAGAAATATGCAGATCATACAGAAAATCTCACGTTGGGTAATACAAACGATTGTGAACCCTTTATCTATCTGGTGAGATGATTTTCAAAATTTCTTTCAGATCAGTATAATTCTGAATTTCTACTTTGATTTTTGTGAGTTACAAAATTCTTAGGATTAAAAGGATTTCAAGGATCTTACAAATTCTAATAATTGAATTCAATTCTGTCACATCCTAGGGATTTTTAGTATTATAGGCTTTTAGAATTTGTAGAAATTAATGCTTGTTATCATTGTGTTTTTGGGGGAGTTTATGAATTTAGTCATGTGAGCTCTTATCCTCTTTTTGTTTTTTAACCATAATATTGTCAATTTGCACAAATTCAACATGGCCTACTCATAATTCAAAATACCTTGAAATCAGTTTGGAATTTATGATGGAAGCTTTAATTGGTATTTCAAAATACTTTAACAAACACTAAAGAAAATATATTACATTTCAATGCATGTCTAATTGAGCTACAATTTACAGCCTTAAATGACATCTAACGCTCAGCAATACATAAATCAAAGACTGTGTTTATACAAATTAAAATTCCAAGTAATAAGAAATATAACCTGAACATACTGTATACCAGAAGAGCATTTATTACATGTTCATTTTTAATAAATTCAAAATTCCTTCATGAATTCTTTGTAGTAAATCATAGCAAATGAACACAAAAACAAATTAATCATTATGTGTCATTTTTTTTAAAGACAGAGAAACATTCAACCAATTTCCTACTGCAACTAAGTATTACAGAAAGTTTACTGTAAACCATTTGTAGAAACATAAGCTGTGTCATTATATTACTTGTGCACAATTGTGCAAATATCACTTTACTACTGAATTTGCAGATAGCGACATTTAAAAAAATCTATGACACCATAAAATGAATAAGTATGAATTAGGGGGAAAATTGCGCAAGAATCAATAACATAAATCCAAAAATGTGGATCATCCTGCCTTGAATTTAATTTCCCACAAATTATTCAATATACAACTGCGCCTTTAACACGAAACAAATTTAAATATCTTTAACAGAAGTTGTTCCATTGCAGGTATATGCAGCTCCTCAGCTACACAAGTGTTTATCAATCCCTTAATAGAAAATTCATGAGTTTATTTACAAACATATTGATGTGACATGCTTAGGTAATCTTAATTTGCATATTCTATATAGCTAATGAAATTGATTGCTCAATTGCTATATAATGCTGTTCATATCCCTGTATTCAAATGTTGATGCATTTTCACATATACTTTACATTGTCTACAAACTGAACACCATGAACCTGATCGATATCAAGCCTATTAAGTGACAGCTAATTAGATACATGTCATTTCATATGCCTAATTGAATGGGAAAACAGTAAACTTGAAAATAACAAGCTTTACATTTGCATAATATTTGAAGTTTTAATATGGAAAAAATTGTCATTAATTTCGACAAATGAGGGGATTATATAAAATAAATTTTCCATAATTATACATGGTGACAAAATAGTTTTAAAAAAGAAGGCGACAATTATGCCACAGAGTCAATCTAAAATTGCACACAAATTTTTTTGCAACTGTGGGAAATGTTGAAGATTTTAGGTTGATGATCTTTCTAATAACTATGTAATTGATAATTAATGTAACCAATTATAATTACATTATATAATAGTTATAATAGTAATTAAGTAATTGCCCTGTCATGTCATTTCTGTCGAAATAAAATTTCATTTATGACAAGTGACATATTCCATTTATCCTATTCCATTTCTTCTAAAATCTATGAATTAATCTACATTGGATTAAGCTTAAGATGGGTTATAGGTAAAGGCATGAAAAAGTTTCCAAGTTCAAGTTCAACTATAGGCTAAACTTCTTAATAATTAAGAAACTTATAGATGATCACATCCCAACTTCATCAAAGACAAAACAGGTCTTTAGTCCTATTCATGGCCGATGAAATATGAACTTGATGAAAAAATTAAACCAAAAACAAATCGCTTTGGTGAACATTTACAGAATGCTTTGTTTTGTATTTTTTACATATGATCAGGCAATATGTTTCAAAACTATAACTCAGAACTCTGCATTTCCTAAAAGCCATTTGAAGTCTTGGTGGTCATTTTCAATCCCTCATTTTACAAATGGCCGCCCAAACTCTACAAAGTTTTTACAAAAGTTTCCAAACCGATTCATAGTAAGCAGACAATGTAACAATGTAGAAAGAAGAGTAGATACATGAAATGAGAAATGCTTATGATAAACAACACTTGCATTTTGTTGCATAAAGTTTTGGTGGTCATTTTTGCAAATGGCCGTCTGAGCTACAAGGTTTTGAAACTTAAGTCGAAGCAAGCAAAACAATACAGTAGTAGAAAGACGAGTAGACACACGAGACAAGGAATGCTTATGATGAACAAAGCTTGCATTTCATTGGACTAAACATGCTTGAAACCTCCTTCAGTGCGGAATGCACTGTATACATGTCAGATTGTTTTTATGTCGGAACATCTCACAGCATGACTGGCTAAATCTTACTTGCAGCAATGTGGAATTGGTAGTGCCAGTAGTAGAATTGGACTTACAGGCTTACAAAGCCAGGGAATAGTTCTTGAACATAACGTAACATGAACGTCTTATCTAACCAAATCTTCCTTGCAGCAATGTGGAATTGGTAGCGCCAGAATTGGACTAACAGGCTTACAAAGCCATGGATTAAGTTCTTGAATATAACGTCACATGTAGGTCTTATTGAACCAAATCTTTCTTGCTGCTATGTGAAATTGGTAGTGGCAGAAGGAGAATTGGACTTACAGGCTTACAAAGACATTGAATAAAGTTCTTGAGTATGACCTTACATGTACGTCTTATTGAACCAAATCTTTCTTGCTGCTATGTGAAATTTGTAGTGGCAGAAGTAGAATTGGACTTACAGGCTTACAAAGACATTGAATAAAGTTCTTGGATATAACCTCACATGTCGTTCTTTTAAAACAATTCTTCCTTGCTCTTTCATTGAATTTGTAGTGCAAGTAATAAATGGAACTTCCTCAGGCCAGCAAAAAGTAAAAGGCTTGCAAAACTAAGGAATAAAGATCTTCACATGCATACATTCTCAACTAAATCTTCCTTGCTTTTAGAATGCAATTGGTGGTCACATAACACGGTTTACAATAAGATGCCTATAAAACCTTTGAATAAATATCTCAAAAACAACTTCAATTGAATTTCCAATTTTACTAGATCATGCTGTTTTGTAGATTTGGTAGTGCCACGCCAGTAGAGGAATCACAATCAAAGGTTTACAAAGTCATGGATTAAAGATTTTCAATAAAATCACATAAGGTTATGTATTATGTTGTTTTCAACTACCAGGTAAATCTCCTGCAGGTAAAGAATCGAAGACTGACAAAGCCATGGAATAAGTATTTCACATGTCGATCCTTGCAAACCCTAACCAAAAGACCGTACTTCTGCATTGTTCTTACAAGTGTCCTGAGCTTAAGTTAATCTTTCAGGCTTGGTGTCCCTTAAATATTGTGAATATCAGGGCACATCCTTGAAAGCAAGACCATGATTTGATTTAAGCAAGATCTCAGAGACTCTAGTCCTTTTTAGAAAATGCTTTAGAACAAATATTTTTGAGCCTTGCTGCTAGTCAAATCTCTTTCTAAACCTTTTTTTCTTAAACCACCGAATTCTGTTTCTTTGGTGTTGTTTGAACTCTACTTATCCCTATTTGAGCAATAGTTATTCCATATTTCTTTCATTTCTACCAACAAAACTGAACATGATCTTCAACAATAACATCAACAGACCTTTATATGACACTGCCAAATATCCAAAACTTAAAGAAAACGTTCCCTGACTCCTACGACTCCCAAGAACACAGGGATGACTCACAGACTCACAATGACCCCTATTTTCAAGGTAAAACTGTTTAAACTGAGATACAAAATATACATACAAATCTTTTAAATGGCAAAAACCTAAATGAGTCATCACGCCCTTGTTTTGAATATCAAGGCAAAACCTTCCAAGCTCTTCAGTCTTGAAGACAACTATTGCATCCACAATAAGCCATGGTAGAAGTTCACAATCGTAAACTGGATGGAAAAGTACGAGTTTTGCTACGAGCTCTACAGCTGGTGTTTGGCTGATGGCCAAACTGGTTTCAACTTTGGCGCTGATTTCTCTGTTCGGCAAACTCATCCAAGCCTTTGAAAATCTGGATAACTCGTAGAATTTCAAATTGCGACAAATCTCTTGGTACTTGGGCTTATCAGGCAGAAGATGAAATTGCACCGATTTGCCAACGTTCACGTTCTCTGTGCCAATCTGAGTGTTACAGACATCAGCGAAATATGTTACACTCTGATCAAGGCATTAAGTAGGAAGATAACAAAGTAGAGGCGCTGCTTTTTATTCAATTTACAGGTATGCACTTGAAGATGCGATGCACTCTTGAATTAAATATTTTCATCAAACATAATCCTTAATTTCAAATAGTGGTTGATTAGATGAAATCTTGCAAAGATATCAATCTCAAATTTGAAAAAGTTCAAAGATTTTCTTAGGACATGACTGTGAAAGTTTCAAAATATTTGCTGGAATTCTAATCTCCAACTTAATTAAGAAATGCACATCTAAGGAAGATATTCATCAAAGATTAATGGTAACTTTGATAGTTAACAATACATTAACTGAAAAGAAAAGGTTATCATTAAATCCTGAAATTGTGCTTCAAATATTTAATCGAGCTAAAAAGAAATCTTTTATTTAAAGCAATTGCCATCATCAGCTAAAAGATCCACAGTTGGTTAATATTGTTATTGATGTAATAAAGACCTGTATTAACAGAGTGAATAGTTTCTATAATAGAGAATTGTTTGAAAAAGCGGGAATTTATTCAAAAAGAAGAATTTTATCCAAAAGAGGGAATTGATTCAAAAAGAAAGAATTGATTCAAAAAGAGGGAACTTTTTCAAAAAGAAAGAATTGATTCAAATAGAGGTAATAGTTTCGGATTTGATCCAAAAGACAGAATTGAGAAAAAAAATTGGTTGATAAAGTTTTGGTTCCTTGGTTTTTTCACATTCTTAAAGTTGGTAAATAATTCATAAAAGGATAAAAAACAGTGGAAGATAAATTTTGAAAGATTTTGATGGTAAACCTAAGCTTGATATTTTGAATTGCATGTACTTCAATTAGCAACATAAAACAAGTATGTCTACATAATGACACAAGTTTAACCATATCATTCATCTAGGAGATACATTGTTATATCATTTAGGTTGAATATAGTATTTATTCAATTGGAAAATATTACTTTAGAAATTATTTTGATTACTCTTTACTATCATGAGAAAAGAGTAAATGACAATAATAAACAAAACATGAATAAAATTAATAACAATAATAATAAACTTGAATTTATGACGAAGACACTGATGAAAGTATAATTTTTCAGCTTTACATTCACTCAATATTAAATTTTATGGAAGTTTTGTCTATTGTATGTCAAATGTCATTGTAGTGGAAAATGCTATACACGAATTACGAACTAAACACGTCAAAATCACACATATATAAGAAAGTTATTCCTCATACTTTAATAGCATGTACATTTCATTAAGATATCCATTTTATAATTTACTTATATTTGATAGACTGTTGAATGATACTTTCCATTAATAATCCTAGTCATTACAAATTAAAAAGAACTAAATGTGATACTTCAAATATGAATGAAAGGAAAAGGAATTTTTTGACATCGAAAGAAACTGTTTTCAGTTTCATATTTTTGTTTATCACCCCAATTATCAAATGAAAACATAATAAAATCTTCAGGAGAGAAATTTTGTATAGATCTAATTATCTAGACGTAAAGAATAAAAACGCTTTTCGTCAAACACACCACATAACGCATCTAACAGGATCAACAATTACAAAAATGAATATGTAGCACTAGTGAAATAAATTTAGAAATGTTACTGTAAGTTAACCTTATAAAATTGGTAATATTGATTATGAAGGTTTATTTACTGCTTTAGCAAAAAGAAACATGCTTACAGAAAGTGAACAATCATAAGTGAACAATCGTAAGTAATATCTACATTGAACATTTAAAAGTCTTTTTGAGCATAAACTATAGTATCTGACATTCAGGCAAGTAGGCATTTCCAAGTTCATTTTTCCAAAAGATCCAAAGATTTTTGTATGAAACAAAAATCAATTCAAACAGAGAATAACCTGAATATAAATCTTCATGATCAATTTGTTTGTTTTAAGAAGTTTCTCAATAGAAATGAATCGTTGAATATAAACATTATTCCATTATTATATTCCATAGCTAATGAAATATACTTATAATATATTTACATTTTCAAAAGAAAGTCCTCATAACAGATGTATAGATAATATAGATTTCCCAATACAGTAATACGGTAAGATTTTAGCACCTATTTATCAAAATCTATAAATGTATCACACATAATTTGTAATCTTTCTAAATATGAATCATAAATTTGTTTGGTAATTAATGATATAATAGATCATCATTTATGACTCAAAGGCTGAGAAATTTCACCTTGAAGTGTGAATAACACATCTAAATCACATTTAAGCCTAATTAAGCAAATTAACTAATTATATGACTTTTTTACCCAATAATGCTCTGTCTGACGACACCATGATCAATTAATGACTTAATTACCCCGTCTATGACCTATGACCTTTTTGTGGAAAGACGGTCTTTTCGAGTCACCATCCAATTTACTGAAGGCACACCTATTTAGACACTAGGCGACTCATGGCTGTTGGTATTATGCAGAGATTTATCGATATGGAGCAATTAACATGATACTCACAATAGTCATAAGGACGTATTTGATTGTCATATAATTACAGCAATCACTTTCACAGAAAGATGTGAGATAATGATGTAATTTTGTAAAAGATGTATCTTCTCTTTTGTTTTGAAATATTAAGGGGTTTTTTTAATATATAAGATAAACACTCAATCTCATTCTGAAATTCATGATTTGTAAAACAAACATTTTATAGATTTTTCTGAAAAATATTTTCTTCCATTGAATATTATTCTGAAATTTGTGTTTTGTTTTAAGTTTATTTTTAATGCTAAAGCATATCTTACCAGCATTTAATGTTAATCAACAATATCTGTATTTTTAATAAATGTAAGTCATAAGTTTGTTTATAATTTGTGTGTGTGTCAAATTAACTTCATTTGACACATATTGTCGTGTCATCATTTACAGGTAAATAAAAGATGTTTCTAACTGTCATGTCATTTTGACATAAAAGATAATTAATGAGTTTTCTATTATGATTGATACAAAAAGTTGAGTTGTATAATAAAGGCATAAAAAGAATGGGAAATGTAAAAATAATGTCAAACTTACCGTACTCAGCTACCAAGAGGCATAAGATTCCAAACAAGTGAGAGTAACAGAACATAGTTACTGTAGAAGATTTTTTATTAGCGGGCTGCGATCTTCTTTGGAAGGTATCTCTAAATCAAAGGCACATTTTCTTTGCAAAAAGATATTCCAGGTATGAATAAATGGTATCCAAACACAAAGAGGTGTCATGCACACAAATCCAGTGAATGAAACTGCGCCATAAGGGCTTGGCTAGTAAATCGTAGTATTATCCCCCTCTGTAACTGACTTCACTGTGTTGAAATAAGAGATTTCATACTGCGGTGCCCCAAATGAGTTCAGCTGAGATTGGCAGTTACGACTATTTAACATCACCCCTCCAAATGTGCCGGTATTTACTATTGCCGTTATTACATATATACACAGATCGCTGATGGTTAAAGATCCTTATAACATATTAAGAGATAGAAAAAAATTCTTCTGAAATTGAAACATTTGCTTGAAAAACACTTAAATAACTTTTCCTGAGGGAGTAAGACAGATTAATGTAACAGCACAGGAACTCCAACTTTAGAGCCAATCAAATGCTTCGTAACGTTTCTCTTCTAACCAATAACAGTAAAGTTAACATCTCCGTTCAGAATTTGCAACAACATGGTGAGTGTGATGTTTTGTATCGGTGTTAGCTTTGCTCTAATTTATCCCAATAAGAAATATATAATATAATATTATTAACCATTTTTTTAAACATTCTTTATGTTTGAAATTCCACTGGTAAAATTGCTCTGGGGATCTCACAGCATTGTCAAATTTGAAAAGTGACGATGCAAATTTGGAGAGTTGTACCCTATTTTCGTGGTAAATCATTTCAAAGAAATAGTTACTTCTATATCTTGCAGGTTTCTTCTGTGTATTTTTCTGTGGTTTCTTAGGTTCATCTTCTAAAATGACATTATGGCTAGAACTTATGTTTATGTGTAAGAAACATGATCAATGTCCCTGATAATCATAAATTTTGGTTATCAAATAAAAATTGATTTTGATGTAATTTTTACTATTCCTAAAAAAAATAATCCAAAAGCATTCAGTGGACATTTAAGGAGTTAAGATTAGCAATTTAATTATTTTTATCTGATATTGAAAACACAAAGCTAGGGAAGTCAGGTAAGTTACTGTTATGCTTAGACAACAGTTAAATTTTAATGAATAGTACCAGATAATACGGCGGATATTAGGGCTGTAACGATTCATTGATACCTACGATACAATCGTAGCTTTGGAAATCTTGATTATTGTATCGTGAGCTTCCTGTATCGTGATACACTAAAAATAGATTTCATTTATTTTAAAATGAACAGAAAAACTAATAAACACTTTAAAACTAGCTAGTGATGTGCAGTAACTGTAACTAGAGTAAGCATGAAGCAATCTAATTCATAAATAACTGTTTTTGAAGAAGAAAAAACTTTTTAATCTTCGATTTTCGATCATTTCATAACACATAATTTCCACCATCTTGAATATCTTTCACAAAATATGCACGAAGTTATACTTTAAACAATGTATCGTGATAAATTCTGTATAGCCTGTCTGTATCGTGATACGTATCGAATCGTGAGATTTCCCATGATACTCAGCCCTAGCGGATATCACTCAATACTCATATTAAATTGAATGAGCCTGGATTGTCAGTACTGTGCAATATTTTTTGGACAAAGGGCAGGGTAAAATTGTTGATCAGCTTTATTTTGTATCAGTATGACTTTTTATTTGGCTTCAAAATTTTCTTCAATGAGATAAAGTCATTGTTCCCTTTGTGCAATAACAACAGCACATATAAACTTACCAACCACTGAAAGTCTAGAAAAATTTCAAATACAAGTTATAATTTATATTTTTACAAAAACCTAAGGGAATCAATGGTCTTGTCAGATTGAGCCTTGGATTTAAACCAAACCCTCAAAAACAGTGGACAGGAAGTGTGAAATAATAACAGCATCTCGAAAATAGAGGGATATAGAGGAAAATCATTGATGCGAGTTGCATTGAAAATGGACATCGATACTTTTGACTATATTGTTAAGATCTTCTTTAATATCAAATGGCACTTTTCCCAGACGTATATTATTAAAAAGAATGATAAAAGAAATTGCAAATGCTAACTTACAGTGTTTGTTGTATGTTTTAATCAGATTACATAATATTATTCTCATGAAAAACGAATGTGAATAATCAGTCGACAGCTTTTGCTGCATGTGTTTACGGGTAGAGAATTTTTTGTTACAAGCCTTTTCATTGGCCCAGAAATATAGGTCAACCAATCAGCAAGTCGATTTGATAACGATGTATGAAACTGAAACGTGATTGTAATAAATTCATGACAACATATTGTCGATACAATATTAAATGTCTTAATATTCAAATATTTGTTAAACATTTTCGATATATTACATTTTCCAAAACAACATGCAGTTAATTGAAATATATACTGATATAAAATTCGAAGAAAATCTTGCATAAATTATGATACTGAGCATGAAAGATTATCATATAGTGTTATTTGTCGTCAAGAAATTACGATTGAGATTCCAAGTACAGTAAAACAACGTGCTTTCGCGAAAGTATTTTTGACAAGATATCTTTTGAACTTTGATTAAATATGATAAATAAGTTTGGAAATATGCCATATTAAACATTTAGAATGGATAACAAGCCTTATAAAGCGATAGTTCTTGATAATATTTTGGGAATCAAATATTTCAATTCCCGATCGCTGATGCAAGTGTCAGTGAAGCCACATACATGACAGACGCCGGGTGAAATGTATGGGTCCTTTGTCCAAGCTAACATAATTACTATCTGTCATTTATAAAATTCATCGGACTATGGCCGATGACCGACGACCGACGGCAAGCTGAATCACTGTGTCTCCTTAAGATTTGCCTCATGATTGTCTCCTTAAGATTTGTCTCATGATTGTCTCCTTAAGATTTGCCTCATGATTGTCTCCTTAAGATTTGTCTCATGATTGTCTCCTTAAGATTTGCCTCATGATTGTCTCCTTAAGATTTGCCTCATGATTGTCTCCTTAAGATTTGTCTCATGATTGTCTCCTTAAGATTTGCCTCATGATTGTCTCCTTAAGATTTGTCTCATGATTGTCTCCTTAAGATTTGCCTCATGATTGTCTCCTTAAGATTTGTCTCATGATTGCCTCCTTAAGATTTGTCTCATGATTGTCTCCTTAAGATTTGCCTCATGATTGTCTCCTTAAGATTTGCCTCATGATTGTCTCCTTAAGATTTGCCTCATGATTGTCTCCTTAAGATTTGTCTCATGATTGTCTCCTTAAGATTTGTCTCATGATTGTCTCCTTAAGATTTGCCTCATGATTGTCTCCTTAAGATTTGTCTCATGATTGCCTCCTTAAGATTTGCCTCATGAATATCACCTAATATTTTATATTTGAAAAGCCAATGAAATGGCTTCAAAATGAGCAACATTTGTAGTGCACTGCGTCATGGCATCATTTTTGCCTGTATGCAAAGACCAGAAACAATTTTTATTTTCTTTGGGCCTAACCAGCTCACAGCGATGATAAGGTACCTGGTAACTCCTGGAACAACAATCTGTGGATACAATGATGGATGCTTACTGGTTTTATTGATCAATCCTACACTGGAACTGACTCTAAGAATTATTGTTCCTTGCACATGAAACCATGCTGCTTGAGTCTTCAAAGTGTGCTTCAGTGATTGGGAAAGGCAGGGGCCATGGGCCATTTTGCACATTGGATGAAAAAATGGCCCATTAAAATTTTGAAGTTTACTATTGCTATAATGGGCAATGACCCATTTGAAATTCTGAAAATTACCAAACACCCTGAAAATGGCCCATTGTCAAAGATATCTTTCCCAATCCCTGGTACTTTCATTAAACCAAAAAACGTAATTGATAACTTAGTAATAAAATTAAATGATTCACCTATTAATAATGTGAATGGTAAGGAAATGATAAATACCCCCAAGTCCTGGATCAAATACCCATTAAATTTAGAAAGGACTCTTTAATATCAAAATTGCGAGTCTGCTTGATGCAAAACTTTTTCCTTACTTATTGGGTACTCATCTAAATCTGACTCACGATACCTAATGTAGCTGGTCATGGACTCTGCGATCATATTTGTAGATTGACCACTGGTAAGGTGAACCTTAGTTTAAGTAACTTTGTCAAAGGACTCATAATCAGTTTGAAAACTTGTCTTAGTTTAAGGCGATACAAAGTTGACCAAAATATGTCATAGCACCATCAATGTTGTATAACTATTTATCCAATATCCATTTGGGTACTAAACTATTCACAGTATATAGTTGCCTAAGTGAACCCAATTTCTCAACAAGACTTTGAAACCAAACCCAGAATCGGAGTCAGCCTCTCCCAAGCCATCAGACAAAGTGACTCTCAGTTTGTATGTATAAATGTAGGAAGGCCAAGCAGAGGATATGTTGGCTCCAGATAAGCTGTGCTACTTAGTGGACCTCCGGTAGCCTGTATCCGCCCTACACTCATTACTGAAGCTATACTTACAAGAATAAAGTCAGTTAACTTTGTTCCAACCCTCGCATTACTTACAGGAGTTGTACAATGACAGAAAAATAAACACAACCCCTTGAAAGGGTTATAAGTGACTGTACATTTGTCGGAAAATAAACACGTTCAGACTCATGTATCTTCTAGTTGTTGTATTCATCAATGAAGAAAGGTCTGTCAAACTGATAAAAAAAAATACAAATGACGTGATTAATCAGATACATGTATTCTTATGTTGATAACAAAATTTTTTTAATACTATCACTATATACCGATATTCATAAGGTATTAATTTGTATATTAGACTTTTTTATTTACATGAGGTGTAATCATTTGTGCCCAACCTTTGTGTTGGTGCTAGTGGCAACATTAATTTCTTGTTTACTCCTTAAAAGGGATGGCTTTCAGGTCAAATCATGAACCAAAGCAGGTTCTAAGTAAATCTTTAAAATTATTTTGGTAATGAATTGTGGAACCATTTTAATATTTGAAGCCAATGAAGGAAATGGCACTGTCTAAAACAAGAAGGAAATGGCACTGTCTAAAACAAGAGGTATAAGCTTACTATGTATGCAAGCGGAAGGTCAAACATTGTCGAGTGTCCGTGCTGACCTACAGGAAGGTGACGATAAGACATCGTGACATCAGTCGTACGTTGAAGCCGCATTCTCTGATGTCACCCAAGAGACATTTCCTGCGAGTTGTTGTCAGACACTAGGCTATAAGGAGATACTCTATTTCTGATGTATTCAGTAGGGAAGTTAAAAGTCATGCCCAACTTTCATTGATAAGTTTTGTAAGGTTATAATTTTAACAGTAGTAAATTCTAATATTGGTCATTGACACTCTCATTCTTGTGCAGTTTTAAATTTTCTGAGGATTGAAATCATAAAATAATTCTAGTTTTGATATAAGAGATATTCAGATGATATTTTGATAAAGGTTTAATGCAGTGATTATCCGATTAATGTAGTCTTCCTTATGTGAAAGATCTTAATTGATCTTAAAATCTTAAAAGATCAATTGTAGCTTTGTAAGTATCATGACAGTGTAGTTCATATTAATATAATATATTAATATATACTATCCTGGTAGGGTCAATAGGCTTCCCATTGAAATACAGGATTCCAATTTTGCAAAAACACTGACTGATACCATTGGTATTTAAGAATCTAGCATACCTAGTAAAATACAGATTTTTTTAGCAAGGTCACTGATTGATACCCTAATGTTTCAGAGTCTAGGATACCCATCCCTTCGTCCCCTGCCTGAAGGTACCAGACCAGTACAGCTCCCAGCTGGCGAGTATGGGGTACCCAATACCATGATTCATGGGTAAGTAAAGAATTAAGACATATAAAACAATTTTTGATTTGATTAGTAGAATGATTTCCCAAAGAAATATGACCTTATTGCAAAAGAGCCTACATGCATAGTTATAGTAAAGCACATATTTTTTTTAAATACTTGGGTCATAATATCAATTAATGTCTAGTTAGAAGATCATTTCTATATGTTAATAATTTTCAATGAAACTATTCAAAAGAACCCCAATATAACAATTTTACATTTGTTCACAATCTAAATGGCACGTATCTCGATGAATCAAAAGAAATAGTTCTTAAACCAATTGTCAAAGAAAGGGTGCATGTAATCTTTCATCAAGCAAGTGCAGTTCTTAAGAAGAGTTCCAATCATTCAACGAGCCATGTTTTCTCCGCAGGTTCCAGAATGCCAAGGCTGTGTCGGTGTCGCGCCATCCCCTGGAACACTCAGAATCTAACGTAAGTATTCTCGTACTTACTCTCGTAGAGGAGTGAAGAGCCCTTGACATTTGCCAGAGCTGTATCTCCTTGCATGAGAAACTCAGTCAATGCTCTCTGGGATAAGTTGCACTCTGCACTTGCTTCACATCCTACTGTGCAAACAATAGGCAACTTGAGAAGGGTCAATGAGCTTCTAATGCCTTGCCTTTTGGTTTTTGTAAGTGTAAGATTTTTTGGGTATTTTTTTATTAATGAAAATTTGAGGGGTGTTAATTTTAAGGTAGTGTGCCGTGAAAAAATTAATGATGATGAAATAGTCAACCATTAATATACGAACTGAACAAAATTAGGTCGGGGGTTTAAGCATGACATTGTGTCTTTTTTATTTTCATCTTCTTTAGATTTAGTTTCTGGCTGTTTTCTTTGAATTCTAACTAGAAGTTTACTTGTGTTTTTTTTTTTAAGATGAGTAACTACGTCCAAGTTGTTTCATTCATATCTCCTTACATGATTTTGACTAATTTGGAAGAAGAAGTGCTATTATAAATCGTCACTGAATGCAAAAGTTTACTCCTCAAATAAAAAAAGAGTAAAATTTAATATTTCAGTTCTGTTTCTGTACCTTATTGCTTTCCCAAAGGTGTTTTTTGAAAAAGTTTCATCTACACCTAAGCAAATTTGCTTCTTTTCTGTTTGCAATTGTAATTTTGTCTGGCCCAACAATTAAATTGCTGATTTTCAGTGGTTGGAGAACAAGCGTCAGATGGACTTCTCCATGTTGAGGAACACACAGGGTCTTCACGCTCCCCTCAAGCTACAGATGGAGAGAAACATTGCTTCTAAGGTACCTATAATATTCAACAAGTGAAAAACAGTAAAAATTCTCCTCCTCATTGGTGGACCCTTACTCTCCTAGATGTGTAAAACTTAACCAGTTTCCGTCATTGGCAGATTTAACCTTGCTACATTGCATCAAAGTTCGTGTTTTAGTGCAGCTCTGTCATTTGGGTTCAGTAGTTACCTTTCATTGGGGATCAGTAGTTAACTCAATTTCATTGCTGTGTGTACTATCATTGTGGGAGTTTTGTGCAGAGGTCCTTTTTTGTGACACTGTATAAATATTGATGTACTCTTCATACAGCTTTTACCCCTATTTTTCAAGTTTTACTATTTGGAGATAACTCTCGAAGCATGTGTGGTATCAAAGGAAAAGCAGTTCAACTTATAAAAGTCAATTTTACAATGAAAAGTGTTTTGCTGTTAAAGAGATTTGATTTCAATTGGCAAACTGATCTATTGATAAAACACAAAAAACACATAACGCTCCAGGCATATAACTTACAATGTTGGTTAACCAGTCAAACTAATGTGACACTTTAAGCATGACCCACTGATATTCAACATTAAAATAGGGTTGTAATTCATTAATTCTCTTTGCAGTGTAAGCACCAAAAGACTCTGTGTATCTCTTTGTTGCAAATAACGTAAACTGTTAATTTTACTTTTTAATGGCTATTAATATGTCATCAATTTCTCCACAGATCATCTCTGTAAGTGAATGGTTTATGCAAAATCATTTCTCTTTAGTTTCAGCGACTGCCTTGTCTGAACAGTTCCAACCTCCTAGAAGACACGTTGACTGGAAGAGACGACCTTATCGACTTTGGTGACATCCTCAACTGTAAGTCTTTTGTCTCTTGTGTGTAATTCAATTGTCGTTTAGAATAGGGAGGTCGACAAGTGATTAGCATAATGTTAGCTGATGTATCATTTTGACACTAATGATGATACTTAATTAAATTGATGAGGATTTGGAAAAGACATTGAAAATTAAGCCCATTTTAAGAATAAATAGCTTAGTTACATATAGAAAAGCTTTGTTCTACACATGTTTTGTAAGTGCCAGTTGTACTGCTGGTTTGAACAAAATGCTTACCACAACTTTTTTTCTGTAATAATCATCTGTGTAACATTCTTCAAAACTTCAGGATTGCATATCATTTAATGTGCATTTATTCAAAGAAACTCTATGGTAGGTTAATCACCTCTATGATTAAATTGTAATAAAATTGTTAAGTAATTCCATGTGGCATGTAACAGTCATGTTTTAGGCCACAGAAAGGCTCAGGGTTGGCAATGTCATAGTTCAGTTCATGACACGATACACAATAGGGTTAACTAAATGGTCATACAAATTATAGTAAATATCAAATCCCAAATTCTCTATCGTTACAGATATTGAATCAAGATCACTGAAACAGTATTGATCTCTCCACAAGAATGTTGTGTTTACATATTGTGATGTATAGTATCGTGACCGAAGTATTGCAATTGTATTGTTTTATTGTATCATATCAGGAGGTACCTGTATCATGACATCCCTACTCAGAATGTAGAAAAGCCTCATGATCATGTTAACCCTCGCCATGCTCTGATCATGTTTCTACCTGTTATAGGTCCAAGTGAGGCTGAGAGTGTCGGCGACGCCCACGTCCTGATGGAGAAGAGCCTAAGGATCCTGTAATCACGCACCATGCTAGATTGTTCTCATTGTCACCCTTCATGTGTACAAATAAATTATGTCTTGTCTTGATACGTCTTTGTTGTATCGTTATATTTTCTGTTTGTACAGCAGGTTGTCTCTTTATTTTCTCATTGCAGTAAGCATAATTTCATCAGTTATGAAAAGATTTGTTTTCAACTTCTCAACAAAAGATTAGATATCATCTCAGCTAGTCACTTCTCTGCAGTTAGGCAACGCTTATCGTCTGAATCACTGGCATATTTAACCTTGCTGCATTTCAGCACTCTCTGTGCGAGCTCTTAAGCAAACTTCACCTGAACTTGTTACTTCAATCAAAATTTTTGGAGAATACTACTACTTATTAATAAGGGCGCTTCATTGTTTGGAAACCAAGCAGCAAGGCTTAAATACGCCAGTTTGAGACTTGTCATGAGTTATACCTTTCAAGGAATTTGCCTTTGAAGAGATGATTAATGCGTTTGAATGTTTTGTTGACAAGCAGGTATTAAAACAAATGTCCATAAGGGCATTCTGGAGGATACAATTTTATAGTTGCAGATACACTGTGTATCATCATACCGCATATAGGATGTAGAGGAGTGAACATTTATGTTATGTTTGCACTGCCCCTGAATACACTTACATAGCCTTTAACTTGAACATGATTTATTCTATGCCTAACATTTGCTACTGGGTTAAAACAATTAATAAGAAGAAAAAGGCTATTTTGTTCAATTTGCTTGTTTTCCTTTTCTTATTTAAACATGCATAACATTTCATTTTCATATCATCAATACTCCTCTTCACATTCATGTTGGATAATACACAGGCAGTGTTGTTCCTAGAGGGGGTCCTGGGGAAATTTGTCCACCCTTTTTGCTTTGTATCCCATAAATTTGGAGAAGTAGGATACTTTTACTATGAAAGAGGTCATATCTGCTCAGAAAAAGACAAAATGACCCCCTTCACTGAACAACAATGCACAGGGATTTTGACAACCCTTTAGAATTTTTTTAAAACTTAAAAATAGAAACAGATTTTCGTTACCAGGATGTTCTCTGGTCCTAAAAATATCAATATGATGCACAAATATTGAATATTGGGTTAACCTTATTAAGGGTGGGTACCGTTCCTGATTTCCATATTGTGATATATACAGAAAAGTCTATTGCAATACATATTGTAATTAGTTGGTACTTTTCCAAATTAAGATTCTAAATTATAAACTCTTTCCTAGGATAAATATTTGAAACTGGCTTTTGATGCTTGACTTCATTATTTTGTTAAGACCATCAATATCCAATAAAAGCTCTGCAAGTAAATCAACCAGCTTGATCCTACATCAATGGAAGTTTAACAGTAAGACATGTCGGATATTAGCTAAGGGTCAGTATAATTGACCTCTGGCCACTTGGTCAGCTTTATCTGAATAATCAGACTAAAGTGTTGTGTAACCACTAACTAGTGATCTGTATCAGAGTAGAGGTCAAATGTAGTTCGGTATTGAATAATTGTTTCTATGAGAAATTGCATGTCATTTACACATTGAAAATTGACATTCAAAGCTAAACATATTTTCCTATGGATTTGAAGGTGATGGTGGTATGTTGTCTTTTTCATTCATGTTGCCATGACATTTTGCAATTGTTAATACAATGTTCCTACTTGGAATTATTCAATACAGAACGAAAACATCAAAATAATTAGTCATCGTAACACTATTAATACCACACATCAACATAAAAAAATAGTTACAAAATAAGAAGAAACTAATTTAAAGTATACAACACTATGACAACATACTGCTACCATAAAACATCTCATCATGTCCATAAGAAAACGTCAACTTAAGTTTGATTTCATCCCTTTCTTCATTCAGAAAACATATTCGATTCAGGTTGACAATCAGGTTAAAAGCGTGCATAAAGCATGTTGCACGTGCAGAACGATGAAATATACACCTCAGTTTAGTTTCCACGTGATAGCTGCACTGTCCCTCTTCACTTTCAATAAAGACCGCATGATACAAATCCGACAGCTCTTCACAACAGTGACCTAGGGCTGTTTTGGGGAAAGATGTCATATTATTGGCGCACCAAATGGGCTTGGGTCTAGTGCATGGGCCTCGCTTTCAGAGATCCCTTAAGTGTACATTATTGATACATGAGGGGTCTCTGATAGCGGGGCCCATGGTCTTGTGGTATCGATGTTCAGTTAAATAACTGATTCAAACTTCTAAACGTCTTTGTAAAGCAGTATATTTTATCCATTATAGAGTTTATCCCTTTATTATAGCAAACACCAATGATAATTTTGATAAAAACATTATCAAATCATATCGTAAATCAAAGGGCATTAAAAACAAATAACAGAAAAAATAACAATCTAATTGAAAACAGTCCAAAATTATCACTCATCCCTCAAAAGAAACCAGCGACGAATGAGTGATCGTTCTGATTTCTGACATTTAGAAAACTAAATAACACTATTAATAGTGGTCAAAAGTAAAGTGCCTTGATAAAGTATACAAAATCAAATAGGATGCAAATCTGTAACTAAAGTTTCTTACTGCGAAATCAGAAATTAATCTAATTTGACAAATGAATCCGTTCTCAATTCACAGAGTGAAAACTAGAGCAGAAATATAGGCCCCTTCTTGGCAGTTTGTGGTTTGGTGTGCTAGGCAAAGGGAGCAGTACATTTTGTCAATTTTGGACAATTCCTCTACATTTAAGATGTATCATTATCACTCAAGGTCAATCTGAATGAATTAATTATTTGGCAATTGTCCTGTTTGGGAATTTCCCGGGTTGCGTTTGTCCTAGATGTCGATTATCCGGGTGGCTGAACTCTGAAATAGGAACGTATTATATTCACTCTTCTTGATGCCAAGATCATTAAAGTGACATAGGGTATCTTTTTAAAAACAACAATAATGTGACTTTGGTATGCGCAATACCACATGGACTAATTTCTCAACTTGCATGTTGCATAATCTAGCAAAAACCCAGTCTAAGCAAACCTAGCCTCAATATTACCCGTTTCACTCCTATACTGAGTCTAGAAAGGCCTAGTAACTTTGGGAAAAAAACTTATATGGGGGGGATGTCTGGTCCGATTCGTAAATTCATCAATATCCATCCAATTAAGATGCTATTTCAGTTAAGTGGATTTACTTATGGATTATCTCAGGTGGTGACAAAGTGAACTCAAATCAAAGGGAAGCATGTGGGTAACTCTAGAGGATATCGGCCTGAGTCAGTGAGTGTAATAAAGTTCTGTTCTGTTCTGTTCTGCAGACTTGATATATGCTTACTTTTATTTTCAAAGTACGATCTATTTATTTATTATCAGATATTATGCTAATTTTCAAAATAAAAGTGGGAACGAATCCACCGCACGATTTGGGTACGAATCCACCGAGATTTGTGGGTACGAGTTAGTTTTGGGTACGAATTCACCGCATCCCTTATGGATATACAACTTCTTGGAAGGCAACGTTTTAACAGATGTTAATAATTTCACTTGTTGGAAAATGACACTAGTATCTTATCTGAAACGCCGCGATCAAAGAATAAAGAAGTTTTCATAAACTTGATTTCATCATTCTACAGAAGATCTTGCCAGTCTGACGTTTTCGCAATGACAGTGGTAAGGCTACTAGTTGATTTGACAATCGAAAAATGTTGACAATAATCATTTGTCTATTGATAACAGGAGATGAGACATGTCTGAGAGATGTACATTTTCGTTGGATATCGCTAATTGGCTGATTGAATGATGTCTAAAGTATATGTTCCAGCTTTTGTTATCGCCGATTTGGTCAGATCTTGTCAGATAACGTAAACTTCTGAATATGATTTGGATTCCTTAAGATATGTGATGTTCAGTTTTATGATGGTATTGTGATCACAAACGACAAAGATACTTAAAATCATTGTATGGGCGTGATTCAAGCTTTCTATATTATGTCTCATATTCAGTGTGAATTATCAATTTAATATCAAATCTTTCTCTAACATTCTACTGCATTTTAAAAAGGTTGTAGTCTTGTAGATATGCTTAAACACCTTCTAAACACTTTTTAGAGGTAAAAAATACTTTTAAACAAGACCCAATCATCAAATCAAGTATGGTTTCCTGTTATGTTATCTTTTGACAGATTTCCGATATTGGTGCTATTAACTGATTGTATAATTTCGCTATCATCCTGAAACATTGTGCTCTAGTGACATTTCCGGTCACAAGGGATCATGGGAACTCGGTCGCAAGGCATTCTGGGAATGATCATATTCTCCTTCAGATCCGGTATCCATTTGCAGAACAAACACCATTGATGCATTAGGTTATCACACAATAATGACCGGAGACGATCTCCTATCAAAATCGTGCCCATATGCTTTTGAATAAATGAAATACAAGAATGATTGATTTCCGTCAGGGATATTACATAATACGAACATCAAAGTCTGTTTGATAGGAAGTTATCAATTTTCAAAATGAAGAACGTTTTCCTTTTGTTAAAAATGATGTTCTCAGAAGTGATTGTGAAAAAATGCAACCAATTTGGAAACTCGAACTTTATTTCAAATCAAAATATAATCAAACCATGAACCACGTGAATTACACAAGGCAAGCGTTTAAAACAAAAATGTTAATCTAATCCTTATATCCAAAAATGTATTCATGATCAAGGCCATTATCCTTTAGCCAAATATATATTTTCGTTTTCATAAATGCACTTTTGTTGAGTAACAAGGTGGCTTACTGGCCAAGGTACTATACAATATTATATATATATTATATTATTATACATATATATATGCCTCAAACGAAATATGTAAATTCTATATTTCAAGTTGTATTTGGATACTGTTGTTCAAGTCATTTCCTTCTTTAAGTGATTTTAAGTAATGTGACCTATTTCTACTGTGGTTATTCTTAGTAATAGGATCTCTAAAGCGGACCTGTCACTTCAGAAACCTACAATGACTCTATGGTAAAGAAAAGAAGGAAACCTTTATGAAAAAGGAAATTAAATCTCAAATTTATTGTTTTTAGGTATGGTGCACGAAATCTGAATTTATAGTCAACAGAAAATTGCAGTTTGATTACGTATTAAATGTATATCATCAATGATATTCGATATTATCTATACGCACATACATATTCAGAAAATCAAAATGCAGCTTATTACAATGTTTGAATATGGGATCATTGAAATGTTTACCCTTTTGCTTATCATTTTTCTCACACATTTGTTAAAAGTAACATTAAATCTCGAACACATTTTGTTTACTTCTTGTCATTTCTTTTTTTTACCATATGCTTCCAATAACGTTAAGATACTTACACTTCTTACATATAACTGTTTAAAAAAAAAAAAAAAAAAAACATTTAGAATTATCAGAGGGTGGAAATACAGGACCATTGATAGTAGTACAGTACAGCCACGAATGAGAATCTTAAAAAACAACCTGCATTTGATACAAAGACGTGCAAGCCACTGTGACAGATAAAGAATGTTATCAAGATTAATCGAGGTTGGAATGAGAGTTGGAGAAGTGATGGCTTCCCTTCGTCAATAAACGAGACACTCTAAACCAGCACCAGGTGAAACCGGCTTCCAAGACCCGGATGTTGGGCAGTCAGCCAATAAGAAAGAGGGCAAGGTTTCTGGCAATTTTCAACACCTATATTCAAGGCCTTTTGAGAAGTTAAGAAGATGAACCTGTTCATTTCTGTGAATTCTTCCACTCTTTGGTTGACTGTTAGATCAGATCTACCCATCAGGCACCCGTTCTAAAAATATCGCATGGTATAATGCAACGATAGCATACCTTTGATTAATGTCACTGTTGTTAATTTGGCTCTGTTGCACTGTGAGGCAAAAGGTTTACGCACATAAAATCCGACTTGAGCACCTCAGCATACATGATGCTGTGATAGATAATAAAACTTACATATAATCAGAAGAAGGAATAATGATATGTAAACATATGTATTGTATACAACGTTTTGGCTGCATTCTAAATGTCGCATACAGTGTTGATATATCGTTTAAAAGCAAGTGACAGCTTGAAAAAAATTAATTACAAGTAATAAAGTTTGCTGTGAATTTAAGTAATTATGAAGTGTGGGCACTTCCGTTTAGTTTCTTTATATTGTAATCTTCTGTGTCCTGTTACAGGTTTCCTTTTTCTGAAATCCCGTCATGTCCATTTGGTGAAATTTCCTCGATATGAGGACAATGCTGTAAACTTTATTGATGAACGTAACGTTCCGTAAAAATAAAGAAGTTCTTACCCATAGAATGTCCGTTGTCTTCCTTATATTACCAAATTCAAGCATGCCACTCAAAAGATTCAATGCTTTATATGTATCTCATAATGGCTAAATTTCATTGTAAAATACTTCAAAGTAAACAGCATTCGAACCAAAAGACGAAAACGCTCCAAGAAAAATGTATCTTGTTTCGATACAAATGTATTTTATCTTCAAGTGTGTTTATAACAAATGGATACAAACAGAAGCAATAACACAAATACTTGCACCTTCTACCTTTAAACAATACGAGTCCGATCTCCCAACATAAATAATTTATACAGAAAATATGCTGCTCTCACCTTCCCAGCCTAAATGCCAGGTGTTTTACCTGAGCGCTGCATTGTCTTTAGAGCAATAATATCACGAAGTGCACCACATGAAGGAAGTTATTGTCATTGTGCATAGAAATGCCACGTATAAACACACTGAGAGCTTAACACGTTTTGACTAATATTGAAAGCAGATAGGTGTATGTCAGGGAAGTGTTCTTTCCTCGTATATTTTGCTGTTGATTCCTTAGAAATCCAAGTCAATGATTAAGAATAATGCCGATGTGCATAGAAAAGCCATGCATAAAAACAATGAGGGCATTAATATATTGTCTCAATTTTGCAATGCGTCTTTTGTTGAATCGCCAATCAGTTCTGCTTGTAAACCTAACCTTCTGCATGTTACATAACAGAAATTTATGTTGATTATAGGAAATTGGAAAGTTCTTTCACATTCAGGTCACTTGTCATAAAAGTTGCAAGCCTTGCCTAATTTGCGAAAAGCCTAATTCTGGTTTGTGATATCTCGTTCCTACCGAGAGTCTGGTTTATTGACGAAGGAATGTCATCAGCAATCGAATATCCTTGCAGCCTCCGTTCTCTGTTTGCAACTATGATAGACACACTAAAATAGACAACGTTTGTATAGATCTCACTGTTTCATAATATGATTAAACACAACTGTATCTTGTCAAAAGTTACTCCCCAAAAAGTCAAACATACTTACAAGTTTGACAAATGATATATTGCATTTTATTGCACAATGCAGCACATATTTAAGAAACTGGATATTATTTCTATGTTAACAATTTATCAAACAAGTAGGATATATTTCGCTCTTCTGATTTTTCGATTAACATTTACTGTAGAAGCTAATTGTGCACCAAATAGCTTAACATTTTGAGCATAAATCACCAGTCATTAGCCCTATCAAAAATCGTTACTTCAACTCTATGGCATCTCGTGTACCTTTCAGACAACTGCCACAATTTATAATGATAAAACAGAACATTAGCAAACACTTATCTTAACATTGGCAAATCTACATCCTGTTCTACGCGATAAATGTCTAGTAAGGGTACTTTCAACTAAAAGTGATGTGATGGTCACATTGAAAATATATTGTTGACACAATTTTCATTTATAACACATTCCCTATTCATAGATTGTCATACTTTGCAATGCTCATTTTGATGACCATGAAAAAAAGGTAAGGTATCGGGTTTAAATAAAATGAATGTGTCAGTTTTGAATAGCAGCGTCTGCAGCATCATTCAATCACTGTCGGAGGAAAAGTTTCTCTTACTTCGGTAAAGTATCCAAGAAATCACAGTAAAATAATGGAGCATATCTCCGTCTTGCCCTGAAAAACTTAGAACATATATCTATGCATTTTCTATCTTAAACAAATTAATACATACCGAAGGAACTACACAAGTACTTGACCCATCTACCTTTAACAAAAGGATTCTGAAATCCCTACACAAATACTTTGTGCAGAGAATATGACATTTTCACCTTTACAGGTGAATTACCAGATGCCCCACCTGATCAATGGTTCATCTTTATAACGATAATATCTTAAAGTGCATCATATGCAGGTAGTTATTACTATTGTGCAAAGAAATGCGGTGCATAAACAGACTAGGAGCTTCACGTGTCAAGAATGGAATTGTAAGGGGTTCACCAGGGATATGGTCTTTCCTCGTGTATTTTACTAGAATTACTAGAAGCCCAAACGAATAATGATTTGTCTTTATAACGATAATATCATAAAGTGCAACCATATGAAGGTAGTTATTACAGATGTGCACAGAAATGCGGTGCTTAAACAGACAAGAAGCTTCACTTGCCAGAACGTTGATAGGGGTACGCCAAGCAGATGGTCTTTCCTCGTGTGTATTACTAGAATTACTAGAAGCCCCAACGAATGTCCTTATAACGATGATATCAGAAAGTGCATCCTTATGGAGGTACATGTAGTTATTACAAATGTGTACAATGTGCGTTTAACTAGAATTACAAAAAGCCCCAACTAATAATGCTTTGTCTCTATAACTATAACGATAATATCACAATTTATACGGCCTGCACTATACGAATCCACAACTGGGCCGATACAGGAAAACTGGGCCAATACGAGCAAAACAGGGCCAATACGAGCAGACTGGGCCAATACAAGTCTGAGCATGGGCATACACACAAATGGCCAGAGTCCGAAGCTATCGTTTCAAAACTTTCAACATATACGACAGTTCATCAATCTCATTGATAATTTTGATTTCGGTAAAAATTACCTCTTTTATGTTGTGCAAGTAAATTACAAAGAAATTAATTAATAAAAACGTCATTAATCAAGTTTTTCGAATTCGCCCAGTTACAGGTCCTCGGTCTTCTGTATTGCCCCATAATGCTTCGTCTTTTAAAACGATAATATCATAAAGTGTACCATAATTATGATGGTAGTTATTGCCATTGTGCACAGAAATGCGGTACATTTACAGACCAAGGCGTACGCTAGGGATATGGTCTTTCCCTGTGTTTTTTACAAGGATTACTAAAAGCCCTAAATAATAATGCTTTGTCTTTATAACGATTATATTATAAAGTGTACCATATGATGGTAGTTATTATTATTGTGCACAGAAATGCGGTGCTTAAACAGATTAGGAGCTTCACTTGTCAAAAGTGGCATTGTTAGGGGTTCGCCAGGGAGATGGTCTTTCCTCGTGTATTTTACTAGAATTACTAGAAGCCCAAACGAATAATGATTTGTCTTTATAACGATAATATCATCGTATGCATGTAGCAATAACCTTTATGCAGCGAAAACAATGCTCTTTGTAAACATTGTTTGCACATATTCAATGTATGAATATAATGAACTGGATAGCTAGAAAAATGCATGAACTTATGTAAAAATAGCTGAAGCATTCAAACAATAGTGCAAAAAATCTTCTTCGATGATATTAACATTACTAGAAAAACATATTTCGCAGGGTTTTATGAAACACTTTGGATCAAATTGCAATAACTCATATTTCTTGATTATCTTATAAAATAATAAAAATAAATAAAATATATTTTGCTAGAAATATTTCAAAATGATATATAAATTATATCATAATGATGATAATTTTGAATATTTTGACCGAAAATTTGCTGAAAATGTGGTAAAAAGAAAAGCATATCACAGAAAGCAAAAAAAATCTGGATTGTAAAATTTTGACCCCATGGAGAATGCCAGAATTGTATATTCTAATATGAGTGAAATATCAAATCAATCATACATTTCGATTTTGCATTGTTTTTATTAAGAAATATCGTTTTAACATTTATCAAGCACATAAATTACGTGATTTTAGAAACGTTCATGATTAAAACCAAACACAATATAATATAAGTTATACCTTTCAGAGGCGGGGTTCATGGGGAAATATCCACCTCGAGCTTGGTGTTATGCGACGAGCCGAAGTTGCATAACACCAAGCGAGAGGCGGATATCTCCCCATGGACCCCGACTCTGAATGGTATAACGAATTTATCTTACCGAATGTGTAAATAAAACGCATATAATATGAAGATAAAGAGTAAGAAAAACTGCGTAAGACCTTTTACTACAGTTTGTTCAAAGCTACATATCGGTTGATCAAAAGTAACCAGCTTGATCATGTGTTCGAGGTAACATACATTGTACATTTCAAGACGCTCAATCTGCACGCTTTTTTCATGCTTTTTATGTGCCGGGGTATAAATGATTTATCACCCCGCTCAAAAGGGTGATTTCAGTATTTATCCAGGGTCACGTGGACCAATCAGAGATCGAGATTCTAAAATGAGGTAGGATAAAGATTCTTTCAAGATGTTCCAGAGGGCTTGTTTAAACCTAGACAAACTTTGTCATATTTAATATAACAGCCACAGGCGCAAATTACTTGCATAAGGTCTCAGTTACATATTTGCAATGTTTTAAGTGAAATATTCTTCTGTAACTAGCACTACATCGCTTTGCTCACGTAGACATGTTCCCAGTATATCATCAACTGCTGCGGCAATGAGCTTGTACTGATTTCGTGAAGTATTTATGTAAGATAGCTCTGCAAGTCGTCTATCAAATTAGCTACCAACGCGCCGGTTTGTTGTCTAAAAGGGTAAATAGAAATGCCACAAACAGTAGCAAGATGTATTCAACACAAAAACTTTTTTTCTTCTGAAACTAGGTAACGTATGATGCTTTTGACCTCCAAGAAATCTTTAAAACCAGTTTTGATTTATGCATAAAACAGTCATGTGACATTGCTACCATATTTAGATTAAGGATGTTCGCTCCTCATATTTATGGTATTAAACTTTTTTTCTAACTTCTATTTTTTAAAAGATCAAAGTATACGATTGAAAAATCAGCATAAAAAAATAGGGGGTAGTGTGGGTTTTTCCGAAATATGACGCCTGTAAGATAGTGGGGTGAAGTAAAAATTTAACATGGGAGTCTATGGGAAAATGAGAAAAAAAACTGCTAAAAACGTTAAAATAATACATTTCTAGTATTAAACTTTTTTTCCTTTTGTGATATGTTACAAAGTTCATGTTACCCTACCGAAATCAATGAAAAAATATATATGGTAGTGTGTTTTTTAAAGCTTTGACACACAATGTACCTGAAAACTCCCCTTTTTAGTCAAATTTAGGCCATTTATGCTGTTTAATCACTTTTAAGAGGTTCTAAAGTCACATTTTCTTTATTTCATTTGTTTTTTAAAAGTATGTAGATGATGTAGAATAGCATAAAGTAAATAAAGATGAGAAAAAATCTTTACTTTATCATATTTCATTTTTAAAGGTTAACAGTAAGGAGCGGACATCCTTAATACACATCTCATCTGGTATCTGATTAATAAGTTTTTTAACACTCATTCACATTTTCCTTCAGGATAATAGACCCAGTGTAAAATAGAATTCGACTTATATGGACGATATTAGCGACTCGTTCTTTTAATAAATGCACGTAATTCAATTGGTGTTGTCCTTGATGTATTGTGTTATATATATATTGTGACGTAACTTTCAGAAATGTTACATAATCAGTATTTACATAAACGATATATATAATACTTTTTTAATGGAAATAGTTTTGGAACATAACAAAAAAAAGAATTCAATTTAATCTCTCCTTTGTTAAGGGTTAGTAGCACGTCAAGTGATGTCACAAAACAAAAATTTTAATTCGCTCAAAAACCATTTCCGTATTGCAAGGATATAAAGGTGTTAACACAAAAATGTCCACCAGCAGTTGTCGATTAATTCCGATAAATTCTTCTACGGATACGCATAATCGGGGTGAGTATGATCAAGGCTCCCTTTTCAAAATTAATTATGTGATGATTTATACAACTTTAGCTTTAAGCCAATTATTTCTTTAATTGTAACAAACTTGATGTTTACAGACCTAAACGTGTGTAACAAACTACTATTCTTTCGAGTTCATTCATATCTTTTGTTGTTAATCACGGAGATGTTGTGACAACGCACGTGCACCTGCGATTTCAAGTGGGAAGAACGTTGCAAGTTTATTGCCAAACGTATTGCTGAGGGCGACAAGCTATAGCAGGTTTCCAAATTCATTGACAACATTAAATTTTTGGGGAGTTTTACCTGAACAAAGGCAATGTAAATTATAATTTTGCAATAAATTCATAAGGCCTTGTTGGAAAAATTTTGTTATTTGGATATCCGTAAGAATTATATACATTGGCCGATTCATAAAGGCCAAAAACCATTTTATTCCTATTTCCGCCAGTACTTTAGTCTTCACAGTCTTTAACTGATAACACACAGCAACAGAACGAACATCGACATAGCACATCTCCCTGGTGAAGCCCTCTTGGCCTTTCTGCGAGAACGAGGTCTTTATTCGTAACACCTTTGTGAACTAACATGATCTGCATTATTTAATGTTAGAAATGGTTTAGAGTGGAATGTGAGTTTGCCAAATCCTTGCACTTGAGAATAAATATCATGAATTTCAGAACTCACGTGTGGGTATTCATGACATTTCAACGCATAACCAATATAACTACCTTCATTTGGCGCCTTTTATATTAGTGATGCTTACGTGCAGTTTTAGTGAAGACAGACATCATAGATCATTTATCTGTATATATTGGTCCTGACAAAATTAATGTACGCCGTCGCTGCTAGATTGATTATTTCTGTAGGGGGGACAAATGAATGCATTAGATGATCAAGGGAAAGTACAATAGAGGCAAATTAAACGGTTTTCATATCAGATACCTATATTGTAAGATCGAAAAGATTCTCATTGCCAGACAAACGAGTGGTTAACCCTAGCGCTTATCATTGGTCTGTTAAGAAACAGCGTGGCATCGGCATGTTGAACAGCCTTAAAGGGGCAGTAGCACGTTTTTAGGGGGAATATAAGGTGATGTCAGGAAAATGAAAATTAATGGTTCCAATTGAAAGACAATGTATTTAAACTAAATGGAGCAGTAATAATTCAAATATATAACGTAAAGATTGCCTTTTCTCACACAAAATGAAATAAAGATGTTCACACAAAATGGCCGCCAATGGATTTTATGTTAATCTTCATACTTTGTCCTCTGACTATGGATGATTGGCTTGTGTATTGAGATTTCAGACACTATCAAAATAATACATTAAAGGGGCAGTAGCACGTTTTTAGGGGGAATATAAGGCGATGGAAGGAAAATGAAAATTAATGGTTTCAATTGAAAAACAATGTATTTAAACTAAATGGAGCAGTAATAATTCCAGTATATAACGGTAAGTTTAGCCATGCGATTCCTTTTTCTTACAAAAATGAATTAAAGGTGTTCACACAAAAATGGCCGCCAATGGATTTTATGTGAATCTTCATTCTTTGTCCTCTGACAATGGATGATTCGCTTGTGTAATGAGATTTTTGACACTGTCAAAATAATACATTTAGCATTCACTTACAATTATCAGTGAGAAATTCAAATTATAAAATTATCAAAAAACGTGCTACTGCCCCTTTAAGCATTAATTTACAATTACCAGTGAAAAATTTAAAATTTAAAATTATCAAAAAACGTGCTACTGCCACAATACATGCGGTTTTGCTTTGATACGAACGTAAATGGCATAATTCATTATATTAATGCTAATATCTCGCATATGAATTATCAAATGCCAATTATATGATAAAAATTGCTTTTAATGAACTTCTCAACAGTCATATACATATGCAAATGCAAAATTAACACATCCTATTTTCATGAATACCAGCTATAGAACCTATCAAACATGATCAACTCGTAACTTATATTCTGACTGCTTAAGACAAGTTTCGAATTTACCTTTGATTATCCGGTTTTCGATCATCATCCTGTTGTCATTATACGGCGTCAATTAGTTTTAAAATGATACTCTTTCAATAATCATTACCTCTCGATCAGATGGCACTATTGGGTAAGTTTGTCATATATGGCTCCTGACAGGTCACGGAGTGTCTCTTTAACATTTACTTAAATTTCTGCTTCATCACGACAAAACTACCGGATGGAACGCAAAAAGCGTGCAGCACGTGCATCTCATGCAATGGCAAAGGCCGAGTGAAACGGTGCAATCGTGTCGATTCATCTTCCAGACTTTAAAAAAATACATTATAATGAAATAGGCCTAAGGATGTTAATTTCTGCTTAAATTTAATTTAAAATTTAAACTGTTTATATTGCATCTGACATTATGTTTCTGTTCGAGTGCCTAGACATGTATCCATACGCGCTGAACTGCTATTTTGCCTAAACAACCGGAAGTCTTTCTGATGGTTTGGAAAATGGCGTAATTAACACACTCGCGAGATGTCATATATTGTTCTTAAATCACTCGACAGTCGTGCCAGTAAAATGGTATCATAACATATAATATAATCTAAAACAATTCAACATCCCTGCTTGGGTAATGATCTCTATTTAGCTTTAATGATATTTACAGACTTATTCATTGTAACGTGATTTCAGTAAATACTTGATTCTGATTAACAATTTTCCCTACGTTGAATGGCAATAAACACCCGCAAATTTGCTAAGGCAAGTCACCGCGAAATGATACATCATGTCCCCTAGATTCTCCAAGTATCCGTGTGCTATTTAACTTTGACAGGTGTTGTCATTTTATAACTTGCGTTTTCCCGTATAAACTGTTATGTCCTATTTGCTTTAGTTTTATGTAATTAAACTGTTTAAAAAAATTCGGATCCAAACGCAAGTATTAATCTAATGAAACAGAGTTCGAAGAAAACTCGTCGAGTTCATAATTGCCAGGAACCGCTTCCATTGTAAATACCAGCTGTTGAAACTGAATATATTGATTTCCTTTGTGTGTAATGTCATTGGTCACTTGTGTATAACACCTAGTGCAAAAATAAATGAATTTATATTTCGATTTGATATTTTTATTTTATCGATCCATTTCAGTCTGAACAGGGTTTGCATAAACACAATGGTCTTGAAACTATTTTCAAGCAAGAACAAGATTACAGTTCATTCACCAGTTTAAGTAAATTAAAATGTGTTTATTTCACTGGTTGATGAACGGCTCGAGAAGTGCAAGTTAAGCTTTTGTAAGAATATCATAGACATGCTATGGTATTCTTACCAGTTTAACTTTCAACCCGTTTAAAAGCCAATGAACAAACACATCACATACAACCAATTTTAGTAACGATTTACAAAGAGAGTGACAGAAAGAGAAAGAGAAAAGGGAGGAAGAAAGATAGAGACACAGAACGCGAGAAAAAGAGAAAGAGGGAAATATGAGTGATAAACAACATTTAGATCAAGTACATTATATATACACTATATATAAAAGCACCGATGAACACTAAACATGAACTGTATAATTCATCCTTATAGCAAGCAAAATGAAGTTTTTGTACATAGAAACTACCCATAATATTGGAGTTTCTTGCACTTCAGACAATGAACATTTAAAAACCATTCTTAACTGAATTTCTCAGCAAAACAAAAATTTCATTACAAAGGGTACAAAAAATTCCTAATTGATAATTAATTATTGATTAATGAAGATCGGCGTTATTATGCTAGAAGCAAGAGAATGATTTGAGAGTTAAATATTGCTTGTTGCATAAAGTGATGAAATTTAAATAAGCAACGTGTTCACAATTATTAAATCCATGAAAATATATTTGTCAACATATTATTAAGACTTATTAGATACTTATGTGCTTTTCAAAGTTGTTAACTCAATCTAACAAAGTGGAAATACTAATTTAAGTTCATGTGACATTCTTAGTTATACCCTACACAATTGATAGTGTTATAGAATGCATTGCAAAGCAATACCATGCATATCAAAATCATTCACTTGCTAACGTTCACACATGCAGTGAACAAATCAACTCTAAAATCATTCAATGACATTTCCATTCCTCAAAAGATGGGATGGCATGTTCTTGACAATGTATTTTATAGTTCATTCCCATTTGGTACAGCTTAACCGGAATTGATAGGGGGGAACATCAACAAGATATTTCTTCAAGTTCATTGTTCAAAAGGTCTGCAGCACTTCGGTAATCCTGTGTTATCAGACGTCAAAATGATATTTGATCATCAATCCGAGAATGTTCTTGTGGGAAGGGTTTTATGATATCACATGAAGCCACCCATATCGTGTAGTCCTTACATAAATTAGATGGTCTTTCCTCGTGTGTTTTACTAGAATCACAAGAAGCCCCAACGAATGTCCTTATAGCGATAATATCAGAAAGTGCAACCTTATGGAGGTAGTTATTACAAATGTGCATAATGTCTTAACTCGTGCGTTTAACTAGAATTACTAGAAGCCCAAACAAAAAATGCTTTGTCTTTATAACTTTAACGATAATATCATAGAGTGTATCATATATGACGGTATTTATTACCATTGTGCATAGAATTGAGTGCATAAACAGACCAGGCGGTTCACGTGTCAAGAGTGGAAGTTTGATAGGGGTTCGCCAGGGAGGTGGTCTTTCTTCTTGAATTTTACTAGAAGCCCAAACGAATAATGTTTTGTCTTTTAAAACGATAATATCATAAGGTGTACCATAATTATGATGGTAGTTATTGCCATTGTGCACAGAAATGCGGTACATTAACAGACGTATTTACAAGGCGTACGCAAGGGATATGGTCTTTCCCTGTGTATTTTACAAGGATTACTAGAAGCCCCAAATACTAATGCTTTGTCTTTATAACGATTATATTATAAAGTGTACTATATGATGCATCCTTATGCATGTAGCAATAACCTTTATGCAGAGAAAAAATGCCCCTTATAAACATGGTTTGCACATTTTTAATGCACGAAAGATAATTAACTGGATTGCTAAAAAATGCATGAACTTTTGTAAAAATAGCTCAAGCATTCATTCAATCAGTAGTGGACTAAAGGTAGATAAAGATAATGTTTCCTTCACATACTGAAAGATGATATTAGCATTACTAGAAAAATAAATTTCGCAGGGTTTTATGAAACACTTTGGATCAAAATGCAAAAACTTTATTTATTATCTTATTAAATCGTCATTTGAAAAATGTCTAGTAAAATGTAAGTTATATCATATAATAGACGATTTTGAATATTTGTTGAAAGTTTGCTGAAAATGTGGAAAAATCAAAAGTATATTACAGAAAGCAACACAAAAAAACAGAATTTTCAAATTTTGACACCATGGAGAATGCCAGAATTGCATATTCTGGTATGAGTGAAATGTCAACTCAATCAATTTACAGTTTGCATTGTTCCATTAACAAGTATCATTTAATGAACATTTATCAATCGCATAGATTTTAGAAACGTTCATGATTAAAACCAAACATAATATCGAAATTCTTTCAAGATGTTCCAGGTGGCTTGTTTTAAACCTAGACAAACTTTGTCATATTTAATTTAACAGCCACAGGCGCAAATTACTGTTCCCAGTTACACCTTTGCAATGTTTTAAGTGAAATATTCTTCTGTAACTAGCACTACATCGCTTTGCTCACGTAGACACGTTCCCAGTATATCATCAACTGCTGTGGCAATGAGCTTGTACTGATTTTGTGAAGTATTTATGTAAGATAGCTCTGCAAGTCGTCTATCAAATTAGTTACCAACTTCCACCGCGCCGGTTTGTTGTCTAAAATGGTAAATAGAAATGCCACAAACATAAGCAAGATGTATTCAACACAAAATCTTTTTTCTTCTGAAACTAGGTAACGTATGATGCTTTTGACCTCCAAGAAATCTTTAAACCGGTTTTGATTTATGCATAAAACAGTCATGTGACATTGCTACCATATTTAGATTACCGGTAGTGCACATCTCATCTGGTATCGGATTAATAAATTTGTTAACACTCATTCACATTTTACTTCAGGATAATAGACCAAGTGTAAAATAAAATTCGACTAATTTGGACGGTATTAGTGACTCGTTCTTTTAATAAATGCACTTAATGCAATTGGTGTTGTCCTTGATGTATTTTGTGTTATATATATATATTGTGACGAGACTTTCAGAAATGTGATATATATTGTTTATGTAAATACTGATTATGTAACACTTTTTTAATGGAAATAGTTTTGGAACATAACAAAAAAAGAAATCAATTTAATCTCTCCTTTGTTAAGGGTTAGTAGCACGTCAAGTGGTGTCACAAAACAATAATTAAATTCGCTCAAAAAAACTATTTCCGTATTGCAAGGATATAAAGGTGTTCACACAAAAATGTCCACCAGCAGTTGTCGAATAATTCCGATAAATTCTTCTACGGTTATGCATAATCGGAGTGAGTATGATCAAGGCTCCTTTTTCAAAATTAATTATGTGATGATTTATACAACTTTAGCTTTAAGCCAATTATTTCTTTAATTGTAACAAACTTGAAGTTTACAGACCTAAATGTGTGTCACAAACTACTATTCTTTCGAGTTCATTCATAACTTTTGTTGTCAATCACGGAGATGTTGTGACAACGCACGTGCATCTGCGATTTCAAGTTGAAAGAGCGGTGCAGGTTTATTGCCAAACGTATTGCGGAGGGTGACACAAGCTATAGCGGGTTTCCAAATTCATTGACAACATTAACATTTTGGGGAGTTTTACCTGAACAAAGGCAATGTAAATTATAATTTTGCAATAAATTCATATGGCCTTGTTGGAAAAGTTGTGTTATTTGGATATCTGTAAGCATTATATACATTGGCCGATTCATAAAGGCCAAAAACCATTTTATTCCTATTTCCGCCAGTACTTTAGCCCCGAAGTCTTCACCGTCTTTAACTGATAACACACAGCAACAGAACGAAGATCGACAAAGCAGATCTCCCTGGTGAAACCCTCTTGGCCTTTCTGCGAGAACGAGGTCTTCATTCGTAACACCTTTGTGAACTAACATGATCTGCTTTATTTAATGTTAGAAATGGTTTCGAGTGGAATGTGAGTTTGCCAAATCCTTGCACTTGAGAATAAATATCATGAATTTCATTACTCACGTGTGGGTATTCATGACATTTCAACGCATAACCATTATAACTACCTTCATTTGGCGCCTTTTATATTAGTAATGCTTACGTGCAGTTTTAGTGAAGAAAGACATCATAGATCATTTATCTGTATATATTGGTCCTGACAAAATTAATGTACGCCGTCGCTGCCAGATTGATTATGCCTGGGGGTGGTAAATATGTATGTATGCGATAGAAAGTGAGTGAGTGAGTTATTGTTTAGCGCCGCTTGGGCAATATTGCAGCCATTAGCGGCGATAGAAAGTAAACAACACTCAATATCCCAGAAGCATAAAACAATAGAGGCCAATTAAGAGGTTTTCATATCTTGTTAGATTAAATAGTTAAATAGGCAAACGTGTATGATAAATCCTAGCGCTAATTTCATTGGTCGGTTAAGAAACTACGTGGCATCGGAACTTTAGCCACATTACTACTGGTTTGCTTTGATACGTAAATGGCATAATTCATGATATTAATGCAAAATATCTCAAATATTAATTACCAAATGCCAATTATATGATAAAACTTCAATGAAATTATTAAAACAGTCATATATATTTGCAAATGCAAAATAAACACACCCTATTTACATGAATACCAGCTATAGAACCTATCAAACATGATCAACTCGTAACTTATATTCTGACTGCTTAAGACAAGTTTCGAATTTACCTTTGATTGACGTGAGTCAATATCCGGTTTTCGATCATCATCCTGTTGTCACTATTAGACGTCAATAAGTTTTAAAATGAAACTCATTCAATAATCATTACCTCTCGATCAGATGGGGCTATTGGGCAAGTTTGTCATATATGACTCCTGACAGGTCACGGAGTGTCTCTTTAACATTTACTTAAATTTCTGCTTCATCACGACAAAACTACCGGATGGAACGCAAAAAGCGTGCAGCACGTGCATCTCATGCAATGGCAAAGGCCGAGTGAAACCGTGCAATCGTCTCGATTCATCTTACTGACTTAACAAATACATTATAATGAAATAGGCCTAAGGATGTTAATTTCTGCTTAAATTGATGCCCGTTTATATTGCATCTGACATTGTTATGTTTCTGTCGAGTGCCTAGACATGTATCCATACGCGCTGAACTTCTATTTTGCCTAAACAACCGGAAGTCTGACTTTCTGATGGTATGGAAAATGGCGTAATTAACACTAGCGAGATGTCATATATTGTTCTTAAATCACTCGACAGTCGTGCCAGTAAAATGGTGTCTTAACATATAATATAATCTAAAACAATTTAACATCCCTGCTTGGGTAATGATCTCGATTTAGCTTTAATGATATTTACAGACTTATTCATTGTAACGTGATTTCAGTAAATACTTGATTCTGATTAACAATTTTCCCTACGTTGAATGGCAATAAACACCCGCAAATTTGCTAAGGCAAGTCACCGCGAAATGATACATCATGTCCCCTAGATTCTCCAAATATCCGTGTGCTATTTAACTTTGACAGGTGTTGTCATTTTATAACTTGCGTTTTCCCGTATAAACTGTTATGTCCTATTTGCTTTAGTTTTATGTAATTAAACTGTTTAAAAAAATTCGGATCCAAACGCAAGTATTAATCTAATGAAACAGAGTTCGAAGAAAACTCGTCGAGTTCATAATTGCCAGGAACCGCTTCCATTGTAAATACCAGCTGTTGAAACTGAATATATTGATTTCCTTTGTGTGTAATGTCATTGGTCACTTGTGTATAACACCTAGTGCAAAAATAAATGAATTTATATTTCGATTTGATATTTTTATTTTATCGATCCATTTCAGTCTGAACAGGGTTTGCATAAACACAATGGTCTTGAAACTATTTTCAAGCAAGAACAAAATTACAGTTCATTCACCAGTTTAAGTAAATTAAAATGTGTTTATATCACTGGTTGATGAACGGCTCGAGAAGTGCAAGTTAAGCTTTTGTAAGAATATCATAGACATGCTATGGTATTCTTACCAGTTTAACTTTCAACCCGTTTAAAAGCCAATGAACAAACACATCACATACAACCAATTTTAGTAACGATTTACAAAGAGAGTGACAGAAAGAGAAAGAGAAAAGGGAGGAAGAAAGATAGAGACACAGAACGCGAGAAAAAGAGAAAGAGGGAAATATGAGTGATAAACAACATTTAGATCAAGTACATTATATATACACTATATATAAAAGCACCGATGAACACTAAACATGAACTGTATAATTCATCCTTATAGCAAGCAAAATGAAGTTTTTGTACATAGAAACTACCCATAATATTGGAGTTTCTTGCACTTCAGACAATGAACATTTAAAAACCATTCTTAACTGAATTTCTCAGCAAAACAAAAATTTCATTACAAAGGGTACAAAAAATTCCTAATTGATAATTAATTATTGATTAATGAAGATCGGCGTTATTATGCTAGAAGCAAGAGAATGATTTGAGAGTTAAATATTGCTTGTTGCATAAAGTGATGAAATTTAAATAAGCAACGTGTTCACAATTATTAAATCCATGAAAATATATTTGTCAACATATTATTAAGACTTATTAGATACTTATGTGCTTTTCAAAGTTGTTAACTCAATCTAACAAAGTGGAAATACTAATTTAAGTTCATGTGACATTCTTAGTTATACCCTACACAATTGATAGTGTTATAGAATGCATTGCAAAGCAATACCATGCATATCAAAATCATTCACTTGCTAACGTTCACACATGCAGTGAACAAATCAACTCTAAAATCATTCAATGACATTTCCATTCCTCAAAAGATGGGATGGCATGTTCTTGACAATGTATTTTATAGTTCATTCCCATTTGGTACAGCTTAACCGGAATTGATAGGGGGGAACATCAACAAGATATTTCTTCAAGTTCATTGTTCAAAAGGTCTGCAGCACTTCGGTAATCCTGTGTTATCAGACGTCAAAATGATATTTGATCATCAACCCGAGAATGTTCTTGTGGGAAGGGTTTTATGATATCACATGAAGCCACCCATATCGTGTAGTCCTTACATAAATTATCTAAATTGTAAATTAAGTTTTTTGGAAGAATTTCCAAATCATAATTCTCGAATCTTCTTCCAAATCTCACAAAGTAAATCGTTGAATTATTGAAATCCATGTACATCAATGCCAGTAAACCATATCTAACATAATTTACACATAGTTTAATAAAGGACAATCAATAAATAATGGTTTGCAATGCTACATTTTGCATACAAATAATTCAGTCGATAGACATATCACTCATGAAATAAAGCACTTTTCATTGGAGAATATTGACAATAATATGTCACTGTGAAAATCTTAAACTGAAATAAACACAATTTTGACAAAATTTTTTGATAAGATTCCAAGTTAGGTAGCATTAAAAAAAAATCTAAAAAGGTTCATCTGTTAAATTTTGAGATCTCATTACATGCAATATTCCTTCAATTGAATGAAGTTGAAGTCGTATTTCATATCTTGACAAGGTACGTATATACTGAGGAAAAGTGTTAGATTGGAACAGTTTCCTAACAGTGGTAACAGTGTTTTTCAGGACATCTTCAATACCAACTATTGCAAAAATGTACCGTAATAAATCTAATGTTCTCATAACTAATTGTAATAAGACAATATCCGTAAACGCATGTCAGCATGAACATAGAAGTGTGTTGTTTCTATGTAACATGCATACACTTCCTTTACAAAGATAAGTAATACCGTACCCTCTGTAATTGTAATGTCGGCTAAAGTGTACTTGACAAATATAAGTTATGCTTATTTTGAAGATATTTACATTGAGAAATAATGTAAATTCGGACCTAATCGACAATATACAAAATGATTTTGAAAAGTGAGATTATTCCTCTTTTCTTAACCTCTCGACACCATCGCATGATTATGCAAAACAGTAATTTTGAAACCTAATAAATGAAAATATGCCTATAAGTTTGAAAAGATGTTTAGGAGTCAAGATAGGCCATGAAAATTTGAAATTTTGAATACGTAATTTGAGCGTAAATTTTGAGAAAAACGCTTTGTATACTGTTTTGCGATTAACAGGTGACGACGAGCAGGATGATTTTGAAATTTTGAAATTTGGCTTTGAAAATAAATGAAAGAAATCGACCAACAAAAATGTTCAAAATGATTTTGCAAAGTCAAACTATTTTTGAATAGGCTTCAATATTATCCTTTAAAAACTTCTTGATAACACTATTCGAATGTTCAGTGAAATTATAATTATGACCTGATTATACAGGTATACAGCGCTTGACTGTATGAATGAAGATAGTGTCCAATCTGGAAGGATACACTTGAAAAAAGCAACAGAAAGACCACAGAATGAATGACTACGGACACTATATCCACGATTGAGAAGAGAAAAAAGATTATGAAAAGAATGAACAGCAGAAAATAAAAAAGGTTGGTCAACAGTTTGAGAGAGCAGTACAGAAGTGCCGATAGGGAAGTGAAGAAGAAATGTCGGAGGGAAAAGAGAGAACTAGTTAATGACATGATTGAAGAAGCTAAAGAATCATCTTGGACAGGAGATCAGGGCACTCTCCACAGAATCACCAAGATGAGCAGTGATGATAACAACTGCAACAAGCCTGTGCCAGATAAACGAAGTAAGTGAAGAAGCGTGAAGGGAAAAAGAGGGAATAAGTTTATGACAAGCTTCAAGAACCTGAAGCAGCAACTGGCAGACAAGCGCACTCTCTACAGAATCACCAAGACGAGTAGTGGTGATTCCAAAAACCGCATCAACCCAGATAAAGGAGAATTATAGCAAGACCTTGGCAAGGGAACATGATGTAAGAGATGGAAGGAGCACTTCTCAGAAGTTTTTAATAGAGAACCATCAAAAGGATCGGTTCAAATACAAAAGAAGGCATTGGTAAAGAGAAGATCAGGACAGAAGAAATCCTTGCTACAATAAAGAAACTGAAGAACAACAAAGCCCTAGACATAGACATCATAACAAGTGAGATGATCAAAGCTGAAAGTTATCTGCAACGTGGTTGAAAAAGAGTTATGACAAGATGTAAAAAAAACGATTACAAAAATGGCCAATGAAGACAACTACAATACCGATGAAAGGAGACCTGAACAAGGGTTCCAACCGGAGAGATATCTCATTGTTTCCTGTACCAAGCAAGAACCTTGGTAACATTCTCCTGGAATGGATGAAGCAGGGGGATCGACCAACAGTGAGAACAGGCTGGATTTAGTAAATGGAGAAGAACAGACCAGATCATCTGGCCATACAAAATCAGTTGAGAGGAAGAGAAAAGAAGTGGAAATACATCGGCCATGTCTTGACAAAGGAGCCTCTGGATGGCACGAAAATGACAAGGACATGGGTTCCAGGAGGGAAGAGCAGAAGAGGTAGACATAGAGATATGCTATGGGCTGGAACACCTGGCAAACAGTTGAGACAGTTGCCCAGGATAAGACGAAATTGAGAACACTGTTGCCTGCCTTATGCTCATAAGGAATGATGAGGATAGTAATCAGAAGAAAGTTATCAAGAAAGAAAACTGGAATGGAAATAACAATTTTGATCTGATCAACCAACAATCGAAATGGATTAATTTCTTCCGATGAATGGTTATCAAAATGAGAAGAATGATTGGATTTATAAAAATGAAATAAACATGGAACATTTAAAAAAGGCATTGATTTTTACAATTTGAAAGAACTGATAAACATTTTGGCCAACAATCTTTACTAAACTGCACGACAGCACCAATTGATGTGACAAGTTTAGTGAAGATGGTTTTGAAGACGAACAGTCATTAGAAAGACGATGCAGATATGTCTTCTGATAAATGATTGTCAAATAAGGAGGATTCTGTTCAAAAGACCTTTTAAATTTGGAAGATAAATTATAATAATTAAGACCTGATCAACAAAAGAATTCTGAAGAAAATGATTCGAAAGATAAATTTTTGTTTTGGTGTCACATTTTCCTTTTTTCTAAACTTCTGGACAGCATCAATGTGCCAAGTTTAGTGACGATACTTTTGAAGACGAACCAAAAATGGAATTTCAAACAGTTATTTCAATTGAGATGAACTTATTTCTTCTGATGCATAACTGTGAATATGAGAAGAACGATGTTATTTAAAATACCTAATCAAATTTGGACTTTAAAATATTTTACAGAAATGAAACTGACAAAGGGCATTTAAGAAAGACTGATTTGCAAGAGAATTTATTCTAATTTAGGCCTGATCAACCAACAATTAATGAAGAAAATGATTTGAAAATGAGTGTTTTTGTTTCGCCCTCTAAATATCTTTTTCTCTAAACTTCTTGACAGCATCAGTTGAATGTGCCAAGTTTGGTGAAGATAGTTTTGAAGACGAACCAAAAACGGAATTAAACAGTTATTGTAAATGAGAATTTCTTATATTCTGATTAATGATTATCGAAATGAGGAACATTATTGGAAAGCCATAATGGCATTTAAGCAACTTTTTAAAATTTGGAAGAGAAATGGTAACATTTTAGGCCTTATCAACCAACAATTACTGAAGAAAATGATTTGAAAGCAAAAGTATTTTAGTTTCGCCTAAAATCTCTTCTTCAAAAACTTCTCGACAGCAACAGTTGAATGTGCCAGGTTTAGTAAAGAAAGTTGTGAAGAGGAACCAAAAGGGTTATTTTTTAAGTTATTTTTAAATGAGATGAATTAATTTCTTTTGATTAATGATTATAGAGATCAGGAAAATTATGCTTTTGGAAAGACCTAATGAAGTTACATTATGAAAGAATGTTTAAAATTTGGAAGAGAATTGATAACAATTAAAGCCTGATCAAACAACAATTAGTGAAGAAAATTATTTGAAAGTGAAAGTGTTTGTTTCGCCTCCAAAATCTTACTTTTTTCTAAACTTCTCGACAGCATCAGTTGAATGTGCCAAGTTTAGTGAAGATAGTTTTAAAGGAGATGAACTTATTTTTTCTGATTAATGAATTTCGAAATGAGGAAAACTGTAATTGAAAAACGGCAAATGACGGGGCATTAAAGTAATCGATTGTTTTTGAAATTTTGAAGAGAAATGATAACAATTTCGGACTAATCAACAAGCAATTACTAAAGAAAATTATTTGAAAGTGACCGTATTTTTGTTTCGCATCCAAATTATAATTTTTTCTAAACTTCGACAGCATAAGCTAAATGTGCCAAGTTTAGTTAAGATAGTTTAACTGATATAAACTTATTTGTTTGTGATTAATGATTATCGAAATGAGGTAAATTATCTTATGGGAAAGCCCTATGGAGTGGCATTTAAGAAAGATTGTTTTTGAAATTTGATAGAGAATTGATGAAAGAAAATGATTCGAAAGTGAGTATTTTTGTTTGACCTTCAAAATGTTTTTTTTTCTAAACTTCTCGACAGCATCATTTGAACGTGGCAAACTTAGTGTATTTTTTTCTGATTAATGATAATCGAAATGAGAAAAATGTTATTGAAGAGCCCTAATGAAATTTGGACTTGAAAACATTTTACAGAATTGAAACTAACGTTCTAAAATTTTGAAGAGAAATTATAATTTAGACACCCTTTGTTTAGACCCGATTCTAACCAATTACTGAAGAAAATGATTTGAAAGTGAGTATATTTTTTTTCGGCTTCAAATTATCTTTTTATCTAAACTTCTCGACAGCTTCAATTGAATGTGCCAAGTTAAGTTAGGATAGTTTTGGAGAACCAAAAACAGAATTTCTTTCGTCATTTCATTTGAGATGAATTTATTTCTTCTGATAAATAATTGTCAAAATGAGAAGAATGATGTTATTGGAAAGCCCTTCTGAAAATTGAATTTAAAAACATTTTACAGAAATGAAATTACCTTTCATTTAAGAGAATTCTTAACAATTTAGGCCTTATCAACCAACAATTTCTTGAAAATTATTTGAAAAGTGAGAGTATTTTTGTTTCGGCCTAAAAAAGAAGCATGATGTAATTAGTAATTCACAATGAAAAAATTGATTTGAAAACATTTTACAGAAATGTATTTAACAAGGAGCATTTAAGAAGAACTTTAATTTTCAAAATTGAAAGACATAATAACAATTTAGGCCTGATAACTAAATGCCAAGGCACCCTCTTTGGTCATCCTCTGGCATTACACCTTTTGGAGGTCATCAGTCAAGGCACACTTCTCGGACGTCCTCTCTCTCTCTCTGTTGTACCCTCATGGAACACCTTTCTCTTGCAGGCACCCTTTTCAGTCGTCCAAGTTTTGTTTGAATAGAAGTTCGAATAGAATGAATGAATAATTCAATTGATTTATCCTTAATTACATCTTCTGTCAACTTGCAGCTGCGTACCTTAAGTTTGTTCACTTCCTCAAATATCATTACATCACAAAGAATGATAAGGAATTGATAACATTCAAATTACAAATCAAGTAACTTTATTTTTATTCTTGTTCTTGTTCTTTGAGTCTTTCAAAGTACTTAATCTTAGTGTTCCTCTGGCAGCGACCCCCATGTCAAGGTGTTTGATGGTGAAGTTAGCAACCAGGTGTCGGAAAATGTCTGAGGGAAGGGGGAACCTATCCCTAAACTAAACCTACTGAGGTGTACCCTGCATCTAAACTTGCGCATCCACACTGGGGACTGTGTGGTCCCTATCCACCATGATATGCATGGTGCCTTATTCTAAACAAGGTGGAGCCGCCTTGTTATACCAATCCTGGCAAAGCAGTTCTGCAAAAGAGAATGCTTAGGATGCAATTCTTGAGAACAGTTGCCAGCAGCTATTCACCCCTAAACTAGTGATGGGGAAAGCTGACTAAGGATTGGACACCTCATACAGACATATTTCCAACAACCAGGTTTACGTCCCTTCACAACAACATCTGGCATGGCATCCTCACAGATCTTCATCTGGTCCTGTAAAAATAGTGGTTTTAATTTCTGTGGATTCAATTATGACAAACGATTGTATGTACAGTGCATTCCCCCTTTGACAATTTGCTTTACCTATAGCTTGATGGATCGATTTTAGATATTAAGAGCTCTAAAAAAGGAAATATAAAAATTATTGACATTGGTAATCCTTTCCAGAATTTTCTGACTTTTTTAAATAACATTCTTATCTAGATGTATCCTTGTCCATAAAAAAGGTAAGTAATTTTGGTCTAACTTTGGAAAGTCATATAATTTGGTCCCCCCAAAATAAAGCAAATTATAAGCATACAGTTAAGTTAATAGAATATGCAAGGATCTTAAGAAACTTTTCAACTGTTTAAATGGTTTGCACAATAAATAGTTCCTACCTCACTGGGTCGCCGCATCATACATCGCTCTCTTGGGTCTTCCTCTGGGATGCCCTCCCCCTGGGTCTTCTTCTGGTCTGCCATCTCCCTGGGTATTCTGTTCCTGCAAAATGGATGTTACTGTTGAGCTTCATTCAATGCATTTTTAAGTACTGTATTAAATATTTACTTATAAACCAAAACAGTAATTTCAATTCACCATATTTAGTATTGGATATGATAATGACTTGAAATAATGTATTTTGTTTTTCAGGAGCATTTTTAACTGTTTTTGCATATTCTGTAAAGATTTTAATTGTGTTCAATGCTTTGTACAATAGAAACGGTTCATAACTCACTGGGTCGCCGCATCTTACATCGCCCTCTTTGGTCTTCCTCTGGTCCGCCATCTCCCTGGGTCTTTTCTGGTCCGCCATCCCCCCGGGTCTTCTGTTCCTGCTAAATTGATGTTACTGTTTAGATACTGAATACTTGCATATTAAAGTACTGTATCAAACAATTACTTAAAAACCAAAACATTTATTTTAATTCACCATATTTAGTCTTGCATATGATTATGACTATAAATACAGTATTTTGTTTTTTTCAGGAGCCTTTTAAACTGTTCCTGCATATTCTTAAAGAATTCAAATGTGTTCAAAGGTTTGCTCAATAGATAGGGTTCATACCTCACCGGGTCTCCGCATCTTACATCACCCTCTTGGGTCGTCCTCTGGTCCGCCCTCTGGTCTTCCTCTGTTCCTGCAAAATGGATGTTTCTGCTAATATTCATTGAAGAATTGCATATTTAGGAAGTGTATAAAACTTTAACTTGTAAACCAAAACAGTTATTTCAATTCACCATATTAAGTCTTGCATATGATCGTGACTAAAACTTCAGTATTTTGTTTTCAGGAGCACTTTTTAACTGTTTTTTGCATATTCTGTAAAGATTTCAAATGTGTTCAATAGTTTGCACAATAGATAAGGTTCATACCTCACTGGGTCGCCACATCTTACATCGCCCTCTTGGGTCTTCCTCTGGGACGCCCTCCCCCTTGCTCTTCTGATCCGCCCTCCCTTGGGTCTTCTTCTGGGACGCCCTCCCCCTGGGTCTTCTTCTGTGCCTGCAAAATGGATGTTACTGTTAAGATGGATTCAATTAATGCATATTAAAGTACTGTATATAACAATTACTTATAAACCAAAACATTTATTTCAATTCACCATATTTAGTCTTCTGTAAAATTATGAGCTAAAATATACAGTATTTTGTTTTTCAGGAGCATCTTTTTAATTTTCTTGCATAATCTGTAAACTTTTTAACTGTGTTCAATGGTTTGCACAATAGATAGGGTTAATACCTCACTGCGTTGTCGCATCTTACATCGCCCTCTTGGGTCTTCCTCTGGGACGCCCTCCCCAAGGGTCTCCTGGTCTGCCACCCCCTAGGGTCTTCTTCTGGTCCTCCATCCCTCTGGGTCTTCTTCTGGTCCTGCAAAATGGATTTTACTGTTAAGATTTATTCAATAAATGCATCAAACAATTACTTATGAACAAAACATTTATTTCAATTCACCTTATTTAGTCTTGCATATGATTATGACTAAAAATACAGCATTTTGTTTTTCAGAAGCATTGTTTAAAGGCGGTGTGGGCTGTTTCTATATGGTTCGCTGTCAACACTGCTCAACCAGGGTAATGAGCGAGCGAAGAACTATTTTTAGTTGCGCGTCGAGCTCACATGACACAAACTGGGACCAGCCCGGAAGCTATTAATACATCGGTTCGAGCCATCCTGTAAACCAGGCGACTCAATTTCTCTCGCTTTTTGGAATGAAGTCACCTGGTTTACAGGTCGAGCATGATCGCACCCTTAAAATAATTTTTTTATCTTAATATCATAAGCAATTCTAACGAAAGTAATATCATTTAATATATCCTTAAGCATATTCAAAGACTCTCCGTAACACAATCAGCTAAATTATCAATAGTCAGGCTACATTTTAGGAAATGTTTTCTAGGGGATAAATGTAGAAAATGAAACTTTTTTAATCTGACGATATCGTCGACAATTGCAACAACGTTCTGTCCAAGTACTGCTTTTCAACATATGACATATACAACGTTTTAGTTGAAAGAGTATTATATTATAATTTTAATATCCAAACGATGGTGCCTGCCAAGACATTTTAAGTTTCGCTAATGGCTGGAGTATTGACAAACAGTCATAAAACTCACTCTGTAAAAAAAGGAAATGGTACACAAACATAATTGCCGGGATGCTGTTTGATGGCACCATCAAGTCTGGTTGAGTGGACAATAGATGTGTACAAGGCAATTGCCGCCAATTGAATGTTATTTCCTTCGCTGACAAAATGTCTAGCTTAATAAACCAAATGAAGCTGTGGAACAAATACCCTTTTAATGAAAATCATTTGAACATTTCCAATATGGTGCCGGTATGGTCAAATGCATATTTTTGATCAACATATTCATAAGTAACAGTACTAAATGCTGCACAGTTTAAAGTAAAACATTAAGCAAATTATGAAAACAACGCCATTTTAGAAATTTACATACGGTTGAGTTTTGCGCTTGTACCGCAAGTAGTGGCGAGTTGCGCAAAGCAGAGATGTTGCTAATTGAGATTCTCGACACGCTGTGACCTAATTAATTCTCGCTTTCCACAATTTTATTCACAGCTCAGTCTGCCTTTAAGTACTTATGAATATTTTATGAACTTTTAAACTGTGTTAAATGGTTTGCACAATAGAAAGGGTTCATACCTCACTGGGTCGCCGCATCTTACATGGCCCTCTTTGGTCTTCCTCTGGGACGCCCTCCACTGGGTCTTCTGGTGCGCCCTCCCCCGGGTCTTCTGGTCCTGCTAAATGGATGTTACTGTTAAGATTGATGTAATAAATGCATTAAAAAGTATTGTATCAAACATTCACTTATAAACCAAAAGTTAATTCAATTAATCATATTTAGTCTTGCATATGATTATGACTAAAAATACTTTATTTTCTTTTTCAGGAGCATCTTTTAACTCTTCTTGCATATTCTGTAAAGATTTCAAATGTGTTCAATGGTTTGCACAATAGATTGGGTCCATACCTCACTGGGTTGCCGCATCTTTCATCACCCTCTTGGGTTTTCCACTGGGACGCCCTCCTCCGGGTCTTCTTCTGGTCCTGCAAAATGGATGTTCCTGTTAAGATTCATTCAATAAATGCATATTAAAGTACTGTATCAAACATTTACTTATAAACCAAAACAGTTATTTCAATTCACATAACATTTATGACGAAAAATACAGGATTTTGTTTTTCAAGAGCATTTTTAATTGTTCTTGCATATTCTTTTAAGATTTCAAATAAGGTCAATGGTTTGCACAATAGATAGGGTTCATACCTCACTGGGTCGTTGCATCTTGCATCGCCCTCTTTGGTCTTCTTCTGGTCCGGTCCGCCCTCCCCCTGGGTCTTCTTCTGGTCTGCCCTACCCCTTCTTCTGGTCCTGCAAAATGGATGTAACTGTTAATACATTGAATATTTCCATATTATAGTACTGTATTAAACAATTAGTTATAAACCGAAACAGTTATTTAAATTCACCATATATAGTCTTGCATATGATTATGACTATAAATACAGTATTTTCTTTTTCAGGAGCATTTTTTACTGTTCGTGCATATTTTGTAAACTATTTGACTGTGTTCAATGGTTTGCACAATAGATAGGGTTCATACCTCACTGGTTCGGCGCATCCTACATCGCCCTCTTGGGTCTTCCTCTGGGACGCCCTCCCCCTGGGTCTTCTTCTGGTCCTGCAAAATGGATATTAAAGATTCATTGAATAAATGCATATTAAAGTACTGTTTTAAACATTTACATGTACTTATAAACCAAAACAGTTATTTCAATTCACCATATTGAGTATTGGATATGATTATGACTAAAAATACAGCATTGTGTTTTTTCAGGAGCATCTTTTAAATATTCTTGCGTATTCTATAAACGTTTTTAATGTGTTCAATGGTTTGCACAATAGATAGGGTTCATACCCCACTGGGTCGCCGCATCTTACTTCGTCCTCTTGGGTCTTCCTCTGGTCCGCCATCCCCTTGGTCTTCTGGTCCGCAATCCCCCTGGGTCTTCTAGTCCTGCAAAATGGATGTCACTGTTAAAATTTATTCAACAAATGTACAAATTCAACATTTACTCAAACCAAAACAGTTATTTCAATTCACCAAATTTAGTCTTGCATATAATTATTTAAAAAAAACCCAGTATTTTGTTTTTCAGGAGCATCTTGTAGTCTTGCATATTCTATAAACTGAATGAGAAAAACTTTTCAACTTTGTTCAATGGTTTGCACAATAGTTAGGATTCATACCTCACTGGGTCGCCGCATCTTGCATCTCCCTCTTTGGTCTTCCTCTGGTCCGCCCTCCCCCTGGGTCTTCTGGTCTGCCACCCCCCTGGGTCTTCTTCTGTTCCTGCAAAATGAATGTTACTGTTGAGCTTCATTCAGTAAATGCATTTTAAAGTACTGTATCAAACATTTACTTATAAACCAAAACAGTTATTTCAATTAACCATATTTAGTCTTGCATATGATTATGACTAAAAATACTTTATTTCATTTTTTAGGAGCATCTTTTAAAGGCGGTCTTGGCTGTTACTATTCGGCTCGTTGTCAACACTGTTCAACCAGGGTAATGAGTGAGCGAAGAACTACTTTTAGTTGCGTGGCCGGCTCACGCGACACAAACTGGTAGCAGTCCGGAAGCTAATAATTACCTAGATTCGAGACATCCTGTAAACCAGGCAACTCCATTTCTCTCGCTTTTTAAAAGGAAATTGAGTTACCTGGTTTACAGGATTAGTTTGAGCATGATCGCACCTTTGAAATATAACTTTTACCTCAATATCATATGCAATTCTAACGAAAGTAATTTAATTTGATATAACCTTTAGCATATTCATTTACATAAATGCATCTCTCAATTTTACTTTTTAAATATTTTCATACCTCAATTGATGTCTGAATTACATGACAAAGTTAAAGTATTGCCAAATCCTCTTATGACAAGTTTTAACAAGAGTCATCAGAAGATGACATATCCCACCGGTTCCACATAATCGTAAGATGTAAACCTTTGAAAGATAATTGTAAATTTTTCAAGCAAGGTTCATAATAGATAAGTATAAGCTAATATATATGAAACGAAACCTTTCATGAACAGAGTGCAAATAAGAGCCGTTTCCATGGAAATAATAAAAAATAAAACTTTCAGAAATGTGAAAATATCAAAAGGCACCACTTCAGTAGGTGGGCAATACACATGTAAAGTTTAAGAAAGATATGTGGACCGGTTTTATATATATGAAACGAAACCTTTCATGAACAGAGTCCAAATAAGAGCCGTTTCCATGGAAATAATAAAAAATAAAATTTTCAGAATTGTGAAAATATCAAAAGGCACCACTTCAGTAGGTGGGCAATACACATGTAAAGTTTGAGAAAGATATGTGGACCGGTTTTATATATATGAAACAAAACCTTTCATGAACAGAGTCCAAATAAGAGCCGTTTCCATGGAAATAATAAAAAATAAAATTTTCAGAAATGTGAAAAATATCAAAAGGGACCATTTCAGTAGGTGGGCAATACACATGTAAAGTTTCAGGAAGATATGTGGACCGGTTTTTTAGTTCTGTTCCGGAAACGAAACCTTTCATGAACAGAGTCCAAATAAGAGCCGTTTCAATGGAAATAATAAAAAATAAAATTTTCAGAAATGTGAAAATATCAAAAGGCACCACTTCAGCAGGTGGGCAATACACATGTAAAGTTTCAGAAAGATATGTGGACCGGTTTTTGAGTTCTGCTCCGGAAACAAAATGATTACGGACGGACGGACGGACAGACATACAGACAGAAAGGGCGATGACTATATCCCACGGTATTACATACCGGTGGGATAAAAAGGAAATGGTACACAAACATAACTGCCGGGACGCTGTTTGATGGTGCCATCGTGTTTGGTTGATTAGACAATATGTACAAGGCAATTGCCGCCAATTAAATTTCATTTCCATCGCTGAGGAAAATGTCAAGAAAATGAAAATGAATGGTTCCAATTGAAAGACAATGTATTGAAACTTAATGGAGCAGTAATAATTCAAATATACAACGTAAAGTTTAGCCATGCAATTGCTTTTTCTCACACAAAATGGCCGCCAATGGATTTCATGTTAATCTTCTTACTTTGTCCTCTGACTATGGATGATTGGCTAGTGTAACGAGATTTTAGACACTGTCAAAATAATACATTTAGCATTAACTTACAATTATCAGTTAAACATGTAGAGAATAAATATAGCCAAAAAACGTGCTACTGTCCCTTTAATAAACCAAATGAAGATGTAGAACAAATACCCGTCTAATGGAAATCAGTGAGTGGATGAAAGTTTCATTGTCGGGAACCAATTTTTATAATTGAACATTTCCAATATGGTACAGGTATGGTTAGAGGCATATTTATGTTCAACATATTCATAAGTAATAGTACTGAATGTTGCACAGTTTAAAGTAAAACATTATGCAAAGTATGCAAACAACGCTAGTTTAGAAGTTCACATACGGTTGAGTATCGCGCTTGTACGGCAAGTAGTGGCAAGTTGCACAAAGCAAACATCGCTGAGTAGGGATGACGCTAATTGAGATTCCCCGACTCACTGTGACCTAATCACTTCTTGCTTTCCACGATTTTATTCAAAGCCCAGTCTGCCTTTAAGTATTCTTGAATATTTTATAAACTTTTTAACTGTGTAAATGGTTTGCACAATCGATATGGTTCCTACCTCACTGGGTCGCCGCATCATACATCGCCCTCTTGGGTCTTCCTCTGGGATGCCCTCCCCCTGGGTCTTCTGGTCTGCCATCTCCCTGGGTCTTCCTCTGGTCCGCCATCTCCCTGGGTATTCTGTCGTGCAAAATGGATGTTACTGTTGAGCTTCATTCAATGCATTTTAAAGTACTGTATTAAATATTTACTTATAAACCAAAACAGTTATTTCAATTCACCATATTTAGTATTGGATATGATAATGACTTTAAATAATGTATTTCGTTTTTCAGGAGCATTTTTAACTGTTTTTGCATATTCTGTAAAGATTTTAATTGTGTTCAATGCTTTGCACAATAGATACGGTTCATACCTCACTTGGTCGCCGCATCTTACATCGCCCTCTTGGGTCTTCCTCTGGTCCGCCATCTCCCTGGGTCTTCTGGTCCGCCATCCCCCTGGGTCTTCTGTTCCTGAAAAATGGATGGAACTGTTAAGATTCATTGAATATTTGCATATTAAAGTACTGTATTAAACAATTACTTATAAACAAAAACAGTTATTTCAATTAACCATATTTTTTCTTTCATATGATTGACTAAAAATACAGTATTTTGTTTTTTCAGAAGCATTTTGTAAGAATTCTTGCATATTTTTAATAATTCTTTTAATTGTGTTCAATGCTTTGCACAATAGATAGCGTTCATACCTCACTGGATCGCCGCATCTCACATCGCCCTCTTGGGTCTTCCTCCGAGATGCCCTCCCCATGGGTCTTCTGGTCCGCCATCTCCCTGGGTCTTCTGTTCCTGCAAAATGGATGTTACTGTTGAGCTTCATTCAATAAATGCATTTCAAAGTACTGTATTACACATTTACTTATAAACCAAAACAGTTATTTCAATTCATATATGATTCTGACTAAAAGAGCAGTATTTTGTTTTTCAGGAGCATTTTCAACTCTTCTTGCATATTCTGTCAAGATTAAAAATGTGTTCAATGGTTTGCACAATAGACAGGGTTAATAACTCGCTGGGTCGCCGCATCTTACATCGCCCTCTTGGGTCTTCTGTTCCGGCATCCCTCTGGGTCTTCTGGTCCGGCATCCCCCTGGGTCTTCTGTTCCTGAAAAAATGGATGATACTGTTTAGATTCATTCAACAGACGCATTTTAAATACCTCAAACACTTACTCATAAACAAAAAGAGCTATTTACATTCACTTTGTGTTCTTGCATATAACTATGACTGAAATACATTGTTTTGTTTTTTAAAGAGCATCTTGTAAGTATTCTAACATGTTATAAACTTAAAGGAATGAATCAAACATTTACTTATGAACAAAAATAGTTTTTTAAATTCACTTTATTTATTCTTTCATATGATTATGACTAAAAATACAGTATCGTTTTTTAGGAGAATCGTTTAAGTATTCTCGCATATTATATAAACTTTTTAACTGTGTTCAATGGTTTGCACAATAGATAAGGTTCATACCTCACTGGGTCGCTGCATCTTACATCGCCCTCTTGGGTCTTCTGGTCCGCCATCTCCCTGGGTCTCCTGGTCCGGCATTCCCCTGGGTCTTCTGTTCCTGGAAACATGTTACTGTTAGAGTGATTCAACAAATTTATAAAGTACATTTACATTTTACAAACCAAAGCAGCTATGTACATATCACGTTAATATGTGATTTAGATTGAATTATTTTTTCTGTCAAGTGCATGTTGCAAATTTTGGCGAGTTTGGTCTTCTGTTTCTGCAAAATGGAGAAAGGTATTGTTTAACTCCGCTTGAGCAATATTTCAGCCATTAACGGCGTGCAAAATGGACTTTTGATTCAAGAATCCTTTAATCTGTGCAATGATAAATTGTTAAATAGTTTTATTTAAACAAACGGTTTATTTGTAATTATACAAACAAATTTCCCTTTTAGGACAATAAAGATTATCTTATCTTATCTTTGTTTTAGACTTTGTGTTGGTAACACTTATATCGTGGTATAATTATGACTTAAAATATATAAACTACATATTAATCAAGGTAGCTATATAAATTCACTAAGTGAGGACTGATGCATAAATCTACTTAAGACGTTTTGCTCTAAGCACTACATATAGACTATACCAATTCAGGGATGAATCAAATTTTGCAACTCACCTTTGACCTCTTCACCGTGTCCAGGTGCATGTTTGTGAAGCTGGCAACCAGGTGTCGGAAATGTCTGAGGGGAGGGGGAACTTATCCCTAAACTAAACCTACTGAGGTGTACCCTACAACTAAACTGGCGCATCCACACTGGGGACTGTGTGGTCCCTATCCACCATGAAAAGCATGGTCCTAAATCTAAACAAGCCTGGAAGACCTTGTTAAGCCAATCCTGGCAGAGCAGTTCTGGAGAAGTCCAAGAACAGATGCCTGCAGCCATTCACCCATAAGCTAATGGCGGGGAAAGCTGACATGGGATTGGACACCTCAATCAGACAAATTTCCAACACAAGGTTACGTCCCTTCACAATAGCAGGACACGGACAACAGAGTCAGATGCACACTCTAGAAAAAAGTGAAAAAATAATTCTCAAGATTTTGTCGTGTTTATGCACCCTATTCTTTTTTTAGATAGAGAAAAGGTCACTTTTTGAAAAATCACATTTGCAATGAGCCAGGTACTCAATGTAAATCTTTATCAACTATTATGATATTAGTGTTGACATAGTTTGTATATATTATATTCCAATTCCAACTTTGAAAGATATTTTGCAAATGTATTCGTTAAGATGGATGAATGCTTAATCTTCAAACGTAGTTCAAAATAGCTTTCACGCCATTCATAAATACAATAGTATGCAATGTTCAATACAATAGTAAAAGGGTTCTTTTATCTAAATGATTATGTCGATGACTTGGAATGGAATGAACGAGTAAACATTAAACCTAAATAAGATTTTATTGGATAAAATGTTAATATGAAATGGAACGAATGAAGAAGAATCGCCATTATTCTTTATCACGTAAACATTCAAACTATCTTGCCGATAGATTTTTAATTACAATGAAAACAAATTAATCACGTCATACCTGCATGCTGACCCTGTGGTGACTGATTCAAATCTCTTCTTCCAACGTTCAGCAGGCGCAACCAATCAACAAAAAAGCTACCCAGCTTGGGAGTTCAGTAGACTGTCCTCCTGTCATTTAAATAATTATTTTCCCAAACGCAGCGTCATTGTTGAGAGTCTGATCCCAAGCCAAAGCAAGAATAGGAGATTCAAGTCATGTAGTTTTTTTAATATCTATTTGTACACAATAGATTTAACATTTTAACTGAAAAACGATTGCATGAGAAATATATTCATATTTGTTTTTATGCCGTGTTATTTCTTAAAGTGGGTAAACGAAATCAAAGTTAGGTACTGTACTGAATAAGTTGTGTACTATCACAATTGGTTGGGTTTTTGCATACATTCACATATTATGATAACATATCATTCAAACGAGGTATTGGAAATTGAACATTTAGAATGAATTAGGTTTGCTAAACTTAGTTATTAATGAAACTTGCATTGTAATATGATTTACCTTATGAGGCATATTTAATCAACAAAATACAAAGTTATACAATATAAAATTACCTTTGTAATCTTAAAATTGTTGACTCAAGTTATTTTGATGATTGGCACAACCAAAGCGGTTGATAAAACTTGTGTTTGATATTAACTTCTGTGCTTTACGATATAATATCTAAAAGTAGGAATTCATATGCTCATAAAGAAGAATATCAAGAAACTAAAATATTTCAATATTTACAAATTAAATTTAAAAATATACAATTCCATACCTTCTACAATAATTTCAGAGGTGTGTCGCCCCAAGCGAGAAAACCATCCCGTAAACTCTTCTGAATGTTTCTTCTTTATCTTCTAAACTGAACATCCCTCCAAGGCAACTTTCTTCTCGTCTTCCTCTTCTCAAAAATGTCGCGTTTATCCGGATCGAAATAGCCATCATCAAGGCATTTTTGTCAACGGTTTATTTTTATCTAAATTCACGTCAAATTAACAATTCGAGGAAGAGCATGTGTTATAGGGGATTCAAAACAGTTAGAACATATTAAAAACGATGACAATAGTATAGTGAGGATAAAGCGGGGTAAAATGACGATAATTTCAAAATGTATTAGTTCCAGCCATCAATCCACTGACCATTCAAACCCATCAGACACGTTCTTAATCATCTTTTATTATTGATGTTTAGGCGACCCTTTATCATTAAATTTTCTATTACTTAATATGAATCATAGAATTTCCATGACGAAACACATTCAAAAAGTTGCTTATACCTGTTTATCATCCAAAACTATGTTCCACAGGAGATATCGCTTTGACAGTAGATTTTGAACAATGCCCTGTAATAAAAAAATACATGACATCACAAACGTTTTGCATCATCAGTAATGACGTCACAATGCTATGACGTCGGCAAGCCTCGGATATTTGTTTCTTTTATCAACTTGCATTGATATATTTGATATCAGAAGACACTTGGGGGAGATTCTATATATACCATATATAATCAAGTAATTTTAGTTAGTCAATATTTATAAAAGAATTTTCCGGAACATACTTGAATTTAATCAGACTGTACACTTACTGCATCACTGTGCACTGAAAATAGAAAAACACTGAAATCTGAATATGTGCCCTTTCAAGACCATCTGTGAATATTAGTCTTTTCTAAAACAGCAGTTCTTGTCCATTCAGCATTTTCGAATCTTACCAACATCCTTTTATTTCTGTATTTGATCCCAGAAAATTCCGGTAAAGCATTCATATTAATTTCATTCACATTTATTCACTCCCTTTGAACATTTGTTGAAGGCGTGAACTTCAAATCCAACAGGATATTCTATGATAATTTATATATTAACTCCATAAATGAAATTAGATCATGGCTCCTTTGTTGCCATTTTCAGTTATACAACGGACGGAACTACTTTTATGAGCAAGACTATGTCGTGATCAGAAAAATTCAATTAAAAAAAACATAACACACATATGCATTTTGTTACATTCATTGATTTAACAGATTGAGCAGCCTTTCAGGTCACAAAGCAGTAAAATACGCACCCGTTTCAAAAGGTACCCTTTTAAATGCATTTCGGTGGACCGCCACAGCGGAAATTCGGCTTTCATAGTCAAGTCATTCGTGTTATACCATTGAGATGACTGCACGTTGCTCCTCGATGCTGTAAATGAAAATAAACCCTGAAATCAGGACTATCGACTTCACATCCTGATTCAGTTATCGAATAAAAACATTTCAAACGCAATTGCTGTTACCAAGCCATTTTCATACCAATCCGACAAGGGACAAATTTAACTTGCTTATGGTTTCACAAAATATTGAATATCTTAAGAATCTTGCTATTTTTCTCAAACATAATCTACCTATGTAATTGTAATACACCATCTCGATGTTCATGCGCTCTGATTATATGTACATCCTTTTTTTTACTTTTGGCCATGAGGCCTTGAATACGAATAAACTTTCACTTTCAATTTCAATTTCAAACGCTGCTTTTATCATTTTTACAGAGAGGGTAACTTTGCGTACAGTTTGAAACAGAAAGAGCAATGAAAGAACTTTCATTATCAAAGAAACGACCAAATTGCATGTCCGCCACATCTCAATCTATTATGGTTCTCTGGCGTTCAAATAACATTTGAACTAAATAGACTATTATTTCTTGAAAATTTGTGTTAATAGATTGTTTCTCGTTTTAATACTCACCATAAACACGAGCACAGCTTCGTTTCAATAGCCTCAACATCGGAGTAAATCTGCCAATTTACATTGGATTCTTTCCATTTATACCATGCCTAAATTACAAAATCACAGAATGCACATGTCGAAAGTGAAGCTGCACGTGCATCCCGTGAAATGCGTCCTACGCAAATTTCACGAGCTCTATGGTTTTGGTTTAATGTCAATGACCTGTACGACGCGGTCGCTGTCAAAAAGTTCGAAATATTTAAAAAAAAAGTATTATCAAATATTGATTTAACATAACGTTTGATAAATAATGTTTGTTACCATGATCTAAGTATGTTGGACCATTTAAACGATTAGGCGTCAGGCTCTCATGACCTAACACAAACTCATTCATATTGGTATTCCTAATATTTTTTTTAATCATTTCATTTAGTTTTAAAGGGGTACTTTTGTGGAAACGAAATTCAGAAGGACTTTCCTGCTAACAAATCTATATGATTTTTACATGATTAATTCACACTTAATTTCAAATATGATAGTGAGGTGAACATTGAGTGAAGTGAGGTGAACATTATTTTACAAAGCATCGCGACATGAAGCCAATCAACGGAGCCACAAACTTGTTTTATGATTTTGTTGGTAAAAATGCTCCTCTTCTGGCAACTAATTGGTTATTTCTTAATTTTGTAAATGAATAAGCATAAATACAACGCATTTGTTTTTTCGCAATGCTAAATTTTCAAGATGGCGGATGAAAACCGATAGATAGGCGTCTTAAGGTAATATCTTAGTTTCAGCAACGATTTGCTTGGAACTATGCATGTACCAATGATTATGTTAAAAATTCTTTCAAATTCTCGCCCCAATGTCACAAACTGTTATGAGCAAATGGAGTCAGACAGGAAACAAAAAAGACCAATGGTCTTTAATCGAGATAGAAACCAATTCAATTCAACAATAAAATATCAAGATCTAAAATCGAAAGTAAACTGTCTGACAGTTTCACTAGTTTTATCATGTCAATATTATATAGCTCTCTTGATTTACGTATTTGAATGTATCAAAACATTTTTTATATTTGAAAATTATCCCATCTCAAATCCGTAGTTATAAGGCTTAAAGAAGCAGGACAACACCCTCTTGAGTGATGGAATAATAGAAGTCAACATACGGTATGAGCACGATTGTTTTTTGTTTGTTGAGTTTTTTATCTTTTTTTTATTGGTTCCAAAGATAACATAAACAATAGATGGAAGGGTATAAGGTTACAGTTGTGATAATAGTTACACAAATAATTACATAAACATAACATGTGATATGTCATGGATACAAGTAAAAGTAAGTACTGATCGGAGAGAGTTCCATTTGCGATGGATATTTTCTAACTCATTGTTCTTTTTTTAAATAAAACTTTCAACAAAATGTTTGATTAGAGTTTGATTAAGTGAGTTGCAGTCTAAGTAAACACAGCCTCACTATTATCCGTTACACTGCTATACTGAGTCTAGAAAGGCTTGGTTGAGAGTCGCGTCAGCCCACGTGACCAAGTTGACCAATCAGAACTGATCTTACCAAGCCACAATAGTGTGCCTTCGCACGTATAACGTTGGAGGGTCATAGGTCGCAGAAAGGTCGGCTGACGCGACCCTCAACCAGATCTTTCTAGACTCAGTATAGCAGTGTAACGGATAATAGTGAGGCTAGGTGTACTTAGACTGAAGTGAGTTGCACAATGAAATGTGATAGCTCAAATATATACTATTTTAGAGATGCATTTACTGTTTGAAAAGCACGATAAAATATCAATAGCTTACAATAAAACATTTTCTTGATGGATTGGAAGGACGATTCTTTTTCGTCACTGATATATAACAAAAAATGTGTAGTTGCTTTAATAAAAAGAAAACAAACAAATTAATTTTAAGTTCACCAAGATTTAATGATTCATTTCAAGTCAACATTTTCATTTTTAAATAAAATGAAAATCTGTCATTTAATGACTTTAGAACTATCTATATACGGTAAGCTTAAATCGAACAAAACGTTTAACCAATTGCAAAAAAGACAACAAACAAAACCAACAAAAACTTAGTTGAAATGTCAAACTGTTATCTCTCATGACCGCCTCTGTTGTTTTGCAAACAATAACCTGATTGTCATCTCGCCAATATCCTGTCCCGTCCTTCCCAAGAGACACTTCCGGTTGCAGAGCACAATGCAATACCGGAAGTAATCCATCTTGCTTGGATCCGGTTTAGTTATAGAGAGAACTCCAATGCTGAAACCATCACTTTATCAGAAGGAAGATAAGATAAACACGATGATGTTGAAAAATCACATGTAATTATGTAATTAAATAAAGTATTTTTAAGATACAATAAAAAATATATATTCTTAAATTATGAATTTACAGACATATTCTTATACATATATTGTCACTGCGTTTGTAATCATTAAGTTATCATATTATCATGTTAAATTATGTTTATAATGCTTCCGATGAGACGCTCGATTTATATTGTACGATATACTAATGAGTAAGTAAAACCAAACGTATACTACCATGCTAAGAAATGGAACATACATGTAAAAGTAAAGTAAAGTACAAATAAGTACCATAGTGTCATAGAGGTTCCTTAAACATGTATTTGAAATAAGACGTAAGTAATTATATCTATGTATTTCAACCCTTGACTTAATTATCACAATGTAATCCACTACTGGTCATATGGCCTCGAAATACTAAATAAAGCTTCTGTTCTGTTCTCTTCTGTTCTCAAACAAGAAATTAATGGTGTTTGCTGATAGATTCATTTTATTTGCAACTCGATTTACAAAGATGAGAAAAAAACTCTAGTTTGTCACAAATTCCAGACACTTTTATCTTTCTTCACATCTTATTCACTTCTTCAACAGTTCTAAAACCGGAAGCGGAATTACCGCCCTTCCATACTTTTACTTACCAAAACAGAGAAAAGTTGAAAGACAGTGAAAAGTTTCTTTCTTTAACTTTTCAAAACACGCATCTGAAGAGAGATGTTGAAAGTTGCCAGAAACCTTGCCGCCTTTCTAATTGGCTGATTGCCAAACATCCGGGTCTTGGAATCCGGTTTCACCTGGTGTTGGTTTAGAGTGTCTCGTTTATTGACGAAGGGAAGCCATCACTTCTCCAACTCTCATTACAATCTCTATTAATCGTGATAACATTCTTTATCTGTCACAGTGGCTGGTAAATCTTTAGATCAACTACGGCTGGTATGTTTGGTCTCTTGTACATGATTCAAATTTCAACGTTTCCACGTTATCTTGGAAACTAATCTAATGCGTTCAAAATAACAATATTAAGCTTATACTGTTTGATAGGTTATATAACTAGTATACATGGTAATTGGACGTGAGACTTTGCCTTTCAAGAATATATATTCATTGAAAACAAGTATTTATCATATATTTGCCATTTCGAGATGAATTTGTAAGATTTTTGTTATTTATCAAAACTATTATGCCATGTACAATACATGATGAATACCACAGATTGTATCTTTAACATGATCTCGTCATGATTAATGTCAAAACGGTTATCTGTCACAGCCGATTATTAATCTATTTTTAAAGTACGCATGGGACGTATTTATTTTTTATAAACCTAATTTCAATTTCAGTCTGTATGTATATGAGTGCTGTTTCATAACAGTGTAACAAAATAAATTTGATAAAACCCCATATCATATCATTCATTTCTGCGGCATGTGTATCAAGAGAAAAGGTTATTTTTAAAAATCAAATACATGTACCATCAACGATCATTTGTAAAGATATTTTGCACAAATATTGATGTTTTGTTTTCAAGTATGATGTGATAATCTTTTATATTGAATAGCATTCATGCAATTTTCTTGTAATTCTACTTATATTGAATTATTTTTAATCAGAGATCAAATTTTGTTCTTAATATCATAAGTCACACACAATATTTCCATTTGGGCTTTGGTTATGACCAGTAACAAAATTGCATAGTAAAAGTAGGTGGGAAAACAACCATAAATATTCAAGAATTTCTATAAAACAACTGAATGGGTTATAAGATTGCTATGTACACACTCACAAGATAGAGCGAACCATTAGTGAGGATTTAATGGATAGACCTGATTGGAAAACCAGTCTGAAGTGATATTAACTAATAAAAAAAATGTTGCCTAATAGAGACTGTACTTTGTCATTGCAAGGTTTGGTGTCTGGAATGTTTGCTAAACCAAGATGGTCGGAGTTTTATCATTGTCAATATATTAATGAACATGAATCAATTTGTATCTATGACATGTATGTGAAAGCAACTTCACTTTTAAAACACTTTTTTTTAAATGAAAAAAAATTCAGTCATAAATTATGTATTGATATCATTTTTGATGGATCCTTGTACACATTTAAAAATGGTTAATTGTTTACCACTCTGACCGACTGAAAAAAAACATGTTCACCCTTATTTTCGATTCACTGCCTCCAGTCATATCTAAAGAAACTGAAGGCAGGTTCTTAAAATCTTAATGCAAAGTTTGATCATGTTAAGAATGATATTTCAAGCTTATATTTTGTATAATACAAGTGCTATGTTATTAAACAATTATCACACTGAATGTATTCACTCTTATATTAACGAAATCATAAAGTCACACTAAAACAATATTAGTGACTGAATGGAATGTGATAACATTATGTACATAGCTTGAGGGTGTTTATGAATGTCAATACCAAGAGATAAACAAACACTACTTTTTAGGTCAACGTTGATGAACGTATTGTGAGGTTGCTCTAAGAGGTTGTAAAGAATTCATCTGATCTCAATTGTACAAGAAATAATTATGTTGATGCTTTATATTCAAAACTTTTCTCAATCGATTGAAAGCAACTTCTCGAATTTTTATATTGCAATATTGCAAAACAACGTTTAAGGTGTCTATCATGTAAAGTAGAAGAACCCAATATGCAGCAGTATTTAACTGAAGCATCAAAAGAAAATGATAGTCTAATGTTAACTTATAATACCAAAATCTAAATGTATACTTTATCAATAATTCTTTTGGGCTCCTCTCTATTATTTGATATAAAAATGTCTATCAAATAGTATACGCAATAAAGAACATAGCTCTTGTTCATTTAAATATTACTGTTGGTTCCATTGTAGTCCCAAAATTCAAAATTTTGAAAAATATCAATCAATTGATAACATACATAGACATACAAAATTTAAATCTTGAAAAGTGAAATACAGTAGAACATGGATATAGCGAACACGGATATAGCGAACACTCGGATATAGCGACAAATTTTCAAGTCCCGTCCCTATATAATATCAGTAAAATTATATGTATATAGCGAACACCGGATATAGCGAACTAAATTCTTTGGCCCCTTGGAGTTCGTTATATCTGAGTTCTACTGTAATCAATTCATCGAAAGCAAATTAAATAATTAAATAACAAAATTTAATCATTTGTGAATACCTTAATAAAAAGCTATTGCCACAACTCTATTGTATTTCTTGTACCTTTTAGACAATTGCCACCGTTTATGATGATAAAACAACCATAACCAAGCATATATCTTGACATTGGCAGATCCACATCCTGTTCAGTATGATAAACGTTTAAATGAGGTGATTAATTCAGCTAAAATGTCTGTAATTGTGCGATGATCATTAAAGATGAACAACAAATACTTTTGTTTAACACATGGGTATATATTATATAAAAATATATAAAAAGAAAACAAACAAATTAATTTAAAGTTCACCATGATTTAATCATTCATTTCAAGTTAACATTTTCATTTTTAATTGAAATGAAGATCTGTCATTTAATGATGTTATTTACTATCTTTATAAGAGTAGCTTAAATCTAACAAAACGTTTTAACCAATTGCAAAAAAACCCACCAAAAACAACAAACTTAGTTGAAATGTCAAATTAACTCTCATGACTTCTGTTGTTTCGCAAATATTATTATTATAATCTCGCCAATATTCTGTCACATCCTTTCCCGAGGGACATTTCCGGTTGCAGAGCACAATGTAGTGTGTCTAACAACCTCTGAAACAAAATATATTTAAAGACCCACACAAGTCTATATTATTGTAGCAAGTCTAGCTCACTGCAGTTTCAGGTTCTGAAATGAACAGCTTCAGTGGGCTCCTTTCAATTTTAATAGTAGAAAGCTGCATTTAACATGTATTTTCATTTCAGAGACTAAAATTAAGTCTAAGCACAATGCAATACCAGAAGTAACCCATCTTGCTTGGATCCGGGTTTTGGTTCCAGACAATAATCCAATGCTGAAACCATCACTTTATCAGAAGGAAGATGAGATATATAATAAACAGGATCATGTTGAAAATTGACAAACGGGAGTACTGTTCATTTTCTATGTAACTTAATAAACTAATAAAGTATTTTAAAGACACATTAAACAAAGCATATTCTGTACTGTTCTGATTCTGATTTTCAGACATTTTCTTATATATATATATTTCCATTGTGATTGTAATTATTAAGTTATCATATAATCATGTAAATGATGTTTATAATGCTTCTGATGAGACGCTCGAAGTATTTGGTACGTATAAAGACGATATGCTAAAGATACATAGACCTGGATTTAATATAAGTAAAACCCAAAGTAAACTACCATGCCATAAGAAATGGGACACAAAATACGTACCATAGTGTCAGCATCGATGTTCCTTTAACATGTATTTGGAATAAGACTTAAATAATGATATCTATGTATTTCAACCACATGACTATTACAATGTAATCCACAACTGTACTATAGGTATATGGTCTCGTAATACTGAATAAAGCTTCTATTCTGTTCTGTTTTCAAACAAGAAATTAATGATGTTTGCTGATAGATTCATTTTATTTGCAACTCGATTTACAAAGATGAGAAAACATCTCTAGTTTGTCACAAATTCCAGACACTTTTATCTTTCTTCACATCTTATTCACTTCTTCATCAGTTCTAAAACCGGAAGCGGAATTACGTAACAATTCGCTCTTCCATACTATTTCTTACCAAAACAGAGAAAAGTTGAAAGACAGTGAAAAGTTTCTTTCTTTAACTTTTCCAAAACACACATCTGAAGAGAGATGTTGAAAGTTGCCAGAAACCTTGCCCTCTTTCTTATTGGCTGACTGCCAAACATCCGGGTCTTAGAAGCCAGTTTCACCTGGTGTTGGTTTAGAGTGTCTCGTTTATTGACGAAGGGAAGCCATCACTTCTCCAACTCTCATTCCAACCTCTATTAATATTGATAACATTCTTTATCTGTCACAGTGGCTGGTAAATCTTTAAACAACTACAGCTGGTATGTTTGGTCTCTTGTACATGATTCAAATTTCAAGGTTTCAACGTTATTTTGGAAACTAATCTAATGCGTTCACAATAACAGAGCTAAAGAAGCTGATGCTGTTTGATAGGTTATATAACTAGTATACATGTTAATGGGATGTGAGACTTTGCCTGTCAAGAACATATATTCATTGAAAACAAGTATTTATCGTATATTTGCCATTTCAAGATGAATTTGTAAGATTTTTGTTATTTATAAAAAATATTATGCCATGTACAATACATGATGAATACCACAGATTGTATCTTTAACATGATCTCGTCATGATTAATGTCAAAACGGTTATCTGTCACAGTCTATTATTAATCTATTTTTAAAGTACGCATAGGACATATTTATTTTTTATAAACCTAATTTCAATTTCAGTCGGTGTGTATATGAGTGCTGTTTCATAACAGTGTAACAAAATGTATTTGATAAAACCTCATATCATACCATTCATTTCTGCGGCATGTGTATTAAGAGAAAAGGTTATTTTAAAAAATCAAATACATGTACCATAAACGATCATTTGTAAAGATATTTTCCACAAATATTGATGTTTTGTTTTCAAGTATGATGTGATAATCTTTTATATTGAATAGCATTCATGCAATTGTCTTGTAATTCTACTTATATTGAATTATATTTTTTTAGAGATCAAATTTTATTCTTAATATCATAAGTCACACACAATATTTCCATTTGGGCTTTGGTAATGACCAGTAACAAATTGCATAGTAAAAGTAGGTGGGAAAACAACCATAAATATTCAAGAATTTCTATAAAACAACTGAATGGGTTATAAGGTTGCTATGTACACACTCACTAGATGGAGCGAACCATTGGTGAGGATTTAATTGATAGACCTGATTGGAAAACCAGTCTTGAAGTGATATCAACTGATAAAAATTTGTTTGCTTAATTGAGACTGTACTTTGTCATTGCAAGGTTTGGTGTCTGGAATGTTTGCTAAGCCAAGATGGTCGGAGTTTTATCATTGTCAATATATTAATGAACATGAATTAATTTGTATCTATGACATGTATGTGAAAGTGACTTCACTTTTATAACACTTTTTTATAATGAAAACAAAATTCAGTCATAAATTATGTATCGATATCATTTTTGATGGATCCTTGTACACATTTTAAAACGGTTAATTGTTTACCACAAAAAAAACATGTTCACCCTTCTTTTCGATTCACTGCCTCCAGTCATATCTAAAGAAGCTGAAGGCAGGTTCTTAAAATCTTAATGCAAAGTTTGATCATGTTAAGAATGACATTTCAAGCTTATATTTTTACCATACAAGTGCTATGTTATTAAACAATTACCATACTGAATTTATTCACTCTTATATTAACGAAATCATAAAGTCACACTAAAACAATATTAGTGACTGAATGGAATGTGATAACATTATGTACATAGCTTGAGGGTGTTTATGAATGTCAACACCAAGAGATAAACAAACACTTCTTTTTAGGTCAACGTTGATGAACGTATTGTGAGGTTGCTCTAAGAGGTTGTAAAGAATTCATCTGATCTCAATTTTACAAGAAATAATTATGTTGATGCTTTATATTCAAAACTTTTCTCAATCGATTGAAAGCAACTTCTCGAATTGTTATATTGCAATCTTGCAAAATAACGTTTAAGGTGTCTATCATGTAAAGTAGAAGAACCCAATATGCAGCAGTATTTAACTGAAGCATCAAAAGAAAATGATAGTCTAATATTAACTTATAATACCAAAATCTAAATGTATACTTTATCAATAATTCTTTTGGGCTCCTCTCTATTATTTGATATAAAACTGTCTATCAAATAGTATATGCAATAAAGAACAAAGCTCTTGTTCATTTAAATATTACTGTTGGTTCCATTGTAGTCCCAAAATTCAAAATTTTGAAAAATATCAATCAATTGATAACATACATAGACATACAAAATTTTAATCTTGAAAAGTGAAATACAGTAGAACATGGATATAGCGAACACGGATATAGCGAACACTCGGATATAGCGACATATTTTCAAGTCCCGTCCCTATATAATATCAGTAAAATTATATGTGTATAGCGAACACCGGATATAGCGAACTAAATTCTTTGGCCCCTTGGAGTTCGTTATCTCTGAGTTTTACTGTATCAATTCATCGAAAGCAAATTAAATAATTAAATAACAAAATTTAATCATTTGTGAATACCTTAATAAAAAGCTATTGCCACAACTCTATTGTATTTCTTGTACCTTTTAGACAATTGCCACCGTTTATGATGATAAAACAACCATAACCAAGCATATATCTTGACATTGTCAGATCCACATCCTGTTCAGTATGATAAACGTTTAAATGAGGTGATTAATTCAGCTAAAATGTCTGTAATTGTGCGATGATCATTAAAGAATAACAACAAATACTTTTGTTTAACACATGGGTATATATAATATAAAAATATACAAAAAGAAAACAAACAAATTAATTTAAAGTTCACCATGATTTAATCATTCATTTCAAGTTAACATTTTCATTTTTAATTGAAATGAAGATTTGTCATTTAATGATGTTATTTACTATCTTTATAAGATTAGCTTAAATCTAACAAAACGTCTTTACCAATTGCAAAAAAACCCACCAAAAACAACAAACTTAGTTGAAATGTCAAATTAACTCTCATGACTTCTGTTGTTTCGCAAATATTATTATTATAATCTCGCCAATATTATGTCACATCCTTTCCCGAGGGACATTTCCGGTTGCAGAGCACAATGTAGTCTGTCTAACAACCTCTGAAACAAAATATCCTTAAAGACCCACACAAGTCTATATTATTGTAGCAAGTCTAGCTGACTGCAGTTTCAGGAAAATGAACAGCTTCAGTGGGCTCCTTTCAATTTTAATAGTAGAAAGCTGCATTTAACATGTATTTTCATTTCAGAGACTAAAATTAAGTCTAAGCACAATGCAATACCAGAAGTAACCCATCTTGCTTGGATCTTGTTTAGTTCCAGAGAGAAATCCAATGCTGAAACCATCACTTTATAAGAAGGAAGATAAGATAAACATGATCATGTTGAAAAATGACAAACGGGAGTATTGTTCATTTTCTATGTAACTTAATAAACTAATAAAGTATTTTAAAGACACATTAAACAAAGCATATTCTGTACTGTTCTGATTCTGATTTTCAGACATTTTCTTATATATATATATTTCCATTGCGATTGTAATTATTAAGTTATCATATAATCATGTAAATGATGGTTATAATGCTTCTGATGAGACGCTCGAAGTATAAAGACGATATGCTAAAGATACATAGACCTGGATTTAATATAAGTAAAACCCAAAGTAAACTACCATGACATAAGAAATGGGACACAAAATACGTACCATAGTGTCAGCATCGATGTTCCTTAAACATGTATTTGGAATAAGACTTAAATAATGATATCTATGTATTTCAACCACATGACTATTACAATGTAATCCACAACTGTACTATAGGTATATGGTCTCGTAATACTGAAAAAAGCTTCTATTCTGTTCTGTTTTAAAACAAGAAATTAATGGTGTTTGCTGATAGATTAATTTTATTTGCAACTCGATTTACAAAGATGAGAAAACACCTCTAGTTTGACACAAATTCCAGACACTTTTATCTTTCTTCACATCTTATTCACTTCTTCATCAGTTCTAAAACCGGAAGCGGAATTACGTAACAATTCGCTCTTCCATACTATTTCTTACCAAAACAGAGAAAAGTTGAAAGACAGTGAAAAGTTTCTTTCTTTAACTTTTCCAAAACACGCATCTGAAGAGAGATGTTGAAAGTTGCCAGAAACCTTGCCTACTTTCTTATTGGCTGACTGCCCAACATCCGGGTCTGGCGTTGGTTTAGAGTGTCTCGTTTATTGACGAAGGGAAGCCATCACTTCTCCAACTCTCATTCCAACCTCGATTAATCTTGATAACATTCTTTATCTGTCACAGTGGCTGGTAAATCTTTAAACAACTACAGTTGGTATGTTTGGTCTCTTGTACATGATTCTAACTTCAAGGTTTCAACGTTATTTTGGAAACTAATTTAAGGCGTTCAAAATAACAATATTAAGCTGATACTGTTTGATAGGTTAAATAAATAGTATACATGTTAATTGGACGTGAGACTTTGCCTGTCAAGAACATATATTCATTGAAAACAAACTTGTATTTATCGTATATTTGCCATTTCGAGATGAATTTGTAAGTTTTTGTATTTATCAAAAATATTGGGCCATTTACAACCGTATCAAAACAATACATGATGAAAACCACAGATGGTCTCTTTAACATTTTCTCTTCATAATTAATGGCAAAAGGGTTAACTGTCACTATTGATTATTAATCCTTTATTACAGTACGCATGGAACATACTTATTTTTTCTAAACCTAATTTCAAATTCATTCTGTTACAAACAGAACGTTTGTATGTAAATGAGTGCTGTTTCTTTACAGTGTAAGAAATTAAATTTGATAAAACCCCACATCATTCATTTCTGTGGCATTAAGAAAAAACACCAAAAAAATGGAATACAATTACCATAAATGATCACTTGTATTGATATTTTCCAAACACATGTGATGTTTTGTTTTAAATTATGATGTGATAATATTCTAATATTGAAATTCATTCATGCGGTTGTCTTTTTATTAGAGTTATATAGAATTATATTCAAGAAATCATTTACAATAACTTTAGAGATCTATATTTATTCCATATATCATTGAACCTTAAAGTATTTCAGGTATGGCATTTGTTATGAACAGAAGCAAAAATGTGCAGTAAAAGAAGGTGGCAAAAGAACTATAAAAATCCCAGACTTTATATAAAACAACTGAATGGGTTATAAAGTGTCTATGTACACACTCACAAGATGGGAGCGAACCATTTGTGAGGATTTAATGGATAGACCCGATTGAAAAGCAACTCTTGAACTGATATCAACTGATAATAAAATTGTTGTTTAGTTTACAATGTGCTATGTCAATAAAGGTGACTGGAAGGTCTAAGATGATCGGAATTCATAATTGTCAATATATATATTTGAACATGAATCACGTTGTACCTGAAATATGTCAAACTGACGATAGTACCAGTATTCTATTACACTTTGTTGTTGTTGATAAAGTTGTATTTTTGGGGCAAAAGAATGTTAGATCAATATCATCTGGAAAGTATAATTGTAAACATTTAAATAAGAAATCATAATCAGTATGAACACCTGAAAATATGCTCTTTTGCAATGCACTCTTATTTTAGGTTCACTTGCTCCATTCATATCTAAAAATGCCGAAAACAGCATTTTCAAATAATTTTATTGTGAATATAAATTATGTTCAGAAAGCAAAGACCTTATGTTGATGCAACTGCAAGTGTTATCTTAACTGTTATTAAACAATCTAAATCTTAATAGTTATGTTAACGAAATCAAAAAGTCATAATATAATAAATCAATAATAATATCATATATAAAAATCAATATAAGTTATTGAATTTAATCTGATGAAATAATATACATATCTTAAAGATGTTAACAATACCAAGAGTTAAAGAAACACTTAATCTCAGGTCAAACATATGAACGTATTGTGAGTTGGTTTTGACAGGTGATAAAAAATGAATCTGTTCTCAATTTGAAGGTATAAAACTGTTCATACTTTATAGTGAACACTTATCTCAAACTTTCGAAAGCAGCCTGTCGAATCATAGTATTGCCAATTAGCTAACTAACGTTTAAAGGGGCAGTAGCACGTTTTTTGATAATTTTATTTTTTATTTTTTTCACTGATAATTGTAAGTGAATTATGTATGTATCATTTTGACAGTGTCAAAAATCTCATTACACATGCCAATCTTCCATAGTCAGAGAACAAAGTATGAAGATTCACCTACAATCCATTGGCGGCCATTTTGTGTGAACACCTTTTATTCATTTTGTGAAAGAAAAAGGAGTCACATGGCTAAACATTACGTTGTATATTTGAATTATTAATACTTTATTTAGTTTAAATACATTGTCTTTCAATTGAAACCAATAATTTTCATTTTCCTGACATCACCTTATATTGCCGCTAAAAACGTGGTACTGCCCCTTTAAGATGTCTTTCATATAAATTAGAAGAAACCAATATGCAGCAGTATTTAACAGTGGCATAAATAGAACATTTTCATCATCTTAATGTATTCTTATCACTTCTTTTAGGCTTCTTTCTAACATTTAATAACATAAAAAACATATATCAAAACTCGGATACTGTCTAAGTATATTCCATTATGAACATCTTTGTTCTTGCTCTATTTCATTTGAATATCATTGTTGGCTCCATCGAAGTCCTAAGAATTCAAAATCTTGAACAAATCAATCAATTGATAACACACATAGACATACAGATCTTAATGAGTGAAATAATCAATTTGTCAAAGAGCAGAATTCAAAACAGAAATAATTAAATTTAATCATTTGTGAATACGTTAATCAAAAGCCATTACAACAACTCTATGGCATCTCGTGTACCTTTCAGACAACTGCCACCGTTTAGGATGATAAAACAACCATTACCAAACATTATCTTGACATTGGCTATTCCATATCCTGTTCAGTATGATAAGTTTAAATGAGGTGATTAATTCAGCTAAGCAGTCTGTTATTGTGTAATCACAATTCAAGGAATACCAAAAACTTAGCTACTTAGATACTAAGCAATGGTTTTAAAAAGAAAACAGGATAAGTAAGCATATATGTACATTTGCCTTCAAACAACCTATTTGTGCGAAAAACGTATTTCAATATGTACTTAATTTATAATTATTTTGGGAACATATCCAATTGATGATGAAACAATGTGAAAATTGTTTTATATTTTGTGCTAATAGAAATTGTACCTTACCAACATGTTCAAAAAATTAATTTTTGAAAAATTGTATTCAGTTCAATGATACCTTTTTTTCAGAATTTATTCTTCTTTATTTAGGGTCATTCTTAGAAAAGAAGACAAACGTGTCTATCTTTGATACACACTTAAACAACCGCTCACCTCGACTTTATCACTTTTCGATTTACTTTCAAGGATATTTCAACAAAATAAGAACTGGGCATGCTTTTTGTCAATTTGTCCAATAAACACCTTTAATTAGCCTTTTTTTAAGACCGCGTAATTAACGGTTGTAAAAAAACCCACCTGGGCTAAGGGCCATAAAACTCGCGCGGGTGTGACGTGTTATACAGACAAAGTGTCAAAGGATTACATTGTTTTAACTGGAAAACCGCCTTAAATAATTGTTTATTCACCAGTGATGTGGATATCTTTATTACTTCAAACGCTTGATAGTGTTACATCGTCAAATGACTTATCTACCTGAGTTGTTAACCTTTTCTGAAAATCGTTAATTATGGGGTTTATTTGGTGATCTCTTTACAATAGATGTGTAGAACTCGTTGCAATCATTCTGTATATGACGTCACAAAAAGGGCGTGTGACAAGTCATGCGATCACTAGTTTGTGGCCAGATAGGTCTAGGCGGTCCATCAAAAGTGGCATTCAAAAACGGCTTTAATTACCAAACTGAACATAATTGAGAAGTGACCTTTGACGCACTATACAATATTGAAATCAGACTTTCTATATTCCAAAGAAAATAGTGAAATATGTTTGTGGTTATATAATCTTTAACTGTGCATTTTTGTTTTTCATTGAACATGTTCAGTAAGTATAAAATGACATATCTGTTTATATATAACATCCTATATATTGTTCACCTCGAAAATCGTGTATACATACATTTTAGTGTAACAAATACACTGTGAAATGATCATTTTGTCATAGGATCTTCACTTTTAAAAGTATTATGAATTAAACGAAAAGGAGACATACATTTCTTCATATTCAAAAACAATTTTTAAAATAAACTGAACAACTTGTACAACTGAAATAACAACTTTTTAAAGGTGTACCCCATGATATTCTATGTACCAAAATTGTTTTGTATACGGTATACGGTATGTACGTTGTTCAAACAAGGTATCCAAATTCCCACTATTTTTTACTGGCAGATATTAAATTCTAGATGAAGAGAGAATATAGAAGAATTAGCTTTCATATCGAGTAGAGTGACAATCCCATGTATATTGTTAGGTGTGTCAATGAGCACTTCCTCGAACCAAACAGTGGGTAGTTGGAAAACAGTTAATATTTTCTGTCTTAAGGCATAAATAAAGGAGCGCAGTATGAGAAACAAACCTCTAAAGAGAGTCGTTGAAACTTGCCAGAAACCTTGCCTACTTTCTTTTTGGCCGATTGCCTAACATCCGGGTCTTGGAAGCCGGTTTCACCTGGTGTTGGTTTAGAGTGTCTCGTTTATTGACGAAGGGAAGCCATCACTTCTCCAACTCTCATTCCAACCTCGATTAAGCTTGATAACATTCTTTATCTGTCACAGTGGCTGGTAAATCTTTAGATCAAGTACAGCTGGTATATTTACTCTGTTAAGCATGATTCTGTTTCCAAGGTTATTTCTTAATTGTTCGATCCACTGGTGATTTCTGAATGAATTAATCGTTGCCTTGCTTTTTTCATTGTCTTGCTTAATCGAGAGGAGTCGGAGGTGAAGATATCCTTTTAATTGAAGCGAATATATTTTTGTCAAATTAAGAACTAGAGCAGTGGCATTATTGTTTGTTATGATTTTGTATGATTATGTAACTTTTGTTACTTTTGCATAAGGATCCGTTTTTGTTCTAAAATATCTAAATAAAAAATTTCAATATTTGGTTTTAAAAGACGCAATTGAAAAACATGTTGTTCTCATGTACTTTATGAAAGACATAGAAATAGCCAGTTTTTTGGTGTGCGATAATTTTTTTAAATAATGTTTTTTTTATAATTTTTATTTTCTATTTCTGTGACACAGGCAAATAAAACAGAATCGGCATATTTGACCAAATACATAATTCCACAGTTACTGTAAAACTAATTACACTAATAAAACAGGACTAACTGATAATTGTAAAGATGGCCAGCAATGGAAAGGCATTTCTTTAGCTTCTGCTGACTGAAAAACAAATCTATATAAATCATTATAACGTACAATTTAATATTTTTAAATGTTCCAACTGCTGTTCCAAACCATTTATGCTTCATTTATAGTTGTGTAAGACTGCTTGCATAAACCGTATTATTGTTTTCTCCTTTTATTTGTAAATTCGAATTTCAGTTGTACATAGTTTAACAATGATTGAATATAGGTATACAGTCCCATAACATATGACCAATTACTTTTCTTTCTGTTTGGAGATATTAACAACAAAATTACAATTTATATCCAATTCTATTTAGAAACTGTCTGGATGGTATAGTATGATATCATTTATTCTTAACTGCAACCATTTTACGTCTTTAAATGTCTTATTCTTGTCAGAAAACTCATCAGTTCCCATTCTGAAAAACTTTGAAGACGAACGAATCTTTAGTCAATGATGAGACACAGTATCGTTTACCCCAGTCTTCTACAATGACATCTTATAGGGGGATTGTGCAATTCAATGAAATGTGAATGTGTCTATCTATTTTTCATTTTATATATGATACATTCATTAACCTTAAAGTGTATGTCCTAGCAGTTATGTCTTCACTAAACTGACTTTACCGAGCTCGAGCTAAAAGCTTCCGCTTGTACTGCAGTGTATCTTGCATATCTTTCGCTAATGTTTCTGGCATATCTGATTACTAGTTTAAAAAATATTTGAATTATAGTCAGCTTGAAAGGGGCTGACTTATCTAATACAGAAGCTGCATACAGTGCCAACTCACATAACTTCTTCAGTAAACCAAAAACAAGCTCATTACCAGTGGACGTAATACTAGAAACACGGTTGTGTAGTGGTTAGCATGCTGTCCTGTCATGGCCCGGGTTCGAATCCCGGTGGAGACACCCACATTTTTTAACCTGGGCTGAGCACTAAGTTGTGTCCTTAGGCAAGGCACTTCATCCACATTGCACTCAGTTCACCCAGTTGTATAAATGGGTACCTGAACATGAGAGTGTGGACTTATATGGGCGCGCGAGGCGCTTAGAAGCTGGTTGAAGTACAATTCCTTCAGGGTAATAATATACATTGTATCGCCATGTGTATCGCCGTTGAGAAGTCCTGGACTTGAAACTAGGCGTTAAAATTAGTATTATTAGGATTATTATTGGAAGCATGCCTTTGTACAAAAGTTATGAATTGGTTATCAAATTGTTAAAAGTAAATATACAAAATAAAAAAAATAAGGGGTATTTGAATTTTACTGATTGTTATTTCGTAAATCTGTCAGAAAAGATTCATATCAGTACACAATTTCACATTCAAATTATGAAATAACAGTTTTTCTTTGTTTTTTCTTAATTGTTTTATCATTCATACTAAAACCAAATTTCTTTAGTATTAAAGCGTTTAATCTAGAATGTTTATCTCCTTAAACATATTTAGCGTCTTCAGACAGGTTTATTTGTTGTTGGTAAATAAAAGACATTCATTGACTCCCAGCGTGTGGTTTGTGGCCAATTAACCAACATATTGAGAGTTAATTGCCCTAACCACTCTACACTTCTACTTAATGAGTGGAGAAGGGGAGAAGACTGAAACGTGAGATTATCCGAGATAACGTGAGTTTTTTTCGAGATTATGCGAGATTTGGGAAGGTCGGATGTTGACCTGCTATCCTCCATTGGCACGTATCTGTTTAACTCATTCATACTTACATGTACCTACGGTCTTGATCATTTCGTCCAATTTCCTTTTTGCATTTTCCTGTTTAACTCGACAAGGAATATGAAACCGAAGCCCCACGAGGTCAAAATTTACCACACTGCATTACCTCCAGTTTAACAAAATAGTATTTTATGTTCATGTGTACATAGGACTTGGTACAGTTTAGTGTAATATACATGTACATCCAACAATTGTTTTGACACCAAGTGAATTCACTGGTCAATTTTACAATATAAACTAGAAAAAACAGCATTCCAACAAATATGTGGTCTGATCGAAATCTACCTTGATCCAAAGGATAAAAGTTTCAAATGTGGATGTGTAGAGGAAACTACATGTCGAAACTACTTCGTAACATAGCGTAAATATTTAACTTCCTCTGAACACGTCGACTTTAATCTGCTACACTGGGTACAAATATCTACAAATTCTAGTATTATTACTTTTCCTGACTAGTCCCTCTGTCACCAAGGACTGTATCAACATCTCCCGCTCGACCACCAAAGCCTTACAATTTAACCAAAATATCGAGGCCTTCAAGGGGAACAAAGAACTATGCATATCATATTAGATATGGCTTACCAACTTTTCAGAATTACCTGAAGTACCAAAACTTGAAACCTATACCTTTAAGATGCCAGGATCTGGATATTGAATACTATGTTTCAGGATCTCAGGAACATTTGCCTCTTCGTTGTTATTACACAGGTGTCTGCTAGTATATGGTCAGAAGATCCTAACGTCGATGACGACATGGTCGCTCTGGAAGGGTCGTATGTATTGACATGTAATCAAATTAACGAAAATGGATCAGAGTAGTGAAAACGAACATAATGATTTGAACAGATACTCTTGATTTAAAAAATTGTCATGCAATTATTCGAAAGACCTCTTCATCTCCCGAAAACACGGACTATTGTACTTTAAGATAATAATTCTCATATGGACTGCTTAGTAAATGTATGAATGTGTTTGTAGTAAAACCATAATGGTTGACTCAACTTTCGTTTTGGATATCTTCTTAAACTATGAACCCAAAACATACCAAAACTACATTTAAGCATTATGATCATATGAATGAGGTTACTTATATAATTCAAAGCCATACAGATTGAGACATAAAATCATTTCCAATGAACGTTACTAGTTTCATACATTTACACTACATAGGTTAATCCAATTCAAACAGACATCTTCCTTTAATCCTGCTAGGGATCAAATTATGCAAAATGAAATCCCTATAGTCGCAAAAATCTACAGTGAAGTATAGCTGTATCGAATATACAATGATAGATAATAACTCGAAAGGAAACATGATTGACCAAAGCCTGTTCATAGACTATCCGCATTTTTCTAGACTGAAAACGAGGCTTAGAGGTATGTTGTTGATAGTTAAGGGTGATTTTCGTTGCGCTCCGCACGCTCTGCGACAGTTATCGATGTACTTATTGCCAAAACGCCGTTTTGTTATTTCCCAAAAGATTTCTTTTTCCGTTTTCACGGCGCTTGTTTTTTTGTTAGGGTAATATTAATTCAGTTTCAGAAGATTTATTCCCACTATAATGACTTCTGATCTGTTTAAGATTACTTGTTTTCCATTTGATGGTTTATATACCATTTGTATCGTAAGCCATATATCACTCGAAATATAAAAAAGGGTAGTAAAACGACTCCTTGACATACTCATATATCCGTAATCAGCTCTAAGTTTTCTTTACCTACTAATTCAACCTTTCATGCCCCACATATCAACTTTTTCTATATCTTTCAAAGCAACATTACTTGAAAAAATAGCAAAAACTTCTGATAATTGCCTTCCAATCTACTCTTCACACAGAGTACGTCATCTTTGAACCCTTCAGCTTTTTTCTTTTCCGAAGAACAAAGTAGTTCATGTAAACACGAACAAGATATTATCATTTCAGATTGCACTAATCGACTCATTATTATCTTCATCCGCCTAACACCCCATTGCGCATGACTGAGAAACCCGTTACGTACAATTTTGTATGACTTCGCCATCCGGTTTATGACGTATACGGCTTGCGATATGCATTAGCCTCACAAAATAGTTCATCCCGCAGAGGACGAGGCTGATAAAAATCAACCACCTGCCCTCTTATCTGTTAGACTATCGTCATACCCCGCTTAAACTGAATCAAAGATGATGAGACGTGGAGCATCTCTTGCAACTTCATGCCTCGTGTGTTGGGGTTAAGAAATGTTGGGTAAACAAGTTTATTTTAGGATATTGAATACTGTGTTTCAAGAATGTTGATAAGTGTATATCCATAGAACCAGACTTTCAATTAAGATTTTAATTAATAAGTGTCTGATATATTACTCAGTGCTCTGAACAGACTAAAATTGCTGACACTTTTCTGGATTTACACGTTTTTTTATTCTGTTAAAGTGGAAGTAGCACGTTTAAGGGGGGAATATAAGTTGAAGTCAGGAAAATGAAAATAAATGATTCCAACTGAAATACAATAAATCTTATATAAGTGAAGCAGTTATTGATCAAATATATAATGTAAAATTCAGCCCTGCGATTCCCTTTTCTGACACAAAATGAATTAATGGTGTTCCCACAAAAATGGCTGCCAATGGACTTTATGTTAAAACTTATAATTTGTTTTCTCGCTAAGGATGATTGGTTTGTGTAATGAGAGTTTTGACACTATCAAAATAGTACATTTAATAATAATAATAATAATTTATTTATATAGCGCCGAAAATCCATCTTGAAGGTGCTCTGTGGCGCTGTACACAAGAGAGAGTTATTGATAAGCTTGGAGAAAGAGATGAGTCTTTAAAGCAGATTTGAACTGATTTGTGGTCATTGGCATCCTGAGTGATATTGGGAGACTGTTCCAGAGATGGGGGGCTGCAATGGAGAAAGCTATATCTCCCATTCCTGTTTTGCTGAGAGGTGTGGTGAGAAGGTGCTGGTCGCCAGATCGGAGGGATCGACTTGGTGTGTGGGGAGTGATAAGGTCTTTGAGGTAGGAACATGAATTGTCGTCGTAGATGCAGTTGTGAGTGAGGAGGAGGATCTTGAAACTGATGCGTTGCTTTATGGGTAGCCAGTGGAGAGATTTGAGCACTGGGGAGATGTGGTCAGATCGTTTTCTTCTTGAGATGAGTCTTGCTGCTGCATTTTGAATTCTCTGGAGCTTGGACATGAATGTAGATGAGATGTTGAAACAGAGAGCATTGGAATAGTCCAGACGTGAAATGACGAGAGTTTGCATCATGAGTTGAATTGTGGCAGTGTCTAAAAGATATCTAATCTTGCTGATGTTCCGAATTTGGAAAAAACATGATTTCGAGAGCTGGTTAACATGGTGTTCCATTGACATGTTGCTCTGGAATGGTACACCAAGGTTTCTGGCACTGGCTGACACTGGTACTTCAAAGTTACCGATTCTGATGCAGAGTGATGGTTGGAGTTTCTGAAGTTGCCTGATTGATCCAAGAGTTAGAAATTCGGTTTTGCTATCATTTAGTTTGAGATAATTAAGAGCCATCCATGCTCTTATGTCAGAAATACAACTTTCTAGACGCAGGATACCGTATTGGGCGCAGACTGGTTCGATGGATATATATATTTGGTTGTCATCCGCGTACAGGTGGAATTGTAGGCTATGGCTTCTTATTATGTCCCCAATCGGCAGAATGTAGACGCTGAAAAGAAGCGGACCCAAAACTGATCCCTGCGGAACTCCTACAGATAGAGAAGTTGTACCTGAAGCAACAGAGTTTATAGTGACATATTGTCTTCTATCCATTAGATAACTCTTGATCCATGAAAGTGCTGTTCCGGTAATACCAAGTCTGGTCTCCAATCTTTTGAAAAGTATGGCATGGTCTATTGTGTCGAATGCAGACGAGAGATCGAGGAGCACAAGCAGTGTTATTTGTTGGCAGTCCATTGTCCTCAGAATGTCATTGTGGACTCTCACTAATGCAGTTTCAGTGCTATGTCGACGTTTGTATGCCGACTGAAATGGTTCCAGTAGGTTGTTTTCACCCAAGTGATGAATGAGCTGCTGTGATACTATCCGCTCGAGTGTTTTAGAGATGAAGCTGAGATTTGAAAAGGGCCTGTAATTTTTGAGAATATTTGGATCCAAGTTGGATTTCTTCAGCAGTGGTGTCACCGCAGCTTTCTTGAAAGAGTCAGGCACAATACCTGATTCCATGGAGGAATTCACTATATCCAAGAGTGGTTCTAGAGTACTGTTGATGGTTGTCTTCAACAGCCATGTTGGAATGGCATCAAGGGAGGAGGATTTTGTCTTTGACTTCTGAATCACCTCCTTGAGCTGATTGAGGGTGGTTGCTGTAAAAGATGTCAAAGAGGTGCCATGAAAAGATTTTTCAATAAACTCCTCTACAAATTCAGCTCGATTTGTTTCAAGGTCTTTTCTAATGTTGTGAATTTTTTTATAAAAGTAATCTGAAAATTGTTGAGCCAGTTCCCCAGAGTCTATACCATCTGGTTTGTTCTTAGAGTCACGTTTAAGAAGCTGGTTGACAAGAGCAAAGATTTCTTTCGGGTTTTTGCTGTTTTCTTCCACATGGTGGGCTATGAAGGTCCGCTTGGCTGAAGCTAATGCCATATTTACTTCATTTCTTGCTGACTTGTACATCTGTCTGTGCACTTCCAGCTTTGACCGGCGCCATTGCTTTTCAATGGAACGACAGTTCTGTTTCTTGGCTCGAATGTCATCATTGTACCATCCAGCGTTGTGTCTTGGTACAATTCTTTTGGTTTTAAGAGGTGCATGGGTATCCAGAACAGATGCTAATGTTTCAGTGAAGATAGATGTTTTTAGGTTAACATCATTGGTGCTTGTGATTGATTCACACATCTTTGTGGCTACAACATCTGCAGAGAAGGATCCGGTATCAATAGTTCTTGTTTTCCGAAAAGTGACCAATTGGCGACATGGCCTTGGTTTAGGGATAGTGATTGAACAAGCAATAACAGAATGATCCGATATTTGTTTGTCGTAGATGTTCACAGACTCCAGCATTGTACATTCGTCCTTGACTATTATCAGATCCAACGTATGTCCTGATTTGTGTGTAGGGCCATCAACTACCTGCCTGAGGTTGAAGTTGTACAGCAGACTTGAAAATGCTTTTGCATTGCTGTCCGACTGATTATCCAGGTGAATATTGAAGTCCCCAAGTAGAATGAGACTTCCAGGTTCTAGAGCTACGACTTCAAGTAGATCAGAGAATTCCTTCAAGAAGTCCGAGAAGGAGTATCTGTTCTGTTTGGATGATGGTGGGCGATAGAGGACGACCACTCGTAGCATGACACTTCCAACTTCAGCAGTAACGTGAAGGTGTTCAAATGTTGAAAATGAATTGTCAGGTTTTTGTTTGACTGATATGTGTTTCTTTAAAAGTAAAGCAACACCTCCGCCTCTTCGCGCTACTCGATTCCTTGCCAAAATGTCATACGACGCAGGCACAAGCTCATTTATAGTTGAAATGTCACTGTCACACAACCATGATTCCGTAATCGCAAACATATCATAATCATTATCCATAACAAAGTCAGAAAGCATCAGTGCTTTGTTGCGGACAGATTGAGTATTCAACAAGCCAATTGAAAAAGATTCCGATTGAACAGTCGATGGTGCTTCTGCATGCAAATTTAGCGGTAGGCTGTGTAAATTACAGATATTACAACTTCTTGATTCAACATTGATTGTTTTGTTATTAGAGTCACCACAAATATGCCTTGGAATTTTTCTCCCACTTCTCTTTCCTCTCTTTGTTCTTCTCTTTGTTGAAATCACAATGGGGTAAGCTTCACATGTACTCTTCTGCACATTCAAACAATAGGAACACTCAGTGTTGGTCCAAGTGTGTGAAAGTATGCTCCAGTCCTGATTGAAAGACAATAGCTGCTCCCTGCTGTAGGTGATGTTCTGACCACCAGTCATTGTTTGAGTTAGCAAGCAAGCTTGGGTGAAGAGTGATGTCTCTGCACTTGAATATGCCCATATAGCAAAATATCCAAACAAAATTGCCATAAAAGTCATATTTGCGTTATTCAAAAGAGTCCAGAAACTTCATAGATGCAATCTCCACAACATTTAGCATTAACATACACTTATCAGTGAAATTGGAAAATATCAAATATTCAAAAAACCTGCTTCTGTCCCTTTAAGGTAAAGAAATAGATTTATATATCGTTGCCAACAGGAAAGTGAATTTCACAGATTGCTATTCCTTTAAATAAATACACCTAAATATACAGTTTAAGACCGAACCATATAAAAGGTGTACGTTTATTGAAAGAACTTAGACATTTCAAAATTGAAATTAATAGTCCATCCTAGAAAACCTGAAAACACGACCACCTGCCCCCATATCTCATTAAGATCTTCAAACTTCGCTGAAAATGTATCCAAAAAAATCATGCAGAACCATCGCTGCTGCACGAACACAACGTAGTAGAGTTCGGTTAGCATTTTCCATAGGATCGGTTCCAATTTCTAATTTCTACGGGTAAATATAGATAGAAACATTATTTCCAATTACTGCAAAGCACTATATGAGTTCGTCAAAATCACTCAGTCTCTGGACTTATTTCCAGAAACAGTATTATTTTATTAAATTAAAGAGAGGAGCGTAAGTACGGAAGCGTATTAGTGTCACGGTGAAAATAAATTCTGCAGAACTATCTCCTACGTAGGAGATAGTATCACCTACGTAGGACTTAGTCCTGTTTATACGGCGAGCGTTTGCATATGAGTAAATCATTACACATATGCAAATTTGCTAATATGAGTAAAATTCGCCGTATGGACGCATTTGCACATATGTATATTTTACAACCGTGAGCAAATTTTTCACTACCGTAAGCAAATTTGCACCTAGTCAGGGACAGGTGTAAATGCCATACTACCGTGAGGAAATGTCGATTTTTTTTTACTACCCTAAGTAAATCCCGCTGTATGAACGTGTAGTAACTTTGCTCAGGGTTAGCAAATTTCCTTTTTTTTTATTCCTGGAAAATTGTACAGCATGAATAGGGAATGGTAACTATGGGTAGTATACAGTAATACAATACCAGGATGTACAAACAAAAAGATAGAGTAAAAAAACACCAAAAAATAACCTAGAGCATTCAAATATTTCATACACACTACACACAGACTAGAAGCTATGTAGACAATTATAGTAGAATGAAATTAGAGAAGATTTTCATAAAAAGTCCATTTCTGATAGAATTCGATATGTTTTGTTTTGCAAAAGTGTCAATTTTTTTTCTATCTGATAGTAAAATTCGCCTCGTTTTGAAAATGTTTAATATGTGGTGGAAAATTTTGCATTTTACATCTATATAGGTGGAATTTAGCTAGTAAAAAGTATCAAATCCAAGATATTATCACGTTTGAAATTTGGAGAATATCCAAAAAGGATTAAGTCTACAGTTAGATCTATAATACGTGCATGTTGATTCAATCCATTCTGAAAATTGTTCCAAAACGTTTTGCTCCCCCTACAGTCCCAAAAAAAGATGTTTGATAGTTTCTGGTCCAGCCTTGCAAAAAGTACATACATTATTGTAAACAATGTGCATCTTAATAAAGAATGTATTAGCAGGTAGAATTCTATGGAGCAATCTGAGCTGAAACCATCTTTGTTTAGGGTCTGGGGTAGTTTTATGTGCTTTTACAAAAAGGCTTTGCCAGTTTACAGTGTTTAAGAGTTGTTCTTCCCATTTTTCAATGGCTTTCAGATTATCCTCAGTTTGTGTTATGACAATCATAATAGTATTTCTTTAAACTTTTTTTGCAAGCAGAGATTACTTATAGAAATATGTGTATCCTTTGTTATTTCCACGTTTGAATCCTTTTTAATACCCAATTGTGTCAGATATTTATTCACTGATCTTATAATTCCAAAACATTCCAGGAAGTTTATATTGAAGTTAGCAAATTTCGCCTTAATCTTACATCAACTCTTTTTGAAAGCGTTATCGCAATTGCAACCCTTTTTTCAAGATCTAGCCGGGGCTTTTCCACAGTGTGAGCTGAGCGAGAGATAGTCTTTTAGTTTCTCGCAAGTCATATATGCATAGTTTATCTCCTCTGAAGCCACTCTGAATCATTAAAATGATTCATAACATCATCTTCAAACAACTTGCTTGATCGCAGCTTTCTTCGACATTCCCTAAAATTGGTCAGGCTAAATATAAGACAAGCACTAACGTAAAATGGATATTTGTCCCCGGAAAGTTTCCAGTCTTACCCTCTCCATGATTATTGGTGAATGATATGTATCGTAAGCACTGAAAGCCCAACTGCTTAGGCGACATAAAACCCCTATGAACGCATAGCAAAAATACTTTTACACACGTGAGTATATGTACTACCCTGAGCAAATTTGCATATATGCAAAGGCCGTCGTATAAATAAGGCTTATGTATCTCTTACGTAGGAGGTAGTAAGTATTCGGTATTAAGTCCTACGTAGGAGAAACTATGTCTTACGTAGGAGATAGTTCTATAGATTTGTTTTTCAACGTGGCACTAATACGCCTCCGTACGTGAGGGATTTGTTTTCAAGAAGTTAAATTCAAATCTAGACTTGCTTGGCAATAGGTTGTGTAGACTCAGAAACGTTTATAAGTGACAGTCCGTCTGAACAAAGGGTCAAAGGTATACGTAACGCAGATTTTAAGAAAAAGTAGGATTTTATTTAAAAGATATTGTAAGAGGAATATCGGTATGTTAAAACAACTATGATATCTTGCATAGGAGTAAGACAAGGGTGAGCACTGATCCCTATTCCATTGTTTTCTCTGCAAATCAACAGTGAATGAGATTTCCATTAATTCGACTTTAGCAAATACATGTTCAATACTTTATATGCGTACAGAAGACGTACATATACTAGGTAGGTAAGTAACTGAATATACAGGCGAGATGTTGAATTATAGATGTAGATATGCATGATGTAAACATGGTGTTGTAGCTGTAAAGCTGATTAAATAGATATGTGTGAGACAAGGGAAAATAGTTCAATTTTTATTAAATGTCTCTCAAAGTTAAACAATATATTGGTGAGGTCATTTAAATATGAATCACTATTTATAATTCAAGAATACGGATTCAGTGTATCTAGTTTACCTTTACAACAACCCTCTTCTCTATAGGCGAACATTTTCATTAGAGTAACATGTTTACGAATGCATTTGAATAAAATATATAAGCGTAAATGTGGTCTAACGTATCGCCCCTGATGAAATTATGACCATAATTTTAATATTTGATATTTTCTATAAACTGAAATTAATTCGAGTCTTAAAAATACTTATTTTCTAGCTAAAAGCTACAGTTATCTTTTTACGACTGCCTTAAATTTTGTTCCCGTGTCTTTACAAGTATCTACTAAAAGTTCCGATCTTAGTGTAACACAACACTCAAAGAAGTTACAAATATATTGACATCAACATTAACCTTTTGTTAAGAAAGTTGCATTCTAAATTGAACTGAACTTAATAACCCTTTGGGGCTCTTTTCTTTATTTTACAAATAACAAAGATATAAATGGAGAATTTCAAACGCTGAATACTAGTCTACTCCAATCCCTTTATCACACTTTGCACGTATAGCCACAAGGTAGGTAGGTAAAGTATGTATACAGGCGAGGTGTTTTGTTAAAGCCATAGAGCTGATAACGTAGATAGGAGTCGGACAAGGGAAGATATTAGTTTTTACTACCCTTTAGCACGTCCATGACGTCATTGACGTCAGAGTTCTTATAAACTGACATTATGCTCGCAAACACCTGTGCTATCGTCATACCGTGTTGGAAGCAATGGTGCATCGGAAGGTTCATGACCTTTGTGTACAGACATTTCCTATTTTGGTAATTTTGAACGGCAATGTAGTTGAATTCTGAACAATTTTATACAATGAATGAATGGCCCCTTTTCTTCTTGTTATGAATGTTCCTATGAAGTAAACGATCGGTTTTTTTTTGGTAATGTTTGAAAGTAGCATAAGCACGTTTACTTATGTAAACAAAGGAACCTTCTGTGAAAGAAAACAAATGGTTACGAGAGTATGTTTTCAATAAATAAATGGCAGTTCTACATGTGATTGGTTAGCTACGTTAATTAATTTTCCTATTTTAAATAAGGTTTAGCTTCATGTTGGTAATTCCTTGTTCTACTACGAATATTCGGATTTGAGATATGGTATTCTAAAATTTTAACATTTATTGGGGAATATTGGTAAATGATAAATGATAAATGATATGTATATGAAAATACATAAAAGTGGGTTTCGAAACTAATTATTGTAAATGATGTGTATGTAATGTATTTTATATGACACATTTTGAACAAAAAATATCCTGTAAGAGATTTTTCTTTTAAAAAATGAATATTAGTTAAGATGAATATGTGAAAGATTTTGAATAGATATCAGGACATTTTGACGCTATGAAAAATCAACATGCCATGAAAATCAGGGAGATTCTCTTTAAAGGGTCAGTAGCACTTTTTTCACGTAAATCGAGTGATCTCACAGAATGAAAATAAACGGGTCCAATTTGAACACAATCTCTTTATATGAAAATATAAATTTTTCAACGAGTTTACCATGTTGAGTTACGCTAAATTCCCTATCACGAATGATTAAACAGTTTTCGATAAATATCTAATATTTTCTTCTACAACTACGACTCCTTTTAACCCAATACATTTTGAAAAACCTAATATTTATAAGGGAAATGTTTAGAATTTTTTTAAGAAAGTCGTGCTACTGCGCCTTTAAATTTATCATTCCGCGACACTGTGCAAGTCTACCCACACAGCAACCACCTGACGGCGTGTAAGCAGGGAGCGGCTGGTCCGTGTTTTCCTTAGTAAAGTGCCTGTAACCCGACCCCAGCTTCCGTGTTCTCCAAGAAGTCTGAGAGTTGATTGGTTTTGCTTCCTGGAACTCTACGGGTCAAAGATCTGTCAGTAATTCCACGATATCTGCCCTAGTTGACTCTGAGTACCCTCAGGTGAGGTTAATCCCCCTCGACGCCCCCCTCGTCTGATACCGGGATTAGGTGGGGTATGGGGGGGGGGGGGGGGGGGGGGGGAGATGGTACCTGCTCCCCCGCTATCCCCTCTCTAATCTTAACTGGCCTACTGACTGATAACACAGTCCTATGGAACTTGGTCATCCTGTTTGCTTGTCTATCTTGGCTACTGTTTCCGTAGTCAGACACAGGTCGTTGTTCATATTTTGATCTCACCGTAACCTCTTGGTAAGCAGGTCAATATTTGGGACTTACTCCACAAACAGCTATTTTTCTGAAGCTTATATTTCAATCAATCATTCAATGTTTATTCACGAATTAGGCCATTCAGCCCATATTACAGAAGAACAATTCAATAAAATAAACACGTCAACAATACAATAAGTCATACTGAATGTTACACTCTGGTCATTAAGATGTATACATATATTTGATTAATTCATCGTTTAATGATAATTTTTGTTTTCAGAGAGTGAATATTATTGTAAGCTTTCCTTTAAATTTGAGCTTCTTAGTCTGTTTGTTAAGAATCGATAGAACAAGAATACACCTTACCCGTAAACGTTCTTCAAAGCTTTAAAGCTATTTTATTTCAAATACAAATGTATAAACTGAAATTTTATTCCACACCTTCCTTTGGAGTAATAATCGATAAACCAAGACCTTTTTTGATGTTCTCTTCATTTCATTGAGCATGATTATCTTCTCTGCTTGTATCTTGACTTATCTTTCTATCAAATTTTATGTTTCTTTCTGTCAAACAATTCTCCCAAGAGTATCTCTTCATTTTATTGAAATTGATCATCCATATTGGATTATCTTTATTGGTGATCTAACATATGTCAGTTAAGACTCAATCCTTTTCGTAGTATATTACTTTGTTAAAGTTTAACCATCTTTGCTAGCTTTGAAAATCTGTTTAATCTCAATATCTCGTTCGTTGAAATATCCTTATCTTATCCTTTGAACACCGAGTCCTTCCGGGATTGTGCCTTTCTATCATGAATTCAGGTGATCCGGGTTGTTTACAAACAAATTCGACTCTGTGTCTGAATAACAGTTTTCAGTTAAATGTCAAACTTATGCAAAAGGCAGACCCTTACTGGATTTACCCCTTCATGTTATTGTTATCGTACGGTTCAACCATGCCTTTCCATCAATTCATATTACAGCATCTCTGTCTCTTGATTTTGTCCAAAATTTAATTCCTCCTTCTTTCTCTCTGATATTATATATTTTTTCGATTGATTCCTGAAATTGACCACAATTAAAAAGGTACAACATCAATATGAATAGCATATTTGCAAGTTCAAAGTGGGTGAAGACTCAATGTTATGTTTAATTTTTTATCAGACACTGTATGACTATTGCTCAATTCCTTATCAATTCTAGATAAGTATAGAATTAAGTCATTGTTTCTTGATTCATTCCAATGTCAATGGCCGTTTTCAAAATTACTCTATTTCCAAAATCCATGTATCAAATTTAGATGTTGATTTATGTTTTGTTTATGAGTTTTAGCAACAGAGGTCCATATTTCAGCTCCTCTCTTATAGTCAAAGAACCTCTTTTAATGAACCACGGCATCCCCCTAACCCCATTCCTCCCTCCTCCCCAAATAGCGCCCCGGTATGCCACATTTCTCTCGTTATTCTACAAGATTCCCCTTCCTTAAAACTATATACGGGTTAGTGTGTCAGTGTTATGTTTTTCAGGTGTGAAGCTCTCGTAGTACAAGCTATGCGGAAGAAAATATCATGCACGTGTTTTCACAGTTGTCAGTTGCAGCCTCAGCATTGTAGATTACATGTGAAATGTAAAACTCGGCGGTTGGTGAGGAATAAGCAGTACAAAATATGCCTTCGAAACCATCAGGCAAGAGAATTTGCAGTTGTCAGTTGAAGGTTTACCTTTGTAGGCTTCAGGTGATTGTAAAAAATTCTCTTTAAGCGGGAGAAACCATCATGCAGGTGTTTTTGCAGTTGTCAGTTTCTGCCTTACCGCTGTTGATTTCGGTTGAAATCCACACTCCCGTGGTTTGTTTGGGATAAACAGCTTGTTTATTTCGTGCTATTTACGTCACATTCTGACTGCTGTACACAGCGTGTTGAAATACGGTCAAAATACGGGTTGGAAAGGAGACAAGATATTGTTCAAAGAATAGAATGCTAACAACGTATAAACAACGCACTGTCGACGTGTACAAGTGTAGTGAAATACATAGCCTGGCTGAAGTGAAACTGTCTAGTGGGTTCTATTAAACCCGATCCATTGCTACCTCTTAAAACATTTCAAATTTATGTGATAAGGCAGATCTTGAAAGCTATAAGAACTAATGATTCCACTAAAAAAAAAAGAAATTTTACAAAGACTACTTCACTCAAAAACGTTACATTACATCCTTCATTACAAATCGTTATTTTCTTAAAGAACAAAACATTATTTTTTTAAGAACTAAAAAATCATTTTCATAAAAAAAATTACTCTTTTATAAAACTAAACATCATTTTCGTAAAGAGCTAAATATTTTATGCCTTACAAACGAAACAGAATTCTATCTAAAAACCACAACACCATTACCAGAGAACAAAACATTTTTCGTTCAAGAACAAAACATAATCTCCAACTCAAGAGTAAAACATATTAACAAATATCAAAATGCAGTTTGATAACTTCCCCTAAAGATAATTTTGTCACATAGTGTAAGTATTTGGAGAATTACTGAAATATCATTTTCAATGCTGATTGGTCCAGTTTAATGATATCACATGACCATGTTCGGGAATGTTGATTCAAAACCGGACAATATTCACCAGCTAACGCTCAATGATTGATTGAACGTTTTGGAAATTGAACGTTGCAAAGAAAACTAGTGATTTGTTGTGTAAATGGTCATAGAACTAACAAACATGATTTTCAAGTGTGACGTGTAATCTCACCATCGGCATATGCGTAATGACGTCAATAGATTATCTTTATAGAAATCATGAAAATATTATCATTTTGGTATTTTGGGAAGAAAATAATTATATTTCATACATTTATTCTATAAATTTGTATGACACATACAGTTGCACGAAACATAATCAATTATTGAAAGGCATCCCATGTTTCCCGACAGTTACAATCTTCTAGCTGGAAAGTTCAGGGATTAAGCATTAAGAAAACGAGAAGTTCTGGTTTTCTGCGAGTTCCTTGTGGTATTCAAAACCCGACATCGATGTCTTGGTGGCTGATTTTGTAAGTGTTAAGTCAATCAGTGCCTTCGATCAGTGCATGGCTCTCTCAATGGACTCTCCCCGAAAAGTACAAGAATATGTTCTATTGCAGATAATGATAAACCCGAATAACAATACTTAAGTATAACTCACAAAAGCATTTTTAAAAATCCCCTTTTTCATTTTCATTCGCAAAACGCCAAATCCAAGCACCGAACTTTATTCAAGGGGTGGCTATATCCTACTAACAAACAGCTGCTTTATATCTTCACAAACTTTTTCCGAACATCCTTCCATAGATAATTAGTCTACAATCCCTGCTTCTACTTCCGCTCACTGTGTTTTGTCAGGTTTTGTGATCAGTGGATGGGCTGCATTATAATTGGATTAGTTGGGAGAAAATACTCAGTTTTTGGCCTCAATTTATCTTATCTTATCTTTTGTCATCTCGCTTTCCCGATCTGAACACATCTATTGCTTGTTATCATTGTGGGAATGTAAATGAATTAGGTCTCTTATTTAGTGTTATCTCATTTCTGGTTATCCAATTACAAACGTTTATATCATTACTACCACTTGACAAATTTCAGACTATATGAGGCCAAAACTAAAATTTAAACTTACATAAGGGTCATCATCAAAATCATCTGACCACCTTTTGTCATCATCTGACCACCTTTTGTCATCATCTGACCACCTTTTGTCATCATAAAAACACTTTCAAACACTAATTTTCCATCATGGAAACGACCTCAAACACCATCATCAAAACGCAAAAGAGCACCTTTTTCATCATTAACTCACATTCAAATTCCTATTTCAATCATTTAAACGCATTTGTTTACCTTGCATCATCACTAAAAGGCTACCGTACACATTTTTACATCATTAAAACGTCAAATTTCGACCACCTTGTGTAATCGCTTAGACGCATTCGAACAGCATGGGTTATCACTAAAACGTATTCGAAGACCATGTGTCATCACTGCAAAAATCTAAACCATTGTACCTTCAAGAAATACTATCATAAGGTCTATCTACTGTCATTTTATTTGTTGTTTAATGTCATTCCATATATTGTCTCTCAGATTTATTTATGAATTTTGAATTTCTATGAGTTCAAAATTAAATGAAACATTTTCAATTAACTGGGTAATCCTCTTTTAATGATATTTTCCAAATCATTCCATGTTAGAAAGCCAGATGAACCTCAAGCTGAGTTCATTTCGTAACACGAATGCACCGAAATTTCTTCCGGAAAAGACAAATCGCTCATTTCCTTAAAAACCAACTCTCCTCAAAAAGTACTGTTTAGGGAACGGTAAAAATACCTCATCATTTCCGAGATAGGTAAACGAGTTGTGTGGTGAAGCTATACCAGACCCTACTTACCTGATACCTGCAGGCTGTACTACCTCTCTACACGCTAAGTAGGTGTAGCACCTGTATGACGTCATCGTCTGGCTACCTGGTGGCTAGACTTGCAAAGTCTACGTATCGATATTTGATATTTGATACTGATAGCTTTTATCGATTGGAGTGGACTAACGTCTCATTTCAAACAGCACCTAACAGTCAAAGTGCAGCTCTCATCAAAATATACATTTAGACAATAACTTACGAGTGACGGGGAATGACAGATAATCTTTCCCGAGTTATATGAATTTCGTAATTCTCGAGCCTTGACGAGAAAATTATACAAGTTATATAACGAGGGAAAGATAATACTATACGTCCTCCCGTTAAAAAACTGATACTGATAGCTTTTTTCGATTATGTTATTCTCTCCCCACAGGGGCAGATCAAGTCATGAAATGTTGATACAGCCTCTGTTCTATTACGCCGACTTTGTGGGATAGCATGCGCTGATTGGAGGAAATCAAAGTTAGTTGTGCAATCTGCGACGCTGTTCTAAAATCATCATTTTGGCTACTGAATCATGGCAAAGGCATTGTGATATGAACCACCCTTTCATTGCGAGAAGCGTTGTCATTTGATAAAGAAATCCAAATGGATTGTGATGCAATTTTTGTCCACGAGGGGAAACTGTCGGAACCCACGGATTTCGGCGTAATAGAACAGAGGCTGCATCAACATTTCATGACTGTGGGGAGAGAATGCGACTATGTGGACTTACATCACATTTTGCAACAGGGCCTAACAGTCATAGTACAGTGATCATCAGAATATACAGGATATTATACGTTCTCCCGTTAAGAACCGTTTATTAACCGAGTGAATGAATGGTTGATATTCAAATGCTAAAGCGAGAAAGATAATAATACCATTCAAGAATTTCATAAAATAATTATTATTAAACAGTGAAACGTTAAGTAGTCAATATATCATTTTATATGGCATGAAGTACGTAGTAAACTCAAAAAGAAATTGAGAAAGTACATGAAAATCGACTTTTAAAGTACGCTTCCCCGTCACCATGTTCAATCTAAATAAATTTAGATCAACAGGTTTTATATTTGGTCATACTGTGCGACAAAATAAAAAATCTGTTGATCTAAATTTATTTAGATTGCACCATGTTTCTCGTGAAATTGAAAGTTTTCAATTTGAGGCAGTGTAAGATACCGATTTAGCTACTGGTTTCTATTAATAAACGCTAACTAGTAAACAGCGTCATATGCATGACGTAGTTAGATAACCGTTAGTATTCGCAGTGAAAAAACATTCTTTACGTGCGTTACACGATATTATAAGAAAATTGAGTTTTACAGTTAATATTTTTTATCCCCAACTGTGATAAATTTTATAGGTACAGATAATTGAAAAATTCGGTAACAATTCTAGATTTCATATTTTATTTTAATATTTTTGATCGTTTTATTCAACATGATTTTATTTATGAAATTTAGGCCAAATTTGGTGTTGACTCGAAGCTACGATATTTCGTTAGGTGTTCAACATTGGATAGGTGACAATCAAATGACTAATCAAAGATACTCAAAGGTGACTGATAGATGATGAGATGAAATTGAAACTATTGTTTAGTCAAAAACAGTTATATGCATACAGAATTAAATGGATTATCCTTGCCAAATAATTCAAAGATCACTCATACAATTATCATTTTCTGATTGTGAGGTACATTTTAATAATACGTATACATTTTATCTAAGAACGCATCGTATTTCCTCCGAAACATGTTTGGAGAAGAATTGTTGATACCACTGTACATAGATATGAAGAACAATTGTTACAATCTCAAACTCTTTATCGCTCAAATACTAGTATATCATTTTATGCAACAATTCATATCAAACTCTCTTATAATGTGCTCTGGCAACTAGCATATAAACACCCTGATTATATATAAGCCTTGCAACTTTGTGTTAAGATATCATCAAGAAGTAAAATATGAAAATATGGCTAAAAATGGTATCAACTTTGTCTGCGATATGATGGATCAGAATGGAAAAATATGGAATTGACAATATTAACTTTTTATACCTTGAAGGAATTAAACGTGCAATTATAGCATATTGTAAGGCACAAAATGTGGCAGTAATAGGTAGAACTTTCTATCAAGTACATTACCCAATATTACCGTTTAATGTTTCTTGTATCGTGGACAAATTCGAAGGAGCAGAGATTTTTATAATGCACTTTCATCAAAATTTCAAGGTAATCCTACTGGTCAGGCAAAATGGGAAGAAATTCTTGATAAACAATATGACAAAGATGAATGGTCAAATATTTTTTGATGGCAAATAGGTGCACAGAAAGTGTGCAATTAAAATGGTTTCATTTCAAAATTGCCCACAACATTTTAATGACCAGGCATAAGTTATATTTGATGAAATACATAGACTCTCCAATGTGCTCCTTCTGCAAGTCCGTACCTGAAACAATAATACATTTACTGTGTGAATGTCCTTATTCTGTGACTGTATGGAAGGAACTGACCAAGTGGCTGGAAACATTGTCAGAGGGAAATATTGTACTCTCACATGAAAACATTATATTTGGCTTTAAGGGTAAAAATAATAACCCACTAAATGTGGTAATTTTATTACTAAAACATTACTTGTATAAAACAGTCTTAAAAATACTAAGCCCAATTTTATATTTGCCCAAAGAGAAATATTAAACTACTACAAAGCTACAAAATATATAGCTTTTTCAAATACCAACCCAGCAAAATTCTATACTTTTTGGTAATCTTTGCATACACGTCTATCCAATGTATCTGATGCATGATCTATTGATATATAAACTCATCATGCTTGTATATGAACCTATTAAGGGTCAAGCAGAATGATAATACAGAATGTACATCAATATGGAACCTACAAAATTGTCTGTGTATATATGTATATCTTCTCCAGTACCAACAGCTGAAAATGAATGTATCATGTTTATTGGGAAATAAAACATATAAAAAAAAAAAAGTAAAATATCAAGAGAGTGTGCCCTCTGTAACAAACAAACTTTTGACTATGATTTCCATATACTTCTACACTGTGAAAACTTATTACAGCAACGAAATGAGTTCTTTACATGCTTAATTGATCTGCTTGATGTTGAAACTTACGTTATGTTTGAAATGCAAAATGATCAAGATATGTTATTATTTCTCTTTGGAGCAGAAAATGATTTTTATAGCGCCTTAGATCCAATACTATGGGAAACCGTTTTGTTACGCTTCTCTCTGTATGTACATGGAATAAAATCTCACTTTGTCTGTAATTACGTTGATTAATACATCATATATTGAATGTTTAGAAGTGTTCTATATATAATCATGTAAATACTTTTCTGTTGTAAGCTTTGATGCAATGTGATATTTATATGTAATCTTCGGTTACCACTGGAGGAAATAAAGATTTCTCTCTCTTTCTCTCATGAAAAGATCGTGCATCTCATGGTGAAATAGACAACGCTTGTGCGTTACGTGTATTTGACAAAGTTAGTGGCAGCAATGAACCAGGTTTTAAAGACCAAGATGTCTTTACGGAAACGCTACTACCTAAAATAACCAGGTTATATATTTATAAAACACATCAGCAAAGAAATAAGAAGAACCTTAGCCACAGCACTAGGAAAAATGCCAATATGTAATAAGAGATTTAAACAGATATTTAGTTTTGTGGGATTATTTTTGTCTCAGATGTTCTCAAGAAAAATAAGATTTTTTGGATGATAACTTCTTCACAACGTTGTTTCAAAACCTTCCTGGCGTTGGATGTGATTTTTACCATAAAAGCATTTTATCCAGCTTGGGTTTATGGTATTTGTTTTAAAACATATTGCTTCTTATATGAGGATTTGCCATTCACATCAATCATACATAATCTACTTACTGGCAAGAGTTATCATTCTGTTCATGAAGTTATTTCAACCCACGAAGCTGTGATGTACTTAAACACCTTCGGACACTTTGTCAAACCAAAATAAATTTGGCTTCCCTACCATTAGCGTAGGTTTTGCCGAGTACATGCGCACTATTCCACCCCACGCAAAAGTCGTGCACTAAAGTATGCTTTACCTTATCGTCAAAAACGTCGTCACAAGCACGTGCTAAAGGCATAACTGTGCTAAGAAGTAAATGTAAATATTTGGGAGTTTGATGTTTGCTTTCAAATGGAATGTCAGTATATTGCCAAATAGCTAGGTGCGGCATGGGTTGGGAACTGTTATTTTGACATATGTACAATAAAGATATTAGAAGATATATAAGTAGTTGATAATTATGTATGTTGTACATTTACATTTGACAACTTGTTGATGATACTTACATTACACTTATGAATGGCGCTGTTTGTTGTAAAACCTAACTGTTTTCTCTTGACAATTTGTTGATTAAACTTTTAGTTCACAATTAGATGTGTCTAGATTGTTTGTATGTGGTATATCTTGCAATTCATTTCATAAATGTATTTTACAATATAACGATATGATACAACCGGTACCTTTTTTACATTTAGTATGGATGAATAATATCAAATTGGGATTTCAACCAATCTTAATACAACCATTTTCAAATAAATCAAACTGAACTGAACTGAACTTTATTTACACTCGGGCCGCAAATGGTCGAAGAATGTTTCGCTTATTCCGTGGGACTTGAGTTTACATTTACGAATGAATTGGATGATGAAATAGGCGTTTTACCCTCTAATAAAATATGTCCTTGATAAACTACTATAGTAGACCAATGTTCATCAACGGTTTCTTACAGCTTAAAGAGTTGAACATGAATCAACTTTTGCATACTCTGCAAATTAGCGTTGTTTACAAGTCGGCTTTCTAAGAGTGCTTACTATTTATTATGTATTTATACCGACAAAAAGCAAATATAAACTTCTCTTTTCAATTAGTCGCCTCATTTCCCTGGTATGTGCATTAAACAGGCACCATTAACTTCAAACATCGTGCAACATACGAGAGAAGAAGTGTTTTGATATTGAGTGATCCGTAATAACGGCTTATTAATTATTAATTTTCACTCATCAAATGTTATTCGGGGATTCCTTGGATTATTTCGTCCATTCATTAACTCTTATATCATATTACGTAGTAAATATTTTATTCACCTTTCAGTGCTAGGTCATATTGATTTCCATATAGATTTTATTGAATGACAGCTTAAAGGCATTTTAGCACGCTTAATCTGGGAAATGATTTATAAACTTTCAAATAGAAAAACAGATTTCGCTTGGATAGGCAATCAATTTCAATCAATCAATTCTATATTTCAGTATGAAGGCCATCGGGCCCATATACATACATATATAATACATCAACATATGATTATTAATAAAGTATTTACACGCCCAACTGAATACACATTTATGCAAATTAACCGATATAAACAATGTTGGCTAAAAGTAATACATGAAACATTTTAAAAACATTTGTTATATGCTAAATCAAAATATATAATTGTGACTTATAACATTATCATTCTTGCAGTATCTTACATCTTTATATATCTATTATATAGAGACTGAACATCTTTAAACCATGGACATTGTTTGTTGTAAGCAGATTCTTTAAATTAAACTTATTTGGCTGAAAGTTACTTGGTAAATATTTGCGACGTACATGTAAATCATCATAGTGTGGGCAAATGCAGATTACATGGTATTCGTCTCCAATATGCAAATAGGACATATTCTCACATTTTTATCAGTTTTATGCCATCGTCCTTCATTTATTTTCAACCTTAGTAACCCTGCTCTAAATTTAACTAAATATTTACGTAATTTGAAGAATGATCCCAGCAAGATATATCAGTGTCTAACAGACTTTTGAATCCCCTATTTGAACAATACCAGGATTTGTTGACTGACATACCAAGTTTAGTTCAGTTATGCGGATCCTTTTATAACCAAGATGATTTTAAGTATTCACACAATAATGACCACTTGCAGTATTCGCTTGACACATTACATCTTATTCTTTGACTTTGGGTCGGGTTAATTAGAAAGATTTTAATGACAACCTGAGACGTAACTTCTAATACGATAGATGAAGTGTTCAATATTCTCATTTCATAAAGTGTTGTCAATTTCTGGAACTGCATTTTTAAGGAACGTTCTTGAAAATTTATATTTGATAGCTTAAAGTGATTAATTCAAACAGGATACACACATTTGTGCAAGTCTGCTTGGCTTGGCACTGATTTAGTGTTTCAGATATATCTTTAAACATGCACTTTATCTCCATAAAGAAGAGATATTATTATCAGTTTGTCATTAGAATAAAGTGATGAGATATCTTTTATCAAATCTAACACTTATTTAAAAAACTCGTACAAATACGTGTAGTTTTGAACTTACGTTGCTTTGTATATTCATTTCAACTCTTGACTCATAATATGTATAAGTGAAAGATACAGAACAGAACTTTATTACGCTCAGGCCGATATCCTCGGCATATAAGGTACAACATGACAGTAAATTATCATATACAAGCGGATAAGTGATTAGCCGGAAGATTTTACAGTTTGCATTATGATTTTACAACATTTGCTTTTTAGATGGGCTTATGGCATGGCATGGTGTCAGGCGTCCGTCCGTCCATCCGTCCGTCCGTCCGTCCGTAAACTTTGTGGAATTTCGACTTCTTCTCCAGAACCATAAGGCCTAGAAAGCTGAAATTTTGTGTACAGACTCCTTGGCTAGTGAGGATTATAAATTGTAGCTTTGGTGACCCTATGACCCCTAATAAGGGCCACAGGGGTCACAACCTTAAAAACCTATGCTCATCTTCTTCTCCAGTTCCATAAGGAGTAGAGAGTTGAAAATGATATGTGCAGACTCCTTGGACAATGGGGATTCTAATTTGTAAATTTGGTGATCCTGTGACCCTAAATAGGGTCACAGGGGTCACAACCTTAAAAACCTATTTTCATCTTCTTCTCCAGTTCCAAAAGGACTAGAGAGTTAAAAATGATATGTGCAGACTCCTTGGACAATGGGGATTCTAATTTGAAACTTTGGTGACCGTGTGACCCCAAATAGGGTCACAGGTGTCACAACCTTAAAAACCTATTTCCATCTTCTTCTCCAGTTCCAAAAGGTCTAGAGAGTTAATAATGATATGTGCAGACTCCTTGGCCAATGGAGATTCTAATTTGTAATTTTGTTGACCCTGTGACCCCAAATAGAGTCACAGGTGTCACAACCTTAAAAACCTATTTTCATCTTCTTCTCCAGTTCCAAAAGGACTAGAGAGTTAAAAATGATATGTGCAGACTCCTTGGCCAGTGGGGATTCTAATTTGTAACTTTGGTGACCGTGTGACCCCAAATAGGGTCACAGGTGTCACAACCTTAAAAACCTATTTCCATCTTCTTCTCCAGTTCCAAAAGGTCTAGAGAGTTAATAATGATATGTGCAGACTCCTTGGCCAATGGAGATTCTAATTTGTAATTTTGTTGACCCTGTGACCCCAAATAGAGTCACAGGTGTCACAACCTTTAAAACCAATTCTCATCTTCTTCTCCAGTTCCATAAGGAGTAGAGAGTTAATAATTATATGTGCAGACTCCTTGGCCAGTGGGGATTCTAAATTGTAGATTTCGTGACCCCATGACCCCAAATAGGGTCCAGGGGTCACAACCTTAAAAACTTATTCATCATCATCTTCAATTCCAAAAGATCTATTGAGCTGAAAGAATGCATGTAGACTCCTTGGCCAATTGGGATTCTAAACTGTAGGTTTCGTGACCCCAAATAGGGTCACAGGGGTCACAATCTTAAAAACCTATTTTCATCTCCTTCTCAAATTCCATAAGGTTAAGAGAGTTGAAATTTTATGTGCAGACTCTTTGACCAATGAAGATTCTAAATTGTAGATTACGTGACCCAATGACCCCACATAAGGGGTCACCGGGTCATGACCTAAAAACCTTTTTTTTTCTATCAAAGTCTAGATTTTTAGCTCATCTGGCCTGTAGAGCCCGATGGGCTTATGGCATGGCATGGTATGCGGCCGTCCATCCGTCCGTCCGTCCGTCCACGGAATTTCTTTGTGGAATTTCGACTTCCTCTCCAGAACCATAAGGCCTAGAAAGCTGAAACTTTGTGTACAGACTCCTTGGCTAGTGAGGATTATAAATTGTAGCTTTGGTGGCCCTGTGACACCTAATAAAGGTAATAGGAACGTCCTTTTAAATCGATTTTCATCTTCTTCTCCTGAAGTATAAGGCCTTGAAAACTGAAACTTGTCGCCTATATACTTAATTTTATGATTGTTGACCCAGTGTGGCCTCTACAAAGGGGTAATCACATCGGCCACACTCTACAGCATAATTGATGATGAAGCCTGATGAGCTACAGAGCCAATGGCTCTATTTTTTTTACATTGACACCTTTTTACACATGAAAAGTTTTTTAAGAAAATGCATACAGTATATTTGGTCTGAAATGGCGTTTTCCCTTATTAATAAATAACTGAAATATGTGTGGCATCACATCTACAAATCATACAACTATATACCATTTTATCATAATAAAGTTTCCATTGATGGATGTTTGACTCAAAATTGAAGGCTCGGTGAAGGACGAAAGACTGTTTGCCAGGATTGAAACTGAGAATGGATAGGTGCATGGATGAATTACACGGTTACATTAGTGCCTTCATTAAATACTCGATAAGTGCATAGTAATTGAAGGCCGCCTTGAACAATTGGTGAGTGTATAGTAGAATAGTTGATGAGTGCAAGGGAAAATGTTGTTGGTGAATTCATGACGAATTGAAAGATGCAAGGAAAATTGGTGGCTACGTCAAATTCTTGATGAGTTATTGAAAGAATAGTTCATGGCTGAATGGGAAAATTGGTGGTTGCGTGAAATACTTGATAGTACATGGTACATTGATTAATGGTTACACGGGAGAATTGATGGCTGTATGAAATACTTGATAGTGCATGGTAGAATAATTGATGGTCACATGGTTATTTTTTCTACAGAGATAGGTCTATTGCCCTTGTTCCGTGTTTTTTTACTCTGTTTGAGGGTGTCGTCAAAGGGGATTATTTAAGATAGGATAGGATAGGATAACCAGATTTGCTATGTGTCTTCAGGGTATCAATACCTTGATGGAGTTCGAAAATGAGAACCGAAAACATTATTTATTAAAATATTATTGGCCTTGTGTCGGTTTTTGGACTCAGAGGGTGCTGTCAAAGGGGACATGTATGCAATTACATACTACAGAGTTTCAGCCCATGTAGGAAAATTTGTGGGTTTTAATGAAAAGTTATTTGGCGGTTGATGTTGATGACTATCTCTTCTTGTTTCTGCTTACAAGAAATTTGTTAAGGTCTGATGGCCAAAAGACCGGTATATTGTAGCATTTGTACGCATCCAAACACAGGCTTGAAACACTGTTTTAACTTTAAACATTATAAGATGACATATGATAATTTTGATGATTTAAGATTATGTCAGACGGTAAATGTCAGAAATCGTAATTACTGTTGTATAAAACATTTATTAAAACACTTATCCCTTAAATACATCAGGATTGGCACTAACAAATCGTTGAAGAATATCTTTAAAATATTCAGTTTAACACAAAAAATCTCGTGTCAGTACTTTTTCTTGGTATGATGAATGTGTGATATTAAAACATCTTATCTAATAACCCTACAACTACTTGTAAACGGGAATTTAAATGTAAACAAAGATATGTGTTGGCATGTGGACCTTTTAATAAGTCAAACGACCACCAACGAAGGAAGGCGCTGTTTCCAGCGGATTGGGGATTCGTTTTATCACTGACAAAAATGAAAATTTTAACTCTTCGCCCTCAAAATAGAATGTTCTAAACGCGATAAACACCAAGTCACTCACTCAAATTAGAAATAATTCAAATAAATGATTATTGGTTCAAACTTACGGCACAAACTTAACGTCCAATGCATCAGAAACATGCACGTTACACTCCATATATTTCCTGTGGTAAAAATCATATACAATGTATGCCTCGGGTCGATAAAGTTTCCACCGGTTTTCGGGAAAGCATCTCAATCACTCAGTTCGTTCAGCCTGAAATAATGGGCGATGTAAAAGGTTCTGTTTCATAATGATAGGCTAAGGAAGATTCAATTATTAGAAAGGTTGTAAGGAAGAGATATGTGTTCCCTCTACGGCTTGTGGGACATCCCTTTAGCTCAGTTGGTAGAGCGTCTGACATAATTGGCGATGGATAAGGTTCTCTTTCACAATGATAGTCTAAGGAAGATTCACTCATTAGAAAGGTTGTAAGGAAGAGATGTGTTCCCTCTACGGCTTGTGGGACATCCCTTTAGCTCAGTCGGTAGAGCGTCTGACGAATAGCCGAGGTACAATACATAATGAAGTTGTGAGGTGTCCCTTAACTCAATGGGTGGAACGTCTGACTTTTGGACTTTTCTTATGTCATAATACATGACGTTTAAACGGACCACTTAGTGAGAGGTTGGAAGAGTATGTGGGTATCCTTTTAGCTCAGTTGGTTGAGCGTCGGACTCCAAATCGTAGATCCCATTTTCGAAGCTGATAAGGGTGGTCTTTCAAACACACCTGTTTATGATATGATCTACCAGGGGCAGTAGCACGTTTTTTTATGGAATATAAGGTGATGTCAGGAAACTGAAAATTAATGGTTCCAATTGAAAGACAATGTATTTAAACTAAATGGAGCAGTAATAAATCAAATATATAACGTAAGGTTTAGCCATGTGACTCCTTTTTCTTACACAAATTGAATTAAAGGTGTTCACACAAAATGGCCGCCAATGGATTTTATGTGAATCTTCATACTTTGTCCTCTGACTATGGATGATTGGCTTGCGTAATTAGATTTATGACACTGTCAAAATAGTACATTTAGCATTAACTTACAATTATCAGTGAAAATTTTAAAATATAAAATTATCAAAAAACGTGCTACTGCCCCTTTAAAGGGGAAGTAACACGTGGTTTTTTAAGTTGTGCCAATAGCGAAAACTACTGTATGTTTATGATTAATGTATTATCTTTAATGTCAAACGTCTCATTTCTGAAAATGAATATCAATATCCGTAAAGAAATATGTTCGTTTTCGATAAACCTGTCCCTATTAATCTTAATAATTTAACTTTAACTGACATTTAATCACAGCTCAAGTATATCCTCCTTAATCTAATCTTGGAATTTGTATCAAAATAGGTGCCATTCTCATTTCTGTCTAAAACAAAACAAAACAAAACAAAACAAAACAAAACAAACAACATATATATCCGCGAAAAGAGAAAAATCCGTTACTTCGTCATTTAGAAAAAAAGGATACAGTATACATCCAATTCGCTCAAAGATCAAAGAAATGCGTTTGTAACATTTGTAATGAAATGTTACATTTGTCATATCCCGGATGTAAGAAATGCACAATACATTATGATAACCTCCAGACATATGAGCAATATCGCATGAAACCCATACTGTTGATCATAAAAATACTTCGCGATAAGGCACGTGGAGTATTCCGCTATGCTAAGACCACAGGCGTTATTTGTAAATGATATTGCAACTGTTTATTATAGCGGAAGGAACTACGTAAATGTGAATTTTTATGCAATATTCTTATTTTTTCCAATCTCGAGGGGACGATAACATCACAGCTAGTTTTAACTAGATTGATTTGTTTTCATAAATTCCAGACCACTTTGTCTTTGTATAGATCTTCTCCACGTGCATTATTAAATAGTTAGGATGTTTTGCCGCTGGATTTGCCGGGATCTTCCCATAATACGAATACTGCTTTATGGGCAAATAAATAATTGAAACAAGCATACGAAATTCAAAAAAGTTGTTCTTTATGGCGTGCTATCAGGTTCTGTTGAATTTTTTTTTCAAATATTAATGGTTCATATTTCAATTGCAGCTCGTATTCTCGAAACATTGTTTTTATGGCAATGATCTTTTCGAGGAATAATGTCCATCCCTTTGAGTATGTTTTGAGTGCTTGTTGATGTGCCGGGCCAGTCGGTTCTCAAAATGTGCGGTTCTGAAATGATGGACTTAAAAATACCGTGGTACCTTTAACCTATCAAGAAAAAAATCATTATTGATAGATATATAACACATTTCACATAATAAAAGAATGTTGGTAAATATATCTTAACCTCTTTTTGCAATACCAGTAACAATATAGAGGGAAAAGACTCCCCTATAGAAATAATCTAAACAACGTAAATGTTTGTATAAGTGTTTATTTAAGATGTGCTCATCCTTATGAAGAAAAACAAATTCACCGTTTCCTTATCGCGGAGTATTATAAACATTATCCGATCGTTTGATTACTTCATGCATGTCCGTTACCTTTAACAAACCTGATTTCCGGAATCAAACGTAAACTTGAGTTCACGATTTCTAATTCATTTCAGCAATGAGTCCTTAACGTAAAATTCAATCTTTAGTTTTCACCTTCAACTAAAACGTCTAGTTAATTAACCAAATAAAAAACAATTCACACAGTATTTATTCAATATTGGCACTGCTTATTTTCGTTTTTGAATTAAAGAAATAATCATTGCAACTAAAAAAAACTCTAAAATCGCCCCGATCAATTTGTCAAACAGTGAATTCATTTTCTTTCGAAGTTAAAGCAAGAAACTTCGCCTTTAGGTAGGCCTGAGTTCCGTTTCCGGTGAAATAAATCTACATCCGGTGATTAATTAGTTCAAGTATCACACAGTCAAGTAGTGTCTTATATCGCCTCCCAAAAGACGGTTAGAAGTTCTTGTCATCCGAGAAAGTCGTAAGTTTCTAAGAGGCTCTCAAGTTTTCTTTCCACTTGTTCTTCTTGAATTACCCTCACGTCAAGGGTCACGGCAATTACGGAAAGGTCAAATTGAAGGTTATTTCAAATACAGGGCAGAGCCTCTTACATAAAACTATATAGTATATACTAGAAAAGTCCCTAGCACTGACTGGCTTTCGATGTATTGATTTTTATTTAAGAATTGACACTGGTATGTTTTAGCAGATTTAAATTTAAGTAAACGAAATCACTACAATAAAAACTTATTTTGATAACCGATTATTAATGAACGTCCATTGAACTGACCGTATGTTTATTATTTTTAATTTATTTACAATTAATAATCAATTATTTCATATAGCTTAGTAAAAAATCCTTGGGTAGGGTACGCGCTATATGAGCAATTACATAGAGATTATTACCCGAGGAAGTGCATGTCATATGACTTTTACGAAACGAGTGTGAATTTTTGTATTACCCGAGCGAGAGCGAGGGTTATAAACAAATTTGCACGAGTTTCGTAAAAGTCATATGACACACTTCCGAGAGTAATAATTTCTTTATTACCGTTTCTTTTTCATTTTAGCATTTACAAATATCAAAGAAACTTGCCGCTTCCCTTGCGACGGCCGGCTACAGTGACGTCACGAACAATGATGTTATGGCGTCACAGGCGAAAATATACGGGAACTCGCGCTACAACAATCGTTGCTAGGCAAAAGTGATATGTGCACTAGTGCTCATATCGAAAATATGTCACCACTTATTTTCAACCATATGGGTAATAAAACTTTGTATCAAAGATAATTTCTATGTAAATGTTTATTGAATCTTAGTTGTTCTATACTTTTATCATAAATAAAAAATATGACTCTCAACATTTACCTAATTTGGAACTCTTTGTAGGAGTGGGAACCCACTTCTGGATCCGCCATTAAACCGGTCAGGTGTTTTTCGATTAAAATCTTTAAAAGGGAACTTCTTAAGTGAAAAAGTATTCGGTTTTGATACATGCAGTAATGCAACGGCATATAGTGTTGAAATTATAAAGATTAATATTTTGGATTTTAAGTCAAATTTGTCGGTTCTCCCTTTTACTTTTTATCAGCATTATTTTTTCTGTATACCTACATGTAGTCATATGATCATACTGGTATATGTTCAAATCACCTTACCTTAAGCTTAAAACCAATTTATAACAAATATGCATACATAAAATAATATCAAAATCAACTATATGCTAAATATGAAAAAGGTTTAATAATAAAGTTGAAAAAGATCTTGACATGTATTTTTCATTAAGAAAAGAAATTAAGAAATGATGGAATCAAAATTATTTCATATTGTCTTTAAGAATAATGAAATTGTCCTTTTTTAAACATAAATGTTCATTTACGTGCATATGTAACTAAGACAAAAAATATGATTCCTGTGAAAAAATTGCCGTCTGGGAAAAGCAGAACCAATGCCAATTCTCCAGATTCCAGCATGGGCTTTATGGAATTTTCTTTTTATGATAAAACATTAAATTTAATTCCATCATTCTGGTACTTTTACACCCAGCCAATTCATGTTGTCCAATTGACTACATCCGTTACGACACGAGGGGGTGGCTTAACCAACAGGCATCTTTTGACGTCAGTTGGTAACAGTATTCATGCGATTTGGCGTTGTTTGTTTGTGTTTATTTATGTAGTCCATTGCGCTTTTGAAAACATAAACACCAGAGGTTGTGCTGGTGGTGTAAGAATGAACAATGTAATACCAAGATGACTTTATATGGCAAAATATTCTAATTTAATATGTCTAAACATGTTTAAAATTCGGTAAAGGTGATAGTCATATGGGTTGCAGAAAAGGATTGGCAAATAACTCGATGGCTTATATGAATGCCTCTTCATGTTAACAACTAGATATATAGTGAGTGAGTAAGTGAATAATGCTTGACTCCGATTGGGCAACATTTCAGCCATTACCCGCGGAACAACAAGATATAAGCGACATAAATATATAGTCTCGTGGGGGTAGTAACGTGAGTTTGACCTTTTGGTCGAGGTAGAAATCCTTTGAAGTTCAATGTTGTTACAACATTGTTGTTTCAAGGGATTGAGTCTCTGGTTTTCCACAAAATGTGGAACGGATGAAATGGGTTCACGTAGGAAACGAATAAGAAATAAGCAGTGAGTTCACTGTCATTAGTCATGATCATACATACACACTATGAAGTTGAAAATGAAAGTTAGCATCTTTATTCCCTTATATTCATTTATGACAAATGCACAGTTAGACTTTAAATTTTTGACTACCCACCGTGGAGGGTGATACCTTTGCGTTAATGAATATAAGTTCATTGTCAATAAGAGGAAAAGAAAAGTATGGATCTCATGGAAATGCGCAAAGAAAGACTGCAGAGACCATTATCATGAGTCTGTATATAACGAGATAAAGGTTAAACAAAAAATCAATTTTCATCTGTCAGTAACAAGTTATGATTATTTTAGTAAATATGACACAACGAGAGAGCCACTGTAATGTAATACGGGCTGAATAAAATAGTCTGCCTGTCTGTCAGTTAAATTCGTGTGTAATGTGTATAAATATTTATAACGTATTTAATGTAATTTTTCATATTTTGTAGGTCAAGGAATCTCTCCAGAGAATGAAGCTGCACGCTTTGGATTCCAACTAAACCAAGACAAAATTCAAGTGTGTATCTACATCTGTTACAATAACAATAATGATAATGTAAACTAGTGTCCAAAAGAAACGCTACCGCGTGTTAGCATCGACATAAAATAAAAACAAACCCATATAGGAATATCATTTTTGTTTAACTTTAAAGAGTGTCTTTTTCACACAATGTGTATAAAGTTTCATTTAAATCAAGTCGGAATTACCGTAAGGACAAGCCTGTAAAGATGGGTGGGGTCCAATATTTGAAAAATAATGTAAACACTGATCGCGAAAGCGTGGATAAATGTCACAAACATGTTACAAAGTGATGTTAGTAACGGGTATGTACACCATAAGAGTCTATACAGGCAACAACACATCTACGGACTGACGTCGTCAAACGTCTGATGACGTCTGCGATGATCCGTTGCCATTCGTTGAGGAGGCAATGTTTAACATCCTGGATGTTGGATTGCCGCACAAGGCGACTTCTGACATTCCGATTGAGATAATCCCATAAATGTTCGATTTGGTTCATATCTGGTCGTGCCCAGTCGCGACTCTGCCACCGGCTAACTCGCCTGGCCATCAGTCTGTTTGTCAGGTATCAGGAACCATCCGCGGTGGGATGGAGTGGCCGGATACCATGTTGTCGCAGTATCCGGTACACGGTCTATCGACTGAATCTGTTTCCCAGTGCTGTAACCACTGTTGACGCTGTCGTACGTGATGGCGCAGTTCCGAAAGTGTTATAACCGGATGTAGTGGTCTTCACTGGCAGCGGTCAAGGGTGGTCTGCCGATATTGAGCATGTCTGATGTCTAACCAGTTTGACGTAATCGATACATTAATCTGCGGCCTGTTATGCGCGGTCAACGAAATGGTTTGGCGACCTTGGCGTGTGAGGCCCCTTGTAGGTCATTTCCAAGGGCTCTCTCTCTCTTTCATTGGCTGGCAAACATGGCATTCTTTGGTGTTCTTTTTGTTGCTATGACAATAACGTTTGGGTAGAGCCGTTTTATACAATTTATCTGCCCATGCAAGACTTGCTACAGTCAATAATTCCTTATTCACAAAATTCCCAATTTAACCGGAAGTGATGGCATGTTCCCGGTATTTTCGATCAAATACACAGTATTTGGTATACCTGATATACAAAATCATATTTCCAAACGAAATGATGATAAAGTAAAAAAATTATTTGGAAAAAATGTGTGTAGCGTTTCTTTTGGACACTAGTTTATATCATTTATGTAGCGCAATTTTCTTAAAGCGATCATCTATATAAGATAAGATAAGAAAAATAATACAGTAATATTATTACTTGTTGTATATTTCGGTTTAGTATATTATGTATTATTTTGTTTCACGTGATGGACTCATATTGTACTATTTGTATCAGTGCTCGTTTAAGTGCTATTTTGAATATAAGTATGTATTTTACTTTCTCAATAAAAATATATTCCCATCCTTGTTCTCTTCTTTACCGTTGAACAATTTAACGTTAACCACGCTCTTGTGAAAACATTACCGGTCCTTTGTCAAGTACTATTCGACCATAACGACGTACCCCTCGAGATCGACCTCTGTGTTGTTACACCCATCTTGGGGTCGGACTCGCGGATCCTGACCGTCTCGTGATGTCAAAAGTCTGTTTCATAACCAGCATAAATAACATTCAACCATCCTGCTACATCAGCGTATATGTCTCCGCTAATGCTACAACCTATCCCGATATCCTCCTATAGTCTTCTGTTGTATCACTGACGGGTGGTTGCTCAGCGCTATTTATAGGCTGTCTGTTTTCAGTCAAACTATTTCGAACTCCATACACTGTTGTCTAGTGATGTCGCACGTGGAAATCTAAGAGCGCGTGATTTGGAGCTTAGCGGAGACTGAAATGAGAATCAAATTTTATTATCTAATAGCACTCCTATTGGTTAATTTGAATCACGAGGTGAGCACGCGGAACGAACCCAAGAAAATAGTTTGCCGCTATCGCTGAAAGGGCATCCTTTGATTGGCTTGCTATATATAGTGATACGACAGAAGACTATAGGAGGATATCAGGGGATAGGTTGTAGCATTAGCGGAGATATATACGCTGATGTAGCAGGATGACATTCAACATGCGCTTGCAGTGTTATGCCAACGTGGGATAGATCAGTAAAGGACACAAAACATAAAACTTAAAATTAAAAATGGACTAAATTGTTTCGATGCTTTAATAAAATCATTGTACAGAGTATGTAAAGATGCTCTACAAATGACCTTTTAAATGGGATGTACAGCTTATGATAGTTTATGAAAAACAGTTCATGAAATAATTTTCCTTTGCAATCAAAATGTCACTTCATTGTCTCAATTGAAATGTGATGTAAATTGCTGCAGTTATTCACTAAGCAATGCCCATGAGAAAGTAGTTTATATGATAAGCCTATGACCGTCTAAGTAAACTGAAATAAAGATTAATTGATATAGGAATTTCTAAATAGAAATGTTGCTTTTGTATAAATTGTGAAACTTTTTTTATTTATGGAAGATACGACGAATAATATATGGACAAGAAGCTTTCGAAATCCTTCATCATTAAAAGCGAAAGACCGTATTCTTTAGAAAACGAACTGTCAACACAAAATGTCATAATCGCTGAAATTCCGTAATTAAATACGTGGCAATACATAAATAGATAGTGTGTATAGTGATACACACTCAATTATATCATCAGTAACTATGAAATTGTGGATTTTAAGGTGGATGATTTCAAAGCATCTTGACCAATGTTTAACAAATATCTTTCGCAGATTTGTTAAGACAATATCATATAACTCGTAATGGACACAGACAAACCTTTAAAATAAAATTGACCTCATTTCATTAATAAGAAAGTGAGAAGTGATTAACTGGAAATTTACATGAGTATAAAACTCCTCACATTGCTGTTAGGTATCTAGCGTTGAGACTTTTATTATATTCAACCACGGGCATTGAAAGGTATTTACATAGTATATATTCTGTTTTACCAAGGTTTCTTATCAAAATAAATTTGATTGAACAAAATTTTTATAAAAGAATACACATATATAATGATAATTTAAAATTTCTAAAATTAACTTTACATCCATTTCATAAAACGCTTCGATTGACAAAGCGGACGTAAAATATTTTTAATATGCCTAGTTAGGTTGTTATAAACTACTCGACAAAGGTTAATCAGCGCCTAAAATCTGATTACATAAAACCATTTTTAACTGAATCATGCTTAGTCAGGCCCAATCCTTGAACCCAAATATCATGCATTAAACACTTATGGATCTTGAGAAACACGTGCATTATGAATTTTACATACAAATGTTTAGAAATCCATCGACATTGCTGGAAATATGAATTTTCACGTCAAGAGGACAGCCTCAATACCCATGTCAAACACGGATTATTGTTACATTATTGAGGTAGGATGCAATATTCTTGTAGATAATACGCACTTACAGTTCTTCCGTAGTTTGGCCTAGAAAATATGATTTTTTTTATATGATTGGCGATGATATACCCAGATCTATTCATGAAAATAAACCGTGTTATCATTTTGTATAAACGAGCTATAAATCTTAATGACCAGATTGTAACATACAGTATGCATTATTGTATTGTTGACGTATTTGTTTTATTGAATTGTACTTCTGTAATATGGGCTGAATATTCGTGAATAAACAATGATGGATTGAACCGTGTTGTCAGTTACTAGTGACAATGACAATGGAACGAAGACTTCATATCGGGTAGCACTGCTCGAATGGCTAGTTGAATCCATCTTATTCACTGCAATCCATCTAATTGAAGTGCATAACCTTAAATGCAGTCGGTTGTCGACTAAAGTAAGTTGTGATCCAGAAATATATCGATTCACAGAAACACGTTGCTACATTTTTCACAAGAGAAAAGACTTATACACCCCAGATGTGCCTTTGTGTTGCACCCAATAGTTGCAACATCCAGTGTCATCTTAATAAACTGAGTTGACTTAAAAGAAAACACTCGACATTTAAAAAATATATGAACTCTTTATTTTGTGATTTTTAAAATATCGAAGTATCTTTAGATGAGTTTGAAGCGTTTCTAAAGCTTGATAATTGAACCGATGTCGATGTTATAGATATACCAACACTTCCCGAGGTGTATCGCTCAATAACCTCCTGTTTAAATCGTGGGTCTCCGAGGCGTAGCGTAGCGGAGCCGAGGAACCACGATTCAAACAGGAGGTTATTGACCGATACAATCTGACTTATACCCCACTCCGGTTGAGTCATATTTGACGAAAAAAAGCTTTCCATCATTCTTAAGTATATAGCTCTTGACTAACTAGATCAATAGAATATAAACAATACTCTTCTAATTGCGGTTTAAAACCATAAACTAACTTCATTACATTAACATTGGTACAGACTAGTAGGCTACGTATATACATTGGCTTATTTATATAGAATATATATATATAAGAACAGAAAGTACCTCTGCTTGTATAAATCCTCAGTAGCTCAGTCGATAGAGTCGCTGCTCAACTACATAAAGATCCCTGGTTCGGTTCCCACTATCTTTGATTATAACTCTCAAAAATTTTTAATTCCAAATTTTACAAGTCTGTTTATTTGCAACCGTTGAATATCTCTGCTCCTGACTAAGTGCAGATGAATAATAAAGAATAGGTGTGTTAGAAAAGTAGAGGTGTATTAGTGGATAACCTACAGTTACAACATAGAAAGAAGAGGTGTATCCGTCAATACACCTTCAGCTAGAACAAAGGAAACCATAGCAACGTTACCGGAAGTGGGGTATACTTAAAATAAAACCTACACTTTGGTTTGGATGACCAAATATTCACATGATATTCTAGCCACAACAACATAATGTACGAATGTTAGTAAATGAAAAATCAGGCAAAACTACAGACAAAATGATAAACAACAGATATAAGAAAGCACAAACTACACGATATATAGCCTAATATCTGTTCTAATGAATACAAAAGCGAATCTGACAAAAGCACAATATTATGACACAGAAAAGGGGTGGCAAAAACCTTTATAATTCCAACGTTGGATAGGAAATCACTATCAATTCGCATCCAGTAGACGTTATGTTCGCGATCGCCACTAGTCGATGGATGGAATACTGCCCAAGCGTTGTTAAAGGCACCTTTCGACCTCGTTTCGCCCGCCATTTTGAAACGTTAGCATTGCGAGAAAACAAATGTATATGCTAATTCATTATCAAAATAAAGAAATAATTACCTCATTAATGGAGGGGGAGCATATTTACAAATAATTCATAATAAAAGTTACCAGTTACGACAGCATTGTGTCGTAATAATTCTTTGGCAAATTGTTTAATCTTGAACAGGAAAGTCCTCCTGAATTTCGTTTCCACAAAAAATACCCCGCTCGAATGGTACCTTTAATCACTCACTAGACATTATGACACCGAACATGAAGGAGCTATGTATGAATCTCGTTCAAAATAATGATGGTTTAATTTCTATAACATAATTCTAGTATAGTGAGTGAGTTATTGTTTTAAGCCGCTTGGGCAATATTCCAGCCATTAGCGGCGTGTCTTGTACAGTAAAATCTCATAATGATGTAGAATGTCAAGAAGAAGAAGAAAATGTCTTTACATGGTCAATACAATTGTCCGTATCAACTTATTGTATGATATCAATAACAAAATAATAAAATGACGTCATCGCTGCAGTCGGCCAAAAAGACAGTTATGGTTTATAAGTTACGCTACTTGACGCAAGACTCGGCGCTGAACGCTCAAAAAATAGATTTCATCTTTTGATCTTGAGGTGCTCTCTGAAACAAGAATGAACAAATAAGAATGGTATCTGCATGGTCAATAAAATAGTTTGAACGTCCACAAACGCAATAGCCCGCGTCATAACGGTTAACGTTAATTTCATGCACGGACTAGAAATCAAAAGCCTTATTGTCTGTGCAGTTGCCATAGTTCACTTGGTATGACATTATACAATATTATGAAACAGGGACTATAATAACTGACACACGACAAGGCCTAGATTACAAAACATCTTGCCATGAAAGAAGTGTTATAATTGGCTGGATTTTATAAGGTAGTTTGTGTCTTTATGCTAGAGGGTTATGTTATGAGACCGAGGCTGGTCGTTTATAGAACTTTATGACTTCAACAACCTCTTTTAGATAAGAATTATAAGCAGTAGTGCAACATATCCTACTTTACTCTGTATAAACATTTCAGAACATGATTTTTAAAATGATTTACTTGATTTGATTCATGCTTTCAAAAATATTTTACTTAACCATGCAAACGTTTTAATTTAAATCATCATTTTTTGAAAAAAAATTATTTATTAAGTTTACTGAACATAAGGATTTATGGTAAATTATATTTGTTTAATCTATGAATGTCACATTTACATTGCATATACAAAGAACAATTACATACGGTAGCATGGATGACGATTGGCGTAACCACAGTTAGTCAAATATCCTTCATGTGTTCAAATATAGTGACACGAAATCCTAATAAGTGTTTTTCAACCATCCTCTCAAATAATCGATTTTGTGAAGTATTACTTTAAATCTTTAATCCATCATGAAATTTTATGATATTCGAATGAAACGAACATCTTCAGCAATCAGATAAACAAACTTTAGGATAAAAGAACTTATTACCTACGAGGGCAGTCATATCGAGGTTCATATTTGTCATATGTTGCCCTAGGGCAAACTATCACTTTTCATTGTGACGTCACGTAAATAAACAATGATTTGACGTCACGGTTCACCAATGACGTCACAATCTATACGGGCCGCCGCCCGCTAATCTGCCTATGCTGAGAAGTAGGTTTTAAGCATTTTCTTCAATGTTGGGGTTAAGGTAATAAACAGAATATTATATTCGTGCCCATGACATACTATATTTATGACACTCGCACCTTAATATCAGTATATCCCTCGCTCTCGATCGGGAAATACTAATATTTAGCCACTCGTGTCGTAAACATAGTATGTCATGGACACTCATATAATATCCTCTATGTCATTTGAAAAACACATTCACAACTTGCACCTCTTGGATCCATGATAAACTTTCACGAAAGACCACCACTTATCAAAGAACAAGCTCAATGAGCTAACATAGATAAAGGCATTGGATTTGTTCTATGAAATACTCACATATCCAAGCTTCCTCTTCCTGGCAATGATGATAATGAACAGCATTATTATGACAAGGATTGTCATGGCAACTGCTATACCAACGATCATAATGGTAAAACCAGCATTGGCCGATGGATCTGAAAGAATCATTCCGATTTTAAAACAGTTGCTCTTTTTTTAACTTGTGATTTTTATTTGTCTTTAAATATTTTCATGTTAATTATTTTACCCACTCTACATATTTATAACAGCTATGATATTCTAACACCACACCATAAATATTGCTCATGCGGCGTTACGCATTAGCTCACTCACTGATGCATTTTGAAAAAAATAAATATCGTTTTAATAACTGATAAGGAAAATATCATTATGATGATTATATTTTGGTTGAATGAAATAGTTTTATGAATTAAAGTAATAACTGTTTGGTTTGATTATTTGGATGGGAATGAAAGAAATAAGTACAAACAAAGAGTTACCTCCCGTTATACGCAGTACATCGTAAAAATTGATGTTAATCATGCTCTAACTTTGTGATTATTATTCGCCACGTCATCTGTGCGATGTGAAATCATTCATCTGTACTTGACGACTAACAACTTCGCTAAACCATTTGAAAATGAAAAATAGAGCCATTGGCTCTGTAGCTCATCAGGCATCATATCAAGTTTGCTTTATACAGGCCAGATGAGCTAAAAATGAAACTGATGTTACCTATTGCAAGAAAACCTATAAAAAATTACAAAACAAATGTAACGATTTCGGAATAAATTTCCTTACCCAAATGATTTATTATTATTCAACACTTTCTAGATCGCCAATATCAGACAGTGAAAGAAGTCCACACTAAAATATCCAAGGAGAAATAAATCTGCCATAGTCTGTCATCTATTGGAGAAAAATAGTTTTTAAGATTGTGACCCCTGTGACCCTATTTGGGGTCATGGGGTCACGAAACCTACAGTTTAGAATCTCAATTGGCCAAGGAGTCTACATGCAGTCTTTCAGCTCAATAGACCTTTAGGAGCTAAAGATGATGGTGAAAATAAGCTTTTAAGGTTGTGACCCCTGTGACCCTATTTGGGGTCACAGGGTCAACAAAGTTACAAATTAGAATCCCCACTGTCCAAGGAGTCTGCACACATCAATATTAACTATCTACTCCTTTTGGAACTCGAGAAGAAGATGAGAATTGGTTTTTAAGGTTGTGACCCCTGTGACCCTATTTGAGGTCATGGGGTCCAGAAATCTACAATTAAGAATCCCCATTGGCCAAGGAGTCTGCACATATCATTTTTAAATATCTACTCCTTTTGGAACTGTAGAAGAAGATGAGAATTGGTTTTTAAGGTTGTGACCCCTGTGACCCTATTTGGGGTCATGGGGTCACGAAATCTACGATTAAGAATCCCCATTGGCCAAGGAGTCTGCACATATCGTTTTTAACTCTCTAGTCCTTCTGGAACTGGAGAAGAAGATGAAAATAGGTTTTTAAGGTTGTGACCCCTGTGACCCTATTTGGGGTCACAGGGTCACCAAAGTTACACATTAGAATCCCCATTGTCCAAGGAGTCTGCACATATAATTTTTAACTCTCTACTCCTTTTGGAACTGGAGAAGAAGATGAAAATAGGTTTTTAAGGTTGTGACCCCTGTGACCCTATTTGGGGTCACAGAGTCACCAAAGTTACAAATTAGAATCCCCATTGGCCAAGGAGTCTGCACATATCATTTTTAACTCTCTAGTCCTTCTGAAACTGGAGAAGAAGATGAAAATAGGTTTTTAAGGTTGTGACCCCTGTGACCCTATTTGGGGTCTCAGAGTCACCAAAGTTACAAATTAGAATCCCCATTGGCCAAGGAGTCTGCACATATCATTTTTAACTCTCTGGTCCTTCTGGAACTGGAGAAGAAGATGAAAATAAGTTTTTAAAGTTGTGACCCCTGTGACCCTATTTGGGGTCACAGGGTCACCAAAGTTACAAATTAGAATCCCCATTGTCCAAGGAGTCTGCACACATCAATATTAACTATCTACTCCTTTTGGAACTCGAGAAGAAGATGAGAATTGGTTTTTAAGGTTGTGACCCCTGTGACCCTATTTGAGGTCATGGGGTCCAGAAATCTACAATTAAGAATCCCCATTGGCCAAGGAGTCTGCACATATCATTTTTAACTATCTACTCCTTTTGGAACTGTAGAAGAAGATGAGAATTGGTTTTTAAGGTTGTGACCCCTGTGACCCTATTTGGGGTCATGGGGTCACGAAATCTACGATTAAGAATCCCCATTGGCCAAGGAGTCTGCACATATCGTTTTTAACTCTCTAGTCCTTCTGGAACTGGAGAAGAAGATGAAAATAGGTTTTTAAGGTTGTGACCCCTGTGACCCTATTTGGGGTCACAGGGTCACCAAAGTTACACATTAGAATCCCCATTGTCCAAGGAGTCTGCACATATAATTTTTAACTCTCTACTCCTTTTGGAACTGGAGAAGAAGATGAAAATAGGTTTTTAAGGTTGTGACCCCTGTGACCCTATTTGGGGTCACAGAGTCACCAAAGTTACAAATTAGAATCCCCATTGGCCAAGGAGTCTGCACATATCATTTTTAACTCTCTAGTCCTTCTGAAACTGGAGAAGAAGATGAAAATAGGTTTTTAAGGTTGTGACCCCTGTGACCCTATTTGGGGTCACAGAGTCACCAAAGTTACAAATTAGAATCCCCATTGGCCAAGGAGTCTGCACATATCATTTTTAACTCTCTGGTCCTTCTGGAACCGGAGAAGAAGATGAAAATAAGTTTTTAAAGTTGTGACCCCTGTGACCCTATTTGGGGTCACAGGGTCACCAAAGTTACAAATTAGAATCTCCATATGCTGAGGTACCTGTACACAAAATTTCAGCTCTCTAATGTGTATGGTTCATGAGGAGAAGTTGAAAGTGTCAACAGTTTACGGACGGACGACGGACGGACGGACGGACGGACGACGGACGGACGCCGGACGACGGGCCATGCCATAAGCCCATCTGGACTTTCAGTCCTGATGAGCTAAAAATGTAATATATTAATACATCCAAGCAATCAGATTTTTCATCAAAATAGTCGCTCGAAGGTATTCCAAATGAAAGAACTCCATATAGCATTCATTCCAAAATAATGTGGTTGAGTTTTTAAGCTCTCAGCGAGATAGCGCATCTTATCTGAATGGCCAACAGTATGATCTAATGAAAAAAACTGTTGATATAAATTTATTTAGTTTGGAAAGAATGATGCCCCTCTACAAAATAGTGGAAAGTATGATGGCCCTTTACAAATAGTGGAAAGCATGTTTGCCCTGTACAAAAGCATGATGGCCCTGTACAAATAGTGGAAAGCATGATGGCCCTATACAAATATTCGAAAACATGATGCCCTGTACAAATAGTGGAAAGCATGATGCTCTGTACAAATAGTGGAAAGCATGATGGCCCTGTACAAATAGTGGAAAGCATGTTTGCCCTGTACAAATAGTGGAAAGCATGATGGCCCTTTACAAATAGTGGAAAGCATGATTGCTCTGTACAAATAGTTGAAAGCATGATGCCCTTTACAAATAGTGGAAAGCATGATTGCTCTGTACAAATAGTGGAAAGCATGATGGCCCTGTACAAAAGCATGATGGCCCTGTACAAATAGTGGAAAGCATGATGGCCCTATACAAATATTCGAAAACATGATGCCCTGTACAAATAGTGGAAAGCATGATGCTCTGTACAAATAGTGGAAAGCATGATGGCTCTGTACAAATAGTGGAAAGCATGATTGCTCTGTACAAATAGTGGAAAGCATGTTTGCCCTGTACAAAAGCATGATGGCCCTGTACAAATAGTGAAAAGCATGATGGCCCTATACAAATATTCCAAACATGATGCCCTGTACAAATAGTGGAAAGCATGATGCTCTGTACAAATAGTGGAAAGCATGATGGCCCTGTACAAATAGTGGAAAGCATGTTTGCCCTGTACAAATAGTGGAAAGCATGATGGCCCTGTTCAAATAGTGGAAAGCATGATGCCCTGTACAAAAAGTGAAAAGCATGTTTGCCCTGTACAAATAGTTGAAAGCATGATTGCTCTGTACAAATAGTGGAAAGCATGTTTGCCCTGTACAAAAGCATGAAGGCCCCTGTACAAATAGTGGAAAGCATGATGGCCCTATACAAATATTCGAAAACATGATGCCCTGTACAAATAGTGGAAAGCATGATGCTCTGTACAAATAGTGGAAAGCATGTTTGCCCTGTACAAATAGTGGAAAGCATGATGGCCCTGTACAAATAGTGGAAAGCATGATGGCCCTGTACAAATAGTTGAAAGCATGTTTGCCCTGTACAAATAGTGGAAAGCATGATGGCCCTTTACAAATAGTATAGAGCATGATTGCCCTTTACAAATAGTGGAAAGCATGTTTGCCCTGTACAAAAGCATGTTTGCCTGTACAAATAGTGGAAAGAATGATTGATGTGTACAAAAAGTGAAAAGCATGTTTGCCCTGTACAAATAGTTGAAAGCATGATGGCCCTTTACAAATAGTGAAAAGCATGATTGCTCTGTACAAATAGTGGAAAGCATGTTTGCTCTGTACAAATAGTGGAAAGCATGTTTGCCCTGTACAAAAGCATGATGGCCCTTTACAAATAGAGGAAAGAATGATTGCCCTTTACAAATAGTGGAAAGCATGATTGCCCTTTGCAAATAGTGGAAAGCATGATTGCTTTGTATAAATAGTGGAAAGCATGTTTTCCCTGTACAAAAGCATGATGGCCCTTTACAAAAAGTGGAAAGAATGATTGCCCTTTACAAATAGTGGAAAGCATGTTTGCCCTGTACAAATAGTGGAAAGCATGTTTTCCCTGTACAAAAGCATGATGGCCCTTTACAAAAAGTGGAAAGAATGATTGCCCTTTACAAATAGTGGAAAGCATGTTTGCCCTGTACAAAAGCATGATGGCCCTTTACAAATAGTGGAAAGAATGATTGCTCTGTACAAATAGTGGAAAGCATGATTGCTCTGTACAAATAGTGGAAAGCATGATGGCCTTTACAAATAGTGGAAAGCATGATGCTCTGTACAAATAGTGGAAAGCATGATGCTCTGTACATATAGTGGAAAGCATGATGGCCCAATACAATAACAGCATGGTGGTCTATAAAGGTGAGGTAAAATCACTTACACACAGAAGCTGGTTTGATTGGACTCAATGGCTTGATCGTTACCTCAACAGTGGCTTCCTCTGAAACAGTAATCAACTTATCAGCTTCCATCATCGTTCTGAGGTTAATTTCAAATCCAAAGGAAACTTTTCATTTTGTTGTGAGTGATGGACAACTTGAACATGATCATGACTGCAGACAGTCAGTGTTAACAATCGCAAGGGTAATTTCATGGATCATTGCCTCGATGCCATAGTTTAGTAATATAGATAAATGGTTGTGTACAATGTTTCCTCTCTGAGTTACAACCCATTTGCCCTTTTTTGAAATTCACAATATCCTGCTTGAAATCTGGTAAAATATTAGGTTATCAGAAGTCAAATCAATCATCCTTATCAATCAGTGTTATTGTTCATCGGAACATTAGACTGCTCGCTGTTTCACGGGAAGAACAAGATATACATCTAGGAAAACTACCATTTTAAATTCTTCATGTGTCTCTTGCTTTAGAAGAATAGGAAAATATGAAACCAAAACCATAAAACTAAAAGACTTAGTTTAGATAAATATCTAGCATACACGTTTAAGATATCATGTAAGTGAGTTGAAATGTGATTTATTTAAGTTGGCATTAAAGCGGGTTCAACATGTGAATGTGGTTATTTATGCGAAAATGTTTTTCACTTTATGTTTGAGTGCCCTATATGATGAACACAGCTTAAGAATGTTAAATGTATTAAAATCATATGTTACTGATGATGCCGTAAATTTAGATTTAGTTTGAGGTGGCAGTAGTAGCCTTTCAATGTTACGAAATCAGGCCATTTTCAAGGCAGTCGAGCAATATATTTTAAACAGTACGAGCTACTGTTGGCTGCAGCATGTACATACCTACTTTTGTAAATATCTTTCTACCATTCTGTATTATACTATTTTCCATGTTTCATTTATGCCACTTTGTATCTATCATGTTGTAAATACTTGGGAGAAGGTTACCGAAGTTGGAAAACTTGTTCCTAATCCCTTTCTTTATTGAATAAAATATGTTTAAATCAAACTAAAAATTTAACATTGCATGATACTGTGAATTTTCCTGTAAAGCTATATTTGATCATTCTCGATAATCCAGAGTTTACGTTCCGATAGTATTTGATAGTAATGAAGGACGGTAAGGCAACTAAGGGCAGGTAATTTATGAATCGCATTTAGCCCATATTGGTTCCAGAGGTTAGTGGAGATATTATCGGAACGTAAACTCTGGATTATCGAGAATGATATTTGATCAGCGATCATGAAACGAAATCCAGTAGATTTTACAAGACAGTACTTAGATCTTTAATTTGTAAAGCCAAACTCGAGAGGGCACTCACCGATTCTGTAGAGGATAGCGGAGGGCGAGGAAACTGTAGGAAATTCAGCGGTTACACCAGCTGGGATGTCGACACCAGCGCTACAGGACAGCTTCTGGCCAAACATCTCAGAAGTAAAGTCCAAGATGGCGGTTACAGCTCCCTTGTAAGATCTACGTGGTAAAGGACTGTCTGTATCCATGGTGACGTTCATCTCACCCGTGATAGGTTCATCCCCAATCTTCAGAGAGATCACTGGCGACGGGTTGCTGCCGAATGCTTGACATCCCACTGACACTTTTCCACCTTTGAACTGGAACATTTGGTTGTGGTTGACAACACGTTTCTCTCCAACAGTCAGTATAACCCTATCAACACCTCCTGAAAGTATAATGGTCACATCAAATTCAAAACTTTCAAGCCAAATTACTACGGTGCAAAAATCGTATAAAAGTAACTGAATCTATCATTAAAGTTTTCATTTTATATTTCAAGTATAAGAATGGATGGCTACTTGTATATTTTAGATCACGACGTTTCCTGGGTCTTCTTGTTCCCTTATCATGTGAATGATGAAGACCCTGCCATCCATTACATTTATCTTTTAATTGAAAACACAAACTTCTTAAAGAGACACAGAGTATGATGATATAGGATCGCATATGTCAAATTTTGAAATCGATGTCAGTACATCGGGAAGCACTATCTGTTACTGAAAATAACAAGTGAAAGGTCAAGCAGTACATTAGAGCAAAAATACGGCCATTCAAAATCGATTCGATAGTGTTTTTCAGGCATTTAACTAATAGGTAGATTAATTGGATGCATAATTTCGAATATTAAACGTACTTGAGATCATTTCTTGATTTTTCCATAAAATCAAGCATTTAAGTCCAGTGATGAGATAAAAACTTCAATCACCATATTATATATTTTGTAGCTTATCAAAACCAAAGAAAATTTTAAGAAAGATACTCTGTGTCACTTTAACGTCTATCTCGAATTCTTTTCCTTGAAATCGCCCAACTGAATGCCGATGCTAATACGCATGAAATTACAGGGCCGACATTTGGCTTTATAGTAAAGAAGAGTGACAGTTTAAGAAGGGGGAGGAGAAGGGAGGGATGTCAGCCTAGTTCAAATATGTATTGGATAATTCTACTTGGACATTGAAATATTTCATCAAACACGTTTAACGGTGCTTCTTTGTCTCTTAAAGGGGCATTAGCACGTTTTCGGAAATTGTTTTTTTTTCACTGATAATGCTAAATGTATTATTTTGTTAGTGTCAGAAATCATCCATAGTCAGAGGACAAAGTATAAACATTCACATTAAATCCATTGGTCACAGTTTGTGTTAGAAAAAGGAATCGCACGGCTGAACTTATATTTGAATTATTTCTGCTTCATTTAATTTAGATACATTGTCTTTACATTTGGAGCCATTGATTTCCAATTTCCTGACATCACCTTTAATTCCCCCCAAAAACGTGCTACTGCCCCTTTAAATTGTAACATTATTCAGCACAGGGATGCTTCTTTATTGACTATCGCCAACAAATCGAAAGGCTCTTTCTATATTTATATATTATACACATAATCAGTGATGGCTGTACAGAAAGAGAATGTTCATGGCACAGAATTGAAAGATTCTAGCAAGTGTATAAGTTTGAAGATTCCTTACCCATCACCGTCACTGGCCCGGAACTAACTGCCTCTAATATTTCATCACTTGTTAGTCTCTTCACTTGACAAAGAAATTCGCCATCAAAGTCGGCCGTCACTGCATGTAGAAAATTGATAAATAATCTGTAAATATTTTTTCTCTTACTCAGGTGGGTTGTTTTTTTCAATGATAAACATGTACACCTTTCATGCGAAATATTTGCATGGAGCAAGATTTGAACTATTTGATGTAAAATTAAATCTAATATTTTTTTTGAATCAATGTTTAACAAGTTGAGATGATCAAATTTAGCAATTGAGTGAGAGGAAAAATTGAGTCGGATTGAAAAGAATGTAAACTTTGAATGCTGTAAGTTCATACTTTTCGAAGAAATCATTTGTCAAAGGTATATATTTTTAATAAAAATAACGAATTTAATATTTTATGAATGGATGCGTTCAAAGTTGAGACCAAATTTGGCCACTATGGGATGTCACAACTTGTAAAAATAACGTGTGAATTTGCCTTCCACGAACATAAATGACTGTTTTTAGATTTTCATTGAAAACAAGAATTTATGATATGAGATGAGTACGTGAGATTATTTGAATTTATATAATGAATCATGCCATTTACGTTCCTATCAAAGCAAAAGATATATGATGAAAATCACGGAGTGGTTCTTTACTTATCTTACCTGAAGGGATGGTTAGAGTGACAGAGATAATCGGATCAAAATTAAAATCCAAATTGCATCCCAAATCTTGGTACTTTGACACCACGTTCGCTTGATTAGTGATCGTTTCCACTATCCCCGTCTTGCCGTTCTGGTGACTGATTCGAAGAACTGCAACAGCCATGAAAAGTGCTCCTTCGTTGACATCACATTTCATAGTCAGGGACTCCCCCTCCACAAGGTACGATTTCGGGCTGATCACAAAATGAGGGTCATACATTTCTTGGGTATTGACATCGCCTACAGAAATAAACAAGATATCATTTCATGGTAAGGGATTCCCCCTCCACAAGGTATGATTTCGGGCTGATCACAAAGTGAGGGTCATACATTTCTTGGGTATTGACATCGCCTACAGAAATAAACAAAAATCATCTGAACTGAAACATTTAAAACTGAATAGAAAATGGATATTTTACCGTTTATCTTATTGAAAAACGTTTGTGTTTGGAATAACAGTTGATTGCCAATTTTCATATAACAAAAGCTAATTTCGATTTACGGCGAAATTTATTTTCTAATTAAAAATCGTTAAGATTAAAATCTAAAATGTTAGATTGAAATCATTAGAAATTAACTTATAAACCCTTCATTGAAATAGATCTTTCAGCCCATACAATTTAGAAAAAATGTGAATGTTGAATAACCCGTATACTGGTTTGGTTGAGCAAGAGTTAATTTCATGTATCGTGATAGTTTCATCTTAGTCACAGGATTATCATTCATTATTCCTTATTACAGAAACCATCACATAGCTCTTAATCATGTAGTTTTGAAGGGGAAGAATATATTTATGCTGAAAGGATGAACCATTTAACTGATGCATCTGATAACATAAAGTCATTCATAAGAAATTTATTCCAACACAAGAACCCAGAGGCCCTGAGAACAGCGAAGATTATGCGTTACGGGCAAAATATGAAGCCCGAACCAATTCCAAAGGTTGAATGACAGTGTCCTCAAGACTCAGCTTCTTGAGTTGAATTAACAACAAATTGAAATGCTTTTGATTTCATTTAACTTGAGATTACCCTCTTTCCAACACTTTTACTTTCCAGACTTTGTGTGCATGTTCCCTTTGGACACTAGAGTTAAACAGTGTGTTTCCTGTTTTGGATTCTAAGAAATCTACCCATAGCTTTGATACCTTTGCCATCGAAGAGTATCTCTTCTGTTCAGAACTGGCCTAAATTACTCCATCGTCTCATTACCTGACCTACATATGCAGGGTGACAACACATTTACAAATTTTAATCTCCATACATTCTCTACCCACAGAGGTAGATCTTTTGAACGTCCAAAACAATGACGACAGTTCTCTCATGGAAAAGGACTTGTAGTTGTTGTAAATGATAACCGTTGAACATTTTAGCTGATTGCACAACTAGCGTTGATGCATCCTATCAGGGTTCCCCCTCCCTAACCCACTAACTAGGTCTGTTGAGAACAGAGGCTTGATCAAGTTGACTTGAGCCACCTCTAGGGGAGACAATAGTCTCCATACAATTAACTGCTAGTCTGAAAATTAAGCTTCCTGTAGATAATAGTTTTTAAAAAATTGCGATTTTAACCCTTTCAGGAAACACAGAGGGAAAGGAGGTTAGCAAATCAAATCGATCTTTGATCACTTATAAATTATAAGTGGAAAGTTTCTCCACTCAAGAGCTATGGAGGTAGAGTAGTTCTAAAGAAGGAGCTTTATGCATGTATATAGAAAACTATGGAATAGACATGCTAAGCTTTTGGGTAAAATCGACCCGTACATTAAAGGTCCAGTCCAATAAAATTATAATCGTTCTCTGAGCTGCCTCTGTAGAGAGAGAATGGAATTACTCGACTGAGGGTATATATAATGATGACATTATCTTTTGTCTATTGTCTAATATCTTACAGTTTGTAGAGTATTTCAAACACATATCTAAAAATCGAATTCATCAAAATCCTACACCAAAATACCGACCAGGCGAACACGTGTTTACGGTATGGTTTGATGACATTGAATGGAAGTGTGGAAACGGACAACACTCAACTAAAATGGTCAATATATTGGGATATTTGCTTTTTCAGTAACAGTAACTTGCAGAATCACACATGTACAATTATGAAAAAAAGCTTCAATTTATAATCCTCACCAAAGCTACAATTTATAATCCTCACTAGTCAAGGAGTCTTACAGGTCAGATGAGCTAAAAATTGCTTATTTTGTGCAGGAAGACGTTTGTTTTATTCAGATGTTGAGTTAAAAGAAGTTCCAGTTAAGATTGTAAGATAAGCTTTTGAGTTAATAATTTGTATCCAATGCCTTGATCACATTTTACCATTGTTACATTTAATCAATTGACAAGCTGATGACCTTCTGTAATTGGACATTTGTAGTTAAGACGCATACATTAAAGCAGTTTATCGTTTTCGTTATGTGTATTGGAAAATGGATACTTTGAGAATTGAAATGCCATACAACCAGGCACTTATTTCGAAATGATGAAGTTTGAGGAATGGACAATCTGTTACATAGTTAGTATGTGTTTTGGTAGTCTTGAATATAAGAAATGATGTTCTGAATGATATCACATTCTGTCAGTGATCTATTTCAAACGATAATTTAACATTTTGGCACAATACTGTCATTTTGTTCAAGAAAGTCAATCACCACAATCCGTACACTAGGTTTGGAACAATCAGTAACGATCCGTATACCTAGACTGAACAATCCGTACACTACGATTCATTTCAAGATTGCTTATTCACCTCGTCCAAACTTCGTTAATGCAGTTCGCAACCCTTTCAAAATTTGCAGTCTGTTTTGGGGTTTATCAAGGGATAAATAGGTATGATTATAGTTAAGATTTGTTGATTTAAATAGATGTTAGTAGACGAAAGAGGTCATGAAGTGTGGTCTCCAAACAGCGTAACTGCAGTGATCAAGGTCCAAAAGACAAACATATGTCTGTTTACATGACTTCTCGTTGTGTATTAGTAAATGGTAAAACCTTAGTAATAGATATATACCAATATTAATACAGGATGTGTCAGAATTATGGTGATAATTCATTTTTTATGTAGTGATCAGGGCAATCATAACACGTCTCTCGCTCTAAGAGTCACCTGACTGATCAGTAACAACGAACGTCCTCGCGTACACATTACACCCAGTGGAAAACGTTAGACAGTGTTGGAATGCAATAATCCCGTCTCGCCGTGTAGAAACATGATGACCTGGCATCTAAAATTAGAACATCATGACACATTCTACATTATTGTTAGGAGATCCAGTCTATATCATGACCTGATTCTTTACCCCAAAACACTTAAGTACCTGGTTGAGAGGGTGTCTACATACCGGTATATTGTTAGGGCGAGTTTATTTTGCCAGGGTAACTCACTGTGTTGTTTTAGCAACCTGTAGTGGAACTGGGCTGTAGGGGTAATGAGTCGTAGGTGTTTTGGGATATAATCCATTGAAACAATCTACCTATTTAATTAAACCCTACTGTACATGCATGAAGTGTTTTACAAAGTTTGACATAAGCGATATGATACCTTCTACCCATTGTAATACAGCATAGCAGGTACAAACTGGCTTTCTATCATTTTGAAAAGGTACTTCAAATTGCCCACTGAAAACAATTAGTATTTATATATTATTATGTATAAAATGCTACTACTTACCTGCTAAAACACAGAGAACAAAAATTACACCCAACTTATACATCATTCTCGTCATTTGCAGTACACCTGTTCCACTGGGTGAACACTGTGGCGAAACAAGTCCTTTGAAAATGTTTCTCATACAAGGAACTTCTTTTCAGAACGACATGTTACAAACGACGCAAGCCTTATTGCTACGCGCTAATGCCTTCTTCACACCCATTGAAAGTCCACATGCATAATATGTTCAAGACATTCAATACATAAATAGTCCTAGTCAGTAACTGCCTTTGAAAATGATATGCAACAGCTAGGATTTGGGTTGTACCAAACAAGCTTTAGAATAACGTTTTAACTGCCAGTAAGGCCTAAAGGCTGACTTCAAACGTACACTATATAACATGCAATATATTTTGCCTAGGTGCGACTCAATTTGGAATACTGCATCAAAGATTGTTGGGCTTCCCATTGAAACGATCGCCAGTTTTTATAAGAAGCAGTTATCAAAAAAAGGAAACAAAATTTTGGGTGATTCTTCCCATCCACTTTTCTTGGAATTTTCAACATTACCTTCCGGACGTAGGCTTCGTATACCGACTTTTCAAAAAAAACAGGTTCCGCCAATCGTTCAGTCTGTGCAGCATAAGAGAAATAAATTCTGTCTAATGCTGCATCACGTTTTACTTGTATTCTAGTCTATGTCAAATGTTTTTGATATAGGAATTGTTTTGAATATTATGTAATTAGTTGTCATCACATTTCTGGAGAATTGTAATTACATGTATACAAAACAAATTTCCCTTTTGGGACAATAAAGATTATCTTATCTTATCTTATCTTATTTTATTACAATTGATTAGAATTTATTATGATTAGTAGATCAAGAAAAGGCGTCATCCTATCACATACGTTAAAAGATATCAGGAGTACTTTATATATACACGTTGGCAATAATTGATATAACCATTGCATTTTGGGCAGTGTAAGTTAACCTAGCCTCCATAATACCCGCTTCACTCCGATATTCAGTCTAGCAAGGTGTTGTAGGAGATCGCGTCAACCGACCTTTCGTCGACATATGACCCTCCAACGTTAACTGTGCGAAAATAGACTATAATTGTGGCTAGGTTAAAAAATTCTTGGTGAAATATTATTATGTATCGGTAAAACCTAAATAAAAGGCACTATGATCACAGAAATAAACTATCTACACTGACATTTTGTTAAATTTTGTTATTACATGTATGTAATATATATCTATAAAATAGATACATAATTACGCTAAAATCGTTATTTCTTCGTCGATTTCGTTAAAAATTGAAAGGTTTTTCAAAACACATGAAAACGGTATATGAGTGCAAAAGACCCGGTTTGGGATTTTATTTTTTTCATTAGGGCCTATAGGGTCAATCAGGTACATTGTGGAAACTGGAAACAATCATGAAATTATTGTCAATCTAGTATATATCCTAACATGCCAAACTGTACATTTTTCCAATTGTTGCATACTTTACAAACTGGGCAACTCTCCATATAACAGGACAGGTTGCAATCTTCCTTGTTTTAACCTCTTACAATTGTAGGAAGAATGTCAAGTACATATTCTTTTTATTTCTAACCATGACAAAAGAGTATTAGGGAGCTATTGCTTTTAACGCACTTCAATAAACATTCATTACCGTATTTCCTCTAATTAATAAGCGCTGGGTCTCCAATAAGCGCCGGGCCTCCAATAAGCGTCGGGGGGTCATAGCTTGTTGAGAAAATAAGCGGCGGGCCTCTTATAAGCGCCGGGTCCAAAACATTGAATTAATGTCCCTCAGTAAATATTTTAAAGATATTCAATGTAAAATACTGTCTAACACCAACTTCAATTTTCTATGAAAGAAATAAGCGCCGGTCCTCTTATAAGCGCCGGGGGGGTAAAGGGGTGCTGAAACAATAAGCGCCCGGGCGCTTATTGGAGGGAATACGATATGTATAATCGACTTAGACTTATCTTACCAGTGAATTGCAGTATTTATGCTTAACTGTGAAATAAAATTGTATTAACATTCTTGCGTGATCTTTTATGCAGTTTGATGACATCGACATACAACATTTACCACCTGGTTTTGAAAATTGACAGTTTTGGATTATAATTACCATATTTACACCAGAACTGCCTGGAATGAAAATTATTTTGTACATATAGGTTCCCTTAACTTAATTTTTCTCTTCAAAATTGTCAAGAACGATTAAGATAAGATCGTATAAATTGGAATAAATTTTCAATGTATTTTATAGGATCCAAGTTTTACATCGTATTCATTTGTCGAATATATAATCACATGTTGATTGTACTATCTACAAAGAAAGTTTTTTCTGAAAGATCACCAAAAATATCAATGATTTTTTTCCCTTTTTGCAGTGTTACACTAGTGAAATTTTGGTTCACAGTTCAGGAAAGTGAAATTCTAAAACTATACACACGAAATCGCTACAGTACACGATAGACGAAAATGTTACACTAAAACTTTTTTTGTTATCATGAAGCTTTATCCAGGTTGATCGTTTTGGAAAACGTGAAAACTACCATAAATGCTATCTAGTCTGAATAAAAGTTTCAAAATATTGTCACTACCGGGAATAGAGAGTGGTCCATCAAAGATCCTCCCCTCCACAAGGTCCGTGACGGAGAGGAAACCCCGGATAAATTGAGTCCAAACCCTTATACAGTAAATAAACTATGAGTTTATGCCTCAGTGCATTATTAAAATGATTCCTATAATGACTCAAAATAAACAGATTTTGAGGCGTTATGTTTTGTCGGACTCTATCATTTGAAGATTATGCTGCTAATGAATTACTTTTTGTTCCTTGACAGCAATGAACACTTAAGATAAAATCAAATAATGACAAAAAAAATTGTGCTGATATCCATTGAAGTCAAATGATTTCTGTCCGAAAAACTGTAATGGCATCAAGGGGATAAAATAAATCTGTAAGTAAGACTTTGACCTTTTTACATGCGCACCTTTACTCCTAGGAGTAAATATACTTACAGGGAGTAAACCTGCCATGTAAACAGCCCAAAACAGATTTACTTACAGGAGTATATTTACTCCTAGGAGTTAAATACTCCAACCCAAGAGGTAAAGTAAAAGTATATTTACTTTTACTCCTGTAAGTATCCGTGTCATTTTCTATAGTATGAGCATAGTTGAATGATTAGGTTGAGGTAATTGACTTGCATTTATATAGTTTCTAAACAATACTATATTTTTTTATCAATAATAACTTACATTCAAGATTATTCTTTTTAACTTGTCGAGAGCTTGTTTCCTAATGAAACAAATTTGGTGTTGTTGTGTTGAGTGTCATTCGTTTAAAACTGAAAACCTGATTTTACCCCTTTTACGATAGTAGTTGATTGATCAAACAAAATATATGGTTAAATTTTGTTAATTTCTTCTCTGTCTCAGGATATGCACTTCACATATTGAGTTTTCTAAGAAAACATTTATTTCTACTGTAATCAAATCATGATATACTTGAGGGTCCTTAAATTCCAATGGAACGTAAAGTAAATATACTTTTACTCCAAGGAGCAAAAATACTCCTAGGAGTAATTATACTCTCAGGAGTAAAGTGCGCATGTAAAAAGGGCATTATACAGAAGCTTTTTCACAATAGGTCACGGAATTTTATTCAAAAGTCAAGCCACTTTAGAAGGCATATACTTCATTGTAAACAATTTTTACAGGCAAGTCATCGACTTGTCAATGATTTTGTTTTGAGGTCAAAGAGAAAATATGGTAGGTCAGTAAATGTTCAAACCTTGCATCAATAACCGATCTGTTTAAAGAATCCAGGTAAGTAGTTGATATGTTATAACTAAAAAGTGATAATGATATCAATTGTAATAAAAATATAAACATAGATGTCTAAATATCAAGGTTTAATTGTTGAAATAAGATGCATTTTATTGATTTGGGCATTATCTGTCTTTTTGAGATGAATAAAAAAACAGTGACGTGATTTTCAATTAAAAATCAGGTTGATTACAATTCTATCAATGCTTAGTGCTTATGCTCATAACTGTATTACAATACAGATATTCTGAATGATTCCATCCATTATAAGACAACCACGGTACAGTTACTTATCTCATATTAACTTCAAGATTTAAACCTAAAACTTATTATTTCCATACATCATCAATTTTAAGACAACGTACAGATACTTATCTCATATTAATTTCAAGATTTAAATCTAAAACTTATTATTTCTATACATGATGTTCTATTGCTTCGGTAAAAAAATCCTATGATTTTTTATATTTAAAAATTAATATATAAATATATACAAATCATATATTCTGAATAATTTCATCCATTATAAGACAACGTACAGGTAGTAATCTTATATTAATTTATAAGATTTATTTATTTAATATTAACTTATAAGAGCTCCATCCCAGATGAAGTAAATATTTTAGCGGTCTTCCATATTCACGCAACAGTTATCTTTCCCTGTCATGGCTGCGCCCATGTTGTGAAATTGTTTTTTGTTTGTAATAATTGTTATAAGTTTTCGATCTAAACCTTACAAGCTACAAGGATGACTCTTGAGGAATATGTTAAGAAAACTCTCGAATTACTTAATAAAGAGAGAGAAGCCGAAGTCGAAGAAACTAGGTAACGTGTATTGAATTTTGCAAATGGGCATTTTTTAATACAGCAAAATTAAAATTAAAATGTTTGTTGTCATCTGTATCTTGTACGTTCATGAAAGTTTTGAATTTAATGATTTTGTCTACAGTACCCGAACAAAAGTTTGTCATAACGCTATTAACGGATGAAATTACTATTGACTCACATGTTTATTTACTATTTCAAGAATAATTTTCCCTTATAGGACTTTGGCTCAAATGCTTTTCAAAGTTATCCATGGCATGATATCAGAAATCATCTCAGCTAAAGGTTTATAAATTTCGTTTCAATCACAATCAGATGATTATTGCAAAATCTACAGCTTTTAATTTGTGATATATACAACAAATAGGGACAAAGTTTTCAATTTCAATAGGAAAGTCTATGAGAAAATTGCTAAAAATACGGTTATATGAGTCGCTATATCAGTTGTCATTCAACCATAACCTATGCATATACAGCCATGGCGGGTAAAGATACGCGACGGGTAAAGCTACGCACGTAAACAAACGTCACTTCCGTAAATAGATTGCACGTGGCTAATTATCGTCTGCATTGTTTACATCGGAGTTTTTGACTATTTAAGCAAACAAGAAGCACAAGGACCATTCCTGAAGGTAAATATGTTTAAAAAAATCAACCTAAAACATAATAATTGGAAGTACAAATTATGTAAATATCGAAGTCATAATCAGAAATATCTAGAAAAAAAATCCTCAGTCATTGAAACTTACCGTAACATGACAGGTTACCGGCAAAAATATTTTTCAACATCTGTAATTGCTTGTCTGTGACTTACCATATATATTTATTTCAAAAGATAATGTATGATAAACTTTCAAACTTACATCAAAGCTATGTAGTCCACCTTTTTACTCTTTGCATAACCACTGAAAGTTCCCTCATGCTTTGCACTGCTCTCGGCTGCCATTTACAAATTAGATCTAGGTCAGGTCAGGTCACATGACCTTCCAGCCAAGCTATAGTCTGTTTCATAATTTAGGCTTTCTTTATTTAAAACAAATGACATTGAACAAGTTAAACACTAAAATAAACTCTGAAATGATAAACATTATGGATAGAAAAATAACAAGAACTAGACCCTTTATCTTTTAAGTTAAATCTGAGAGATTTAATGATATTTTTTTTATTATATTCAGAAATGACTCAACAGTCTTCAGGTGGTAGAGCATCAAATCAAGCATTACTAAATGCTTACACCTACTTTAAAGACTCTGGGCAATCAATAAGAAAGACTGCAGGGATGTTTGGTGTGCATGAGGCAACTTTAAGGTCAAGAATTAAAAATCCAGATTTGCTGTATTCCAAATGGGGTCGTCCTACTCTTTTTACAAGGGCTGAAGAATGCCAGTTATCACATCATGTGAGGAATATGGCAAGGTTAGGGTATGGCTATGCAAGATGGCAAGTCCTTGAAATTGCAGAAAACATGATGCAACAGACAGGCAGATCAACTAAACCAAAAAGGGATTGGTATTATGGATTTGTCAAAAGGTTTCCCGAATTGTCTATCCAAAAGCCCAAAAAGAGAGAAATGTCTAGAGTTGTAGGAAGTTCTGATGACAACATTACACACTACTTTCATGAACTAGGTTCAATTCTCAACAAATATGGTTTAAAGAACAAGCCAGAAAACACCTGGAATGTTGATGAAACTGGCCTAACCCTTGACTATGCCCCGCCTAAAATTCTTGCAGGTAAAGGGGAAAAACCTTTTGTTGTTGTTTCTGGAAGGGGTGCCACAACAACTGTCATCGTGGCTGGCAGCGCACTTGGTGAGACCATCCCACCCTACATCATTTACAAAGGTCAAAGGTTGTTGGGTTGTATGACACAAGGATGTCTCCCTCAGGCAAGATTTACCACTACCAAAAATGGCTGGTCTACATCTGAGACTTTCCATGATTTTATTTTGAATCACTTCATGACACATGTGAAGACAAGACCATGCATCCTTCTCTATGATGGACATTCAACTCACATCACTGTGAATTTGATTGAGGAAGCAAGAGCGAATGACATTCATATGTTTGTATTGCCACCACATTCAAGCCATCAGCTGCAGCCTCTTGATGTGGGTGTGTTCAGTCCCTTTAAGGCTGCCATATCAACTGAATGCCACAAGCTTTCTCACTCTGAGTTTGGGAGGAAAGTTTGCAGAGATGACTTGCCTTCTTTGATCAGTTCAGCCTACAAGTCTGCAGTCACAGTGGCAAATCTACAAAGTGCGTTTAGAAAAACTGGCATTGTACCTTTTGACCCAGATAGTGTCATCACAAGACAGGACATGTCATCCGAAAATGTAACGCCATCATCAAGAAAAGAGCGACTAAGCGTCCGAAACATCAAACTTCTTCTCAAGGACATTGATGACACTGCTTCCACAGCCATTCAGAACATGAACTCAAATAAAAGACAGTATATCATCCCCAAATGTGGAGCAGCAATAACAGAAGTTGAATTTCTACAAAAGCTTAAAGATTCTTCAAAGACACCAGTAAAAAGAAAAGCATCAAGTGACCAGAAAATCAAGAAAAAAACACAGAAAATTGACAGTGAGAAGCAATCATCTAGAAAGAAATATACAAAAAGGAGTGCCCAGCCAACAACAATCAATGCTGAAGTTATTGACAGTCAGGAGGCAGGTCCCAGTGACATAAGAAGAAAAGAGTGGTTGACTTTCTATGATTCCCAATCAGAGGAAGAGGATAATGAAGATGAACCTTGCTGTGTTTGCAAGTTATTTGCCCCAAATGGATTTGGTAAATCAGGAAGGATTGAAATAATAAATTGGGCAAAATGTGATGATTGTCAAGGATGGGTTCACCTGAAATACTGCAGCCCCATTAGACATTATAAGTTGTTTGCTTCTCACGAGGGTAATACGGTCTGATGTACCATCTTTGTAGAAATGTTGCCCGAGCCGCAAGGCGAGGGCTGACATTTCTGCAAAGATGGTACATCAGACCGTATTACCCGAGGGAGAAGCATACAACGTATTTATCTTAGCGTCATGACAGAAAAAATACATCAATTTTATTTTGACTGCCGTTAACGGATGAGCCATCACCGTATTGACGGCCTTGACCCTTAATGTAAACAAAATGGCGTCAGCCAACCCGACTGAAATGTTATGAATCGTGTTACGTAAAACTACTCGGCTAAACATGCTTAAAAACCTTTTGCTTTTAGTTCTATAGCATGTGTAAGTAATGTAATGCGATATTTGTTTTTGAAAAAAACATAGAATGACGAGAAAACAAATTTATAGTTAATAATCACGAAAACAGCAAATCGAATTTATGTGAACTCTGCACATTGCGTGCGTCATTTGGTAACGTCATCTTAACGTTATGCGACACCTCTTCTCGGAGAGGAGCTGTTGCTATGGCAGCGGGGTACATTGAATTTGTACACCGTGAGAAGTGAGACTCGAGGGGTACATAAGATAAAACTATTCGATGATCAGCCAATCAAAAACGAGTATTTTATTGTAAGGTAAGATAAGTTGAAGATGGACAAGCCTTCTCATGTCCCAGGTGTATCAATGATGAATAAACTGATTAAGTGGAGTGAATATTGTAAATATGTTATGTGACTGTAGTGTTAAAATATACTTTTGACAATCTATTGAAGTTCATAGTTTGGAAGAAAATAATCATACAAAAAGTGCTGTTTCTGACTTTAAGGTAAGTAAATGATACCTCAATAGCACATATTTGATAAAGACTATAACTATCGGCTTCCCACAATGCTACTGGGTCACCTAAAAATAGTCAAAGTTCTCCCACAATGCCTCTTGATTTACCCACAATGCAACTGGGTCATCTATAAATAACACGTTGTCACAACAGGAAGTATCAGCCAGGCTCTACTGCTCATGCGTATCTTTAGCCGTCACACGATGTTTTGAGAAAATGGGGGGGTAGGGCACTTCTGTTGCTGTTTACTAATCTTTCCATTATTGACAATAAATGATTTCTTACATCCTAATGCAGCTAGGACTTTTCTTTTTGATGTAGCATAATTGAATTTTGCAAATATTTTTATTTATTATGACTTTGATCGTATCAAAATTTAGGTGCGTATCTTTACCCGTCAGCACTGTATGATTCCCTAGCTTTTTCTAAAATTGAAAATGAAAAAAAGATATTATCTCAAATGATTAAAATTATTCTTGCAACAAATAATTAACATGCAAGTCTATTGGATTTGCACTAGTGATTACCTACATTTGATCAGGTACTGTACAAGTACAATCAATTATTTGAAGGCATAAAAGTGGCCTTGTCATCCATGTGTATAAAATGGAATGTCACCTCAAATTTCATTGCCAAAAATACATCCTAAAAGAATCCTCCCCTCAAATTCTTCCAGGGTACTCACAGAAAAGCTTCCAGCGAAGGAACTACAGAGACGAGGAGTATGTTTACTCAAACTGAGATTGTCCGGAAGAAACTCTGGTCTGTATGGACGAACACTGGTCACCTTCGAACCTTTCTGGGCTGGAAAAGATCTTCCATCTCATAATCTAACACCAGGTATGATACTGATCCCTGCTAGGCTGCTACATAATCCTTTGTTTCTGAAATCAAGCTTCTTATGTTGATCATGATGCATCTTTCCATTTAATAGATATGAACCTGAAAGATCTCTTCATTAAATTTTAGTATAACTTACAATATAAATTATTGTACTTTTGTTAATGAATTTAGCCTTGAGTCCTTCTTCAAATACTGATAAAGTTAAGAAACCGACATATAAGCTGTGAGTTTTTTAAAGCAAATTTTTATGTGGTACTATTTGCTTACTTATTGAAGGACTCGTTTATCTCAGCTGTGACTCACAAGAATTTGTGGTAGCGAGTCCCTGGACTTGACAGGTCTGTCAATTTTGTAGATTGATCGATGTACTTTAGATTATAGTTAAGTTAAGTGGTGTACTTTAGATATTATTTTGATAGTTAAGTTAAGTTGATAAAGTGTTTTTGTTTTTGATACCTGGCAGCTAACTTACCATTTTGAACCACTAACTTCATCAGTTGGTAATTGTTTATAAACTTTGAACAATAAACAAAATGTATTGTTTATAAAATTTTCTTTTAAGATAAGTTGAAAACAATGATGATTAAGTTATTTTTATTTCTTGTGTGTTGTTGTTTATGATGTGGTTCTGCAGATCGGTTTAAAAACGATGTACAAAACATGAAACGTGGTCGTAATACTTTCATGACAACATTTTGTCGATACAACATTAAATGTCTAAATATACAAAAATTTCGTAAGCATTTTCTCTTATTTTACTTTTCCAAAATGAACATACTGTTAATTGAAATATTTACGTATATAAAATTCAAAGAATAAGAATAAAAAAGATAACCATGAGCACAAAGAGTTATAAAGAATGTTAATTGTCGTCGAGAAATCACGATTGAGATTCCAATTAATATATAACAACATGCTTTCAGGAGTGTCTCGTTTACAAATATTTGATTGAATGTCGACAAAATATGATAAATAAGTTTGGAAAATGTCATATTAAACCATTTTTAAATGGACAACAAGCCTTCTGAAGTGATAATTCTTGATAATATTTTGAAAATCGGGTTTCAATATCCGATCATGGAAGCGAGTGAAGCCACATCTGCCAAAATCTAACAATAGGTGATGGTTGCATGAATATTTAAAATTAACATATTGATTAATATTTTTAAACTTCTCTTTGTATATATTCATTAAAAACAACAATTATTTTTATTTCACAAATTCATTATTGAAATGACATCGATGATTGGGGCCCGATGTTTGTGCATGTAACATTGTTGCTTCCGGTCTAAACATCGACTCGCTAACTCGCTGGACTGACAGATACTGATACTTGGCCTCTAGATTTTTTTCATCTGAATCATATATTCTGGGTATGGAGGTCGACCCGAAATTTTAAAGTAGCCAGACGGGCTAGCTTTATTTAACTTCTGTTAGCCCGGCAACTATTCCACTAGCCTCGGGCTTACGGGCGAGCGTTAATTTCTAGACCAAAGTTCATTATTGCTGTAACATTCAGATCTCCATTTAACATGAATAAAGGCAAAGTATTGATTTCTAATGCAATGAATTTTAAACATGTAACACATATTTACATACTGACAACCTTTTTCTAACTCTCATATTTCAGGGGACATTGTTGGTCTCACGTTATCACAAGGTGAAGGAAAGACCGAAGAATTTGGGTCTGGTATCGTTTCTAAAGTTGGCCAATCACAGATCAGCGTTGCCTTCGATGAGTCACATGACATTTTTGGCTTAGACGATGAGGAACAGTATAAGCTGACAAAACTAGCAAATGATGTCACTTACAGGAGATTAAAAAAGTATGTTTAATTGGGTTCTTTTACTTTTCTCTCCTCTACTCTACAAGTTATTTCTTTTTTTCTATGAGTATACAAATTATGTCAAGATTAAAAGTTTTTTTTAAAGAAGGATTTCTTATTTATAGAATTTCTTTTTGTGATTCCTGTCCTTTTTTTTTCATGTTTTATTGTAATCAGCCAGTATTTGATAAATCTATTCTTTGTAATATTTTTTGTCTGATATACCTCAATTTTAAGCAATGTTTGATTGTTATCATCCAGTTTTTGACATATTTTTGTAATATTTTGTTTTTGTAATGCCTCAATATGAAGCCGTCTGTCATGTATAACCTTCCAGTGATTTATTCTGTTTATATTACAGAGCTCTCAACAATTTGAACAAGTACTCCAGTGGCCCTGCCTCCAGACTGATCAATGTTCTCTTTGGTGTCTCGGAGTTATCTCCCCCTACTGATGAAACTGGTAGGCAATAATTGATTAACAAGATGTACACACAGTTAGAAATAATGATACACAACAACGTTGTTCAGTAGTGTTTGGAACATGCAATTATAATTTGAAAAACTGTTGCAAAAGACTAAAAAGAGTTATCTTCCTTTACTGATGAAACTGGTAGGCAATAAGTGACTAACAAGATACACACATTAAGAAGTAATGATACACAACATTGTTTGGAAATTTTTTGATGATTTGAAAAAAACTGTTGTAAAAGACTAAAAAGAGTTATCTTCCTTTACTGATGAAACTATTAGGCAATAGTTGACTAACAAAAAATGTAGAAATAGACATAATGTACAAAACAGAAGTTCATTCAGTAGTGTTTTGGTCATGATAATTATGATTTCAAATAATTTTATTTGATGATCATAAGCTATTGTTGCATATGTGAAAATGTCTCGTAAAGAAAGTATTATTCCTAATGCAAAGTTGTGACACCATATATTGATTCAGTGTTTAATAGCCTGCTTATCTCAAAATGACAGGTTAAACGCTTTATTAAGATCATAATAAAATTGATTTAAAGGCCCAATTCTAAAAGATTTTTATGGCATGTTTGTACTTAAGAACAAATCTCAATCCTCCATCTTGTGCATGATATATGGATGATTGCAAATATGCAGACAAGTGACTTTGCTGTGAGCATGTAAAGAAACATGGTTAATTGAAAGGGTTATTCAATTGCTGTGGAACTCATTCATTTATGTCACAATTTGTTTTCAATTCAGAAATCAAGTATGTGAATGAATCGCTGGATGACTCCCAAAGAGAGGCTGTGAACTTTGCCCTCAGACAGCGTGAGTTAGCTGTTATACATGGACCACCTGGAACTGGGAAAACAACAACAGTCATAGAAATCATCTTGCAGGCCGTTCGTAGAGGAATGAAAGTATGTCGAGGAATTATTACCTTATCAATCCTTTTGTAAACTCTATTACATTTTGTCCTGTGAATAGGCCTAAACTATTTTTGCTGTTTCCTGTATTGAGGCCACGCCTATTCCCTGAAGAGTATAGAATTTACTATAGTATTTTTGATTGTAAACACATGGTCATCTTCAAAAAGTGGCTCAACGTTAAGTTGACCATTCTTTTGTAATATATTACAAGACCTTTTTAATATGTTAGATTAAAAACATGTTCTATAAAATATCTAGCCTTGAATTTTCCCTCAAATTTTGTAACCTCAAAAAACAAAGTACATTGATAGTATTTAAAACATGTATTATAACATATATATAAAAACTTTATTTTCCTTAAATGTTGTCCTCCTTAAAAAAAACCTTGAAAGAAAATTCTGTATTCTTCCATGTTAAGGTATTTGGATCCATTCGAGTCAATAGCTTCATATTATCACATATAACATAAGCATCAAAGCATCATTTCATCATCAAACATTACGTCGCAGGTTGTAGCATGTGCCCCGTCCAACGTGGCTGTAGACAACTTGGTGGAGAGACTTGCTCGGAGTCTACAGAAGATCGTGCGTATCGGACACCCAGCTCGGCTCCTTCCCCAGATACAGAAGTATTCACTCGATGCCATTGTGACTGGGAGTGAAGAGAACAAACTCGTACATGATGTCCGCAGGGATCTTGATAAAGCTATTGTAAGTATTTATTTGAAAGCGAAAAATCAGTGTATAAAAACAGCTTGTCAAATAGTCATCCCAAAAGTTGTATTTCTTAGAGTCTAATGGTAAACTTGAAGAAAAACCGAAAATATCATTAGCCTGGACCAAAGTGACCAGGTTCCAGGCTGGTGAATGGACTGTATTTCATATTCTGGATAAATAATGTCTATTCAAGTTCACTCTACTGTATCTGGGTTTCATGGGGGTTTTGAGCCCAGCTTTTGGAAAATGATTTTAATACTTTCCAGTAAACAGTAAACAACCTTTCCAACCAAAAGTAGATTTGCAAGTTTTCCAAAGATCTAAACTAAACTAGATCCTGTTGTTGTATAAATCAAACATTTCAAGTGATTAAAGGTCACCTCATTGTTTTAACGAAGCAACCCAGTGCTGAAAATCTATCATGTGATGGAAAAATAATTTGAAAACAAAATATTAACCTTTTTCTCCATTTTCCCTAGTCAAAGATAAAGCAGACTCGTAACAAGGGAGAGAAGCAGGGTCTACGAGAGGAGATGAGACATTTACGGAAGGAGTTGGTCCAACGTGAGGAGACGGCGACACGTGAGATTCTGCGACGGGCGGACGTTGTTCTTGTGACTCTTACAAGCTCCTCCAACGCTGGTCCTCTCAAACTTCTGGATGAGGAGCATTTTGATCTTCTCATCATAGACGAGTGTTCACAGGTAGGAATAAAAATAACACTTTATTGTCCTAAGTAATTTGGGTTGTGCCTAAGTACCTGACAAGCACAATACAGCGCCAGTATTGTGCTTGTCAGGATCTCCTCTCGTAGACCCTGCTTCTCTCCCTTGTTACGAGTCTGCTTTATCTAGTATCCCTGTTCTACAATGCTGAGTGTCAAGCAAGACATCAACGCCCATCTTTTAAGATCTTTTAGTATGATGCGACTGGGAATCAAACACCAGTCTTCCGGATGACGAGCGGACACATTTTTACTGAGCTTCTTCCCCAGTTAACACTTGTTATGTGTCATTTAGTGGTCCTTTCACTCTGAAAACAAATAATAGTGTTCTGAGAAATAAAAGTTCCAAAATATTGACACTGTATTGATACAACTTTTTATTGTCAGAGTTAGTTGAACGCAGCCAAGTAAATCACATGTATTGATACCAGGTTAGTGCAGACAAAACATGGTCATTACTGCAAAAATCACATTTTTGCATTTATAAAGCGATCATGGATAACAAATGATGCACAGGAGTAACCTGACCCTAGCTTCTGAAAACAAGGTTTTTACCATAGGTTTTGATTGTAGGACAATAGGCTCACCCCGTCCTTGTTAAAATCTTTCTAGCCCTTTGTTTATATATGATGCTTGGTTTATCCAAAATCCCACAAGGCCATCAACAAACTTGCAGCCATTTTGTCAACTGCGACCCCCACCAAAAATAACCATTTATTGGCTGGTGGGCAGCTTCTATTTGGAACAATGTTTAGAAAGTATGTTATTTTTCTTCTCCAGGCACTAGAAGCAGCGTGTTGGATGGCACTCCCGAGAGCTCCTCGCTGTGTGCTGGCCGGGGACCATCTACAGTTGCCTCCCACCATCCTCTCTCATGAGTAAGCACTGTGTATAACACTACACTGAAACTAGCAATGTTTATGGTGGCAAATGTATCTAGCAAGGAGCCAAATCAAAAGTTCTAAACTTCTAAACTTTCAAATATTCAACATCACATTGTTTCTTAAGCAAACATAATCAGTAATATACATATGGTCATATTGTTCCATACGCCAGGGACAATAACCAGAGAATAATAAATGAAGAATAACATGCAACAATGTCTTTGTTAGTAACATATTTGCTATCACAACAACTAAAAATGATATCACGTTCAGTTTTGTGTTTCCGAAAGCTAGAATCCTGCTACTCACATGGAAAAAGTAGAAGAAACAGCAACAAATCGCTTTTTAGCCATCACGCTCCTCACTAGGAAAATTTTTCTGCCGTATACATTGCTCAAATGTTGCAAAACTTATATGATAACTTGATTGAGTTCTAAAGCCATTTATTGTGCACTTGGACATGGAAGGATTGAAAGGTCTGATACTCCAATGGGAACAAGCCTTTTGGGACACTAAGGGAATGAAATTTTGGTTTTGGGTACACCTGATTAAAGTCTTCTTGTTCAAAAGCTGTTTACTAAATGTGAATTTTGAGGAAGTTCTGGCCCTTAATTCTACAATTTGACTTACTTTTCACAGACACTGATACACCTAGCAGATTGGGGGGTTATGTGAGCCACGGAAAATTCTTATGTACTTTAATCATTTTAAACACTATCCAAAAGATATTTTATTGTAAAAGAAGTTTACTTTAGAAAATGCCAGCATGCCAAATTTCACCAAAATTGATGCTCTATCATAATCTTGTTGATGTTGCATAGAAATACTTTTTATGTGAAAATCGAATTGTCGTGTTAGTGTTACGATTATGCATTGTATACAAATTTTATACTCTGTGAGATAGACAGACAGTGAGTGAAATTATAATTATAGAAAAAAACTGAAAAATTCCTGTATCTTGATCATCTTTATTGACACATCCTGTCTCAGGGTACGAACATTACGCTAACTCCACTAATCTGTTCCCTGGGCTCAGAACCAAGATTTGCGTGCGCGGCCCGAATTGGGATACAATCAAATCATTATCTCGCAACCTTCTCGATAAAATTTTAAAAAGAAAATGATTTGATTGGTTATATCCCAAGTGCTGCGCATGCGAATCTAGCTTCAGGGTATAGACTAGTGGAGTTAGTGTAATGTTCGTACCATGAGACAGGATGTTATTGACACAGTGCCTCTGCTACCCTGGGCAAAGGGAATTCTGGAACAAAAAATTGATAAAAATAATTCTTTCGTTCAGGGCAGCTAGAGCAGGGTTGGAGGTGACGCTGATGGAGCGCGTGTTGAAGGATATGGGAGAGGACGTGGTGCGGATGTTGACCACACAGTACCGTATGCACCAGCTCATCATGCAGTGGTCCTCAGATCAGCTCTACCACGGCAAGCTCGTCGCTCATCAGTCTGTCAGCGCTCATCTTCTCAGGTAGTTTCCTGTTTATTACTCACAGATAAGATTGCTTGTAAGATTTTCTTAGGTAGTTTCCTGTTTATTACTCACAGATAAGATTGCTTGTAAGATTTTCTCAGGTAGTTTCCTGTTTATTACTCACAGATAGGATTGCTTGTAAGATTTTCTCAGGTAGTTTCCTGTTTATTACTCACAGATAGGATTGCTTGTAAGATTTTCTCAGGTACATTCTTGTTTATTTCTCACCGATTTGTGTTGGAAAATGTTTAGGTCAGCCATGAGCTTTGTAAAACTGTGCTATTTATAAACCAACACTTACAATTGGTATCCTTTGTGATAGACATCTTGCAACAAAATTTTTTTTACATTCGAGTCATTTAAATCTTTAAAGGCATTTTGTCGTATCTGTAACTGGTGCAACTCCATTCAATGTTGCTATAAAAAGTTGATGAAAATATCTTAGCATTAACTTGTGTTGTTTGGCAGTTCATTACCATGAACTTGTCTTTGATAGAGATCTGCCTGGAGTGGAAGATTGTGCAGAAACCGGTTGTGCCTTGTTGATGGTGGATACAGCTGGTTGTGACCTGAATGAACTGGATCTGGCTGAAGAAGTGTCAAAAGGAAATGAAGGTGAGCAATTCAATGCTTCAAACAGGCAGTAGCAAATTTGTTTGTTCTCGATATTTTTGATTTATTTTTCTTTAATAAATATTTGATTAAAAATTTTCTCTTGCAATTGGTAACTTCTATTTTTGTTTTCTTTGAATCCATTCATTTAACTTCATCTTGTGCTATACTGCCCTGTTATGACCTTGAGGGTGTAGTGAAAGGATATAACTTTTCTCAGGAACTTTCTAAGACAGAATTATTGCCCTTGTTCCATGTTTTTGGTGAGTTATGGCCCATGTAGGAAATAGTGGGAGCTTTAATGATTTGTCGGGAATGTTGAGGACTGTGTCACCTTATTTTACCTTAGAACTTAATAACATGATACATATATATATTGATCCTCCTTTTCACAGGTGAAGCTGATATAGTTGCTGCCCATGTTGAAAAACTTATTTCTAGTGGTCTGCAACCTGCAGACATTGCGGTTATCGCCCCTTACAACCTTCAGGTAATGTTTAACTCACAATAATATATCATTTACTGATGTTAAATGATCTGGAACCAGCACTTGTACGTTCAATATTTCTTTTTTTTGTCATAAACTTGCATCACAAATGCTGAGATCTGTTATAGGCCAGCTTGATTGTTATTGAAAGTCAAACTATATTATCTAAATTATCCTTTAAAACTTTCAAAGAGTACTGATTTATATTGCTGTGCTTTTCTTAATCAAATCAAGTTTTTAATCAGCACAATTTACAATGTTTTGAATTGTTTTTCTGGTCTCCTGTAGGTTGAACTTCTGAGGGTGCGTTTATCTGCCAAATATCCAAAACTAGAAATCAAATCGGTGGACGGTTTCCAGGGTCGAGAGAAAGAAGCGGTTGTTATTTCTTTTGTAAGGAGCAATGCCAAAGGTATTTAATTTTTTTTTTCAGAATTAAGATGATTAAATTACGAAAGTAATCTTAAAATGAAGGACTTAATATTAAGAATATATCCTCACAACATGAAATAATGAGATAAACCAATCCCATTGTTCTATTTTTCAAGGTGAGGTTGGTTTCCTTTCCGAAAATCGTCGTATCAATGTTGCAATAACCCGAGCTCGCCGCCATGTTGCCGTGGTGTGTGATACCGAGACTGTCAGTCACGACAAGTTCCTCAAGACCCTTGTGGACTATTTCACAGAGAAGGGGGAGGTGTGGTCTGCTCAAGAATACATTCAAGGTATTCTGCATAGTTTTATAATTATCTTTATGCAAAAAAGATTAAAATTTAACTCAAGGTTGTAATTTTATCTGATTGAATTGAAAAATTAGAAAAGTATCCATTTTAAAAGAAAGGTTTTTAGGCACATAACATTCTCTTAAATGAGTCTTATTTCATCACTGCTAAAATGGAAGTGAATGTCCATTTTAGCTCATTAGGCCTCAAAGATTTTAAACATCAAGCAATATGAAACGGTCCAAAGCTAATGAGTAAGAAAACCCATAGCTCTATTTATAGTCATCATTTTATGTGGAGATGATAATATTTAAGGGATTTGATCTTTATTTAAAATATTGATATTTACTTGAATGGCGAGAAGATTATTTTAAAATGTTAAAGAAATATATTTTCCTGAAGATGGATTTGTCATTATTTGTTCTCAGAAGGAAAGGTGACTCACTCAACATCCCGTCCTGAGCAGCTGGATAATCTGATGTCAATGAAGACTCAAAACAAACCAAAAAGTGCATCAAAAGGTGAAGGTCAAAGGAGACAGAAAAAGGGGAATAAATCTGACGGACAAGTTTCAAAGACAGACCACAAAAATAAAGCTCCTTTGTCACAAGAGTAAGTTTTTGAAAAATAATATTTTCTTTTATTGTAACAGATTCCTTTGTCTTAGGATAAAAAAATGGTCATAGCCATCACCACCCAGTACAATGTTGATAATCTTGAATATTGTTCAGCTATTAAGAATTCCTGACTTCATATTTCTAATATGAACCTAAGAACTAGCTTCAAGCAAGTTCCCAAATAGGTTTTAAAAATTAGTAAGTAATAGTTCATCCATTAGTTTTCATTTTAGAGAATTTATTAGTGTGATGACAATTTACAAATCTACCTGAATGTTGATGACCTGTGATGAAGAGGAAGATACCCTTGATAATCTCGTTCTGTCCCCTCAAAACTTTGTATAACTTGGAAATTGTTTTACCCTCTTTATATTCCTGGGCACTTTCTGTTTCAACTAATTGGGCTGACAAATATTGCTCAACTGGCACTCTGCGTAAATCCAGGCTAGAGTTTCTATATAATGATTTGAAATTCTATCTTGGTCAAGCAATGATACAAAAATGCTGAAATCTTTGCATAAACAAAATTGGTTTTTTTTCTACCAGACCCTAGAGATTGTATATTTGGGCTGCAGATATTTCTCTTTAATGACTCAGAATTTTATCTTGTTTAAGCAATTACAAAAAATGATGAAATCTTTGAAATGATGAATTGAGTTTATTTCAGAGCCCAGAGAGATGTGGAGGAGAAGGAGGAGGAATACAGGAAGTATCTGGAGGACTTCATGGCCGACCCAGATCAACTCAGTCTCGAGTTCCCTCCCACCCTCAACTCTCACGATAGACTGGTGGTCCATCAGGTAACAGAGTGAATTGTTAATACCAGTGTGTTATTTGTTGTGATTCAGCTTAATTGAGCAACTGGACTATGACGCAGTTCCTGGCGACAGCCATGTTTAATCAGTACAAGCATTTTGATTGTCTTGGGATGAGCAGATGACACTAGATTATCCCTACAGATCAAAAGTGATGTTACTTCATATAAATGAATATAGACTGCACATTAAAGCCCTTGGGACACAGACCATACTGGTTAATTTTTGGTCGAGGACTTTCAGTGGTTCTTCTCTTTTTAACCAAAACAATTATGGCTGGTAACTTTGCAGACTTTTCTGTAATACTTTGGCTTTATTATGTTCCCCGCAAAGCTTTTTTAGCTCATCTGGCCTGTAAGGCCCGATGGGCTTATGGCATGGCATGGTGTCCGGCGTCCGTCCGTCCGTCCATCCGTCCGTCCGTAAACTTTGTGGAATTTCGACTTCTTCTCCAGAACCATAAGGCCTAGAAAGCTTAAACTTGGTGTACAGACTCCTTGACTAGTGAGGATTAAAAATTGTAGCTTTGGTGGCCCTGTGGCCCCTAATAAGGGTCACAGGGGCCACACCCTAAAAAACTATTTTCATCTTCTTCTCCAGAAGCATAAGGCCTAGAAAGCAGAAACCTTGTGTACAGACTCCTTGACTAGTGAGGATTATAAATTGTAGCTTTAGTGGCCCTGTGGCCCCTAATAAGGGCCACAGGGGCCAAGCCCTTAAAACCTATTTTCATCTTCTTCTCCAGAACCAAAAGGCCTAGAAAGCTTAAACTTGGTGTACAGACTCCTTGACTAGTGAGGATTAAAAATTGTAGCTTTGGTGGCCCTGTGGCCCCTAATAAGGGCCACAGGGGCCACGCCCTAAAAACCTATTTTCATCTTCTTCTCCAGAAGCATGAGGCCCAAAAAGCTGAAACCTTGTGTACAGACTCCTTGACTAGTGAGGATTATAAATTGTAGCTTTAGTGACCCTGTGGCCCCTAATAAGGGCCACAGGGGCCAAGCCCTTAAAACCTATTTTCATCTTCTTCTCCAGAACCAAAAGGCCTAGAAAGCTTAAACTTGGTGTACAGACTCCTTGACTAGTGAGGATTAAAAATTGTAGCTTTGGTGGCCCTGTGGCCCCTAATAAGGGTCACAGGGGCCACGCCCTAAAAAACTATTTTCATCTTCTTCTCCAGAAGCATAAGGCCTAGAAAGCAGAAACCTTGTGTACAGACTCCTTGACTAGTGAGGATTATAAATTGTAGCTTTAGTTGCCCTGTGGCCCCTAATAAGGGCCACGGGGGTCACACCCTAAAAACCTATTTTCATCTTCTCCAGAAGCATAAGGCCTAGAAAGTTGAAACTTTGTGTACAAACTCCTTGATTAGTGAGGATTATAAATTGTAGCTTTGGTGACCATGTTGCCCCTAATAAAGGCAACAGGAACGTCCTTCAAATCTATTTTCATCTTCTTCATCAGAAGTAAAGGCCTAGAAAACTGAAACTTGTCGCCTATATACTGAATTTTATGAATGGTGACCCTGTGGCCTCTACAAAGTGGGAATCACATTGACCACACTCTACAGCATAATTGATGATGAAGCCTGATGAGCTACAGAGCCAATGGCTCTATTTTTACTTAACAGGGATTTAATTTACAACTGGTTTTTTAATTAGCATATTACTAAATAATTGGTTTATTTTATGACCTTTTTGCTTTCAGTTGTCCGAGAAGTTTGGATTACTTCACAACAGCAAAGGGGAGGGCAAGGACAGACATATTGTGGTTTCTAAACTTTGTGCTAAAGAAAAAGAAAACTCATCATCTGGCCTGAATTTTAAAAGTCTCGAACCAGATGTAAAACCTAAAAGGAAATCAAGCAAAGGGACTGAATCTATTATAAAGGACAAAACTATTCCAACAGTAGAGGAGGGAGCAATTTCTAGTGAGAATTCAGCATCTTCATTACCAAAAGACAATGTCGACAAAGAAAATGTTGATGATTCTTGTACAGAAGATGCTGAAAAAAAAAGCAACATGTCTACCTGTGAGATTTGCGGTAAAGATGTGATAAGCGCAAACATTCAAATGCACACCTTGCACTGTGCAAGACAGGTCAAGGTCAAATCAAATGTAGGTCAAGGTCAAGACCAGGTGAAATCAAAGAAAAGGACCAAGAACACAAAACAAGATGCGGCACTTCAAAGAACAGCATCTGCTTTGAATAAGGTAGATGATGATGACTTTGATAGTTTGATTGCAACCGTCCAGAAACTTGACAATAGATGTTGTTTCAAGAAATGTAAAGCATTTACGACCACCCTCGGACACACGTGTCAGTTTTGTTCACGAAGGTTCTGCCTAGCACATCATATTCCCGAGATACACGGATGTGGATCAGAAGCGAAGTCTGCTGCAAGACAGGCTATAGTGAAGGAGGGGATTCTATTCAGGGGAAATGTGGCGCCCCAACGGAAACTCGACCCGGCTAAAAGAGCTGGCCTACAACGTAAGCTGGACAAGAAACTTGATGATATGGCAGACAAACGGTCCACTCAAAGTGGCAAGAAAGGGAAATGATTCTTATGATGTTAGGTTTTCTTGACTTTTTGGGAATAAAAGGGTATTTACCAATGTTCAAAATAGGTGCCTGCCATTTGCAGGTTCCTTTCAGATTTTGCTTGTTCAAGAAAGGGTAAGCAAACCTGGCTGATTTTTGAGATTCTGTACATTGTAGGGCTTTAACATTTTTCAGAGAGCTAGTTGATTTTTCAAATCACAAGCACTGCTTGTTTGTGAGGACTAAAAGTTATTTCTATTTATTTATTATTATTTTTATCAATCAGTGATTATTTGTTGAAATAATCTTTTACCATTTATGAATATTATATCAATATGATATGATATATCTGTCAGTCTAAAATGGAGAGGGAAATAAGTTATTGGACACATTTTGAATTGATTTGTTGACTTTTCAGGAGTTAAATGATATTTACAACTAGATTAACCATAAGGAACAATACAAGTATTTATCTCGAAACAGAATCTTTTGCAATATTCAAAACTACAATGGTAGCTAAAATCCAAGATTAAATTCTAAGTTTATTGTTTCATATGAAGTGTGTTCTCTTCATGCAATGAAGAGCACAAATGATCTCATCAAATTGTTGTCTAAAAAAAATCTGGTCGTAGTGAGAGTTGATAGTATATGGAGAAGAGAATAATCATTTATGTATTGAGGTTTACAATGAATAATTATTTGCATCATGAAAGAATGTGAATGTTTCTCATAATTTAAATAATAGTTGCAGGGTGGACGAAAAAGGAATCTTCTGAATGCAACAAAAAGGTTTGTTGATATTTTTGTTGTATGGATGTTGACAATGTAAGAACACATTGATTTGATTTGGGATGAACTTACCAAATGGCTAAATATTAGAGTATATTTATATTTATTTTATATTTAGTCTCTACAACAGCACAAGTGTTCTTCAAAGATTAAAGTTTTAACTTTTAATTTGCCACTCTGCATGTATGAGCCATGGGATAAGGAATTCATCACTGAACTTGATGATGAAAATGCTAATTATATGAATTTCAATTGTTGCTGTGATATGTTGAATAAAAATAAAAGATTCTGATATTTGATAAGTTCTGTTGTGGTATATATTATTACCCACATTCTTTTGAACTGGCTTGATAAAGCTAAGCTGGCAAAATTTTAATCCCAATACCTAAACTTGCAGAGAACAGATAATCACCTGATTTGGTTCAATAGGAAGAGGAGATATTATTCCGCAATACCATTTTTAAAAAAAATTCAATCGAGATCTAAACCCCATCGAGCATCTCTGGGATGTGATTGTTTGATATCCATATGCAAAGGAAATCAGCCCATTTCCAACAATTGAGAGCTCAGACTTGGCTGTTGTTGAGGAATGAAGCAATCTCAAAGTGAAATGAATTGTTGAATATGTGATATCAATGAGACGTTGTTGTCAGAAAATGATTTGGGCGCTTTTCAGAAACATGCAATACTTAGTAATACATTTTCCAGACATTGCGAATGGTTGCACATGTAATGAAATTGATTATTAGCCGACTTTAATTTTAACTAAATTTGTCCACTTACACAACCTTTTTGATAAATTTAGCAATTTTGGAATTTAATAGATATTCTTGACTGAATAAAAGTGCATGTTTCTGAATTTCAAACTCACATCATGCTACTGATGCCCTGAAGACCTATGCCAATTTGGTTATCCTATCTTCACGAGTTTCTGAGAAAAGTTGTCCCCATAACTCGGACTGACAGAGCCAAAACCAATATCCCCCTTCCACTTCGTGACGGGAGATAATAAATCAAAATAAAACAATGAAATGGCAGGTTTTCACAAATGAATATTTATTTTGTACACAAACATATTTACATTGTAACCATGGCTGTACAATACAGTGTTGGAGATCATTACAGTGTGTTTAAGAATGCTGCCTTTGAACAATATCCAGTTTTACCTATACATTTACACAGATGGATATAGGTAGGCATATAAGAGAATTTTGGTTGTATATGTTTCAAATATGAGACGCTCAGCTGACACCTGCTTACAACAGGGACAATATAATACAACAATAATAAAACAGTCTTGAACAACACTGTTCTCTGACAAGGTTCAAAGTGGCAAAAGAGTGATATGACATTCAGCTATGGACATGAGTAAAATATGTTACATTTATGTATAAAGTTTAACATCAGCAAGTACAACTATATAGCAGGTTTAGGAGTGTTCCTTTGCATGGTCTTGATAACTACATGATAATGGCCCAATTTCTTACATACAAAGATTTACTACAGTGCCCAAATAAAATTCAGGCAATGATGATATTTATTAGGGGTTTCCCGATAATTGACTCACTTGGCAAAAGCGGCATGGATCAATATACAGATTGTTGACTGGCCGACGATTCAATTAGACTATCGTAATTATTGTGGTAGCAATGTAATTATCTGACGATCATAAAAATCTGAAGTTTTCATATTTACAAATTTGAAATTATAAGAATCCCAGTTTGCAGCTAACAATCTTCAGATTCATATCTTCCAAAGATTGCACATAACTACTTCAAAGAGTGATCTCCCCCTTGTACTCCTCAGTTCCTTGGAGGGGTTGGCATGCTGTGTTTGGTTGTTGTGTTTGAAGTGTTTCTGTAAGGGTTTGCCACTCCCGCCCCCCTCCATTCATTCTGCTCTCACTCTGCCCCTCCCTCCCTCCACTCTGCCCCTCCCTCCTCACTTCCTCTCACATAACCCAATCTTCCACTCTAACTGGTTCTACATCAGGATAATCAAATTAATTGTATCAGTTAGGCCTTCTTCTAACACAGTTGGGCTTTTGAATAATAATGTTAAAGATTACAAACTAATGAATATGTGTTACAATGACTAGTAAATTACTTCAAGCATTACTAAATAATGGATAAATAATACCACCTGAATTAATTATTTATGATTTGAAAAGAAAATGGTCGACTAGTCAGAACCCGGAAACCGCGACTGATTCTGATAATATTAATCTTCGACTCTTCTCCCGCAGCACATTCCAGATCCGATACACCGTCCAAGTTTGGAAAAAAACTGGGGACAAAAGGATTACATATTTCATTAAAACTCTAAGGTCTTGACATCAATTGACACTTTGGTAATAAATACTTTGTATTTTACAATGAGGATTGGGAATGTTGATGATGTTAAAATTAAGAAACCTAATATTGTTTGACATTTTCAACAGCTATTTGTTTTCAGTTTCAAAATCTTTAAAAATGTAATCTCTTATTCTTTGTTTAGACAGTCATCCAAATGTTTGTTCACAATCTTTAAAATTCTTTCATATGCTTTGAAAACTTTTCGATGTCAATTTCTCTCCAGTTCTACTCATTGCTAATTGATTACCATAATTATTCACAATAGTGAAGTTGAACATGATTATATGAATTTCGATTTTGCCTGATATATCTAAGAAACCTAATTTTTAGCTCATCTGGCCTGTAAGGCCCGATGGGCTTATGGCATGGCATGGTGTCCGGCGTCCGTCCGTCCGTCCGTCCATCCGTCCGTCCATCCGTCCATCCGTCCGTAAACTTTGTGGAATTTCGACTTCTTCTCCAGAACCATAAGGCCTAGAAAGCTTAAACTTTGTGTACAGACTCCTTGGCTAGTGAGGATTATAAATTGTAGCTTTAGTGGCCCAGTGACCCCTAATAAGGGCCACAGGGGCCACGCCCTAAAAACCTATTTTCATCTTCTTCTCCAGAAGCAAAAGGCCTAGAAAGCTGAAACTTTGTGTACAGACTCCTTGGCTAGTGAGGATTATAAATTGTAGCTTTAGTGGCCCTGTGACCCCTAATAAGGGCCACAGGGGCCAAGCACTAAAAACCTTTTTTCATCATCTTCTCCAGAAGCATAGGATCCTAGAAAGCTGAAACTTTGTGTACAGACTCCTTGGCTAGTGAGGATTATAAATTGTAGCTTTGGTGGCCCTGTGACCCCTAAAAAGGGCCACAGGCGCCACACCCTAAAAACCTATTTTCATCTTCTTCTCCAGAAGCAAAAGGCCTAGAAACCTGAAACTTTGTGTACAGACTCCTTGGCTAGTGAGGATTATAAATTGTAGCTTTAGTTGCCCTGTGACCCCTAATAAGGGCCACAGGTGCCACGCCCTAAAAACCTATTTTAATCTTCTTCTCCAGAAGCATAAGGTCTAGAAAGCTGAAACTTTGTGTACAGACTCCTTGGCTAGTGAGGATTATAAATTGTAGCTTTAGTGGCCCTGTGACCCCTCATAAGGGCCACAGGTGCCACGCCCTTAAAACCTTTTTTCATCTTCTTCTCCAGAACCATGAGGCCTAGAAAGCTGAAACTTTGTGTACAGACTCCTTGACTAGTGATGATTATGAATTGTAGCTTTGGTGAACCTGTTGCCCCTAATAAAGGCACAAGAACGTCCTTCAAATCTATTTTCATCTTCTTCTCCTAAAGTATAAGGCCTAGAAAACTGAAACTTGTCGCCTATATACTTAATTTGATGATTGGTGACGCTGAAGCCTCTACAAAGGGGGAATCACATTGGCCACACTCTTCAGCATAATTGATGATGAAGCCTGATGAGCTACAGAGCCAATGGCTCTATTTTTTAAATAAATATTGACTTGAAACAATAAACTGACGTACAAAGGTAGATGGACAAAGCTACATGTTCATATAATGCTATTATCTTGGTGATAGTTTATAAAAGCTACTTACTGATTGAAGCCTCTTCCCAAAACCACGCTTCTGTTTCGGAGCAATATGTGTGTCAACACTGCAAAGAAAGGAGATATATATGACGTCATAATGTTCACGACGGCGTTGCCTGACAACGTTCATATCCGCTATTTGTATATGGCCTGAAGATGCTCCTAAATTGAGCTGAAAGTACTAGCCAGTAAAATGGATTCATTCAACTTCTGACTTATCTTTTTAATATATATATATATATACATGTCTTATTCTTCAACACTGAAGTAATGACTTATTGTACTTTTTGAAATAATTGCACTGAATGAGGGACGTATCTTCTTTTGAACATAAGGTTCAATACAATGTGCGATCATCCATTTTATGAGCCGCATTAATAAAGATAAGGAAGAAAATGAAAATTGACGACTAATTAATTAATTTTTTTTTTTTTCAAATTATTGATCGTTGAAAAACGAAAATGAAATATTTCTTAGATACCCTGTTCCTAGCTTAATTGAGATGGTAATTTTTTTACACATTGGCTATCGACCAATCAGACAGGCTATACGAGTACAAGGCTAGGTTTGCGGAAGCAGTTGCGCTCTAGCTTGAAAGATATTCAAGATATTCATAAGATTAACAGAGTATATCTTGTCAATAATGGCTGTAATTTCTCACCTTATCTTTGACAATACACTATCTGTGGAGCCAATGGTGAGATTTGATGTGCTCATCTTTGGTTCCATGCTACAAGAAAAGAGTAACAATTGATGCAAACAAAAATTAATTAGGATGATTAAGAAAGCTATGTTCCTTGTAACTTTTTATGCCTTCATTTCCATTTTCACTCCCATTCGTGTTAGTGGGTTCGGGATGAATAGAGATGGGTAATAAGAGATTGTTTAAATACAAGTGCCCCTGTGTTTACCCACCTGAACTGCAAAACTGCATCCCCGATGTTATCATCCTCTCTGAAGTCACTGCCCTTCTGTGTAACCTTGGCTTCCAAGCTGTGATAAAGAGGGTAAATCTTTATTATTCTATTTTGTATGTGATAGCCCTTGCTAGTATTTTTTACTAAAATTTTGTAATTTTTTTACACATTGGCTATCGACCAATCAGCCAGGCTATACGAGAACAAGGCTAGGTTTGCGGAAGCAGTTGCGTTCTAGCTTGAAATGAAGTTTATTTCAAGATATTCATAAGATTAACAGACTATGTCTTGTCAATAATGTCTGTAATTACTCACCGTATCTTTGACAATACACTATCTGTGGAGCCAATGGTGAGATTTGATGTGCTCATCTTTGGTTCCATGCTACAAGAAAAGAGTAACAATTGATGCAAACAAAAATTAATTAGGATGATTAAGAAAGCTATGTTCCTTGTAACTTTTTATGCCTTCATTTCCATTTTCACTCCCATTCGTGTTAGTGGGTTCGGGATGAATAGAGATGGGTAATAAGAGATTGTTTAAATACAAGTGCCCCTGTGTTTACCCACCTGAACTGCAAAACTGCATCCCCGATGTTATCATCCTCTCTGAAGTCCCTGCCCTTCTGTGTAACCTTGGCTTCCAAGCTGTGATAAAGAGGGTAAATCTTTATTATTCTATTTTGTATGTGATAGCCCTTGCTAGTATTTTTTACTAAAATTTTGTAATTTTTTTACACATTGGCTATCGACCAATCAGCCAGGCTATACGAGAACAAGACTAGGTTTGCGGAAGCAGTTGCGGTCTAGTTTGAAATCAAGTTTATTTCAAGATATTCATAAGATTAACAGAGTATATCTTGTCAATAATGGCTGTAATTACTCACCTTATCTTTGACAATACACTATCTGTGGAGCCAATGGTGATATTTGATGTGCTCATCTTTGGTTCCATGCTACAAGAAAAGAGGAACAATTGACGCAAACAAAAATTAATTAGGAAGTTTGACATAACGAGGGCATACATAGAGGGAATCCCGTACCTACTAACACGTCACGAGGCAGTCACGCTTCAGCGCATTTTATTCTGTTCGCAGGCCTTTATAGGCGGTGCATTTATAAAGTCGTAATTAAGCCGTTACTAGGTCGATTTCGGAAATTTTAAGTTGAGTCAATGTCAAATGGCTATCCCTTTTTCATGAATCCCGAAAGTTGCCATATAGCATTTCAGTCCATCTTTAATTAAGAAAGCTATGTTCCTTGTAACTTTTTATGCCTTCAATTCCATTTTCACTCCCATTCGTGTTTACTAGTCGATTCGGGATAATATAGATATTAGATATAAGAGATTGTTTAAATACAAGTGCCTGTATGTTTACCCACCTGAACTGCAAAACTATATCCCCGATGTTATCATCCTCTCTGAAGTCACTGCCCTTCTGTGTAACCTTGGCTTCCAAGCTGTGATAAAGAGGGTAAATCTTTATTAATATATTTTGTGATAGCCCTTGCTAGTATTTTTTACTAAAATTTTGTCTATGAAATATTTTAAATCTAAGCTTCATGTTGAAATCCTGAATTTCAAAGTGAGTAGTGAAGACTGCTGATTCTCTGAATCAGTACCTCGACTGTATAACGGTTTTATTTACTACCCATATGAAGGGTAAGAACTTCGTAAGTCAGTTTACTATAGTTTGTTCAAAGCTACATATCGGTTGATCAAAAGTAACCAGCTTGATCATGTGTTCGAGGTAACATACATTGTACATTTCAAGACGCTCAATTTGCATGCTTTTTTCATGCCTTTTATGTGCCGGGGTATAAATGATTTATTACCCCGCTCAAGATGGTGATATCAGTATTTATTCAGGGTCACGTGGACCAATCAGAGATCGAGATTCTTACATGAGGTAGGATAAAGGTTTATTTACTACCCATACATATACAGAGCGAGTTTGATTCTACTAAGTACGACTCTATTCACCAACCTTGTTTCCGTTGTTAGTGGTGTCTTGGTGGAATACCCGTGTGTGCCAATTTGCTGTTCCATGCTACAATAAAGGTGATTAAAACATGTTCTGATTAATGCAAAAAGATAAGCGTTGATAACATATTTGAAAAAAATCACAGATAACCAATATTTAACAATGTCTTCTTTGTGGTATAGTATTGCGGAGTTGACTAAAGATCATTTGTTTAAATGAAAACAATCACAGATAACCTCTGTCCAATGTAACGTATGTGTTATCTGTGGTACAGCATTGGCAACAACTGATGCTGCAACTCACCTTGAACCCTTGAGCAGATCATTGAAGGATGGTTTCACTCCTTCACAGCTTCGAAGAAGTAACCTGGACAGAAAGTTATGATGAGAATGCTTGAGTAAGATCTTTTGAAATTCAAGAAATCCTTTGCCTTTGATTCAACAATTATTGTTTAAACAAATGGAATCTAAATAAATTAGTATCAACATGTTTATTGGGCCATGCAATATTAAACAAAATGGATTTATTTAGATTGAGATAATAAATGCTCAAATACACCTTTCATTTAAAACTTGGAAAATGACATTACAAGGTTCGAATCCAAAGAATTATTTACTGTTTATCATATATTTTAATGACATCTCGAGACTTTACACTTCAGAGGAATAAGTACTGGATTTCATTCATATCTTATCAGGGATATCCTTAGTGTAAATAAGTGGACGTAATTAAAACTAAAATGATATTATCGTTCTTATGGCAATGGATTGTTGATATTTATATTACATATTATAAGGGTTTCAAATTCCAGTTAAAACTGATTTGAAACTAATTAATTTCTAAAAAAAGGACATCCCCATTACTTACCTCTCCATCAGGATTTGACTTTTTACTTTCTCTCGCTCTACGCTGTCAAGAACGATTTTGCAATTGGCACTGGAAAAAAATAGAGTTAGTTCCATTAACCAAACTTAAAGCATCAAAAAGACGTATTAACTTTTTTTTACTTCAAATCAAATATAAATCAGCCTTTTGCTTAATTATTGTGAAATAAAATATTCATAACATAATCAACATACGATGAGAAAGCTGGTGCATCAAATCCAAGATGGACGTCCATCATTCTGGAGATATCCTCGTCCAGAAGAGCGAGCTCGGAATCCAGGACAAAGCCCCGGATGTAGCGTCCATTCCGACTCTCCTGGACGAGCTTCAGAGCTTCTTGGACGTTCTTGGAGGTTTTGGCGGATGATGCTCTGTGGAGTCGAGGAGAGGTTGTTATTGGTGACGTTACACTAAGAGAACTAGGCTAAAATGTAGTTAATGCCATTTCTAAAAATATTATTGCTCGTTCATCAATGTGATTCAATTTTAAAAGTTCCTGATTTATACACAGTAATATAACAGAACTATGATGAACACTATAGGAGAAGTGAAAGTCACTTGCCGGTAATGGGGTTAATCTTATTAGTTATATGAAAGAAAAGATGAAACGGAATACAATGAGTACAATTTCTTTCCAATTTGTATTTATTATTCATATTCCTATCTCAAAGCATTTAACTTCTGGGATGTCCCTGAACAAACTTCATGTCATAATTCATACAGTTCAAGGTTGGCAAGCTGGGGACATAAATACGGTACTTTCCATTCTAGTCCCTTATACCGTAGTAGAACTATTGACCGTTTAATGGTTATTCACATCGATTTGTTCTAAAATATTAATCAAATGCTTAAAGATACAGCTAAAAAGTGAGAACGAATACACAAAAGGACATCGGCAAAGTGTCGCAAAAAATCCCCAAAGAATATGTTCTTTTATACAATACAGTAAGTGTCGAGCTTAAACTAAAAAACAAAGTCTAGTAGCACAATATTTGTATAACATGTCTTGTTTTAGGACACTGAAAATATTTTTCGACAAATAGACAATACTTGCGGATAAAATTAAAATATCAAATATCTTACCGAGTCCACCACAAACGCTCTGGCAGAGTCAGATCCTGTGAAGATTCAAACCCTCTCCCTCCAAAACAAGGGGCTCTGTTGGAATAATAATAAACGTCGCTATTCAATCATAATTAACTTACAAAGAATGAAAGTATGAATCTTATAAGATAAAATATAATTTTCGGAAGAAAGAATGCACACCTGTGATATATCCTTAAAGCTTATTTCTGAATAAAAAGTCAAATGCCTAGACCATACAAACTCCCAGTTTAACTTGAATCAACAATGAAGAGTTATATTTTTTTGGACTAAGTGCTATGGCAAAAATTAAAATATGATAGTGACTAATGCAGTAAAATTTGATAAACGTATATACATTGTTAAAAAAAGTCCTGAAATATAATAGAAGAGAGTTATGATATCTATCTGATTAATCACATCTGACAAGCATATACCTATAAAAATATTTTATTCTTTTCAATTCTTCACATTTTTCTAATAATCATTTACTAGTTTAATGAAGCATGTTGCGTTCGTTCAAGAACTGCATTTTTTAAATCTAAAAAAAACCCAAATATACTGCAATTAGTGCCATTTGTTGTTTGTTTTACGCGTGATCCCTTCCTAAACCTATACAGACCTTTGATTTAATTTAAACACAAATGTTCATTCCGTTAATTAACTTCTAAACTGTTAGAATCAAATGATAACGATGAAAAAATAAACTGTGATTAAACTTGTATTACCTCAATAGCAACTCGTTCATTGTCGGTTGTACTTTTTTCTAAAAATCGCTAAGCTCAAATGAATAAAGCTGTCTTCAGCAAGCAGTCGTGGGCGGAAGTAACAACTGTCTGTGACGTCACCGTGTTTATGACGTCACAGAATCACTGGTCTGACGAGATTTCGCCACTTCCGAAAGATCATTGCATACCACTAATCACTGCTGGAGATTACCCTTATCTTTAAAAAAATACTCCAGTATATAAGAGTATTTTATTATCAATTCTGATCTTAGTTTTGTAAAATGTTCAAAGCTGAATTTTTCAAAATATTACCATAAAAATTTTAACCTGTATATACCTCATTATCTCTTCGAAAGGCGTTCCTTTTTACATTGTATCATCAAATCAGTTAATTTTACAACTATTTCAAATATGTTTTATTAATGATTAACTTTATAAATTTCTTTAACGAACGTTCATTCATTCATCAACTCTCTTCTAATTGCCCTTAATTAATGAGGGCGTTGCCGTGTTTCTTTTGTACGTAATTTGTAGCCACCCACCCTCCTCCCTTTCGAACAATGAATCGTATCTAAGAGATGTGTTATCTGATCCAGGATGACTAAGCAAAAGAGAACGGAACCATGACAATATTTTATCAGATGAATTCATCCAGAAATAAAACAGAATTATCACTCATTTTCATATATATGGTAAGATTTTCAAATTCTGATTAGCATTATTATGTAACAAAAATATTTTTTACAGTTTTAATTTGAATAACATGACCACAATTAAGTATTGAATAACTCCGACCAAATGTGCTTGTTTCGGAACTGGCAGAATCCCCTTCTGACATGTGATTGCACCTGATCAATTGTCTAGTTTTCTTAGGTAACATAATAGATAGCTACGATTCTACGGCAATTTTCTTATTTTGTGATTTACACACTTAAACAGTTTTCATGAAATGCAAACAAGCCTTAAATGACCTTATTTTTAACCGCTCCAATACAATAACATGACTAAGATATAGTTTGTGACGCATACCAAATCATATAATGCAAGTTCAAAGACACATGCAGTGGGTTTAAATTATACCATATTCTTTATATAGTAGTTCTCAGTATATAATCATGTTAAATAGTGAAAGTGAAAAAAGATTGACGAGTAGGTTTAAGCAGTTTTATGTTGTTAAAATAAAAATATAATTAAAGTACAATAAATAAATGTTAAATTTCTGTCAAATGTTTATCACAATGTTTGTTTACTGATTAATAATTATTCACAGTGAACAACCTAATGTAAGGAAGCAATCTAAATTCAACCACTTTAATTTCCGTGTCCACTTGACATACATAATTTTGACATACATGTTTTGGTAATCCGAGGAAGAAATGTATCTCCAGGAACTATTTCATTTTGTATGAAGTTTTTAAATAAATTAGCGCTGCTGTTGTCAAATTTAAAGCCCAATCGTTATACTTGCATGTGGTTCATCATGACATTTGGTAAATTGTCTCCTTTTTAATGAGTTTTGGTCCGAAGATGCTCGCAAGATATTGCTAAAAATAGATCGAATACAGTAGAAATACTTTTTAAAAATATTGCAATTCACTACCGTTTGAATATGGATCTATAAAACTTAAGCAGTTAAAACATCTTCATTATGAAGTGTTTACAAAAGATCGAATGATAATCCTTTTCGTAACATGTAGTAATTAACAGGAATGTCTCCTCGAATTTCAGGGACCACGCCCTTAAAACGTATTTTAATCTTCTTCTTCATCTTACTCATTGACTAGTAAGGATTATAAATTGTAGTTTTAGTGGCCCTGTTTTCCCTAATAAGGGCCACAGGGGCCTTGTCCTTAAACCTTTTTTCATCTTCTTCCTTAGAAGCATAAGGCCTAGGAAGCTGAAACGTTGTGTACAGACTCCTTAACTATTGAGGATTATAAATTGCATTGGTGGACCTGTTGCCCCAAATAATGGACACAGGAGCCATGCCTTTAAAACCTATTTTCATCTTCTTCTTCAGAAGAATAAGACTTAGAAAGCTGAAACTGTGTGTACAGATTGCTTGACTATTGTAGCTTTTGCTCCTAATAAGAGACACAGGGGCCACGCCCTTAAAATCTATTTTCGACTGGTTATCCAGAAGCATAAGGCCTATAGAAAGCTGAAACTTTGTGTACAGACTTTTCGACTAGCGAGGATTCTAAAGTGTAATTTTGGTGGCCCTGTTTCCATTAAAAAGGGCTGTAGATGTCACGCCCTAGAAACTTTTTTTTATATTTTCTACTCCAGAAGCAAAAGGCGAAGAAAGCTAAAATCTAATGCCAAGACTTCTACTAGTTGGGATTGCAATTTACAGTTTGTGACCCTATGGACCATAAGAAGGGCTTGGTGAACCTTTAGACCCTTAACCCTTAATTATCAATTGAATATTTGAGCAATTTCCGTTTCTGAATAATTATTGATTGATTTGTACCTGTAATTTAAGAATTTATCACTGTGGCCACTTCAAAGGGAGGGGGAACCACATTGGCCACTCTCTACAACACAATTAGATATGAAGCTTGGTGAGATACAGAGCTAATGGCTCTATTTTTCAACTATGATACACTAGTACATATTCTAATTTGTATACATTTCTATGATAAAACACGCCGCTAATGGCTGAAATATTGCCCAAGCGGCATAAAACAATAACGTATTCACTTACTAAGATAAGATTTGAAAATAAGAGTTATGAAATTTTAATATCATAATTAAATCTGTTACAATCTGTATTGACAATTTCCAATTACATACCATAATTATCCAGCATAAATAAAAGAAGACAGTCATCAACATCCCCTTATTTGTTTTCATTATAGCTCCGAACGTTCTTATGAGTCCACAATCACTCCATTAAAATAATTGCATGTTACTGAATTTTTAGCTCATCAGGACTGAAAGTCCAGATGGGCTTATGGCATGGCCCGTCGTCCGGCGTCCGTCCGTCCGTCGTCCGTCCGTCGTCCATCGTCCGTCCGTAAACTTTTGACACTTTCGACTTCTTCTCATGAACCATACACATTAGAGAGTTTAAATTTTGTGTACAGGTACCTTAGCATATGGAGATTCTAATTTGTAACTTTGGTGACCCTGTGACCCCAAATAGGGTCACAGGGGTCACAACTTTAAAAACCTATTTTCATCTTCTTCTCCAGTTCCAAAAGGAGTAGAGAGTTGAAAATGATATGTGCAGACTCCTTGGACAATGGGGATTCTAATTTGTAACTTTGGTGACCGCATGACCCCAAATAGGGTCACAGGGGTCACAACCTTAAAAAACAATTCTCATCTTCTTCTCCAGTTCATAAAGGACTAGAGAGTTAAAAATGATATGTGCAGACTCCTTGGACATTGGGGATTCTAAATTGTAACTTTGGTGACCCTGTGACCCCAAATAGGGTCACAGGGGTCACAACCTTCAAAACCTATTTTCATCTTCTTCTCCAGTTCTAAAAGGACTAGAGAGTTAAAAATGATATGTGCAGACTCCTTGGACATTGGGGATTCTAATTTGTAACTTTGGTGACCCTGTGACCCCAAATAGGGAAACAGGGGTCACAACCTTCAAAACCTATTTTCATCTTCTTCTCCAGTTCTAAAAGGACTAGAGAGTTAAAAATGATATGTGCAGACTCCTTGGCCAATGGGGAACCTCAATTGTAGATTTCGTGACCGCATGACCCCAAATAGGGTCACAGGGGTCACAACCTTAAAAAACAATTCTAATCTTCTTCTCCAGTTCCAAAAGGACTAGAGAGTTAAAAATGATATGTGCAGACTCCTTGGACAATGGGGATTCTAATTTGTAACTTTGGTGACCCTGTGACCCCAAATAGGGTCACAGGGGTCACAACCTTAAAAACATATTTTCATCTTCTTCTCCAGTTCTAAAAGGTCTAGAGAGTTAATAATGATATGTGCAGACTCCTTGGCCAATGGAGATTCTAATTTGTTACTTTGTTGACCCTGTGACCCCAAATAGGGTCACAGGGGTCACAGCCTTAAAAACCTATTTTCATCTTCTTCTTTAGTTCCAAAAGGTCTAGAGAGCTGAAATTATATGTGCAGACTCCTTGGCCAATGGGGATTCTAAACTGTAGATTTCATGACCCCATGACCCAAATTAGGGTCACAGGAGTCACAACCGTAAAAACTTATTTTCATCATCATCTTCAGTTCCAAAAGGTCTATTGAGCTGAAAGACTGCATGTAGACTCCTTGGCCAATTGGGATTCTAAACTGTAGATTTCGTGACCGCATGACCCCAAATAGGGTCACAGGGGTCACAACCTTAATAAACAATTCTCATCTTCTTCTCCAGTTAGAGAGTTAAAAATGATATGTGCAGACTCCTTGGACAATGGGGATTCTAATTTGTAACTTTGGTGACCCTGTGACCCCAAATAGGGTCACAGGGGTCACAACCCTGAAAACCTATTTTCATCTTCTTCTCCAGTTCTAAAAGGTCTAGAGAGTTAATAATGATATGTACAGACTCCTTGGCCAATGGAGATTCTAATTTGTTACTTTTTTGACCCTGTGACCCCAAATAGGGTCACAGGGGTCACAACCTTAATACATATTTTCATCTTAGTTCCAAAAGGTCTAGAGAGCTGAAATTATATGTGCAGACTCCTTGGCCAATGGGGATTCTAAACTGTAGATTTCATGACACCATGACCCAAATTAGGTTCACAGGAGTCACAACCGTAAAAACTTATTTTCATCATCATCTTCAGTTCCAAAAGGTCTATTGAGCTGAAAGACTGCATGTAGACTCCTTGGCCAATTGGGATTCTAAACTGTAGGTTTTGTGACCCCATGACCCCAAATAGGGTCACAGGGGTCACAATCTTAAAAACCTATTTTTCTCCATTAGATGACAAATTTATTTCTCCTTGGATATTTTAGTGTGGACTTCTTTCACTGTCTAATATTGGCGATCTAGAAAGTGTTGAATAATAATAAATCATTTGGGTAAGGAAATTTATTCCGAAATCGTTACATTTGTCTTGTAATTGTTTTATAGGTTTTCTTGCAATAGATAACATCAATTTCATTTTTAGCTCATCTGGCCTGTATAAAGCAAACTTGATATGATGCCTGATGAGCTACAGAGACAATGGCTCTATTTTTATTTACTCCATGGTATTGATTCCCTGAAGACACAAATTTGGTTTTTGAGTAAAGTTGTCCCCTTTAACTCGGACGGACGGAAGATCTTACGGAGCTAAAACCAATTACCCCTTACAAAACCCCTTACACTTCGTGACAGGGGATGATAAATCTAAACAAAACAATGAAACTGCAGGTTTGCGCAAATGAATTTTTATTTTGTACACAGACATATTTGCATTGAAACCAATATTGTACAATACAGTGTTTACGATCTTTACAGTGTGTTTAAGAAAGCTGCCTTAAACGAGATCCAGTTTACCTATGCATTTTACATATATGGATATAGGTAGGCATACAAGAGAATTTTGGTTATATATGTTTCAAACATGAGACGCTTAGCTGATGGTGACCATTGCTTACAACAGGGACAATATAATACAACAATAATAAAACAGTCTTGAACAACACTGTTCTCTGACAAGGTTCAAAGTGGCAAAAGAATGATATGACATTCAGCTATGGACATGAGTAAAATACGTTACATTTATGTATAAAGTTGAACATAAGCAAGTACAACTATATACCGGTAGCACCTTTAGGACTGTTCCTTTGCATTGTCTTGATTACAACATGATAAAGGCCCAATTTCTTACATACAAAGATTTACTACAGTGCCCAAATAAAATTCAGGCAACGATGATATTCACTAGGGGTTTCCCAAAAATTGACTCACTGGGCAAAAGCGGCATGGATCAATATATACACGTTGTTGACTGGCCTACGATTCAAATAGACTATCGTAACTATTGTGGCAGCAATGTAATTATCTGATGAACATAAAAATCTGAAGTTTACATATTTACAAATTTGAAATTATAAGAATCCCAGTTTGCAGCTAACAATCTTCAGATTCATATCTTCCAAAGATTGCACATAACTACTTCAAAGAGTGATCTCCCCCTTGTACTCCTCAGTTCCTTGGAGGGGTTGGCATGCTGTGTTTGGTTGTTGTGTTTGAAGTGTGTCTGTAAGGGTTTGCCACTCCAGCACCCCCCCCCCCCCCCCCCCCAATTCATTCATTCTGCTCTCACTCTGCCCCTCCCTCCCTCCACTCTGCCCCTCCCTCCTCACTTCCTCTCACATAACCCAACCTTCCTCTCTAACTGGTTCTACATCAGGATGTTCAAGTTAAATTAATCAGTTAGGCCTCCTTCTAACACAGTTGGGCTTTTGAATAATAATGTTAAAGATTGCAAACTAGATGAATATATGTTACAATGACTAGTAAATAACTTCAAGCATCACTAAATAATGGATAAATAATAAATATTAAATAAATTATTTATGATTTGAAAAGAAAATGGTCCACCAGTCAGAACCCAGAAACCCCGACTGATTCTGATAATATTAATCTTCGGCTCTCCTCCCGCAGCACATTCCAGATCCGATACACCGTCCAAGTTTGGAAAAAAACTGGGGACAAAAGGATAACATATTTCATTAAAACTTTAAGGTCTTAACATCAACTAACACGTTGGTAATAAACACTTTGTATTTTACAATGAGTTTTGGGAATGTTGATGATGTTAAAATTAAAAAACCTAATATTGTTCAACAGCTATTTGTTTTCAGTTTCAAAATCTTTAAAATTGTAATCTCGTATTCTTTGTTTGGACAGTCATCCAAATGTTTGTTCACACTCTTTAAAATTCTTTCATATAAATTATAATGCTTTGAAAACTTTTCGATGTCAATTGGCCTCCAGTTCTACTCATTGCTAATTAATTACCATAATTATTCACAATAGTGAAGTTGAACATGATTATATGAATTTCGATTTTGCCTGATATATCTAAGAAACCAAATTTTAAAAATAAATATTGACTTGAGACAATAAACTGATGTACAAAGGCAGATGAAAGCTACATGTTCATATAATGCTATTATCTTGATGATAGTTTATAAAAGCTACTTACGGATCGAACCCTCTTCCCAAAACCACGCTTCTGTTTCGGGGCAATATGTGTGTTAACACTGCAAAGAAAGCAGTTATATATAAATATATATGTCTTATTCTTCAACACTGAAGTAATGACGTATTCATTTATTGTAATTTTTGAAATAATTGCACTTTGAACGAAAGGTTCAATACAATGTGCAATCATCCATTTTATGAGCGGCATTAATAAAGATAAGGAAGAAAATGAAAATTGACGACTAATTAATTAATTAATTAATTAATTAATGGGTTTTTTTTCAAATCATTGATCGTTAAAAAACGAAAATGAAATATTTCTTTGATACCCTGTTCCTAGCTTAATTGAGATTGTAATTTTTTTACACATTGGCTATCGACCAATCAGCCAGGCTATACGAGAACAAGGCTAGGTTTACGGAAGCAGTTGCGCTCTAGCTTGAAATGAAGTTTATTTCAAGATATTCTTAAGATTAACAGACTATGTCTTGTCAATAATGTCTGTAATTACTCACCGTATCTTTGACAATACACTATCTGTGGAGCCAATGGTGAGATTTGATGTGCTCATCTTTGGTTCCATGCTACAAGAAAAGAGTAACAATTGACGCAAACAAAAATTAATTAGGATGATTAAGAAAGCTATGTTCCTTGTAACTTTTTATGCCTTCATTTTCATTTTCACTCCCAGTCGTGGGAGGGGGTAGAGATGAATAGAGATGTGTAATAAGAGATTGTTTAAATACAAGTGCCTGTATGTTTACCCACCTGAACTGCAAAACTGCATCCCCGATGTTTTCATCCTCTCTGAAGTCACTGCCCTTCTGTGTAACCTTGGCTTCCAAGCTGTGATAAAGAGGGTAAATCTTTATTATTTTATTTTGTATGTGATAGCCCTTGCTAGGTTTTTTTACTGAAATTTTGTAATTTTTTTACACATTGGCTATCGACCAATCAGCCAGGCTATACGAGTACAAGGCTAGGTTTGCGGAAGCAGTTGCGCTCTAGCTTGAAATCAAGTTTATTTCAAGATATTCATATGATTAACAGAGTATATCTTGTCAATAATGGCTGTAATTACTCACCTTATCTTTGACAATACACTATCTGTGGAGCCAATGGTGATATTTGATGTGCTCATCTTTGGTTCCATGCTACAAGAAAAGAGTAACAAATGACGCAAACAAAAATTAATTAGGAAGTTTAGTGCTATTTTACATAACCAGGGCATACTTCGAGGGAATCCCGTACCTACTAACACGTCACGAGGCAGTCACGCTTCAGCACGTTTTATTCTGTTTGCCGGCCTTTATAGGCGGTGCATTTATAAAGTCGTAATTAAGCCGTTACTTGGTCGATTTCAGAAATTTTAAGTTGAGTCAATGTCAAATGGATATCCCTTTTTCATGAATCCCAAAAGTTGCCATATAGCATTAATATTTCAGTCCATCTTTAATTAAGAAAGCTATGTTCCTTGTAACTTTTTATGCCTTCATTTCCATTTTCACTCCCATTCGTGTTTACTAGTCGATTCGGGATGATATAGATATGTAATAAGAGATTGTTTAAATACAAGTGCCTGTATGTTTACCCACCTGAACTGCAAAACTGCATCCCCGATGTTATCATCCTCTCTGAAGTCACTGCCCTTCTGTGTAACCTTGGCTTCCAAGCTGTGATAAAGAGGGTAAATCTTTATTATTATATTTTGTATGTGATAGCCCTTGCTAGTATTTTTTACTAAATTTTTTTAATTTTTTTACACATTGGCTATCGACCAATGAGCCAGGCTATACGAGTACAAGGCTAGGTTTGCGGAAGCAGTTGCACTCTAGCTTGAAATCAAGTTTATTTCAAGATATACAAAAGATTAACAGAGTATATCTAGCCCTCGCTAGTGTTTTTTACAAAAAATTGTCTTTGAAATATTTTTAATCTAAGCTACATGTTGAAATCCTGAATTTCAAAGTGAGTAGTGAAGACTGCTGATTCTCTGAATCAGTACCTCGACTGTATAAAGGTTTTATTTACTACCCACACATATACAGGGCGAGTTCACTCTACTAAGTATGACTCGAATCTCTGAATCAGTACCTCGACTGTATAAAGGTTTATTTACTACCCACACATATACAGGGCGAGTTTGATTCTACTAAGTATGACTCGAATCTCTGAATCAGTACCTCGACTGTATAAAGGTTTGTTTACTACCCATACATATACAGAGCGAGTTTGATTCTACTAAGTACGACTCTATTCACCAACCTTGTTTCCGTTGTTAGTGGTTTCTTGGTGGAATACCCGTGTGTGCCAATCTGCTGTTCCATGCTACAATAAAGGTGGTTAAAACATGTTCTGATTAATGAAAAATGATAAGCGTTGATAACATATTTGAAAAAAATCACAGTTAACCAATATTAACAATGTGTTCTTTGTGATATAGTTTTGCGAAGTTGACTTACAGATCAACATTTAATTTTGAATCAATTACAGTTAACGTCTGTCCAAGTAATATTTGATGTATTTGTTCTCTGTGATACAGTATTGACAACTCGGATGCTGCAACTAACCTTGAACCCTGGAGCACGTCCTTGAAGGATGGTTGGACTCCTTCACAGCTTCGGAGGAGCAACCTGGACGGAACGTTATAAAATGGCATCATGAGAATGCTTGAGTGATTTCTTTTAAAATTAAAGAAATCTTTGTTTAAACAAATGGAATCTTGTCGTGCAGTATTAATCAATTTTGAACAGTGTATCTGCATTTTAGATTGAGTTTATAAAAGCTCAAATACTTCTTTCATTTAAACTTGGAATATGACAACAAGGTTCGAATCTAAAGAATTTCATTTATCATCGTAATATTGTAGTGACATCTCTAGACTTTCCACTTCAGAGGAATAATTACAGAATTAAATTCTAGTTTCAATATCTTACAAGGGACACCCTAAGTGTAAATAAGTAAACGTATGTAAAACTCAAATGACATTATCTGATTATCGTTCTTACGGCAAAGGGGAACGGTTTCAAATTTCAGTAAAAACTGATTTCATATTCTTTAAATCTACAAATGGGACATCTAGGGCCATCATTACTTACCTCTCCATCAGGATTTGACTTTTTACTTTCTCTCGCTCTACTTGGTCAAGAACAAGTTGACAATTGGCACTGAAAAAATACAGTTAATCCCATTAACCAAACTCAAAGCAACATATATGTCAAAAAGGATGTATCTTGGAGATTTGCAAGTCAAATCTACAGTACTTCAATTGTTTGTTTTATAATTTTGAAAGAAAATATTCATAACATAATCAACATACGATGAGAAAGCTGGTGCATCAAATCCAAGATGGACGTCCATCATTCTGGAGATATCCTCGTCCAGGAGAGCGAGCTCGGAATCCAGGACAAAGCCCCGGATGTAGCGTCCATTCCGACTTTCCTGGACGAGCTTCAGAGCTTCTTGGACGTTCTTTAAAGTTTTGGCGGTTGATGCTCTGTGGAGTAGAGGAGAGATTGTTTTTGATGACACCAAATTGAAAGAACTAGACTAAAATGTAGTTTATGCAATTTCTAAAAACATTTATTGCTCTTTCAGCAATGTGATTCAATTTATTTTATAAGTATACAGTCAACTCAAGATTTAGTGACTGAGGACCTATAGTGTTTATGGCTCCTGTTTGATACACAGTTATGAAGCAGGACTATGGTAAACACTATAGGAGAAGTGTATTAGTCACTCGGTGGTAAAGGGGTTAATGTTATTAGTCATATCATGAAAGCAAAGAGGAAGAGGAATACAATGGCAATTTCTTTTAAATTTGTATTAATTATGCATATTTTTTTTCGAATCGTGTTACTTATGGACTTTCTCTTGAACAAACTTGACAAGTTTCATGTCATGATTAAATACAAGTCAAGGTTTGCAACCAGGACACCTAATTACGCATCGTTTTTTTCATTCAAGTCCCCTATAGAAGAACTAATGCTCGTTCAAGAGTAATTAACCTCAATTTATTTTATTAAAATCTGATTAATTTAAGGCTTAAAGATTACTAAAGTGTGAAAACGAATGCACAAAAAGACATAGGCGAAGTGTCGTAAGAGGTCCCCTAAGAAAAGTTTCTGAGAACAGTATTTTTCTCAAGCTGTGTGTGGAGCTTTAACTAAAGAACAAAGTCTAAAGTAGCAAATATTATTATAACATCTCTTCTTTTAGGACACTGAAAATATTTTTCGACAAATTCGGATATAATTAAATTATAATATTATCTTACCGAGTCCACCACAAACGCTCTGGCAGAGTCAAATCCTGGAACGATTCGAACCCTCTCCCTCCAAAACAGGGGGCTCTGTTGGAATAACAATAAACGTTGTGATTCAGTCATATATCAACTTCAAAATACATGTATACATCTTATAAGATAAAATACAATTTTCGGAAAAAAAAAGAATGTACTTTTATGGATATATATATTAAGCTTATTTCAGAATAAAAAGTCAAATGCTTTGACCATACAAACTCTCAGGTTAACTCGAATCAACAGTGAAGTTTTAGAATTTATGTTGACAAAGTTATATGGCAAACTATAAATATGATAGTTAATATTGCAGTGAATTTTCATTAACGTATAAATTGGTAAACATAGTCTTTAAATATAATAGAAGGGGGTTGTGAATATTTATCTTCTTAATTACATCTGACAAGTATACCTTCACATTTTCAAATAAATATTTTATGTTTAACCAAGCAAGTTACGTTAGTTCCAAAACTGCATTTTTTTTTTAAAAACCCAATAAATTGCAATTAGTGACATTTTATTATCTTTTTTTTTTCGCGAGATCCCTTCCTCTACCTATACAGACCCTTTGAATTGATTTAAACACAAAGGATCATTCTGTAAATAAATATTTTAAGATTTAGAATCAAATGATAACGATGAAAAAAATGAACAACGTGATACAATTTGTATTACCTCAATAGCAACTCGTTCATTGTCGGTTGTACTTTGTTCTAAAAATCGCTACGCTCAAATGAATAAAGCTGTCTTCAGCGTGAAGTCGTGGGCGGAAGGAACAACTGTCTGTGACGTCACCGTGTTTATGACGTCACAGAGTCATTGGTCTGACGACATTTTGCCACTTCCGAAAGATCATTGCATACCACTAATCACTGCTGTAGATTACTCTTATGTAAAAAAAATACTCCAGTATATAAGAGTATCATTTTATCAATTCTTATATCTTAGTTTGGTACAATTTTCATAGCTGAATTTTTCAAAATATTACCACAGGTAAATTTAACCTGTGTAGACCTCAATATCTCAACGAAATGATTCCCTTTTAAATGTATCATCAAGTTCGTTAAGTTTACAAGTATTTCAATTTTGTATATATAAATGATTAGCTTTATAAATTTCTTAAACGAACGACCATACATTAACTTATTGATTAAAAGGCGTTAACGCTAAAATGGCCTTATACCATTTTAACTTGAGAAGTTACAATTTATTTTCGAGTTAGTTTACAAAATTCGAACAATGAAGAAAATATTTTTATTGAAAATTAAAAAGCATTGAAAGGTTTGCTGTACATTTCTCCATACACTATATGGTTAACGGCAAGCGTTTTCAACATTTTTCTCTCAAAAAGTAGCGAAGTTTGTTAGCTATTGATGGAAAGTCGTACGATTTGTGCTTTATTTGTCGGCTACAGAAACATCGGCAACAATACGTTACAGAGATCGCGAGATCCCTTCTTTGACCTATACAGACCCTTTTAATTGATTCAAACACAAATGTCTTCCGTAAATAAATGTCTTAAGAGCTATAGAATCAAATGATGATAAACAAATGAACTGTCAACATGATAGAAATTGTATTACCTCAATAGCAACTCGTTCATTGTCGGTTGTACTTTTTTTTTTAAATCGCTAAGCTCAAATGAATAAGGCTGTCTTCAGCATGAAGTCGTGGGCGGAAGTGACAACTGTCTGTGACGTCACCGTGTTTATGACGTCACAGAGTTATTGGTCTGACGAGGGTTCATTGCATACCACTAATCACTGCTGGAGATCACTCTTATGTAAAAAAAATACTCCGGTATAATAGAGCATTATATTATCATATCTTATTTCAGTTTGGTATAAAAAATTCAAAATTTTTCAAAATATTACCACAGGTAAATTTAGCCTGTATAGACCTCAATATCTCATCGAAATGATTCCTTTGTAATTCAATCATCAAGTCCGGTTTTTTAAAAAAGTATTTCAAATATTTTTATTAATGATTATCTTTAAAAATTTCTTAAATGAACGACCATTCATTTTCATTAACTAATTGATTAAAATGCGTTTTACGCTAAAAAGGCCGCATACCATTTTAACTTGAGAAATTACAGTTTATTTTCGAGTTAAGTTCAAAATCCCAACAGTTTAATCCCGTGAAGAAAATATTTTTATTGAAAATTAAAAAGCATTGAAAAGTTTGCTGTATGTTTTTTGGAGGGCAAAAGGTGATGTCAGGAAAATGAAAAATAATGGTTCCAATTGAAAGACATTGTATTTAGACTCAACGGAGCAGTAATAATTCAAAGATATAACGTAAAGTTTTCTTAGACGAAACGAATTAAAGGTGTTTACACAAAATGGCCGCCAATGGATTTTATATGAATCTTCATACTTTGTCCTCTGACTATGGATGATTGGCCTGTGTTATGAGATCTTTGACACTGTCAAAATAATGCATTTAGCTTTAACTTACAATTATCTGTGGACATTTAATTATTTAAAATTTTAAATGTTCAAAAAACGTGCTACTGTCCCCTTTAAGGCAAGCCATTTCGACATTTTCTTCTCAGCGATAGCGAAGTTTGTTAGCTATTTATGGAAATTCGTACAATTTGTCGGCTACACAAAAATTCATGATAATTACTTTATTCATATGCTTTATTTACACACTGATTGTGTGGTTATGAAGCAGATTGACAACTGGTACGTGGGTATTAGTACACAAGTTTTTGAGAGAGATGAACGTTTAAACCGAAGCATCCAAGATATATAATGAAAGTTTTCGTTTATGTCCCTCATAAATCACTAATTGGTTAATGCATGTATGCTTTTTTACTCGTTAAGAATAATTAAACTGGACATATATGCGACTTAACAATTAAACGATTTTGTTCTTTGTCTTTCTATATTTCTATATATAGAGAGGTAAAACGAATTGTTCATATTTATTCGTTTTGATCTCATCTAAATTTGATATTTAATTAGTATAAATACCCTTTATAAGGAAATATGTTTACAGATATATTTAAATGAACAAAAAATAATCATTAACCTCAAATATATAAAATATAATGTGATTTTTTAAATGATATAAAGATTATTAAAGTTGTAAATGTGTTATAATAAAAGAGCATAATCCATTCTCCGTGATGAGCGGTAATAGATATATTTTATGGCGCTTCAAATAATCTGCAATCACGTTACTACAATGTTGCCAAAAGGGCTACATTTAAATGTATTTAACATTCACTTCGTCAATATGAAATAACATCACCTTCTTATACAAAAACAAATCACGTCTATGTGTAACACAAATAAATACAAAGTGTTACAATATTAAAGGCTTGATTATATTTTTTCACAAATAGAGTTACTTCCCTTTTCTCCCTCCCCAGCTAAGAAGACCGTAAAACCTCACAAAAAGGCGATTAGTTTGGAAAGGAAGTTACCGACTTTCGTCCAAATTAAGTGGCTTCTTACGATGACTTCGTTTGAAAATGTTCACGTTTTCTCTTACACAACCGCAGAGATATCGCAGGAATACATCGACAAGTTCCACGAATCAGAAATCGTCCCAAATTATCTGCACGACCTCAGTCAAAAAGCAGGCGTCGAACTTTTCACTCATGATGGCGTTTATCAGGTAAAGGGGTCATGGTTGTCGGTGAACCGGGCGCATTCTTTTCTCGGCAAATTCTTGTTAACCTATGGACAAAACCGGGTGGAACCAGCCCCGTCTCATGGTATAACTAAAGAGGAAGAAGATAATCTAGATTTCTTAAATAGAAAAACTTTTCCATCATTTCAAAAAAAGACTCTCATTGACAAAACTTCTGAATCTGTGGATAGAAATGATGAATCAGTGCATCATATTGATCAACGACTGCCGCCAGATAAAATTGTGCAGCCGAAAAATCAAGCACCGTTGGCACCAGAGCCTGTCGTTCTTTATGCAGGCTACCAGGTCTCGAAAGAAGCAGAAACTCGGAGAAAAACACTTCAGGTTTTGAAGAATGTGTACAAAATGGATCAACTTTATCAGATTGGTATGAATAAAGATGTATCGCGAGACGATCAACCTGAGGGTGTTCAAGATGAAATGGCGGTGGACCATTCAACAGTTGAACAAAAAGCAGTTGAAGAAATTCATGCATCCGCAGAAGATCAAGATTCGAGAAATGCAATCGTGAAAGAGGCAGAACCAATATCTAACTTCACAAAACTGAAGGAAGATGATGGAAATAGATCAGATTCAAACTCAAGCACTTTGAAAAGAATTGGATCTGGAAAATGTCTTAGTAAAGAAGAAACTGCGGCTAAAAGGAAGAAGGTTGAATCAATTGCAGAAAGTATTTTATCGAATGTCCCTTCCACAGAGGCTGTCAATGTAGTCAGTCACCATGACGATGAAGGAAGTGACAAGATTAGCAATGACACAGGTAATCTCGAAGATCAAGGGGAACCTAGAGACGATGGTGACAAGAGTAAAAAGGAAGAAGTTAAGATCAAAAGTGAGGACAGTGTTTCAGAAGATGATTTCAACGAGGATGAAGAAAATGATTTCAAGGAAGAAGTTGATAATGATTATTCTGGGGATACAGAAGTAGAGAGTGCTGATGATGAAGAGGCAAAGAAATCCACATCCGACAATGAATATGTCCCGGAAGAGGATATTCCAGTTGTTAAGATAAAAACTGAGAAACGAACAACACGTCGCAGTAAGGCCAAAGAAGAACTTGCTGCACTCCAACCTCCTAAGAGGGGGCGAGGGAGACCGAGGAAAGGATTCCCAATGAAACTTGAGGTCAAAGTCCCAGTGCCAAAGTCTTCCACGAAAACAGAATCTCCAAAGAGTAAGAAGAAGGGCGGCGGCACAGGGAAGAAACGGGGTCGACCTAAGAGAGCTCAATCACCCAAGGAATACCACTGTAGCCAATGTACATACGTCGCTCACAAGAAGAGTCACTTGACGGAGCACGAAAGAAGAGTCCATCTCTCCACTAAGCAGTTCCAGTGTGAGCATTGCGAGAAGATTTTTGGGTATGGAAAAGATCTGAAGCGTCATTTGAAAACCCATCTCAAACCAGAGAACTGTTGTGACGTTTGTGGCAAGCTCTACAAAGGTGTGAAATCTCTCATAGAGCACAGACGTACACACGAACAAGGATATGTAAAACCAGAGTTTGAATGTGAAATTTGCAAGAAGAATTTCAGTACAAAGTATGTCCTTGCCTACCACATCAAGTCGGAGCACCTTGGCATGAAGAGAACCTTCATGTGCCCAACATGTGGAAAGAGCTTCTCTCAGAAGAACTCCTACCTTCAGCATGCAAATGTCCACATGGGCTTCAAACCTCATAAATGTGAAATCTGCGGAAAAGCATTTTCATATGAGAAGTCTTTAAAAGAGCATCGGTTCATGCATGACGAAATCAGACGCTTCAAGTGTCCAGTTTGTGACAAAACCTTCCGACAATCGTCTGCCGTGACCATTCACATGAAAGTGCACAAGGAGACAAAGGACTATGTCTGTATGGCTTGTGGGAAGGGCTTCAGTCAAAAACAGGCACTTATCCGACACGAAAGAATTCACCTTGGTGAGAAACCATTCTCATGTGGTTTGTGTGGACGTAATTTCACGGACTCCTCAATTCTCCGTCGTCATATGATCCTCATCCACAAGAAACATCCTAAGAAGTGGCGAGAAGATACCATCAATAACACTGTTCGTCGGACAGATTTCTTTATCGATGTCTTACCAGGTGTTGGGGAAGAGGAACAAAACAAAGGAGCTGTAAAGGAGCCAAACGTCCATATGGTCGGAGACGCACTAAACACACCCCATCCAGACCTCCTCACTCAATCGTCAACCACACCATCAGCAGAGCCCATTAACATGACGACACAATCCAAAGAAGGGGAATACAGTGGAACTCAGACGATTCAGACTCTTAATCCAAACCAGTCTGAACATCAATACCATCTACCAATATCAATGCAGGATCAGTTACCAGTCAACCAGGAGTCAACCATTGATCCAAAGATGGCCGCCATGAGTCAAACGGTCCTCCATCATGCCCCTCTGTCTCAACACCAAGGTCAACCTCATCCAGAGCAAGGTCATCCAGGTCAAGGTCAGATGGAGGGTAAGGGAGAGGGAGGGGAGTACCTCCCTCCCGGGGTACCTGGGGTCCCTCCCCACGGGATGCAGTATGCGATGATGGGTCAAGGGGGGTACTCCTACCCCCAGATGGTCATGATGCCTGACCCCAATGTCCAGTTCTCCACTCCTCCCAGTACCTCGGCCTTCCCGACCCAGTATCCTGACCAGAGCAACCAAGCCCAGTATTCCAACTACCATCCTCCCCAGTCTTAGGTTAGCCAGGGGGATTTGGTGATCTTGTGCTTCCGTGACTTTGTCATAGTTTGTTCAGGGTTGCACTCGGATATTAAGATAATAGGTTTTGTCTGTGCATAGGCAAAGTGATTTGACTTGAATCTGAATAATTTTTTGGGGTCCAAATATATTGTTCTGGTATTCAAAACAGAAAAAAATACAGGGTTGTACTTTCTTGGTTCAAACATAATATAATTAAATTACTCACGCAAAATATGATTAATTAAACTTTATGAGTGCTAAACATTGCTACCAAAGACACTCTTTCATCGATTACTCCCACTTTGGGTTTAAATACGCATAGCCGAAACTAATTATTTTTGTGTATGTGTGCACCACTTGACCTAAAGTTAAAATTTTGTCTACCGTTTTTTGTAATTTTTTGTGGTCTCCAAAGAGTGTGAATGTGAAACCAGTGTTTAACCTTAGATGCATGAACCGGTATATAGAATTTCCTTGTTTAAATTGTAACACAAACTGGAGATTGTATTTTATCTTTCCCTTTGAAAGCAATATTAATGCTTCCCTTTTATAATTGTATCTGTTAGTACCATATCCCAATTTGGGTTCTTTCTTCAAACTCTCACCTGGTATCAACAATTTGGTTTTACATTCTTTCATATTTGCAGTCTCTGACTCTACTCAGTCAAATTATGTTTTTTGCATGTTAGATAAGCATAATTTTTGTTCAACATTAGTTTAGGAATTAATCATTTGGAGGAGAGAAGTACAAAAAATTACACTCAACGAATGACAAAATTACTAGAACAGTTAAAGTTTGTGTGTACAATGACAACTTTGTCAAGGAGATATCTATAGGTCTGTAGAAAGAAATAACTGTGTAACTCCTTAAAATCCTGTCATCTAGATTCACTGAAGTACAAATTGTACTAAAAAAAGGGGGCATGGAGGGGGCAGGGGTTAAGAAAACAACCTTTGAGAAAGCCTTTAAAAATATCTGGATGTACATCTACAAATTATTGAATTGCTCCAACACACTTGAAGGATAAGGAATAATTTGTGGCTGAATGGGTAACCGTATGAGGCAGTCAGTGCTTGTCTCATAAATCTTGACAATAAATCTTTGTAGTTAGAGTCTTATGCACGTAGATTAAACTTCTTGAATTATATGTTTGCATTTATAAGAGCATTTATCAGTATTTATCCTAAGCTTCTTTGTTTGTTCATTATCATAGTCACATGTAACTAGTACTTGTAAATATCCATGATGAATATTGTTTATGGTTAAAGAATGAAAATGTTAATTCCTTGCAATCTGATTAAAATTAACTTTGTTCCGGGATCAGAAGATTCAAATGATTGCCTCTACCAGTGTTGTTCCTAGGTGATCAGCTGAGAGGGTCATTTTGGCAATTTTTTATCAGTTCCGCCCCTTTGCAATGGTAAAAGTATCCTACCTGTAATAATTTTAAGGGACACCATGCCAAAAGGGTCGGCAAATTCCCCAGACCCCCCTCTAGGAACAACACTGCTCTACTTTAAACCGGTGGTTTCCTTTCTACAAGGCCTGATAACAGACTTTAAAGGCCAGGTTCTGACATTAGTTTAAAGGGACAGTAGCACGTTTTTAGGGGGAATAAAAGGTGATATCAGGAAAATGAAAATTAATGGTTCCAAATGAAAGACAAACTATTTAAACTAAATGAAGCAGTAATAATTCAAATATATAATGTAAAGTTTAGCCATGTGATTCCTTTTTCATTCCACAAAATGAATTAAAGGTGTTCACACAAAATGGCCGCCAATGGTAATTATGTAAATCCTTATACTTTGGCCTCTGACTAAAGAAAATTGGTTTGTGTTATGAGATTTTTGACACTTTCAAAATAATACATTTAGCATTAACGTACAATAATCAGTGAAAATTTCGAAATATAAGATTATGAAAATATGTGCTACTGCCCCTTTAATGCCAACAAACCTAGTCAAAATTGCTCCAATCAAATATTTTTATGACTGAATCCCAAATTTTTAAGCAGTTAAACCATTTGCATGTTACTTATGTTACAGTCAAAATGAGGCTGCAAGGAAGCTACTTGTCCCTGTTTTGTTAAAGTGACACAGAGTATTTTTCTTAACATTTTATTTGGTTTTGATAAGCTACAAAATATCTAATATTCTGATTGAAGTTCATATCTTATCACTGGACTTGCAAATATGTCCATTTATCATCCAAAACTGTGTTCCACAGGAGATATCGCTTGTGGGAGATCAAGTGATATCTTCTAGGAGATATCGCTTTGACAGTAGATTTTGAACAATGCCCTGTCAACAGAAGGGACATGACATCACAAACGTTTTGCATCATCAGAAATGACGTCACAATGTTATGACGTCATAAACACAATGACGTCACAATGCTATGACATCATGAACACCATGACATCACAAGGCTATGACATCACTGGTATAGGAGTTTTAGAGCTATGCAGTGTTCAAAGATGTACATTTTGAAGCATATGTGATGAAAATGATTTTGGATGATAAATAGAATCTCGCCCTCGTGTCTTCTGATATCAAATATATCAACATTCGTTGATCAAAGTAAAATATCCTCGGCAAGCCTTGGATATTTGTTACTTTTATCAACTTGTGTTGATATATTTGATATCAGAAGACACTTGGGTATGATTCTCTATTTGCATATGCATAATATCTCCAAAATTCTTGATTTTATGGAAAAATAAAGAAAACATCTCAAATACGTTTAATATTCGAAATTATGCATCCAAGTAATCTACCTATTAGTTACAATACCTAATAAACACTATCGAATCGAATATATCTTCCTGTCAGCTTATGACAAGGTTTCAAAATTACGTTTGGCGAATTTTTCGCGCGCCACTCGAGCCATATTGTTCGGTTTTCGATCAAAATCCCGACTTTAAATGGCCGTATTTTCGCTCTAATGTACTGATCAACCGTTTACTTGTTATTTTCAGTAATAGTGGTTCCCGATGTAATAACATCCATTTCAAAATTTGACATATGTGATCCTATCAACATACTCTGTGTCTCTTTAAAGGGACAGTCGTATCAGGGTATATTTTGTGGAACAAAATTCAAGTGTTGCTTTAGATTCTTTGTCAAATTATGAAATCTCAAAAACTAAATGTTACCCTTACTAACGTATTTTCAAGTGTGAAATAATCATATTTAAGTATAAACAGGGAAGTACTCTTAAATTTTGTTTTCACAAAAAAATATGATGGGACTGTCCCTTTAACCAGTACTGTAGCCCTGTTAGATTGGCTATAAATGTTTGTCACAATCATACGACAATACATCTCTCCTAAGTAAAAGCTAAGGAAAACACTGTTGGATTGAGTTTGTATCATAGTTTAGGCAAAGTTTTGAATTTATTTTCTCGGAATGTGGTTGATTTGAATCAGACTGGCAAATAATAATGACATTTGTATAAGGTTTGTCACATTCTCATATTTTCATGATGTGATTGTTAAACATGTCATGTAGAATTGTTTTGAAAAATTGTCTTTTCACTATGATTTGGACAATTGCTGCAATTGAAATTGCAAAATTCAACATGTTATTTTTGCAACTTTCATATTTTGAAAGTTGTCATATTTTGAAAGTTCTTATGACATGAAGGTTATCAGAAAGTGAAAACAGTCATCTAATGTAGAATTTAATTATTGTAAATATGTCGTGTGAAAGATTTTTTTTCAATTGACAAACTAGTAATGTCAGAAAGATTGTTGCATTTTCTAACTATGTCATTATAGGGGCGTCACATTTTGAAATACATGTCTTTTCTTAAAGTTTATTTCATTGTGAATTGTTGAAATTTTTGTCATATTTTTCATATATCATTATTAATGTTGTCTTGTTTTGAAGTGACTATGATTTCTTATGTCTCAATATTCTATTATGATGTTTATATTATTTGTTTTTTATTTGAGATAACTCTCATTTATCTTTCAAGGATAACTATTTTGATTGGCTAATGAGAATAATGGATCATTAAAGATTTGCCAATGAAATATTTTTAAGAATTGAATATACATTCTCATTTGTAACAATTTCATTTGCTATAGCAGTACATATAAAATCATTTGATGTTATTGTTTACAAAATAACTTACATTGTGTTTGAGAATGTTTACAGAATAATTATGCATCCTACTTTCAGTTGTGTATACCATATTTCCTAAAGTTCAACCCAAGGGTTCTATTTCATTCGGCACCCCCTTAAAAATAGATGTTGTAGTGAGTCCATCCGTGCAGATAGGGTTTTACCAATTAAGACTTAAACCCTGATTATTTTTAATTATTTGAGTTTTGTTGAAAAAAAACCCCGAAAGCAACATGTAATATATGTATATATGAATTTTGTGTTTTCGTCTAAAAATAAATACCAAACAAGTCATTATTGTATAGATATACCGGTAGACAAACATTGAAAATTCTGAAGAAATGCATCAAATAGCTGACTTGCTATCCTTCATTTCATTAGCGATCAGCATCAATTTTTGGACCAAAATATACTGCCTGTTGGCTGCTCTATTAAATTGATTCACACGTATCATTTTTGTATGGGCAGAGTCAAAGAAGGATACATTGCTTCTCAAGCTGTGCTTCATAATACCTAAATCAATCCAGTGAAAGGATTCTTTCAGATTTTTATGTTACTGTAATTAACATTTTATGAACCTAGCATCATGTAGCAATAATAATACTGTTACAGGGACTCAAAGAGTTTTAAATGTACAGCTATCATTTAATAGTATGCAATCAGTATGAAATCTCATATGAAGATATGAAAATTGATCATAAAATTGTTATTATTTACTCAATAGTGTTTACAAGTTTCATAAATAGTCATTCATTCATTATATGGTTCAAATTTTGTTGACGATTGTATTAATGCATTAATTAAATGCAACTTATCTTTGAATTTTTTTACCAGATGATGTAATAAAATTGTTACATTCAAAAGCAATATTTTGTCAATTAATGTTTGTATAACTTTCAAAGTAATAATTTGTTTTTCACCATGCATACATAATTTTTTTCTGTGTATATAAAAAGCTATTAAAATTTTAATCTTTGAACATTATAGTCTCATGATATAGAAAGATTTAGTATGATGAATTGTTTTCTTGTTGTATAACTATGTACAATAAAACACTGATCACTATATTTTCTGGATTTTATTTATTATCTCCAAACAAAGATTAGTTTATAAATAGCTTCCTATGTAACTACTGTCTCTAGTGGCCATATTGCTTGGTTCATCCAAAAGCCTTAGTAATAAAAAATTACTATTTTAATATATTACCCTAAAGAAATTTCTCGAATTTTCATTGGTCAAAAGCTAATGTATAAGAAACTGTGAAGATGGATTTGACAGTTCGTACAAGTGGTAAAATCTTCCAAATGTGTAACGAGACCTAAAAAATGGATGACATTGACCATTGATGGAATGTGGAATTAACACGGACGCTGGACTGACAATTTCGGCATTAAATTTTACATTAAACAACATAAATAGGGATATTTCAATGTTCATCTAATGCTGATGTTAATCGCAATATTATAAATATTCAAGACCCACACGTTCCTCTTTATTTCCGTTCTTTTTCACACATGGGAGTAAGATATTTATTTATTTGAAGAGTTATCCCCCTTTACAACTGCCATAAGCTTAATTTGTATCATGTTCATCGTTCAAAGTGTGCTGTGTTTGTTTCACAGACCAGGTAATACTAATTATGGTCAAATAAGAATATTTTTTAGTAGAAATGATAGATCTTATGGGTAATAAGAAAATAACTGGAAATAAAAGAACTTACAGGTGATAAATTGATAATTTGTCACACAGTGTTTTAAAAAGGGCATACAGGACTATGACCCTCGAACATCTTGATTTCCCTTAAGTTCTGCCTCTGACAATGCAATGTCAACAAAGGTCTTTGAGTCTCATGAACCTATTCAAAACACCATAAAACTGATGATAGATGTCATTTAAATTGTTCTTTCATGTCTAAAATATATCTGCCGGGTAAGACTGTGCACCACACGAGTGAAGGAACTTCAGTCTTCTCAACACAAACTGGTACAAACTGCATACTACAGCCTTACTTCACTAACTTGAGTAACCATGCAAGCCTTGATCCTCAGCTGTGCACATTAACAATCACCGAATTTTACTTCATTACTCATCTAGATATGACTAAAAAATAATTGTCAATGTACATCTTGATGTTTGGTTAGGGACCGGTCATTTATTACAGGGGGGGGGTGGGCCGGGGGTTTTCAGGGGAGGGTCATAAAAAAATATACAGCCTTTAGGGGAGGGTCATGAAAAAAAATACAAGAGTTTGGGGAGGGTCATTTTAAAATAGACAAGAATAATACCATCTTTCTTTGAAAACTTTAAAGATGCGGTAAAATGTCATTACAAAGCTTTTTGGGGGGTAAAGTTCAAAATATTGTTCATATTGGATAGTTCAGGATTAGAATTCAGAAATAAGACTTCCCTCAAAACGGTTTATATAAGCCACACGACTTCTAACCCATGTTCATAGTACAGCTGAACTGAACTGATAGCTATATGAGGACAGACAATTTATATATTTAAGGCTTTTGTTACTGACTGTTGTATCTTGAAAAGATATCTTGATGCATTGTCAACCCTGATATAGAATATTGTTGTAAAAGAACCAGTTATATAATTAATCACAATGATTATGTTAGTCTTTTTCTGAGAGTGACACTTTTTATGATATTACCGGTATACAAATTTAAAAAACCTATAACTTGATCAATATTCATAAATCTTCCATATTGGTCAGAGGATATATCCTAGCAACTATTTCAAACTTATTATGAAGCAGAGAAAATATAAATATTAAATGAATTCCAATGTTGCTTCTTGAATTGCTGATATAAGGAACATTTCTGTTTTTATGCAGCAGTCCGTATATATGCGTTAGTATCCTTTTTACCCGTCAATCTCATAGTTCAGATTCTTCTTTTTCAAATATGATGAAACCTATCAACGTTATCTGTATGAGTTATAGATGTGCCTTGTTACCGTCATACATAGTCAAATTCTTGCTTCCATTCTCAAGATTTTGTTATGAAGTGAATTGTTTAACTCAAACTCATTAAACTTATTATATTCAAATGTATCAAAAGCTGATATTTGTAATCATTTTGATCCATATATCCCTTGTATGTTTTTGCCGTAAACCTTTGTAATCTTTTGGCATATTGAACCTATTTTGTAGCAAAAATTACAGAAGTTGTTGAAGGTGCATGGTTATGTTTTGTGTATGGTGAAATACCATTTTGCTAAGTTTTTGGGTTTTGGGAAAGAAAATCTTTGACATGTTTATCAAATATTACATACACTTATCAGCCCTTTGGGTACAAAAGCTTATATGTTATGAATTTATCATATCATACACCCCTTTGGAATGAAAAAAGTTTTATATATTTTTAAGTCTTATATTGATAGTTTGATATTGATAGATTTTCCCTTTTGATAATTTAATAGGTCTTGCATTCTCGTTTAGATTTAAAAGTTATCTTATGTACACCTGACTAATCAATTCCCAATTCTTATCTTAGAGACAATGCATTCTAGCATATATATAATGAAATATTCATGTCAACCTTCTATCAAATCTATCAATGAAATGTATTATTTTGTCTTCACCAAAAACCAATGTCCATTATTTTGACAGTGAGTCGAGTCTACGAGGAAGTCATTTTGTCCTAGGCACATTTCCCAAATTATACATTTATATACTGATAATCATAGCGTAAATGTGTATATTATAACATTCAATTAATTATTATTTAAAGTGCTAATGAAAATTGGTTAAAGTAGACCCTAATATAAATTTCTGAAGTCAAAATTTATGATATTTTGAAGATATGAATGAGGGGAGGGTCATGAAAAAAAATACACATAAATGGGGAGGGTCGCCCAAAAAAATGACATTGAGTTGGGGAGGGTCATATTTTTATGTACAAGCCCAAGTGAAAAACCCCCGGCCCACCCCTCCCTGTAATAAATGACCGGTCCCTTAGTAAACAAAAATATATTAACAAGGAATAAAAGCTCTTTAATAATTTATATTCTTCAATACAAAGGAAACCACATTGATAATAGGATTCCTAAAATTTCAACAAGAAATTAAACCATTTTTACTGGTAACTTCATTTTGCATATAACAATGATCACAGGTTTGATGGAAAGATAGAAAATTGGAGACATCTTAATATGTTTGATGAGAAAACAGAGATATGACCATTTAATTGTAGAAAGTTAATACACAATTCAGTGTAACAATAAATTATGCCCTGAAATTCTTCTGTGATTCTCTAAACTAACAAGCAATCTTAATGAAGAGTGTGATTTTTATTCTCCTTATGTGATACCGTGGGAAATATGTCATTGCCCTTTTGGTCCGTCATCAGAGCAGGACACAAAAAACATGAAACTTGCATGTGTTTTTAAAAGTCACCTGCAGTTGTACATTACTTTATTTTAAGATTTCTGAAAATAATGTTATGGTTCAATGGAAGCAATATGTTTTGGACTCTGTAGAAACTTCATAATATTGAATTAAAACTAGATTAGCGTTTGCGGGATACCGCAAAAGCAGAGCAGCCCCGGAACTTGGGGTTTCGCCTTACCCTGTTCCGCCTTTAACAGGCCTCACCAAATTGGGAATTTTCTCGTGACCTTGACCTTTGACACTCAAGGTCACACAATCAATGAACACATTTCATTGAGTAGAACATTATTGTAATGAAATAAAGTGTTAAAAATTAAATTAATCCATTTTCTCAATATATGTTGACCTTGCTGTGACCTTGACCTTCGACAGTTCGTACCCAAAACTTTTTGAAAATGTTGTACTTCTCAAGAGATAATATATACAAAATCTAAACTTCATAGCACAAAAACTTTTCAAGTTATTGTGTTTACAAGGTATTGCAATAACTCATATCTCATGACCTTGACCTTTGACCTTCAAGGTCACACAATAATTGGACACTTTTTATTGAGTATAACAATCATGTATTGATTAAAAGTCATCATAGGTAAAATTAATCATTTTCGCTAAACCATGCTTAAGTCATGACCTTGCTGTGACCTTGACCTTTGACGGATTGTAGCCGAAACCTTTTCAAAAATTTTTACTTTTCCAAGGATGATATATACCAAGTTAAAGCTTCATAGCACAAAAACTTTTCAAGTTATCGCGTTTACAAGGAATTTTGCGGTGATTTTATAACTCGTGACCTTGACCTTTGAACTTGAAAGTGAACATGTCATATTGATTCCCTGGAAGTATTAACATTTAGACATGTTCATGAGTTCTGAAAAGCTAAATGGGATAAAGTTATACCCAAATTTAGTGCATTTTGTAATAACTCATATCTCATGACCTTGACCTTTGACCTTCAAGGTCACACAATCATTGAACACTTTTTATTGAGTATAACAATCATGTATTGATTAAAAGTGTTCATAGTTAAGATAAAGCATTTTCGCTAAAACATGCTTACGTCATGACCTTGCTGTGACCTTGACCTTTGACGGATTGTAGCCAAAACCTTTTCAAAAAAATTTTCTTTTCCAAGGATGATATATACCAAGTTAGAGCTTCATAGCACAAAAACTTTTCAAGTTATCGCGTTTACAAGGAATTCTTAGAGTGAATACATATCTCGTGACCTTGACCTTTGACCTTGAAAGTGAACGTGTCAAAATCGTTCCCCCAAGGTATGAGTAATAAGGTATGAATAAGAGTTCTGGAAAGCTTAGTGGAAAAAAGTTATAGCTAGTAGTACGAGTGCGGCGGCGGCGGCGATGGAAACTTCACAAAAACTGATAGCAGCCCCGTCCTTAGACGGGGCTGCTAATAATTTGTACTTGCATCTACACAAGAAACTAATTATCTCTCCATAGGGGTTGCTCAAGTCATAAGATCCCTATCTAACCCCTGTTGTAAATAGACAGTTTTAGAATTACAAAAAGCTTTGGCCAATAAAGATACTTCTTGCATTTTAATACTTGTATGTTGTCAGATTAGCCTATGCCTTGATTTTTTAATATCACTTTATTTCTGTAGGCAAGACAAATGTACATATACATATATATTTTCAGGCGAAAACATTATGTGTCAAGGAGACACAAAGTTCAAATCATATTCTGGTTTTACCGAAGCATACGGAAATCACTGAAGCTTTCAAAATGATTAATTTAAAACTGATTGCAAATTAATTTCAATTGCATCCAATCAGGCTTCTCCCATTCAAGTACAAGAACATCTCTTAATACAACAGCAGTTACATAAGACTTATTTAATGAGTTAATTTACTACTGTGTTTAGAGAATGAAAGCCCTCTGGTTTCTTTGAAGAAAATCTACATTTACATTGATCATAATTTCTCTAGGATGACACACCAGTTTCCCTGATCGTAGTAGCTCTTGACAATCTTGGATCCTCCTACAGTCTCACAGAGCTTTTCTAGTTCTCCTTCTTTGAATACATGGTAGAATCTGTGAAACGTATTCTCATTGGTCGAAATGTCTTCAGCACTAGCTTTTTTCTGGTTCTTCAGTTGCCATGGTACCAGAAGATCTTGATCTTTGAAATTTGTTCTATTTACATGTACCGAAAGCTTCTTTTCAGAAATTTCACTGCCAGTATTGTTGCTAGATAATTTCATGGAGTCCAATGTACTTGAGACATCGGGTTGTCTTTCTTTATCTGGGTTATTATCATGGTTCTCTTGGGTATTATGTGGTGAAGTGTCATCATGCCCTACGGGATTAGATAAAGTCTGTCCTTTATCCTGTTGCTTTGATGAATCACTTTGATTACAAAATTTGTCACCATCAGAACTACTATTTGCTACCTTAGATGTCTCACATTTCATACCTTCCATTTTAGTTTCTGATTCAAGAGTGTCACCTTTGCTGGATGCGACCATTTTGGTTTTGCATTCTTGTGAATTTGACTCAGATTCAACAGAACTTTCTGACATACAAGTTTCACCTCCAGCCTTCAAATCCTCCCTCACAATCTCTGATGGTGAGACTTCATCTAGACCAGTGTTGGATGGGTCCATTTTGGTGATGCTTTTGTCTTGTTCTGAGCAAGAGGCGGCCATTTTGGATTTGTTTTCCTTGAGATATTTGGATTTTGTCTTCTGTCGTTCTTGTTCCATGGCCCACACATACACAAGAAGTTGACCCCCGGGGCGTAGAATCCGTAGAAGCTCACTAAAGGCTCTGCCTCGTCTTTCCTGGGAAAATTGAAATAATTTATAACAGTCTCTATATGGAACAATATTTCAAATGAGAACAGTCACAGGTGTAGAGATATAATAGTAAATTTTAAACAATTTTGAGTTTGTTTCCTTTGAAATGCAATATAAGACCTTAGAATCTGAGATCTAGGTGCTTAAAAAGTCGAACCTGACAAGGAAAAAGGAAAAAAGCTCACAGGTGTAGAAAGATGGTGTATAACAGCTATACACAGACAAACATCGAAGGCGCCGGTACGGAGAGGTATGGAGAGAACATCTCCCACAAACACAGGGTAGTTCCTCTCTCTACAGATGCTGGCCAGGTTCATGCTTCTGTCCGAACCTAGCTGAAACATGAAGGAAGTCCTTCACAATCATTAACATCCTTGAAGGGCATTCTAGAAACAATGAAGATCAACTATTTCATGGACAGATGACATAAACTTAAAGTGATGAAGTGAACATCACAAAAGATGTAAACTTTCAAGGACACTCACCTCATATATATTTGAGTTGACCCCAAGATACTTCCCGTTCCCACAGCCGATATCAGCCAGAAGGGTTCCTATTGGTTGACTCTGTACAAACTCTGCTATCTGTGGCCACGCTCGGTGTCGCGTCCCGCTGAAGTGATCAGCTATCTCCTCATAGACCTGTAGAGATTATGATTGAGAGAATTCTGAACTTTATCAAATGTAGTGAACATCCAAAGACAATAGATCTTTTGGATTGAACCCTAACTTTACAAAGGAGAGCTAGAATTACCTAGACCTCCCCTGTTGTTGATATTTTATTGTCACATACAATTCTAAAAATCTTGTGTTGTCTGTAACCTCCTGTAATTACCACTTTCGTTTGAGAAACAACTAATTTCTTGAAAATAACCTCTTGAAGTTTTACCATATTCTTCCATTCAATAATTTTTTTCAAAGTACTTTTATCACAATACCAGTCTAAGTAAACCTAGCCTAAATAATACTTGTTTCACTCCGATGTTGAGTCTAGTGAGATGCAGTAGCAGGTCACATCAGCCGATCTTTCGCCGACCTATGACCCTCTAACGGCTTGGTAAGACAATACCTGATTGGTCAATTAAAAAGATTGGCTGACGCGACGCTACTACATCTCGCTAGACTCGCTAGACTGAAACAGATATTATTGAGGCTAGACTGATTACAATACCTAACTTAATTTGAACCATATTCTAATCTGATCATTCTGATCAATTTCAGTGTAAGTTTGTCACCAAATTGTCCACTTTCACCACCTCCATAAACTGACCTGATGAACATGTTCTTGTTCCAGTCTAAGAGCAGCTTCCTCTGTGACAGGAACACTCGGTCTGGAACAGGAACATTCCACAATAAAATCCAACTTACCTTGCAAGGTTCCATTTGAATCATCACTGATAACTATATTTTCTATTTTTCTGCTACATGTACATCTTCTTTTCAACTACATGTACTTCTTCTTCTACTATTTTATGTAGAAAGGTTTGAATTATCTTGAATTGAGTCATACTTTGCAAGGTTAAACTGAAATAATTTGTTTCAACCTTATGTGTTGTCAAATTACAGGATTTACTATAAACCGTGATATTCAGGGATTGTGTTCTTACCTATCTTCTTTGGATTGCTTGATATCCTCTGGGTTTATTCCTGAAAACAAATAGTGGTGTACAAGACTAAATTGAAGTTTTATTTAAGTCTCTTTTGAAAAAGAAATACAAGAGAAAAAGAGATCAAAACTGAATTATCTGACAAACAATCAGTCCACGATAACAAAGCTAATGGATATTTATCACAAAAGGCTATTGTTGAATTGAATTGATGATCTGGGAAAGTTAGGTACATCTTAAATAAATTCAAATCATTCGGGTATGTATAAATAAAAAGACAATCACCAAGATTAAATTGTAAATAAATATCAAAATAAAAATCTATTGTAACAGTGGTTTCAAGGAAAGAAATAACATATCTGCAGAAAGAATGAAAATATTCCTCAAACCTGCGAGAGGGGTGAGTTTTCTGAAGGTGAAGGACGTTCTGGTCCCTCTGTTGACAAGTGTGAGACCCCCGTCTGACAACACAATGTCCGACTTGCGGGGCGTGATTCCGTGAGACCAGACATACCGGGATTCCCCGGTCATCACGACCAGGCTGCGAGAAGGAAGCAGTACCGAGAGGTGTCGGCCGTCTGGGTGTCGGAAATCCATCACAACCTATATGAAATATTTATGTTAATAGCCAAATAGAAAACATTGTCTATCACACTAGACCTCATCCATGATTGGTCTATCAAATCAAGAGTACTCTCAAAAACATTTTTGATAAATCAGCGACAGGTCTATAGGTAGAGGTTTAAACGGTTCTTATGAAATACATAATTCATAATAGAAATGCACATGCAAATGGTTTGTCTATCAAATCAAGAGAACTCCAAAAGACATATTTGATAAATCAGCGGCAGTTGTTAAGGAAGGTTCTGAGGGGGTTTAAACACCTCTTTTTAAATATGTTATTGATAATTCATAGCAAGCACATAAAACAGAATTTGGTTATCTCACCTGTGATCCAAGACTTAAAGACATCAGTCCATCCTCAAAGGCTGAAGGAGTGTCAACGTGGGGAGGTATACCTACAATCAAGATTCATATCATATTCATGAATGAAATATTAGGAAAAAGCTTTCAATATTTACTTAGTATAGTTCAGCTGCTGAACTTAATGGTGCTGAAGTAAAATATATTAAGTGGCTAAGTTTTGCAATTTTGTTCTCTTCACACTTTCATTTTACAAAACCATAAGTTCTGTACAAAAATTTGCCCTGAACTTAAGCAGAAATGTTGTTTTAAGTAAACTATATCATACCTTGACCAGGTTCATATTGATTGACAGTCAGCTGATCAGGTATATGATCAACAACGCCCATTTCTCGGACTCTGTTCAGAAACTCCTTGCAGGGTTCAGGAATACCTTCAGATAGGGGAGTTTTTGGATCTACATTGTTTATTCCATACTTAAACTCATATCCGTAATGCTTCACTCTCCGATGTTTAAGTGTCTTCTCCGCTGTTGATTAGAAATATCAATTCTAAAATTTGAATTTGATTTAAATGTAAATCAATTTTCAATTCGATTTGGATTAATACTGGTATAGTTAATTTCGTAATTATTATGTGTGCTCTATTATATTTGTGGAAATGAAGATAAGAAAGATAAATTACTTATTAATATTCATTTGGATTCATAATTTATTCTCAATAGTGACAATTATAAATGTTATATGATTACTTCTTAGAAATGATTGATGACAATAAGACAACTATGAAAAGGTAATGGCATATCACTGAAAAACTCACACGTTTAAGTATTACTTAGGTTATGACAGAGCTATAGGTACAAATTTTACCACTCGATTTTGATGAGATTGTTTGAAATACGACAAACCTTCTGGATGTCCATCCTCCCAGTTTAAACAGTCCAGCAGGGTTTGTTCACAGTCACGTGTGATGAAGTCTTTCAGCAGTATCAAACCAGGAGGCATTTCATTGGTTGGAGCAACACAGGCAGCCACTGATAAAATATCATACATGATCATAAATGTACTGTCATTCACATATATGTAAATTGCTGCACATAAGAAGAAATTACTGTAGTATTCTTTGTTGATAAAAATTCATTGCTTCATGCAAAATCAATACCACTCTTGTTTCTTGTACTTATTGTTTGTTTTACTTTTTTGTGTTGTGTTGAAGTCATCTATGATATTTGTGTGCATTCACCAAAAACAAATCCATTAGAACACAGTGTTCTGATGGATTTGCTTTTGTTGAATGCCCACAAATATCATAGATGAATTTATATAATAATATGTAATACCACAAAAAAATCAACAATGTCAATGAAAAAATACTGACGTCAAATTCTAAATGCTTTAGGACATGAGATTGAAGATCACGTATTATTCAATGTTACATATTTGAAAATATAAACTTCAATAATTGTACAACTGACATTACCCAAACAAAAATCGTCCCTCTGTAACATTGCATGCAAAAATACCTTGATCAATATATGATGCGTAGAAATAGATGTCCTGCGATGAATCCTGTCCTGTGCGAAATAAAATCCCATTGCAGTTCTTGAAAGCATTTTCAGCAGCAGCCTCGTCTGAGAAGCAGACAAAACAGTACGGTTTCTTGGGTAACATGATGACTTCACTGACTTGTCCATGTTTGTTGAATAAATCCTTGACTTCCTCCTGGGAGACTCCGTTGTCTAAACCTGCATTACTTATGCACAAAATCTGGAAACAATCAAGCCTTTGATGATAAATTTTTACATTGATATTTTGGATCAAAGAAAATATGGATCAATTTAGAGAACATTAAAAACCTTGATCCTGTTATCTTTTATGGCTATCTTCACTGAATGTATATACCACAGTTGCAACAATTTTCTTTAATATGAGTTACAATATGATCTTACATAATAAACTTACAATATTATATAACTGTAAAAAATAACACATAAATTATAAGATAAGATTAACAGAATATTGATAATGTATAAATCAATTATATCTGTTGATTTTAAGCTAATTTTTTTATTGTAAAAGCTTCCCAATTTAATCATGAAATAGGCTTGGTAATAGTTGATAAATAAATAAATCATGATGACACTGACATTTTATTGTGAAAAACTTTCAAGAAACGTCATGACATTAAAACAATACAGAAAGTAAAGGAAATTTCAAGAGGTTGTTACCTTTGTGGGCAAGTCTGATATTGCAATCCCGTCTTGTTTTATTAATACCCTAGATTTATTGAGTTTCTTGAAGATCTTTCTCTCAGTCTTGGACAGCTTGCCAACATGGTCCATGGGCGCAGCCATTTTGAAATTAAAACCCGGAAAGCCATGAAAACAAATTTTCATTTCAAAGTTTATTTGTCTTGTTGGAATATTTAGAATAGAATACACAACTTTTTTAATATTCATACGGGGAAAATGAATCGATTCTATTTTGTCAAAACTCTACATCTGAAGATTAAGAAAGAATTGTTAATAGTGACCGGCTATTTCATCCGGATTTTTTCATACTATAATCTCAAACCCACTTGAAGTATTTGTTTGATAAAAAGCGTAATTTAACAAGTACATAGATAATTTACTTCACATTTTGTTCGATTCATAAAGTTAAATATTATTAAGGTGTTACTTAGAATACTTTTTTGATTAGTGGAGGTCTGTTGAATGCTAGCAGACAAGTGATTTTTTTAGAGGATAATTTCGGCGTGACGTCAATGCCGAAATTTCCCAGAAGAAAATGGCGTCCATCTGCATTTCAGCGGATGCCTGCAAAGTTTGGGAAAAGACAGGGAAAACCGAATTGTACGTTTTAGCCAAAAAGCCATTTCTTTTCTAATAACCTTTAAGTTTTATATGCGTTATTTGGTACTAGCCACTTCAAAATTAACTTCTTTTGAACAAAATGAATTTATCAAAGGTTGCAATGCTTTCTCAGTTTATTTTCAACAGTTCTGTTTATTCAGAAAGTTGCCAGAAATTTTGACACAATTATTCAAATTGTTTAACTTTGAGAAATGTCTACTACCTTTTACATCGGCAAGTGAAGCTGTATTCTAAGTCTATGCTGTCAGAATTATCTTTATATTTTCTAATGACATTTGCTTTTTTTTGCTCTTTTGCATTAGAAGAAATGTTTATTAGGAATAGGCCTTAATTACTTATGTTTTATCCCACGAGCTTGTCACATTGACTCACCACTAGTGGCTTGAATATTGCCAAAGCGTCTTTAAACAATAACACACTCACTTGTCACACTGTCTGCATACAAACAAATCATCACGTTTGTTGTAATAACTTGATTTTACAGTTTGCTAAACATCTAACGACAACTATGTCCGTCAAATATATATATACTTATACTTAAATATTTACCTAGTCAATATATATTTAGTTTCAGCTTGAAATATATTTTATATGATGATATAAGATGTAATGAATATGTCTGAGTATAGCAAAAAAATTTGTATTGGAATATGTTTCGATATACAAACCGTGGATTGCAACATTATTGAAATTTATTATATGGCGAGCAGTGAAATACTGGGATTTATCAGTGAAATAAACTGTCTATCAAGCTACAGTGAAAATAACTTATATTTTCACTGCGAACGGTGACTGATATAATTTGACGTCATTAAACAATGGTCTCACGCGGCGAATTGGCTTATGATGTCACAGTGTTACTGTGGTGACGGGCTGTTCCTAGCGGCCGCTCGGCGTGAAAACGACCCTTTTCGGACGTAATTACAATGGTAAAATCATATAATAAATAGAATATCCGTCAATTCTTGACAAATACCATGTTTATCTCATCGAGTGAGGTAGAAAGGTTATATTTTCACGAGTTGCGCTGCCATTAACTTGTTATTTTCAGTAGCAGTTAGTGGTTCCCTATGTAATAACATCGATTTCAAATTTTGACATATGTGATCTAGCACTTGTATTTTGCGGGGAATATTGAAAAAAATAAAAAGAATTTAAAGACAGCCAGCTCTAAACATCTAACGACAACTGTGTCCGTCAAATATATATATACTTATACTTAAATATTTACCTAGTCAATATATATTTAGTTTCAGCTTGAAATATGTTTTATATGATGATATAAGATGTTATGAATATGTCTGAGTATAGCAAAAAAATTTGTATTGGAATATGTTTCGATATACAAATCGTGGATTGCAACATTATTGAAATTTATTATATGGCGAGCAGTGAAATACTGGGATTTATCAGTGAAATAAACTGTCTATCAAGCTACAGTGAAAATAACTTATATTTTCACTGCGAACGGTGACTGATATAATTTGACGTCATTAAACAATGGTCTCACGCGGCGAATTGGCTTATGATGTCACAGTGTTACTGTGTTGACGGGCTGTTCCTAGCGGCCGCTCGGCGTGAAAACGACCCTTTTCGGACGTAATTACAATGGTAAAATCATATAATAAATAGAATATCCGTCAATTCTTGACAAATACCATGTTTATCTCATCGAGTGAGGTAGAAAGGTTATATTTTCACGAGTGGCGCTGCCATTAACTTGTTATTTTCAGTAACAGTTAGTGGTTCCCTATGTAATAACATCGATTTCAAATTTTGACATATGTGATCTAGCACTTGTATTTTGCGGGGAATATTGAAAAAAATAAAAAGAATTTAAAGACAGCCAGCTCTAAACATCTAACGACAACTGTGTCCGTCAAATATATATATACTTATACTTAAATATATACCTAGTCAATATATATTTAGTTTCAGCTTGAAATATGTTTTATATGATGATATAAGATGTTATGAATATGTCTGAGTATAGCACAAAATTTTGTATTGCAATATGTTGCGATATACAAACCGTGGAATGCAACATGATTGAAATATATTGATTGAACTCTACAATCAACTTTTATGTTTCTTATGCAGTTTAAACATTAGAAATTTTAATGAAGTGTTCAAGAGATCTTTGAAAAATAGGCCGTTGCTTAAAGAAAAGAAAGTAGATATTGATAGCATATGAATTATATTGAGAAATGTCTAATACAATGTTTTAAACAACACAACATATATCCTTGCACATCAAAAGTACTGTCTTGCACATTAAGCAGTTCTGCCAAGATGTTTTGAGTAAGTTTGACTTGAAATTAGAAAATGCAACTTAGAATTGAGTTTTGAAACATAACAGAATTTGAAAACCACTAGGGCTAGCTCAATGAAACTGTATATTGACAAATCATGACATATTGTTGTGCCTTTTGGGATTTTCAACTTTCTGGAATTTATTTATTCCAGTTTCCATGGAGACGCAATCTAGAAATGCGTTTCGGAAGCAGAATTTGAAAACCATTAGGGTTAGCTCAATGAAACTGTTTACAGATGCCTTTCAAATTGCAGGGAGTTTAAACAAATGATTTGTTTGAAACATTGCTAGTATCTACATGGAAACGTCACAGTCATGTAATAAAGAACATGAAAAATCCATAGAATTCATCCTTATTTATTGTACAAACTTCTAAATGCCTCTCAAAGAAGTCAAAATTGAAAGTGTTTAATGTATTAGAAAGACAGAAACCTCTGCATATCTTTTCGGACTTTAGCCTACACTTGTAAAAATACAGGAATAGGGGTAGTAGTTTGTGAACATTGAGTGTTTTTGAAAAACGCATATAATAATTATTTTTGTCAAAATTGTTTAACTCCTATCAATAATCTTTTGTTCTACTGGCAAGTCTGAAAATTAATTTCTTAGGTGTGTAGCTTTACTTTACAGCACTGAATTGAATAAGAATTATTTTTCTCTTAGTCTCAAATTAAAATCTTGAAAATCATTTTTCTTTTTAGCCTAAAACAATGCAAAAAGCTTCAAGGGGAAGGTATTGGATTATGGGATCCATCAGAGAAAAGCATGAAGCGGGCAGTGTACGAACTATGCTGGCATGTGCTAAGAGGTCATCTGAAGCAGGAACAAGCTGTTGGGGCCCTAACAGACTTGCATGTAAGTTCTTTATAATGAAATTATTAGTTTGTCACGTGCAATTGTGCATAGTGTGGTTAATATAAAATGTTTCATCTCTTTCTCTACTAATCAGTGTTAAAAATACAGTTTTTTAAAACATTTAAATTGTATTTATCCACAATTGTATTTTTTCAAAAAAAATTATCGCAATTGATATTTAAGTCTTAACTTTTCAAATTTCAGGATACCTTGAAGAACATATATTCTTTTCTAGGAGATACATTGGCAGTTGTAGGTAAGTGATAGAAACCAAGGTGCTTCTTACTTGAGATTATCCAATTATTGTGCTGAGATGAGTTCAAGACATGCTTTTCTCCAAGATAGAAGTCAGTCACAGGTGTAAGACAAAATGTGATTAAATAAACAATGAGTAATTGTATTTACATTGCCAAAAAACAGTTTCTTCAATTTTTAACTAACATATATATTTATAAATGAAATATTGATCAAACATTAGATTGTTAATTTATACCAAATATTTTCAGATCTAGAAACAAGTTGTTCTGATGACAAGAGCCAGAGAGAGAGATTTCTGGCATTGGTTAGAGCTACAGCAGTGAGTATTGTTGAAGTTTTTATGAATATCAAATAGAAGATAGAGATTAGGAAATGGAAAGGAGTTAAACTTGTATGTCAAAATTAACCCTAACCTGCAGGACCTGAACAAATCCACTATAACTAATCCACTGGCCGAATTTAGCTTTATAATTTAACAATTTATGATTCCTGTAAATTATCACAAGTTTGACACTATGTAATTCTGAAACAAGGTAAAATATTTAAAAAATGTGACTTATGGCAAAATATAGCATATGGACATAATCAAGATGCATGCTTGTTAGAAAGAATTTTATAGCATGTCCATTTACATTTTGTGAAATTTGTTCTTTGATTCCAGGGTTTTATTACTGAGCCTGTTCTGAAAGAACGTTTGGACCAGGAAACATTAGAAGCTGTAGGTCTGATTGGATCGAAGGTCCAGTTCCAACAAAAATATGTCAAGACCAAGACAAAACTATAGTAAGTGTCTTTAAAGTAAATATGATGAAACTAAAGTAAGTGTCTTAACAGTGATTAAGCTTTAATTCCTCAGGTAATACACAAAGATAATATACCATAAGTGACATTCTTATCAAAGGTAAATTATTAAAAGACTATGAAGTTTTCACTCTTCAATTGAATTGACATAGTGAAGCACAGTATGAATAAACATTTGATAATCAATGTCTGATATCAAATGGTAGGTTAATTTAGGGAAACAACTCAGTTCATTCAGATTCATTAAACAGCGATATGTTCAACGGACAAGTAATTAATTATCTTTATTGTACAGCTACAAGCAACAGAAGTTCAACCTACTGAGAGAGGAGAGTGAGGGGTACTCAAAGCTGGTGACGGAACTTAACCAGGAAGTTCCTGGAACTGATGCATATCAACAAGTGCTAGAAAACATCAAATCTCTGATTGGTAGGATACTTCTGTCTAGAAGAGTAATGTGTGTCTGTATCAAATTATTGAATTGATGACATTGATATCTGATTGAAGTGTCACTATTAAATGTAGAGTGGAATTGAAGGGAAAAATCTTTCATGAAATCAGATATTTAATTCTTGAAATAAATTGTGGTGATCAATTACTGCTAAAGGCAATGTTATGTGTATGAAACCCGTAAATGGCATTGGTATCGAACTTACCCAAGTTTTCATCACTGACTAAAATTGAATCAATTAGTCCAAACAAACAAAATATTCTTTGATAGCAGGGCTCTCATTAGCTAAAAGTAACAATCTTTTGATAATTTATTTACATGCACAATGAAATACAATATCTCATCCTCTCAAGTCATTATAGCCAAATCTCATCCTCTCAAGTCATTATAGCCAAAAGTGTTGACAAAGAATTGTGCGTCAGGCTCAAATTAACTATACACACCTAAATGTACAGTGATTCTCAGAACAAAGTTAAGTATTGTTTATATCCTATAACAATTTGTATTTGTCTTTTCAGGATGTTTTGATCTCGACCCTAATCGTGTGCTGGACATTATGCTAGAAGCATTTGAATGCCGTCCCGACCAGGAATCCTTTTACATTCCACTCTTCAAAGCTTACGTCACCGACAAACTTACACTGTGCCATATCCTTGGATTCAGATTCCACGAGGTAAGCTTATACTTTGTAATATGTTTAATGGAAGACCATTGTGTTGCTAGTTTACAGGAATCACAGCTTATCAACTAAGGAGACATCTGGAATTGATCTTGATTAAAAATGGTTTTCTTTTGTCCTTTGTAACTAAATACTTTCATATGGTTTGAACAGGCACATGACGTATCTAAAAAAAATTCAGCCATAATGGTGTAGTATGTGTTTAGAACAGATTGGTTTATGATTGATTTTAGTTTTCCATTGACTTTCAAATCATGACATCCTTAAAAAAATGTTTTTCAGCAAAATCAAGAAATCGATTCCACAGCTTCACTGTTCAAAGTTGCAGCCTTACTTCTGAGACACAACCTAGTCAACCTGCCAGATCTCTACCCTCATGTGAGTTATCTTAATGTTGTCACCTAACCTAAATTCTGAAATATCGTAAGAACAGTTAAAGCAATTCTACAACTGGCAATGGGAAGGTACTCATTTATTCAGATTTGAGCCATTCAATGGACAAGACAAAAGACTTAATTCTAGGATTGAGTGTTGTTCCTAGACAGTTGATCCTGGGGAAAATTTTCCACCCTATTGGCTTGTCCCTTAGAATTAGGAGAAGTAGGACACTTTGACTATTGCAAATGGTCCAGTTTGCTCCGTAAGGGGCAAAATGACCATTTCAGCTGATCATTGGGAACAAAACTGAGGATCCATTCAACCGATATTTGGTTGATCTCCAACTAAGATCTGTCATCCTGCTGCCAACTTATATTTTGGGCGTCAAACTTCGAAAATATTTCAATGATATAGACACAAGGAATGGGAGGGTTCCTTTCACAATCAGTTTGGAACCTTTTCAAAAACAACTAAGCCTTAAAATCTGTCTCAGCTGATATTTATTTTGGAGTTTTGGTTGATATTTACTAAGACCTGTTAAAGGAAAATCCAATTGTTTAGATGTAAAGATCTCTTAATTTGGTAGTAATGAATACTTTTTATATGTAAAATTCTTTTTATTTCAGCTACTTCCATCAGATTCTGATATGATAGCATTCCACAACAAAGAGCTGTCTGATGCAAAGGCCTACCAACGTAAACTGAATGTTGTGTCTCTCTCCGACAAGAAGGATGAAGAAAAGGATAACAATGAGATGGAGGCCAGAGATTTGGTAAGAAAATGACAAAGTGTATTTGAGAAATCTGTGTTCTCTTTTTGAATCTCATAATCCTTTTAAGTCACAATTCCTAGAACACACTAGTGATCATGATAAAGCAGAGGCTTTGTCTAAAATCAGTTTGAATATCTGTGGCTCAGAATTTGTCATTTATTGCCAGGAGTTCATTAATCTCAGCTATTTGAACCTGTAGACTAATCATTCCTGTAGTTTAGGCACTGCCAATATCGCTTGAGTTATTGGTATGTGATGCAACACTAATTCTGAAAGGCAATCAGGGGATTGTAGGAGCATTGCAGATAGAAATATGTTGATGAACCATGAATAATTTTGTAGCTTGATACTCAAATCAAGTGCAAAGGGAAAGTTTAACATTATTGTACATTCTATGCTGGTTCTGGACTTTTTAGATATCGTTCCCATTGTTTTTTTCAGCGCAAAAATAACCAGAAGATTGGCCTGTGTGAGGCACTGCTAGCAATTGGTGCTTGGGAAAACTCCAAAGCTATCCTTGACAAAATGCCAGAGTACTTTGCCATGTCCAACCAGTCAACAGCACACTCACTCTGTCAGCTGATCCACCGCCTTATAGAGCCGCTTTATCAACAGTAGGTTTAACTTTTTAAATCGATTTACCGGTAGGTATGTTCTGTTGTTTTAGATTTGTGAGAATCTTTGAGACAGATGATGGCTTAACTGTATTTCAGATAAGCTTTGCTATGGTAAAATCCTAGTTGTTGAAAAGGAAACATATTGAATATTCTATGATATTGAATTTCTCCTTAGACTTAGGGTACGTGTAATTGAGTCTTCAGAGAGAAATAAGTATGAAAATGACACCAATACATATTTTAATACAACTGTTTTGTTGAGATCTTGAATCAAATACTTTTCTAACTGTAAACAAGCTGCTCATGGCTGAAATGTTCCAAATGAGCGCTTATCAGTAAAGCTGTGTCAGGCATTTCAAAAAAAGGACCTAGAACTTCATCTAAATCTCGAAATGTGGTTTGATATTTGCAGGAACAATGGTTTGACCAAGGCCCTGATGAGGAAGCGAGACAGGAAGTGGAAAGGGAAGGCGTCGCCGGACGGAGTGACAACGTTCCTACAGCTACATCAGCAGGTGCTTCCCATGTTCCTCTACCTCGGACCTCACGGCTCTGGTGATCCCATCCTCATTGCCAAGTTCATCAGGCTCGGCAAAACATTCATGACAAAGGTACGCTTGAAATAACTTGAACTTGTAAATGAAAAATCTAAAAGAATATGGTTTTGTCCATTGTGTACTAATCATAGGAAATGTAACCATTCGACCCTGAAGATGATCAGGCTTTTACTGTCGAAATGGTCTTATTTGTAATTTCCTTGCACACCTAGTACTGGCCAAGATACAGAATGTTGTTAATGTTTAGATTTCGATGGACAATCTGGTAGGTCAGGAAACGTTGTGCTTTATGTATAAGCAAGATTATTTTCATTTTCCTTAAATGACATAACATGACTACATTAGATATGTTTATAACAAAGACAAAATGGCATGCCTTGTATATATATTGATGAAAATGAAAAGAAGATTAACTAATGAAAGTGACATTTGGGTAAAGGTTACAACTATTTTGTCGCCCTACAGAGTCTTTCTCAAGCAAAGTATTTTTTCGGCTATGACATCGGAAGCATAATTAACACATCCTAATCTTGAATGTTTTCCTTCATGACATCAAAATTAATCCATCCTAATCCTTGATGTTTTCTGCTGACAGAGACAAGAAGGGGGCGTGGGACCTGAAGATGAGCTAGCGTACTACGGCTTCCTGAACGTGCTGGATGACGTGATCCTGCCCAGTATGTCCCTCCTGCCCTGCAACTGTTGTCTCACTGAGGAGCTCTGGGGGCTGCTCCGACTCTACAAGTATGAACTCAGGTGGGAACATCTTCACGTTGGGTCTTGATGGAGTGAAAATCAGCATCAACTATCTAAAATAATAAATATATATAAAATATGGACAATACTTATTGGAAACTGTGTTCAACTTTGAATCTTATGTCATTGTCAATCAATTGATACTTTGTATAGAAAATTGAGAAAATCTCTACATGAGTTTTCATTGGAATAACTTTTGAGATGTTTCTTTCACAAAAAATGTATTAAATCAATTAGAACAATTATTTGGCTTGATGAAAGTGGTCTCTGATCTCCTATGTTGTTTTAAAATGTGAAACTCACTTGAAAGTTAGGGAAGTGTCAGTTGATCATTAATGCCCTAGTCAATATATTAAAGCTTTGGTTTCTGATGTTTATAATTTAGAAATTGGCCAAGAATTATTTGAAAACTAGTATGTTTTAGTCCCCTGTGTTTGTCCCAGATGCAACAAACTACTTGAAACAAATCACCTCCAAAATTGAGAATGTGAATGATCCTGAATTGGTAGTTGCTTTGACAAATTCATATTCTTGACGTTGTGATTGTTAACTGATATAAGAATGTGTGTGTCTGCCCCAGGTATCGACTGTACGGGCACTGGAAGAACGACTCACACCTGCATCACCCAGTCCTTATAAGGAGGAGAGCAGACTGTCTGGATAAGGCAAAGTATATCATGAAGTGAGTGGCTTTCTCAAATTGATCCCATACAAATATTCTCTCTGGAAGGATAGAAGCATCTTTTACCAATCGCATGGGTTTCATGTCTTAAACAATCTCAATAAAATCAAATTGAACCTTTTTTCACTTCTACCTCTTTGCAATTTCTTTGTTTGATCTACCTGTTTTGAATGTTGTTGCTTTATCCAATTTATTATTCCATTTTAGGCGTTTATCAAAAGAGACTGTAAAACCGTCTGGCAGGCAGATTGGAAAACTCAGCCACAGCAATCCAGGAGTTGTATTTGAATATGTAAGTTGAAAAAGGAGACAGCTTTTTTTCAGAGAAATTGAACAAGTAATAACCTCTGTTTTTAAATCAATATTTTTGATTCACAAGATAAACAAAGAGTATTGAGCTATCAATCATGAATAAGTTTACCAATGCATGTGTGTTAATGAATATTGATTGTCATGTTTCAGGTTCTATCTCAAATTCAGCGCTATGACAACTTCATTGGACCCGTGGTGGATTCTCTCAAGTTCCTCACATCATTCTCCTATGATGTCTTAGCCTGTATCCTTTGTCAGTTTGATAAAAATTTTTTTAATGAATCATGTTTTTGTAAAATATATACTACCAAGGGCTTTTGTGCTATCTGTTGATACAAATATTTTTTAGTATGATAGTATCTACAGGGAATTTCAAGAGATGGGGAGGAGATTGCCTCAGTTTTGGCCCTTATTTTAGGACACAGCTGATAGCTAAATTATTGTCCAAATGACGCTATAGACAAACTTACTCATTGATGTAAAGAAATTGATCTTATTTATGTATGCTGCAACGTTGAAGAATTTTAATTTTAAACAATGGGTTCATAGAATGTCAGTTATCAATAAATTACAAATCCTTGACTGTACTAGTCTGTATCATCGAGGCTGTGGCAAGTCCAGAGAAGGAGAGGATGAAACATGACGATACCAACATCTCACTATGGCTACAGAGTAAGTACTTTAGTGAAAGAGTTGAAGCTTTTCATAGGATTTTATCTTAGGTAGTGTTAAATCAATCTCCTAAACTGTTGCTCAATCAGTGCTTTACAAAAACTGAGCAATCTAAACAGGTTTATTTGAGATGGAAAATCAACAAGTTTCAATGTTGCAGTTGTCTTTCCTGAAAATAAACAACTAATGATTAGACTTTTCCTTGTTGGTTTTGCAAGTTTTTTATTTCATGTTTTTTTAATCTCCTATAAACTGTATTGCAAATAGTGAGATTCATTCATTGAACTTTTCTATATAAATTCACCAGACCAAAGTTCTGATGACTGAATGTTTGTTTTCCAGGTTTAGCCAACTTTGCTGGATGCATATGTCGCAAGTACCAAGTAGAACTAGCTGGGCTCATGCAGTATGTGGCTAATCAACTCAAGGCAGGGAAAAGGTGAGGATCAAAAACATTACATATAACACATTTGGTGAATCATATTTTAAGTTTGTGCACATGTGCTCAATTCACTTCAATAATAATAATAAAAAGTGCTTATAGCGCTTCATCCACATCACTTTGAGACATGCTCTAAGCGCTGAAGATACAGTTTTTAGCCTAGGTAGCTCAAGTTTTCATATTTTGTGACGACATAAAAATGTTCATGTTTCAGTATTGACCTGCTGCTGCTGAGAGAGGTGGTGCTGAAGATGACAGGGGTAGAAATATCGGAGGAGATCACAAACGATCAACTGGAGGCCATGACGGGGGGCGAACTTCTCAGGCAGGAGGTCAGTACTAACTACTTATACCCAAACTACAGTATAGTTTGGTCTGTAGAGCTCTGTTGGTCAAACTTAAGTTTAATTTGAAAACTATATGACTCAGGCACTTCAAGTTGGATATGGATGTTACCTTCGGTGCAGTTGTGTCTTTGAGTGATTTTATGTCCTTGGTACTAAATTTTACCATTATTTCTGACTTTGTTTCGTTTCTGGAGCATTACTTATTTTCTAATGTATAAAAGTTTCACATTCTTGGCAAAGACGTGCACAGACTGCTAAAGAGATATATCTCTAGCAGTGGAATAGGTATGCTTTTATCTTACACTGCCACAGATAGCTATTATGATAGTTTCCTTCATTGTATTTAATCTTTTATGAATTCATTGTTTGTAGGGAGGCTACTTTGCCCAAGTGCGGAACACAAAGAAGTCATCGACTCGTCTGAAGGAGACACTTCTAGAGCACGATCTGGCCCTGTCTCTTTGTCTGCTGATGGCTCAACAGAAGAACTGTGTTGTCTTCAAGGAAGGGTGTAACAGCCATTTAAAATTGGTTGGCAAACTTTATGATCAGGTGAGTGAACAAAAACAATCATTGACTTTGTTGAGTGGCATTTAGCGAAAATCGTCAATGGAGTATAAATGGTACTGAATGGTGTTAAAAAGTATCATTTTATGGCTCATCAATTTCTTTTTATAGGCCGGACTCTTCCGGCTGCTTACTAAGCGAGGCAAAATGGAAAAATTGGTTAACTGCTAATACAGTCAGTGATGGCGGTGATGCCTCACTCTTAGTGTTATTTCAAATCCAACAAGGAAATCAGTAACAACAAAAAAAGAATTTTAACTACCGTAATCCAAATGGCATGTAAATGTGATATAACTTGATATATTTGTTGACAGTGCCAGGACACGCTGGTTCAGTTCGGGAGTTTCCTGTCCATGCAGCTGAGTACAGAGGAGTTTGTCAAGAGACTGCCCACTATTGATGTGTTGATGACCACCTTCCATCTACCGGCAGACTCCGCCTTCTTCCTCTCACGCTCCCTGTATGCACATGCCATTAATGTGAGTTACAATCATCTTATGATCATTAAAGAGGTTATGCAATGTATTTTTTCTAAGAATGATAGATCAATATCTCCAGTACCATTATCTATGAGAATGCAATGAGCATATAATTGAGACAATACACACATAAATTAGACTTTTAATCAGCATTTTATACCCGGTTTTTAGAATGCCGCCAAAATTAACAGGCGACCGCTTTGAAAACTCATTAGAGGGTGACGTCCCGCCCACCGGGCCTGTCTCCATATGGGTATCTGCCATACTGTCTGAAGACAAACCTTCTTCAAACCAAAAGATTTATGTGTTAAATTCTGATTTATAGAAAAGGCAGGAAGCAAGTACGATCATATCTAAGAAATACTCTGTACTACTTTTGTTGTCGGAATCGCTTTGATGGATGTGACTGCACCAATATGCGGAATGTTATATGCAAAACAGTGTGATCCCAAATATAACATTGTTTCATTTCGATACAAATCGACACCTTATATATCGTGAATAGATGAACCACTTGTAAATAATGTTTAATTATTTTATTATTGATATGTGTTGTAAAAATACGGACATTGATCAAAACGTACTATAGATTATCCATTGTGGTGTCTATCTTTTCATAACATAAAACCGTTCACACTTTTCCTTTCCTTTCAAACCACCATGGTAAAATTATTCACCGTCTAATGGCCTCTTTAAATTTATATTTATATTGCAATAAACTCACAAAAAATTAACATTGTAGGTATTCGATTGTAGATAGTAGTCGGTTTGTTCACTGAAAATATAAACGATTTGTTATTTGTCACTGTCGGAAATAATAGTCAGTGTATGTTATGTAAGATTCAGCAAACCACAGACCATCAGATTATCACTTTAAACGGACATGTCTAGCCATTACGGCGCCAATTTACAAGGCAGTCGTCTTTTTGCGTCAATTGATTGGGTTTTAAAATATACGATACATGTTTATACAATAATAATTTGCCTGAATAAATCGTTATTGCGTCGCCGGATATCTAAGCTATCGGAATATACAAAAATTTAGTGTTTTCGGAATATTTGTATGTTCAATGAACAATTAAAAAGGTGTCATTTCTCGATGAAAAATAATCATTAGGTGAAACTACTCACCTACTGCTACGTCATAGAAGGTAGACATGCTCGGGACACGCTTCAGTGACCACAGATTCTGTTCACCGGGGCTAATTAGGCAGTGTATTTTAAAAGCCGTATTTAGGCAAGTTACCGTCCGATTTCGAAAATTCAAAGTTGACTCTAATTCAAATTGCAAGCCCCTTTTTATGAATCCCGAAAGTGGTAATTTCAGTCCCCCTATAAGTGCTCGGTATCATGGATAAATTAAAACGGGAATGACAATAACTATGAAATAGCTTATGATAGTCATTTTGCCCCTGTCATTGGAAGAACCTTTTTTGTGCCAGAAAGTTCACAAGTTGTCGTAATATCACAAACTGAGTATGTATTTCAGGCTTGAAAATTGCATCCCAGATAATTAAAGTGCTGCTGATAAAAAGATTATGTAGACAATATCTATCTTTAAGTCTTCATCCCTAAGAAACAAAATTAAGACATGATTTCAGACCGGAAGGAATGACAGGGTTTGCATTTATGACACTATTTGTTGCAGGCAAAGTACGAAGAGAAGAGAAAAAGTGACAAATCAAGCAAAAGCAATACTCAAACAAAGGTAAGGGTTAAATCAAACTTCCTGTAGTAATATTCAACATATTTAAACATTAATCACAAAAACGTGACAAGGCATGTGCCTTTAACTTACCATCAAAATGAAATTTCACCAAGAACTCTTCAATTTAGTTTTACCTTTCAATGAAGATTTACTTATTTACAAATCTTACAATGTTTCAGATCCAGCGTTATATCGAAGCATCAGAGGATGTGATGAAGCCAAACATTGAGCTTGTCCACTCGCTTCACTCCTCAAAAATGTGGGAAGATGTTAGGTAATACATTAAAATTCTTTTTCTTTTTGTATGAAATGAAAATAATGTTTGATAGGATACACTAAGAATGAAATACAAGATATAACCATTGTCTAAGTTGTAAGATGGCATTAGATGTACATATTCGCCTGTAACTTCTGTATAATAAGGCTGATATTCAAGGAAAGTTTCAGAATGGAAGTGACAAAATCTTTATTTAAGTTAGTTATTTATTCACGGAAATTGACCTCTGAATGTTTATATGGAAAAAATTTCAAATATCCCCAAATCAGTGTAACTAATCATGACAGGTTTTATCAGTGCAGGTGTTTAATTATTGACATCTCTTGACAGCCCTCTGTTCTACCTGACGTTCTGGTCCCTGTCTATGTACGACCTGGCCGCCCCTACAGGAGCCTACGATAAGCAGATCACTCAGCTGACCAGCCAGATTATGGCTCTTGATGACAACAGGGACATGGTAGGCACAATATGATTTCACTTACTTATCTTCCTATAGAAGTGTGACGCCGCTAATGGCTGAAATATTGCCCAAGCAGCATAAAACAATAACTCACTCACTCTCCCTTATAGAAGTGTATGCAGTGTTAGAGTGCCTGTGCACTGTATTAGTGTCACTTTTGCAGCCCCAGAGCAAGAAGAAGAAGGAGAAGGAGCGATGTAACAATCTGATGGATAAACTCAAGGAGGAAGAGAAGAAACAGTCGGACCACGTCAACCGCGTCATGGCTCGTCTACAGCATGAGAGGGACCACTGGTTCCTTGCTAGGGAAGGTTTGTACATCTCTCTCATATATCCTCTGCCACAGTTTGAGCTCTCTCTGTGTTTGTTTGTGTTTGAGTAAAATGAGACGACCATTTAAGATAGGATTAACCAAATTTGGTGTGTCTATCATTACCGTGGTGAAGTGTTAATATTTTGCAATTTGTTCTGGTTTTAACTTATCTGATGGGAAATATTTTCTTGTCTTGTTAAAACTAATTTTCAAAGTGATCAAATCTCTCTCTCTGCAATAATACAAGAAACTATAACATAAATGTGATACTTTTGAAAGTGGCTTTAAACCCCAAATCATCTCACCTTATCTCCCTCATCCATCCACTCTTTTAGATTGCAACATCAATATGTTGAATAACTGAATTATTGTTGATAACACACTAAATCCAACTCACTGAATCCACTCTTATTGTTGCAGGCTCCAAGAGCGAGGCTATCACCCAGGTGCTGCAGATGTGTATCTTCCCCCGGTGTTGTTTCACCGCCGCTGATGCAATTTTCTGTGCAAAGTTTATACATGTACTTCATGAACTGAAGACTCCACACTTCTCAACACTTATCTGTTATGATAGAGTGAGTAACTTAGATATGTTCAATGTGACATGATCTGGAATGATTTAAATAAGAACACTTGATAAATTAACAAGCTCCTTACTTTTCATTTTGCTGCCCTAAAACTAGAAATTCAACAGATTGTTATGCAGCCTTGTAAAAGATCTTGGAATGTTTTGTCATTTTAACTGAACAAGTACATTCAATAGGTAACAGATCAAGCTCTTTACTTTTCATTTTGCTGCCCTAAACCTAGAAATTTGACAGATTAGTATTTGATAAATGATCTTGACTTATAAGCAAAATAACGCTCAACATTTCATTTGTGTACATAATATATGGAAGGGCATGGGAAAACTGCAAGGCGTAACTCAGTCAAGTAGCAATCACTTGCTTATCTAGCCTTGGTGCCTTTCATCATGCAATATTACAGTTTTCAAACTTACAGCAAATTTATACTTATAAGCAATCTTCTGGAAGTAGCAACAAATCACCTATTATGGTTGCTTCATTCCAATCATGAATTTTGGCACAATGCAGCTTGGCTTGAATTAACCAGTGATGAAGACTGCAAGTTTGTTGAGGAAGTTTGTGATAGGCAAAACGTAAGGATAACAGATTAGATCATTGATACCTCATACATGTTGACATTTGACCTTGCAGATATTCTGTGATATTACGTACACCGTGACGAGCTGTACCGAGAACGAGGCCAGTCGATACGGACGGTTCCTGTGTGCTGCTCTCGACACCATCATGAAGTGGCACAGTGATAGTGCTATATTTGAAAAGGTTTGTCTTTATATCTTGAGGAATATTTAACAAAAAAGGCAAAATGCATCTTAGCAGGATGTAGATATTCATGGCATAAATGTCTTAAGGCTAATTCTTACAGATTATTAGCAGCCCCGTCTAAGGACGGGGCTGCTATCAGTTTTTGTGAAGTTTCCATCGCCGCCGTCGCCGCCGCCACCGCCGCACTCGTACTACTAGCTATAACTTTTTTTCCCCCTAAGCTTTCCAGAACTCTTATTCATACGTTACTACTCATACCTCGGGGGAACGATTTTGACACGTTCACTTTCAAGGTCAAAGGTCAAGGTCACGAGCTATGTATTCACTCTAAGAATTCCTTGTCAACGCGATAACTTGAAAAGTTTTTGTGCTATGAAGCTCTAACTTGGTATATATCATCCTTGGAAAAGTAAAAAAATTTGAAAAGGTTTTGGCTACAATCCGTCAAAGGTCAAGGTCACAGCAAGGTCATGACGTAAGCATGTTTTAGCGAAAATGCTTTATTTTAACTATGAACACTTTTAATCAATACATGATTGTTATACTCAATAACAAGTGTTCAATGATTGTGTGACCTTGAAGGTCAAAGGTCAAGGTCATGAGATATGAGTTATTACAAAATGCACTAAATTTGGGTATAACTTTATCCCATTTAAATCACCACAAAATTCTTTGTAAACACGGTAACTTGAAAAGTTTTTGTGCTATGAAGCTCTAACTTGGTATATATCATCCTTGGAAAAGTAAAAAAATTTGAAAAGGTTTCGGCTACAATCTGTCAAAGGTCAAGGTCACAGCAAGGTCATGACTTAAGCATGGTTTAGCGAAAATGCTTAATTTTAACTATGATCACTTTTAATCAATACATGATTGTTATACTCAATAAAAAGTGTTCAATTATAGTGTGACCTTGAAGGTCAAAGGTCAAGGTCATGAGATATGAGTTATTGCAATTCCTTTTTAACACTTTATTTTATAACAATAATGTTATACTCAATGAAATGTGTTCATTGATTGTGTGACCTTGAGTGTCAAAGGTCAAGGTCACGAGAAAATTCCCAATTTGGTGAGGCCTGTAAAAGGCGGAACAGGGTAAGGCGAAACCCAAAGTTCCGGGGCTGCTCTGCTTTTGCGGTATCCCGCAAACGCTAATCTAGTTGTAATATGACTTAAGTAAATACTTGTTTCTGATTGGTTGATTTGAAGAATTTCCCAGTGTTGAATGGCAATGAACACCGGCAAATTGGCTGAGGCGAATCACTGCGAAAGAATACATTATTATACCCCCAACTCCTTTGGTTTTTAACTAAATTTGCGGGTGTTGAATAACAATGAATCCTGGAAATTTTACAAACGCAACTATTTATCTTCTAATTGGGGCGGTTAACACTATGACAATGAAAGTATTGCCTTAATAGGGCACCTTATTAGAATTTAGGAATAGTCATAGGAAATGATATAAATTTGACTTAATAGAAGACTTACATAATTTCTAAATCAAAATTCCTGTCTGCATTCAACAACATATTGTTTGCAGCAGCGTCTGCAAATATAAGAGGGGAAGATTTATGTTAAAGAACACGGTACTGTTATCGCAATGAAACTATCTATCATTAGAATATAAAATGCCATATAAGGAAGTCATATAGATCTGTAACTATACATTTCCTATTTCAGGAGTGCTACGACTACCCAGGCTTTGTGACAGTGTTCCGCAAAGCTAACAAGGACAAAGAAAACAGCAACAAGGCAGATGGTCTGGACTTTGAGAACTACAGACATGTTTGTCACAAGTGGCACTTCCGACTGACCAAGGTAGGTTTAGCTCAGATGATGTTGAGTAGACATTTGATTTGTGAAGGTCCAACAGATTTCACAATATCATCATTAATTTTATATGGGAGGTAACAGAAGCATAATTCTCTTTATAATCAAATCTAAGGTAACATTCACGCCATGCTTGGTAACTATCAAATTATGACCATTTATTGATTACAAGATGGATTACATTTTCTTTTTCTCCTCTTTCAGGCAATGGTTGCGTGTCTCGAGTCCCAAAACTACATCCAGATTCGAAATGCTCTCATCATTCTTACAAAGGTAACACATTATAAGAAATATTATTCAAATATCTGTCTCTAGTTTTATTTGATGAAATCAACATAAAACTTAAAATGTTCCATGATAATTTGTGAGATATATCTGGCTAATGTTGCTGTAGGTCTATGAATGGCCACAGAAGTGAAGTCAATATCAAAAGGTGTTGACAGTATGAATGCAATGTGATACTGACATGTTCTTAGCATATAATGTCAATCATATTGGCGTTAAATTTGAGTTACTGTAACCTTAAATTTCATTGCATTATGCATGTTCATCATACATTTTGATAAAGAGAAGATACTTATCGGCTTCCCAGAAAGAAACAATGATTCACTAAATGCTTTCATCCACATCTTCAAATTCAAAAATATTAATGTAAAACTTTCCAACCTTCCAAACTTTAGTTTCAGAAGTCCAAGACTTTTATGATGTTACCAAAAGTGCAGCTGAAAATTAATGTTCAATAGAATTAATAATTTATTTAAATTCTAGGCATCCAATCATTTGCGGTATGTGTAAATATACTTTGTGATTGAAACTTGTAAATATTTTTTGATGAAATTCTAAATAAAATTTTGATTTATCTCCATTATTGTAGATCTTGCCTCACTACCCGAGGATCATGCAGTTTGGCCAGGCCCTAGAGAGAAGGGTGGACAGACTGAGCAAGGACGAGAAGGAGAAGAGACCTGATATCTACGCTCTGGCTATGGGGTATGTTTTGTCTCTTGATCAGAGACTCCTTCTTTCAAATACAACAATTGCATCAGGGATTTGGAAACGCAGGGGCTATGGGTCATTTTGCACAATGGTTGAAAAAATTGCCCATTTAACTATATATATTTATTATCAATATAAGGACATTGGCCCAATTAATATGTAGAAACTTTCTAAAAAATCTAAATGGCCCTTTGTCAAAGCTGTCTTTCCCAAACTGGATGCATATTTACAAATAGAAAATCTTGATTTATTTCAAACCCTTATAACATGATTGATTCAAAATAACAGTTGAGAAATTCATGACTCAAAGTGAAATGTACATGATGAATATCTGTAAAATGGTTGTTTTGTTTATGCACATACATGAATTACATTGAGGGATATTTATGGAAGTATTATAAAATTTGTGAATCCTAAGTGATATGTTATTTAAGTGACTTAGGTTTGTCTAATTGTTTTGTTAATAATAGTTATTACCTTTTCAATATAAAACTTTTTATTCCATATTCTCAGCTACTCTGGTCAACTGAAGAGCAAGAAATCACAATGGATGCCTGAAGCCAAGTTCCACATCAAGGATGCTGAGGCAGTAAGTTGAAGAATTTACCATGCACAAAACAATAGGATAAATCAATATTCTAAAGTTTTCTAAAAGTGCACATAACTGAAAGCAAGATATTGCATTTGAGCTGCCATGGATATGAACATGTTAATCCTTAGTATTCTAGAATAATCTAAGTAAAATAATATTATCCTTTAAGATAATAATGGGGTATGTCATACCCATATTTGCCCCACAGAGGCAGCTCAGTCATACCCGAGTTAGCCTCTGTTCTATTACGCCAAGATCCTGGGGTTCCGGCGGATCGCCCTAGCGGCAAAAAGTTGTAATTTGAGATAGCTCCCTTATTTGCAGCCAATGAAAACACCTTTTGGATATCCACGACTTGGGGAATTCTCAACGGTCGAATAGTGATTTGTAAAAGCATCATGCCTTTAGGTTTATTTTTCATTAACAGTGTGAGAGGGAAACTATTTGAAAATCAGATATGGATAGGGTTTTTCATTAGAAATATTCTGTTTTATAATTGTGTAAATTGTTATTTGTTTTATGATACATTTTATTTTAATTAATTACCGAATAAAAACTAATGAGAAGGTAAAAAGCGATATTTTGTAGAAGGAAGAGTTATCTCCCCTGGGTGTTAAATTTCAACGAAAGCTTTGCCGAACAACAGGGGAATAGCCGAGCTTTTGGGAATGACCACTTTTGAAACGGCGTCGCTGATTGCACAACTAACTTTGATTGCCTCCAATCAGATTTGTACCTTTCTGTCCCATGTATTAGCTGTAATAGAACAGAGGCTAACTCAAGTATGACTGAGCTGCCTCTGTAAAGGAGAGAATGTGTCATACCATGAAATGATGATTAAGATTGATTGACACCTTTGTAGAAGAAAGCAGCCCAGGCAGCAGCTGCAAATGGAACAGCGAAATCAGATGCTTCAAAGAAAGTAGCAATGAAGAAGGATGCTAGTGGTAGGTAAACAATTTTTTAAAATTTATTCACTTGACACCTGTGGAACCGTACTCAGTTCAAAATAAATGTTGTTCAAGTGATAGGTCTGATTTCATTAAACAACAAGAAACCTCATTATTTTTCCCATGTTAATTGGTAAATATGTACAGAAAACATTGTCAACTTCAAAAACCACCAAAAAACGTTTTCATCGGTCCTCTAATAACAAAGATATCGTCCTTCAAAGTGCGCAAATTTTAGGCTTCTCAATTTGACAGTCTGAAAAGGGATTCTACTGAATGAACGATATTGCCTTTACTGCGCATGCGAGAAAGGGCGATGTGATGTGGCAGGTTATGATTGACTGAGAGAAGTTTTACAGACTGTATTATTACATCATATACAGAACGGAAGTGGGCCTAATCAATGTAAATATAACAGACAATGGTGGTAAATAAACAGAATAAACATGTTTTAGCACGATTTAGAAGCTTCATCTGTCCGGCAATAAAACAGAGTAGTAATTAAACAGTTATGGCACATCGTAAATGATTGTGTAATTACAGGCCTAGGGAGTCGCGCTTGGGATATTTCACACACTTTGACAATGTTGTTACAAGAATTAGGGGATGTTGTTTTAGAGATCAAGCATGTCTGCCCATCTATGACACGCCCAGTTGTCAAAGCACTAGTCATCCATTGGTCAACAATAAGACAAACTAGATCCAATCAAAAATTAAACATTTAGAATTTATCATATGCATTGCATCTGTCAGTGTCTTGAGATGAACACATTCAGTACAGTTAATGCATTAAAGGCTATATGGTAAAGAGTAATATTGTTCAGTAAATATCGAGCAAATTCATAGAAAAATGTACAAAGTAGCCCACCAAAATACAGTGTTATGTGATCATACTTCATTCATCATTATGTTTAAAAGGGGCAGTAGTACGTTTTAGGGTCATGTCAGAAAATGAAAATAAATGGTTCATTTTGCATTAACGTACAACTAACAGTGAAAATATAGAATTTTCAAAACACGTGCTACTGCCCCTTTAACATGTCAGAATATATCTCTTTAATAACGCATAAGAAAAAGGTGAAGACAGTTCAAATGTAAAACATGTTTATTGCTTTTTAAAAAACAAGGCATTCCGTAACATTGTATAAAAACAAGATTTTAATTATCACACACTGAGAAAATAAGGACACGTAACAGTGAATAATTTATGTCAACTAACATCCATTTATTCATTAATAAGTACTAATATCATTTATATCTTTAATGGAAGCCCAAAAACTGCAAATGCAAATGTTTTTGGCTAATTTAGATCTCATCTCAGTACAGACACATGAGATGGAGTATTTTGCGTTTACAGTGACTTCAATAAGGTAGGCGTTGGTCACATGATATGTAAACTAAACTTTGTGCATTCAAACTTATATCTATACATATTTGTTATTTCAGGCAGTTGTTTGCGTTAGAAGTTTACAAATATTTAAAATTTAAAATAACATTATCTCAAACAAAGATATAGAATGGTATTTATTTTACGCTGATGAATTGTCTCTTCGTAAACTAACATTGTTTCTTTATTTGATTGAGAAACGCTCAAGACATGATGAAACATGGTGTCAAAAGGTGAATCAAATTGTATTGTGAACTTAATACAATTTTATGACATGATGCCTCAATAACACTCTCTTTCCGAATATTTCGTAGTGTGTTTATAGCAAAACCTCATTCAGATTATATAAAATTACTTCAGGATTATTCATAAGTTCCTTAAAATATTTCACTAACTTGTTTAATTTGTCTTCAATTTTATCTGGCCACTCATCACAAAATGTAAACTTAGAACTACTAAATTCAAAACATAACTATACCGTAATATCTAAGAGATTTTCAAAACAGGATTGAATATTAAGATTTTGCTTTGATAAAATATCCTTATGTTTATACCATTAATGAAGATATAACCTTAGCATTTAATTGCTGTGTTGTATGTTTTCGAAAATCGTTGTTTCAATACTGTCACTGTATATGATATGTCTATTGATCTGTCCATGTTTACGTTACGTCACTTTTTTGTTAGGGAGCGGCATAAATATAAACATATACCCCGTTTCTTTTTTTAAAATAGATATGCGAAACATAGTTCTATGACAGGGCTATGACATACCATGTGGTTTCATTGATGAATTGACTTTAGATCCCTCAGTCAAAAAGATTCAACCAAAATTAATAAATGTCTTCATTATATGTCTCACTAACTAACCGTCATACTGGAAAGTTGTTTTCTTTGTTTGTATAGTAATTATATGCCAAGTAAGTAAGTGACCGCTTGATTCAATACTGTAAACAATAGCAATAGCCTGACCAGTTTGGCGAGAAAGGGCGATGTGATGTGGCAGGTTATGATTGGCTGAGAGAAGTTTTACAGACTGAAAATATGATGTTTGTTTTCAAAGTCATTAAATGACCATTTTGCGCATGTTTTTGAACAAACAAAATATCGATGTTATCTCAAGATATCTTTCTGTATCCATTTCTGCATTGTGTACCCCCTCGGGGTTACATGTTGTTTAAGATGGTATATTTACATATTCACTGAAAATAAGATCTTGACACAAGTCTGTATTTACAGTACTTAGCTGTTACAGAGTTTCATAAAAAGTTTGATCAAATTTAGAAGAGGGTTTAAACAAGTTTAAAGGGAGCATTAATATAGATAATGGCAAAACCTTTAAAATAATAATAATGGCATAAATTGTGGCTTGTGGGGAAATTGGTTCTCCACATGAATTAGGATTGTTTTACTGACATTTATGGGGATTGTTTGCAGCGAAAGGGAAGGATGGGAAGGAGAACAAAGATGTGAAGGATGGCAGAGACAAGGGAGACCCGTCTGACAAGAAGGAGAAGACTGACAAGAAAGACAAGAAGGAGGTGAAGATCAAATCTGAGAAGAAAGATGGAGAAGGAGACAAGTGAGTAGTTTGATGACCTCTGTTTTTGGAAAAAAAATTGATGAGAGGATAGTCTACATTCTTGAAATGATATTTTTTTCAATCAGTTGATGGAATACAAGATATATTCTTTAGTATTATTTTTACCCTAATTGGTTTGTGAATAATGAACTTGAGATAAGCTAAGTAAAAAGTGTCGATTTGCCCATTTTAAAAGGCAAATGTGAGCACAATCCCAATAAAGTTACATGTTTTGGAAGTTTTTCTTGGCTATCTCCATGCCTTGTCTTACAATGTTATTGAAATGTTCTGTGCCAGTTGACATTTATTGCCAACTGGCATATCATTTGCATAAAACATTCAGTCAACATTGAAATAACTCGTTCCTTCAAATCCAACTTCTAATATGAAACTGATGCCTCAGGTCCTCATCCAAGGATGCAAAAGAGAAATCTCACAAGGAAAAGTCAGGGGAGAAGACAAAGGACAGGGAAAAGTCAATGTCAAAAGAAGAGCGGGCCGAGGCGAAGGCGGCGAGAGAGAACGGCAAGGCGGAGAAGAAGAAGAGCGAGAAGAAGAAAGAGGAAAAGATGATGAAGGTGAAGCGAGAGAAGGAGGAAGCAGACCGGAAGGAAGGCAAGCGAAGTCTGAGCAAGGAGCCAGGGGAGCGTGTGGACGAGCACAAACCCAGCAACTTGTCAGCCTCGACCAGTCATGGCTCTCTCCGGTCAGGCAACAGCGAGAACTCGCCCCGATGTAGCGATGAGAGAGGTAGGAGTTAACACTCAATTATTTGTTTGAGAGGCATTAGGAAAGGATGGTGCATACTTTTATGGATTATGCCACTCTTATATATGAAGGCTACAAATATAAAAGTTGTACCGGTATATCCATGAAAATACTTGTGATTCTTTATTGCTCAAACTTCTAAATTGCCTTGCAAAGAAGGTAGACATTTAAGAGTTGTTCTACAACAGTAATCTTCCTGTCAATGATAGAAGTTGTCTAATTCTAAGCACTGTACAGTAACGATTTGATCTTATCTATGGTCTTTCTTTTATAAGGAATGAAGTTTAGAACAAATGTCAATTTTGTAACAAGCAAAAACAATCATTGAGATATTGTCATCTGCCATGTCCTTCAAATCCAGTTTTCTTCAAAAAAAGGCGGTACCCATTGCCAACCAATGTTCTGAAGGTTTACATCATTTTAATCACTTCATGAGATCAATCCTTTCTTAGCAATGATTTAATTAGCGTGAATTATTTTTCAGATCCCAAACGTCGGAAGATTGATGGTTCATCAGGTTCAAAGGTTAGTAGTATAGAGCTAATGGAAGTATGTTCCTAGCACCGGATACAGCGAGAGGATACAGCCAGTCCACAAGGAGCTTCAACATGGAGGGAGGAGAGGCTTATTCAGGCAGAGGTCGCCTATTAATCAGTCTTGTTTTTGAGTATTCTAGGGATCAGCAACAGCCTCCCTCAGGATCAGCAGCAAGATCAACCATGCTCATCATGGATCAATGGGCATTTTCAGGATCAACCAAGAATCAACGAAATCTTCAATCATCGCCAAAATAAAGTATCAGCTATGGCTTTAAGAGTCAGCTACATCTTGTCAAGGATCAACATCTGGGATCAATTGAAGAATCAAGGATCAGCAATGGAAAAAGAAGAGTTTGTCCTTGAAGGCAGCTCAATAGATGGGAGTAGTATTAGGGGGAGGAGGCTTTCGTTATTCGCATGTGATCGATCGATCTAAGTCCGGTGGGGGGTTCGTCGCCTTGATTGGGAATGCTACCAGTCAATTCCTAGCTCGCACCTTCAGAGTCAAGCCCATGCCTTTGCACTACCAGCAGGTTGAGGTTAATCTGTTCATGTTGTCCTTAAAGGAGAAATTCCGTCGCTTTAATCATCCCTAAATGTCAGTTTGTAAATCCTTGTGAAGAGTTTGTAGAAGAAAGGTCTCCCTTCGAGTCTCTGGAAGGAGTCCCTATGTAAAGAAATAGCCATCTGCCAAAGTTAAAATCTTGTTCCATCCAAAATCCAGTGTCATCTTGTAAGGGTATCTGCTGAGTGAAGCCAGTGCCCCTCTTCCAAAGTAAATGCCAGTATTGGTTAAAATGCTGCCTTATTTGCCAGTTTAATGGGCAAAGTGTGAAGTGACTGTCCCATTCTAATATGTTAAATAGAGACTACCTTGTCTTTCTGTGAAGATAAATGGACAGTTCTACCTAATGAACATTTGCAACCACACATCTTTGCAAACCACTCGTGTGTCAAATGCTTGGTCAGGCTTCTTGATGTCTGCAGAGTATGAAGAAGGGTTTCTCTTCTTGATGCGGTCTGGAGGAAATGCGCTCCTACCAGGGGAGATAATCCACTTCTTCCAAGGGAGGCAATCAGCTTCAAGTGGAGATCGCCTTGCCATTGGTCAGGGGAGATAACTCCTGCATACAACCACAATGGATGCAGATAACCTTGGAAATCCAGTCAACAAAGAAGAATGAAGGGGATATAATTCAATAATGGATCTGTGATCGAAATTTCATTTAAATTCAGTTTTATTCTTTCAGTTAATTTTTGGCTTTTTACATTTTTGAAATCTTGGACAATTTTGGAAGAACTTTTTATTCAGTCTCATCTGTTTAATAATTTTGTTGTTGTTGTCAAGTTGAAATCAACTAAAAAGCAGATCTTTTGCATATTATTTATCATTTCATTTCTCAAGTCCATGCTTTTGAGATTTGACAAAATTATAAAAAAGTGCAAAATTTATGTTGAAATTTTAGGGCATTTTATATCAGTTCCTATATACATCGACCACAATGACAGTGCTAATTGCCTTCAAGAGGGCAATGAAAGACGTATTAATTCATCGAAATTCATGAACCGTTCATCGTTGGAGCTCTCTACACTCCAAATTCATTGTCAGAATTCTACGTGTGACTACGATCAGTGATCAGTGAGATTGTGAATGATCAGTGCTGTGAAATAGCTTGATTAAATCAACACAGTGAATGGTGTGATTGTGAGAGATTTGTGATAAGTGTTCCAGTGAGAGAAATCTACTAAAGGCCAAGAAGATTTAGAGAAAATTGTTTTGAATACATGAAAAATATTATGTTTTTGGTTTTGTTAAGTTTTAAAGGTAATGTATCAGGTATTGTTAATTATTATCATTTATTTGTCTTTTGTTCAATGATTTGACTTGAAGTTATGTTTATTATGTTTTATTAAATAATGTGTTGCATATCATCTGAATTGAGATATTTCATTAACGATTGACTTTCTGGAAAAGGACTTTCTTGTTCTCATGTAACTGATGTTTAATGTTAATAATATTTTTTGTTTTGTTTAAAAAAGCACCTCGTAGTTTATTTTGATATTTTCAAGTTGAAAATATGAATCCGATAAATACCTGTCTACTCTGTTGCATTAGGATGTTAGAAACAAAAACTTTAAAAAGAAAATTATCAAAATTGGTCAAATAAATTATTTTAATAAATTAGGGTCTTTCTTTATAACATAAATGAAATGAGTTTTGTAACCCTTTTTTCAAAATCTTTTATCAACACGTTTTGAACAATTTGTAAGACTTTCTAATAATGTGATTTGACTTTTCGTACAAATTCACAACATCTAATGAAAAGGTTGTTATTTCATTGCATTCCATACTTTTTGCATAAATTTATAGTGCAAGGGATCAAAACAGAGTCCTTTCTGGCATTAAGTGTACTTGTTGTTATTTATGAAGATGCTGAATGAAATAAAATTTCTATTATTTGTATGCATAATATGATGAATATCTGTTTTACAATTAAACATTTTTGCAATAAATGTATTGTTTGAAAGTGTGTATCATTTATCCTAATAGGTGTTATTTCCCAGGCATCTTTCATTGATTTAGAAAATAAAAAAAGAACAATGACAATACTTGTGAACTCATGCATAGCAGAAAAAAATCAATTGTTTTCGGGAATTGATTTGAAAACACAAAATTGGACATTTCTTTCTTAAAGACTCTAATATCCCAAGTCAATAACACAATTTCAAGCCTAAACCTGCTAGTTTGGAAAAAGTCAACTCATCTATATCTTTCGATTTTGGAAAACTAAACGTAGAGATGGTATGGTTTAATCAAGCATTCAGTAACTGAAAGAAGCTGATTTGAAAGATGCTTTTGAAAATTATGGATGTGATAAAAGAGATTGTCAAATGATAATAAGTAATTTGATATCAAGAATTTTAACTTTTAATTGCATGTTCATTATGATCTGTTCTTATCAACCAAAATCTAGGCAAAATATAATATACTATTGATTTGACGAGAAGAAATGATTGCATAACTTTTGAAAATGATTAGCTATGCTAAGGTCTTAGTAAAGATGTGGTTGTTTTTTAAGAAAATTATCATTAGGATTTTATTTGCCAATTCTAAAGTGCATTTATCTAAATGGCAAGTGATAAAATCAAATGGTTGTTAAGAACAGATCATTTCCACAAAAACTACTTTATTGCTATCCTTTTAGTTTTGATCTTTTACTGTGTAGGTAACAAAATGTCACATTATTTTCTATTGCACTGAAGTTCCTTAATTTATCAATAGTTCATACATCTTTGCAGTAGCCTGTGATTTAGGAGAGTTTTGTCAATGTTATGTCTCTGTTCTTATCTCTGGCAAATGGTTAATGTTTCCTAAAGTAAGATTGTCCGACATCTTAGCACAGTAAACTTTTCTACTACTTCTGTAACATGCCCATAGACTACATTGATGTATCACTGCACGTAATGACTTTAAACTTGTCCTTCTTTAGTCAGAGGGTTAGAAATTAGCACCAGTTCTATAGCCAATGGTCACTAAAAAAGATGCTGAGCGACTAGGACTAGTAATTTGCATGGACTGGTAGTCCGAAGGACTAGTTGAGACTAGTATGGTTATGTAGATGTATTTGGCTAGTTGAACTGCGATTGGGCTAGTACTCTCAGAAATGCACTAGTCCGAATGGCTAATACGGCAAAAGGACTGATTTCAACCCCTGCATAGTCATGAGGAATGAAATGTAAACACAATTACCCCCGGTAGATTATAATAAAAAGATACTTTTCCGAAATATTTTCTGGTATATCGCAATTAATTTTAGAGTAAAAAACACACAAGTTTCGAATTAAGTTATATTTTGATCCCACCTCAGTATGTGTCAATGTAGTAAAAGGAATCCAAATAAGAACAGAGACATGAAACATGTGATATTCAATATACCGATACTTAATTCCACAATTATGTCCATGGTATTTTGATAATGGAAATATGATGTACGTGTTAAGTTTGTGTTAGTCTCTAAAACTTACCTCTGTGATAGACCTCGTCTCCAGCTTGGAGTTTGATTGCATGTTCACTGGTTGAGGGATTGTGTTTCTGCAACTTGCACCATTTACAACTAGAACTTACATTTGCAGGATTCAGGTCACGAGAGCAAGAGCAAACAGAAGAGGGTAAGTGCATGAAACATCCACAACACATCAGACAGACACATTATAAACAAATCGTCACATTGGGCTTTATAAGATAACAATTTTGACAGGGTGCTTGCTAACAGTTTAATGAAAGTTGACTGTGTTCTGAGGAATAAGTATTTCTATTGCCTCAACAGGAAAAAACATTCTCTTCCATTGTCATTGTGAATAGACAACTTATATAAAGAAAAGATTAAGCACCCCCTATATTCAAAACTCAAAAGTGATGCTATGACAAATTCATGAAACTATGAATTTATCACTCTTATTACAAATGTAGATATTGTAAATAATTTCTTCAAAGAAAAATCGTCCACATTGAAGTTTTATTATATTACAACCAGATTTGTAATTGCACTGAATTTTCAACCAAAAGAAGTATGACTGCAGCGCCAAAGCTACGTAATAAACATTGGGTTTTAGATATCAAAAACATTTGTGTTACCAACTCGACACAAGCACATATTATAAAACTGTTTTTTCTTGCCAAATGACATCACTGGTCGTTTAATAACATCCCTATATGAAACAGTTATTTTCAATTACTGACGAAAAGGTTGTAATCATACAATTTTGGAATAAATTAAGAAGTCTTTTTTGAAGTTAATCAGTGAAGTCAACACGTCTCATTGATTTCGAGGGCTAATTGCAGTTAACAATGACCGCTGTTTTAATTAAGGGTTTTTTTTCTTCTAGAATTTGCGACTTTTATTTTTCGGTATAATAAAAGTTGTTTTTGACCTAAAAAGTACCACAAATTTATGAATTTGAATTTAAAAAAAGGTGAAACATTATTTGAATTAAATTTTCTCCCCTAAACTGCTTTATTATTGTTTTATCATTTCACACTATTATTTCCACTACCACATTGTCTTCTTTCTTATCTTATTGCTGTTGAAAAATCGTATGGGTGCTTAACTTTTTTCTTTATGTATATAAGTGCAATGTCAAAACCTAGTAACAAGTGCACTATTTAATGTCGTTAAAAAGGAAATTTTTGTTTTAATCATGTGGAGAGAATGGTTAACAGCTTTATTACCTAAAGCGATTGACATTAAAGGCTTTTTTAATGGCCAACTTAGATTGTGTCAGAAGATACGACTGTGCAGGCAGATGTGGAGAGGAAACCCCTGATGGGATGATTTTGTATCCCAGTTGAGCCATTATTATAAGCGTTTAGTCCTCAGAACAGGGTCAATTTTATGAACCCATATCTCACATATAACATACACAGTTGAAGGTGAAAGATGGCAATTTCAAAGAGTAGCAAAGTATTTGCATCCCGACAAGGAGCATGCTATCTTGCATCAATAAAATACTCTTGGACCCTGTTGAACCTTATGAGAGGATTTTAGATTTGCAAAAGTTGGATGGAATGTTGCAAAAACATTACAATACTGTCTGGAAGAACATTTCCTCAAGAGCTTTGGTAACAAAATGTTTCAATGAAAAACAGCAAAACACCATTTGAAACATTTGAAAAAGGATGATCAAATGTTTGCCCTATTGCAAAAGGCTGACTGAATGACCAAAATGTTTGCCAAATTATCAATTATTGCCAGAAAAGTGTACACCGATGTTGCCAAAACCTGAATGTTTGTCTTCTTGCAATTGAACCAGAATCAAAAGGATTGCCTTATTGCAAATTGTAACCCAATGATTGCAGTGAAGCTAATTGTAAGCAGTTAACCATCTACAACTGTGGTTGTCTGATATGTTCTAGAGTCCGTCCTATGAGAGAGAGAAGGATATGTACAGAGAGAAAGACAAAAAGGAGAGGAAAAGGGTAAGAGGGAAGAATTTCTACCATTTTGTACCAATTGCAAGTGGATTGGAAAGAGGATTCAGGTTTATATGTCAATGGATATATCTCTTGGTTTAATGAGCAAAATTAAGGAAGTTTGAGGAAGGACTGTCAAAATCTTCAAGTATAAAGAATCTTCAAAGGATGTTTAATAATTTTGTGAAATTTTTAATGCTATCACAAAACAAGATATTTTGAAAAAGGACTTCAGTACCAATGATGCAATGGAACTTGATTATTATTGTAATTGTTGTATTTGATAACCTGTATTTGGTGCTGGCCTTGTCACATGTCAAGAGATGGTATATTTGTTTATTGACCAAGTATTTTCAACACAGGACCACTCTAGTGAAATGCTAGACAACGAGAACAAGCGAAGACGCAGTGAGGACTACACAAGTAAGTATAAAGGAAACATCTCAAATGAAATGCTTATTGGTGTAAAAAAAAGCCATGAATTGTGTGGGAACATGATCAGTTTCAAAGGTTGACTGAAATGTTGCCTATATGATGCTCAACTCTCTTGCTAAATTTCAATGAATAACTTCTCTAAAATGGTTTTAGTAGTTTCTGAAGACGAAAACTGTGTACAGAGCATATGCCAAAGTGCAGCACAATGAGTACCTCATTGAACAATTTAAGCACAAAAAACACAAACATAATCATGATCTTCACTTAAAATTTTGTCATGGCCAAATGTCAGCAAAGTGTTCTTGCTAGAGTGTTGTTGCAGGGTGGTTCCACACAGATTTTCACATTTTTGGCTTCAATTAATTTATATATTATACTTCTTTTACCATTCTTTGCCCTTGTGCAAGTCATTTCATCCCACTAAGCATCAGTAACAAATGGAGCAGGTTGTCTGTAGAAATCCTGAATCGTTGTTGAGATTTTATTTATTTACATCATCAGCCGCATTTCAAGCTCAAGCTCAATAGTTCGTTGAGTAACTGTTCAGAAGATTATGCTCCTTCATCTATTCCTTACGTTAGTCAGAGAGGTATTTGATTGAATAAAAACAGGATCGTATCCATGTAGAAAATTTCAACAGTAGACGTTTTGAATGAACTAAAAATTATTTTCACTTGTGAAAAAGGTTTAATGAAACAAATTCAGAAAAACCTGTTGGAGGAAAGTGCCATTCAGCAAAACAAATACTAAATTAGGTATGATGGACATAAACGATTCTAAAGTTGGAAACGTAGATTGGTTTTTGAGAGAAACAGTTTTAGAAGTCAAAACGGATAAATTTTGAGTAAGTTGGCATCATTGTATTGACTTTCCAGAGTCGTCCAAGCAGAACGGAGAACCAGACCGCATCCACCACAGTCGTAGCCCAGACTACACCAGGGAGAGGTACAGCAGGGTGGGTACATACCTATAATCCCCATACTGGAGTCATCTTCCTTCGCAAAGCCTAAAACGCCAATTTCTGAAGTGTCAGCCTTGCTGCTTACCCATGAGTTCCTGTGCTTGCTCTCTAGCTTACTATGAGAGAAAGAAGTAGTCCAATTAAAAATTACCTGGAGGTTGGTATTAATGGCCTGTAGGGGCACTAATATCAGCACAGAATATTCAGCAGCAAGGCATAAAACTGACAGTATTGAAACTGGCGTTTTGGCTTTGCGTAGGAAGATGTCCTTGAGTAGATTCATTTGATTTTGAACTGGATAAACTCCACACACCAGCAACAAAGATTTTGTCAACAAGATATGTTTATCAATCTAGGTAGCCATACATCCAATTTAATATAGGTAGAGAAATTTCTAGGTTACTTGACCTTCGGTCTTAGATCGTTGATCATATTTCCTGCACACAAGCAACCTTTAAACATGTAAATCAGACATTATGCACGAGTTCAAACTTTTACATGCTTAACATTTTGTGAGGAGTACACACATCATGTCTTAGATATAATGTCTGTTTAAGAGAATGAAGTAAATAAGTATTAATAAATACCATCAAATTTGATAATGAAATTAAAACAAAAAGTGAATTTAAATGATAAAAATAGCAAAACTGTGAATTAGTTAAGCCTGTTACTGTTCAAATTAAATAAAAAATGCATTTGTATGCCAAAATCAATTCAAGTATTATTGCCTCATCGAATTCAACTTATTTGAAATTTAATGATAAATTCAATACTTGTTCAATGAAGAATCTACATGATTGCTTTTGACTGTTTCAGGACAACGCCTTTGACTCCGATGACTCTCCCGTCAAGTCGAAGGGGAAAGTGAAAAAAGAGAAACTGTATCCTTAAATAGTTTATACATAGATGTACCGGGAATCCTCGTATTTAAGCCCAGGGCTTAATTTCGAATTTCACCCCTTTCATATGAGAAATATATTTTCTGAAATTAAGCCCAGGGCGTAATTTCGAAGGGAGGTGAATTACAACAAAACTTGGGTTTTTTTAAATTTTACTTTCAATCTAAGGAATCCCTAGTAGTCAAGGGTTTATTTGTTAATGATCCCCATGCTGCAATGGCGAATGCAAAAAGAGAGACTTATTTTTCTTTTAAAAATGGATGATTACCAATATCAACCTTTTACTCTTTATCAGTTCCAGCTTTCTTATCATCTAATGTATTTATACTATTATGTTTGGTGTCTAAAATGGCATTTATATTTTCAGACCAATGCATTTTCTACGTTTGAAACCCCATTATCTATCGAAGCCTAAAAACAGGCAGTGATTCCATCGAAAATAACTGTTTTAGTCATTTTGAAGTGAGAAAATATGTTATCAAATTTAAGCCCATGGGCTAAAATACGAAAATCAAAACTCGTTAATAAGCCCATGGGCTTAATAACGGCAGGGCTTAAATACGAGGATTCCCGGTAGTCGTAGACCCTAGTACTTGTAAATCTCAGATTTCTCAAGCTGGAGGCCAATCACTGGATTTTATTATTATGTAAACTAGTTTTATCAATACATTTCAGTCACTCCAAAGTGTTTGACACAAATTGATTTTATGTGTTATTTGTCATAATCTACAAATAAGAAAATTTTAAAAAGACTGGCATATTTTTAAGAGAAATAAATCATGAAGTTTTCGATTACCAACAATAGATTCCCAATATCAGAATTAGCACGATGGATCATTACAGTATTTATCTACATTTTCATCCTTCCTTCATACAATGACATATAAGAAGAAATAACAGATGCTGTCAATATCTTATGTATTTCATTATTACACATGACAGCTCACTTAAAAAATTATTGGTATTATCTGCTAGAAGGGGTCGCCTTATATCTGAGATATGATTTTGACAGCAATTTGTGTGCCTGAGAAAGAGGGTCACCTTTCAACCTTACAGTTTTTTTCCCTTAACAGCTTTACAGATCATCTTCAAAGAAGAAATGACCTTTATGAAGTCAGACGACCATTGTTTTTTCGGCGTCTCAATATCACAGTGTACAGTTGATCATTACACATCCACAAAAGTATTTTATTTCATGTACAGACATTTCCTACCATATTTCCATGAACATAGGTGCCTTTTGCCTGTATAAAACATAGATTCACACAGTATTAGTGATGCCGTGTACAAATACTTCACATGTTGAGAATCACCGTTCATTATTCATTAAGTCAGCTTTACAATATTCTTGTGATACCAACTAGGCTTTCTTGTTTGAAATTGAAGCAATTCAGTGCAAGGCTACTTCCAAGTTGATAAACAAGATTTTTTAGCTCACCTTTACAAAGTAAATGTGAGCTTATGTCATGGCGCTTCGTCCGTCGTCCGTCTGTCTGTCCGTCCGTCCGTCCGTCCGTCCGTCCGTCCGTCCGTCCGTCCGTAAACTTTCACGAAAAAGACTACTCCTCCTAAACGAATTCAGATATCATTCTGAAATTGTAGTATGTTATACCCATGGTGATTCCTCACAGAAAGGTAGATGTTTCAGTTTTGAGAATCCAAGATGGCCGCCATGACAGCCATATTGAATTTTCAATTAGATTTCATGAAAAAGACTACTCCTTCTTAACGAATACAGATATCATTCTGAAATTGTAGTATGTTATACCCATGGTGATTCCTCACAGAAAGGTAGACGTTTCAGTTTTGAGCATCCAAGATGGCCGCCATGACAGCCATATTGAATTTTCAATTAGATTTCATGAAAAAGACTACTCCTTCTAAACGAATACAGATATCATTTTGAAATTGTATTATGTTATACCCATGGTGATTCCTCACAGAAAGGTAGACGTTTCAGTTTTGAGAATCCAAGATGGCCGCCATGACAGCCATATTGAATTTTCAATTAGATTTCATGAAAAAGACTACTCCTTCTAAACGAATCCAGATATCATTCTGAAATTGTAGTATATTATACCTATGGTGATTCCGCACAGAAAGGTAGACGTTTAAATTTTGAGAATCCAATATGGCCGCCTTGGCAGCCATATTGAATTTTCAATTAGATTTCATGACAAAGACTATTTCTTCTAAACCAATCTAGATATCATTTTTATATTGTAGTATGTTATACCTATAGTGATTCCTCACAGAAAGGTAGACGTTTCAGTTTTGAGAATCCAAGATGGCCGCAATAGCAGCCATATTGACTTTTCAGCTGCAGATGATACATCATTATTATTAAATTTTAAGCTTTCATCAAGTGATCACTGGCACCATATAAATTCTCTAATTTGAACTTACTAATCATAATATTATCTTAAATATGGAATATTTAAGATTGTCGTGCAAGTTGTTTTATATTTTTAAGTGTTTCTAAAAAAAATTAAGATGAAAGACAGACATAATTGATTAATTTGTTTAAAATCTTTATGGCAACTAGCTGCAAAAACCAAATCACATTAAACATGTTAAATTTTAAACAATGGTATCTCCCTTTTATTCCTTTAAATACCACACATAAGGGGTCAACCAGAGTTCAGATATTCCACTATCCACTAATACACATCCCAAGGCAGGCTGCTAGCATCACAGTGTCAGCTGCTAGTCTGTTGCATAATCAACTTGACCCAATTGATATGGCAGAGCATTATGCTATATGGCCATGGCCCATGTGTATGCAATAAAAGTTATGGACTTGTATTCTCATGACAGTGATATGTTCTTTCTAAGAATAACAACTTACACAAAACTTGTCTACAATTAGCCTTGTGTTTAGCAATCTACATGATAAGTTGATGTGGAATAAATATGAAAAAAATCGAAAAGGGTTTAGTAAGAAAAGTAAGGAAATTTGATTTGTCATATCTCTCTGTTGATTTGACAATGCAAAAATGTTTACCATTATAGTACTGTATGAGTGTTGAATAAATTGATACTTTAATGAAAGACATCTCATGGTCACTTGACATGTAAATATTATGTGAACAAAATAAACGTGTCTTATGCATTGCTGTGTTTATGACTTTCCTCTCAATCAGTCATTCATTTTCCTTGAAAAATCTGTACTTTTGGGATTCTCAATATCCCATGCAGCATAACCATCAGTGAAATAATCTTGAAATCATATTAATGATTCACTACAAAACAAATGTAAGTGGCCACCATCCTGTAAGTAATGAATGACATTTAAATGGATACACCTAAACCAATCAAGATATCATAATGAAATTAATACGGATGCCCACATAAAAGTAGCATTTTGAAGATGAAAAAGTACAAGATGGTCACCAATTCAGCCATAGATATACAAAAAAGTTCTACAAAAACCTACTGCTTGTTAACTTATCATGATTATATCATTCGTGTATTAATGTTTGTTCAAGCTCTAGTCGTTTCCAAAAGAAGACTAGTATTTTAAAAGATAAAAAAATCATGATGGCAGCCATAATCAATTATATAAAAGATGGTTACATGTATAATTAAATAATTTTACCACATCATTCATTTTAAGGTGAGCTTCTGTACCCTCGGTACTTTTATTAATTTTGTTATGAAGCTCTCTGTTTCTTGCTTTGATTTTTTTTCAGGGAAACATGTTAAGTTGACATTAAAGTAATTACATTGTTCACCAAAATCACTTCCTATGCAAGAATTAATTATTAGTATATAAAATTGGAAAAAATATTCATTGTCAAAGCAAACAATCTCAATATTTTTGATCTTGGATGACTAAGACATTAAAATTATTTTCATACCCTTTATGACAAGTAACTTATTTATGAATATTTTATGTCAACTGGCAGCTTTCATTTCTGAATCTGGTTAAGATGTGAAATTTTTGAAAGGCCATCATTGAAAAGGATAAATCATAATTAATCTATGACATGTTAGATGTGTGATTTTGAATATTTGGAGTGAATAGTGATATTGGTTTAATACTTTCCTTGCGAATTGGAATGGTGTGATCGTTTTAATTCCTTCTGATAGAGTTAAGAAACTGACTCGGTGATTAGAATGAAGTTTTCAAAATGAAGTAAAGTGCTTTATTTATTAACAGATTTGTTTTCTATTTTACAAAAATCATGATATTCAATTTAATCAAAGTTTAGTTTTTGAAAATCAATTTGTTATTGTTAAACAATGCATGTTGTGACCAACAATGTAAAAGGTTCTTCATTTAATGTGATTGTGACTTCAATGTTAAAGTGAACCAGTTATCATTTCACATCTTGCTATCCAAATTCAGGGAATTTTGTCTTATTTTCCATTTACTACACATAAATAGATTTGTGAGCATGAAATCATTTCTGTCATCCTAACCATAATCATACCCAACTTGTTAAAGAATTGTTCATGTTCATGACCTTTTGACTGGAAGAATTTCGTTCAGTTCCATATAAATAGAACACAGTTCTGGAATGCATTTCAAAGTAATGGAGTCATAAATGTGGAACACAAATTCCTACTAATGCAGTCAAAATGTGGAACACAAAATCCTGAAAATGCAGTCCAAATGTTGAACACAAATCCCTTTTAATGCAATCCAAATGTGACATGCAAATCCCTAATAATGCAGTCAGCAATGTGACAACACAAATCCAAAAGATAGTATTCTTGTTAAGCTGTCATTTATTGAAGGTGATTTCCATTAGAGCAGTCGGTATTGGATGAATTTCTTGACTTACTATGGAAAACCATAATGCTAAGAGGAAAAATAAGCAATTGCAAAGTCATTTATTAAAGGCAAAGTCCTGCTAAGCTGAAAAAGGTTTGACCATTTCAATACTAGACATCATTTCTGTGTTGAAATCAATAATTATTTTAGAAGAACCAGTACCATGTTTTGAAACACTTAGAACATTATTCATTCTCTTCTTTAAGTCTTAAGCTAACCAGTCCTATGATATGACATGACATTCAACAGACATGTAGCTATCAAGAAGCTCCTTTTTTGAGAATTGTTAAGTATGTATCATGTGTATTATATCATTGTTCACAATTGAATTTGAATCTGTGTTCATACAGTTTTGACATGTAATTAAACTTTGTACAGAATGAAAGGTGTTTTCATTTTGTTTTTCTTCATTTGTTCAAACATCTCACCCCTTGCAATGGAGCAAATTTGGTCAACGAGCCCTGTCCATATATAAGTGGGGCAGCCGGTAGAATAGAAACACAGAATAGAATCTTCACAAAAAATTAAGCAACCAAAAATCATGATACACAACCTTTAAAAAAATATTCGCTGGAATACAACCACCCAAAAACATGCAAATTTTATGACATGCATGTGTTTTGCATATTTTGCATGTTGCTTAATAATTTATGAGGAGTATACCTGAAGCTGTTGCTTGCCTCTTGAGTTTCTTTCAAATAGAAATAAGGACAATGTTAAAGAACATGTTTTATTCTCAAACAACCTTTTACATCAAGGCCACTTGTACATGACAATCTCTGAAATGATTTTGAAAGTATTTTTTTTAATTATCATAACAGATGTCCTAAATTAAGTTTTGCACTTTTTTAAGTGAGTATATTTAGGAAAGTTTTAACTGAACTGAAAACACTTAATCTTGAGTAAGGAAAGTTAAAATGGTCTTCTGGCATTCATTTTATATGACAAAGTCTTTAACAACTGTCGTCACTGAATCCTTGCAAAGCTTTGAGTAGGACCGTTCCATCCAGATGAAACGTCGGTTTTGAGTGAAATAGATTTGACACCTTATATATATTTAGCTCATCTTGAAAGTAATTCTTCCATCTTAAGTTGGATCCTTTAGGTGCACTTCCGGGTATCGAAAAACAGCACCAGTATTCTGAAAAGATTACAAATAGTATAAAACCGACATGAACAACACTATAATTGTTATCTCAAAACAAGTTCGAAATCTGCAATAACCCTAAGTTGTGTTTTGGCTTTAAGCAAATTGATTTTCTGGCAGCATAGAGGTCAACTTTAATTTTCTTTATTAATTACATATATCAAGTAACTTCTTCAGAAATATATCTTCGGTCTCCGGTCTGAACCTCTACTGTATGGATTTCGGGACTTGGTTCTACATCATCTATCAAACATGGTATACCATTATCATCTGTATTTGTCGCCCAAAGTTGTAGAAAATATCTGTTCTCTGATAATGAGATTGAAAACTGGAAAATACGAATCAAGTCCAAATGCATTAGCATGATAACACTGCTGTCAGTTGAAATGGTGTCATTGTCAGACCTTCAAGCAAACCCAAAGCAATCATGATAACGGCAGAACCATCTTGTGATTGCCCGGTGGTTCAACAATATTATTTTCCCTTGAACCAATTCTCTGTACCGCGTTCCTCCACCATCCTGCAGCCACGCAATTGTTCTTCATCTGTGATAGTTTCAGCCCATACTCGTTGGTTTCATAGCAATGCATATCCACGATAGTGTTGCGGGCTTTCTTCCTGCATTCATACTAGCAGCCGCGATATAAGTGAAATACTCTTGACAGCGGCGTTAAACCCCAAATAACCTCACCTCACCTTCATCTGTGAATATGCCAAGAAGAAACAGGTTTGCCCTAAACGTTGAGAAATATAATTGATATCAAGTCAGACGCACCTGTCCTCGGGTAGTTGAGCGTTAGTAGAGATAAACTTGGCTATACTGGTGGCAAGTTGAGGTTTGTCCGCCTGGGTGACCTTGTTGCTGTTGTGGTGGAGGTCTACGTTCATCATGGGCGCCGTGGACGCTGCTCGCATCATGAGCACGTCCGTGTGGAGCTCCAGGGTTATCAGCTGTAGAGACAGTATATGCATGTTTATTCTTGAGCAAAACAAACATCACCAGGGAAAGTGAAATATACTACTCTGCCTTACATGTTTCTACGCATAGAAAAGATACGACTTCAGAGCGGAAATCTTGTTGAAATGTGTTCGGTATGTCCTAAACTAAAAACTGTCATGTTAAAAAACAATGAGACTGACAGTCTACTGAAAACTCACCAAAGCATGATCAAAACAAGGGTCCCTGAAACTGTTTGCATAGACTAAACGCCATGTGCTGGGACCTCTATGAGTTGCCCTTCAACGTGTAGTGCATTTTTCATGAATAATTTGTGTACAAAATCCATACCATATAGATGCTGCTTTCAATTGAAAATTTGTCATCGACACAAGTGAGCAAAACGATCTTGATAGAAGAAATCTGTTTGAGGCTACAGGCTGGTTCAACAGATAAGTTTCTGCATTCTTTCATTCATTGCAACCAAGTCTTTGTGCAACAATCCTCCGAGTGCAACCATCCCGCAGCCAAGCAATAGCTTCTTTTGAGTAGTATATATACGTCATAAAGGGGCAGTAGCACGTTTTTTGATAATTTTATATTTTAAATTTTTCACTGATAGTTGTTCCTTAATGCTAAATGTATTATTTTGATAGTGTCAAAAATCTCATAACACAAATCAGTTGTCCACATTAAGAAGACAAAATATGAAGATTCACATAAAATCCATTGGCGGCCATTTTTGTGTGAACACCTTTAATTCATTTTGTGTAAGAAAAATGAATCTCATGGCTAAACTTTCGTTATATATTTGAATTATTACTGCTCAATTTAGTTTAAATGCATTATCTTTCAATTGGAACCATTTATTTTCATTTTCCTGACATCACCTCATGTTCCCCCTAAAAACGTGCTACTGCCCCTTTAAGGACTAAACACATCAGGCTTTCCAAGTTATATTCTATTGGACAAAAGCATTACCAACACGACATACAACCCGTGTAACAGTTTATTGTCTTAATTAGCAAAAAGAAGACGTTTTAGGCAACCATTTGCTCTCATTCGTACTATTGCAACAGATACTGAATTCTTCTTCCTTCTTATTGTGTCACTTTAAAACTGTACATAAAAGAACTCCATTACTAGGCGAGATGGGATAGTGAAATAGCGCTATTTGACATGTTTTATGACGTGTATACAATTCATGTCAAAGAAGGTTTCCTTTGTCTTAGAAATATTTTATTGATTTGAACTTAAATGTCAAAAATTGTCTCATGAATGAATCTAAAACAAAGTGTTTGAAATACAGTTCATTATTTTAATAAGCAAAAAGAGGACGTTTTAGCAAACACTTGTGCTTATTCGGATTACACCAAATACTGACCACACCCCATCAACTTTATGTATGTAACCCTAAACGTTCTGAAACTATTCCATTACTAATCAAATACAACAATTAGCAGTATGTTACTTTATCTTGTAAAGGATCATCGAACTTAGCAACACACAAACCTATCTTTATGTGGATCACCGATCTAACGCTATCGATATCCACCCAGTCAATAAACTACCCTGGCTGAAATAATCCCTTTTTGTAGTCCCGTGGCACAACTAACGAGGCAACCTCTCTGATAACTAAAAGCCTTGGCCGTGGTCTTATTACGAGGGTCGATATATACTACAAGTCCTTTTGAGTACAGATTTACGTATAGATTTATGAATGTACATGGTATGTTTACTGAAGGGGCATGAAATAATGTCAAATATAAACTCAACAGTCAACAAATATTTAAGATAATTTTGTACATACATACATACACACATACACACACACATACATACATACATATACATACATTACATATACATACATACATACATACATACATACACACATACATACAAACATACTGTTACTTTAAATGATAATAAATTTGCAAACTCATTTTTTTCAGTAATAAAGTTTTAAATTTGAAACAAGTGTGTGTTTAAATTCTAAGCAATTTTTCGCTTGTATATGTATGATTTAAGGAGCATGTCTGCATTAATGGTAAAATTTCATAGACTCATAGTTCATACATTTGAGGTGTGCAAAATGGTATTTGTTGTTCCGTGATTGGCTTTCTTTTATTCTATAGCAAATTTTTCTTTTAAAGCAATAATGTAAATGCCTACCATCATTATCAACGGCATACACAAACGTATTCAAAATAGTGTCCTTTTTAAATTGAATATATTTATCATAATCGCGACAAATGACATGAGAACAAATAGAAATATAGTTGTATACTGATAAACAATTGATTCAAACAACAAAATACATTGGAACACATTACCTTTTTTTCTGTTCCAAATAGTTTTGCTAGATATTCCGTTATTTTGCTGAGAAACTCCTTGGATATGGACTGCCCTGGGACATTTGTTCTCATCACCATAGCAACGGAGGCCATTGTGTAAATTATTATTGAATTGACTTTTTAACTTTCCACACAATATCAACTTGAACGATAGAGCTTTAGTACGTAGCCACCTTTAGAGACCTTAGTTATCAATAGAAGTGTATATTCTTCAATGAAATAGAAATACAAATTCTTAAGTTGCAACTCCAATGAATACATTCAACAAGATCCGAAAGCTGCTTTCGTGAATTCAAGTTCTTCGAGCCGATTTTAGCTGAATGCGAAAATACTATCAAATTCCACCAAAATCTACGTCCAAATGATCTTCAATCTTCAAAGAAAATGTTATGGCAAGTCGTCTTCAGAATTAATGTCTCCAAGTATATAAACTCGAGTAGATCCAAAATGTACACACGCTTCTTGATCAATAAATCAATCCATGTAGGCCTATCGTTTTTTGTTGTCCGAAACTTTAAACTGGATAACTCAAACAGTCCACAGAAAGATCCTGAATGACAAACCTACTAGTTTTCACCTTCCATTCTTCATAACATTCCACACTATATTCCAATTTAGCCTAAGACTGCTTCGATTTCACCGTTACTGCAAAACTACAGTCTCTCCATATCATTAGAAATCAAATTCTTGACTTCGGATATCTAATAAGATTTCAAAGTTTTATTATCTATGACGACTTTCCACAAACATTGAATCCAAATCAAACACTTTTCTCGAGCCTCGGTTTCCCAGCTTATTTGTCTTGGTAAGTCACTCAAATCTTTTGAATGATTGATCTGTCACTTTAATCCCCACAGATCTCTGTTTATCTAGTGTCGACACGACGAGTGTACTGAAGAATTTACAACTGAAATCCAGTCCCCTTGTATGCAGTGTATCAATCTATGTTTGTCAAAGCTATAGTGTCAAGACATTAACCCTTTATTACAAGATCGCAATGACTGATCATACAGTGTTCAAATGTTGATTAACTGATCGCGTTACAGCAAAAGTACGTTGTAAAATAGTTGTTTCAATTAACATGGTGTTTTTTTATAAAGTGAAAGACTGAGTTTTCGTCAAGCACCGCTTGGGTAAGTATTGCAGCTATATGCGGCGCATTTTATAAATAAGTACTTAAAGTAGAGTGACAATATTAAGGTAAAAGGTTGCAATTCTGATCGGAAACCGTATAGTATAAGCGACTCCTTAAATTATTTTTGGCAAAATCGGTTTCTAAGTCAGATAAAGACTGGCCCATATGTACCAATAAGCATATTTTCCCCAAACCTTAAATCTATCCAATATTGAGTAACCATACATGGCGAATCTGTTCCATTTTAAGAATTCTCGTCATTAAGTAAATATGAAAATACGCGTCTCAATATTATTGGTAGATAACTATTACGACGTTGATATAAGTAAATATTTTATATACTTCTAATGTAATATTTAACATCATATTACATACTCACGAACAAGTCAGCACTAGAAGGCATAAACATACTCAGAAGTAAAAGCGTTATTGTATCCATATCACTACATTCACAAGTGTGCCTTATCCTACATGGTTAAAGGTTACTGTTTACATGTACATGTATTTCAAAGCAATTATCAACCAAATATCAGTCTATGGCACCACAAGGGTTAAACAGTAGTTGGTATATGTGTCAACCCTTACCCTGACTACCCCAGTATGCCCCGGGTCGATCAGAGGAGAAGTATTGATTTCTGATCGATAACCGGTCACACGGAGATCAGGATTAATTTGGGTTACGTGTTTGAACTTGTATCACTAATTATACTTAATGATACTATAAAGTAATAATTTTTCAAGAAAAATATTTATACCCTGGTTTTCGCCAATGAATTTATTCATCATTTTGTGAACCCATTTTATTCTTTGAACAACTTATCTAAAAGGGGACTTTGGAATGAATAAAAAATAATTTAATACGGATTTGAGGAATTTTAAAACGAGTAGAAATAAATACTCATGTACGTTTACCTTTGGTAACAATTACCTACACTATAATTATATAAGTGTAAAGTTACAACTCGACAAAGGTAAATGTGTTAATGAAAGTTCCTAGGGATACTTGTAGTAGGCTAAATCACAGTTTATCAAAATCATATTTCTTTGAAGGTAGACTAAATTCTTTGAATATGTCTGTAGAGAATTCATACTGAAGCATAATTGCGGAAGCATGTTCTTGAAATTCTTCATTACAAACGTATTCCCACTTTCTTGGAAGGGAATTAAGGATTTATAACATCCGCTTCTTTCAACATGGATGAACGAATGTGTTTTGTATCTACGCTTGTATTCAAAACATTGAACAGTAGTCATACAATAATAATATTTATTACTCTCCCGTTGAAGATATCGCTGTTTAATAAATCTACAATGTTATTACACATTGTGTAATAACATCGCGCGCTGACCGAATGACGTGACGTAATGATGACGTCACAATTGTTAAGTATGACGTCATAATGTCAGCGGGCCGGCCGCGACAGTCATGTTGGCGACTTTCTTTGTTTTTTTACGATGTTATTAAGCAAGTAATAAATAAAATACTAAACTCGGTCCCGTTTCATAACATTTTTATGAAACTCGTGAATGGTATAGGTATTTAACTCGCTTTCGCTCGTTAAATACCAATCCATTCACTCGTTTCATAAATATGTTATGAAACGGGACGTCGTTTAGTATTCTCTATGAACATACTGATCACGACAGCCCATTTCAATACATAACATCAAGTGATATTATATGATCCTGTTCAGCATATATTTCTTTGAGTTGCGAAAAGAGGCAGTTTGATTAAATCGACCGAGCTCCAAGAAGTAAAATTGTACAACAAAAAAATGACACTCTCGGGGTTCGATCTCATTGCGGTTGGAGTTTCTCTTGTGGAGGGGAAGCTCCTTGAAGGAACCACGTTCGATTCCCGAGAGCGTCAATGTTTGAAACTTGTATTCCCCGTCGATTTTAATCAGACTGCATGTTGAGGTTAGCTATCAGATGAGAAAATGTTAAGTTCTCTACAACGACGCAAGAAGGTGAATCTAAAAGTCGTAATATCAGAAAAAAGAAGTTGTTAATTTTATGTACAGTCTTCTCGTGTATATTTGTTTACTCGTATAACATGTTCTCACGTTTCAGTTACAACCTGTTAACATTTGGATTTCAAAGATATTTATTATTCAATAAACTTTCAAAATAAAACAAGTAGAAAACAGTGAGTATATATTATTGTAGATACACATAATAATAAGGAGTCTTACATACGACATTAGCGTACAAAGAGATTCAAAGATCTAAGCAGATTGTCCTCAACAGAAATGCACCATGTTGCTTAACAAGTTTAGTTCTGAATATGAACAATAGTAATACTTATATAATCATTGTATTCATAAACTCTTACTATGTTTAAAATTAACATGCCTTGAAGTACCACATTAACGCTAAGAGTATGTAATGACCATTATGCTTAAAACATAAAAAATACACATTAAGCATTTACTGAAAAACGATTTAATCGAACATCCTCCTCAGGCTGTTACGGTAAAAATATGCTTTCTTATATTTTTATATGTACACATACAAGATTTAAGCTACGACTTTTCGATATATGCCAAACGTTCAGACGGTTGCATATAGATAACAATTGCTATCAGATAGCGTTAATTTTGCAAGGGCCTATCGTTAAACCGTATCTTTATTGATTTGACCATAAAACATACAATCGTGAGTAAACAGATGTAAACGTATTGAGTAAAACATTTTGACAATATGAAAAGCATATCAACCATCCTTCGTGCGTGTTTCATTGTAACAACAGTATACAGTTAATGGCGTTCATTTCAAGATCCATTGGCGCCGGAACTGACGTCACAGAACGTCAACCTTGATATGCCGTCATGAATTGAACTCCCCTCCGTAAACCAGAGCATTCATCTGAAAATATAAAGTGACCATTTAGAAAAATCTCGTTGATTCAAAAGAAGGCAAATATGTACAACTTATCCTCATTGGATATATGGTATCTTAAAGTGACACGTAAAATACATTTTCAATTAATTCTCATTTGAGGGTGAAAACAAAATGTCAAGGGAGATTAATAAACTTACAGGCAAACGAAAGTACACACTTCAGTTGGTTTTATCATGATATGTAAGATTTTTCATTACACATATTTCGAGCTTTAGATGTCGTATTCACAAACTTATAAGAACAAGGGTTAACTCCTCGTTCAAAGAATACTTCAAAATTAGTTTTGATATAACACATATATTCATCCACCAGGAAGACATATTTTATGTGAAAAGCAATAAACGTACTTTTTTTAACATATTGAAAACATTTTAAACAATGTAGGGGTCATGATAGTGTTAATTCTATTTTATCCCTGCCGAAATTAAACAATTTAACCAAAAATTAACCATACACCAATTTTTCAATTCACATCACGGCAAATATGTCTTATTGTCAATATGCCATAACTTATTACATCATATGTCTCTTAGACATTTAGTAAATTTTAACAATCTGGGGTGTCTATTTCTTTTGCCTGGCGGTTTAGAATTAACTTGTGATCTGATTTACCCAACATAGCATAAAGGGTTATTTGACAAGTCTAAAACCAAAACTTTTGAACATCCTCTTTTTCAATTTTTAAGTTTCCAACAATAGACAATGGTGACGAGAACAATTGTTCTATTATATACTCGTTTGTAGGTACATTAACTTACATGGACGATGAATATGTAACAAACAGACATCAGCAAGATAATGGAGGCGACGAAGAATATCAGAGTCTTTTTCATGAAATCCTGAAAATAAAAGAAACTTTTTTATTATTTAAATTATGAGTTTTCAAGTGATTCATTTTCTAGTTATAAACGTAATGGTTTAAAGAGCCATGTGAACAAAATGATAAAAAAATACGTGGAACAAAAGAATATACATGAAACTAAGATTTTAATCTGTTAAAATTTCCTAAAATTCTTAGACTTCATTTGCTTTTATCAATACACAAATCCTGACGTCACGTCATGGTTTGCAGGTCAAATACTAGACCACATGTAACAGTAAATGCTTACTTATTATTTATAGGATGTAGGTGCACTTATGTCAATTTTATCTGACTGAATATCATTCGTTCAAACGATTTTTTTTGAAATAGCAAAATATAAAAACAATCACTTTTACACACAATTTTTCTAAAAATATTATAAATGAAGTAGATCCTTGATGATCATTATTTTGAATACCCAAAATTGATAATATAAATGTGAATGAATGTACACAAATATCAAAAAGAGATATCATTTCAATTCCAAGGCTAATAAATGTTCTGGACATGTGACAAGTGTACAGTATCACCATTCATCGAAACCTCTCTATTGGAACGTCTGATCATAAATGTACACTTCTACAGGAGAGGAACTAATTCTGTTGTAATATTAAAGTTTTTACATAAAAAGTGCCTTTTCTAAGTTCTAAAATGATAAGCACAAATTCTGTTACATTCAACAAAAAGATTGAGTTTCAACACAAAAATTTGATGATGATTTTTATGATGTTAGTTATAACGTTGATGATAGTGATGATGATGGCCGTTATAGACGACATCGATTATAATGATGACGACGACATTGATGGTGCTTACCCAAGTCCTGTCAAGAAACACAGCCACAGCGAGGTACTGGAACATCTGCTGGGTGAAGAATCTCCAGAGCCACAGGAACACCCACGTTGTGATGGAGTGGAGCAGGGTTGTCTGCACTTTCTGTAACAGAATTCTAAGTTATTACACGAGCAAAAATGTAATACAAATTTGCGCAACGACTTAATATTTTTAAAAGTAGTTTATAACATTCAAACTATGAGCTTTAAAAAAACCGTGAAACGATGTTAGGTTATGTCTGGTAGATTATGAAGAGCAGGAACATAATAGTTGCTCAAAATGAAAAGGAACTAAACGCACATTTGTACTTTCGGAGAGTGGTTATGTTAACAATTTATCAGATTTAAAAGTAAAGAGTTAAAGAGTGTGCACAAGAAAAAGGTAGGGTAAACTTGGTAAGAAATTCAACAACTTACTGTTAGATTAGCATCTGGGAATTGCTGCTCCAAGAACTTCTCCAGGTGTATAATGAAGAAAGCTAGGTATGTATAAGCTGCTACAACTGTAAGTCCGTATGTACAGAAAACACCAATAATGTTTGCTTTAGTGGGAATGAACTGGTTGCTCAATAGAGCACCACTCGATCCATTGTCTCTCCGTCTTTGGAAATATTGCAACTGACCATAACACACTCCTGCACAAAAGAAAAGTCCCTCAATAACGTCAAATACGGTATTTGACGTCGTCCCGTAGACGCCATTGAATGACGTATACATCGTACTACCACTACGACATCGGTAAACGATGCCTGCCAAGCACACCAGCCAGGTACGGAGCTCAAACAAGACAACGCCCATTTTACGAATTCGTAGACTATCTGAGGACACGAGCTTGCCTACGAAGACGCTTACAATGACGTGACCCGCCATGATGGCGTTGGACGAGACGACGTTGTAGAGACCAGTGACGTAGTTGAAGTTGTCGGCGAGGGGTTTGATGATGTACTGGTTCGTGTGGTCAAGCACGAGGAGGCGGATGGTCAGTGGGTGGAACACGTACACGGGGTGGAGCAACTGACCACTCGACTCGGCCTCGCTCACAAGAGTGGTGCTCTGGAGCTTACAATATAATACTATATCCATGACAACATAGTATAGCAGCGTTAACGTAAGTACAACGCACGATCCATCTCGTAAAATGTTAGGTGTCATTTTGTTGATTTGATCTTTTTCCCTACAAAAGTTCGAATATCATTCTTTCACATTATGTCAAGGTCACTTCAATTATAAGGTCAAGGTCAGTCATAATATTTAGGGTATCTATAACTGTCAAACTGTTGTTTCGATTGTTAAAAAACCCCAGCATTTGGATATTAATAAAAGTGTCACAGTTAATTTAGAAGGTCAATGTTGGGGATGACTTTCCCGTAAGGTCATGTTCATTATTTGGTCCACTTAAAATAATTATGTTGATCCTTGATCTTGAAGGAAATGGTAAATCTGCAAAAGAAAAAGAGATGAGAAATAAAAGTGCAATAATTTGTGGACATTCACTATTTAGAGAGGCAACACACCTTTTAATCTGCTGTAGTAAGTTACCGTATATCCTTAATTACACGCAGGGCGTCTATTATTTTCAAACGTTTTACACCATATAGGCGTATATTTGAGGCAGGCTTCTATTGAAGGCAGGTTTTAATTTAGTAATAAGAGGTAAAATGCCCAATTTTTTTTTTTAATATGGAGAATATTTCATGCTCCATATTTCTCCGTTGAAAAACAAACAGGCGATTTTAAAACCCGTTTTCCCGGCGTTTATAATTAATTAAAGCAGGCGTTATGTTTTTCAGAAAACCAAATGCAAGAGCGTCTATTTGAGGCAATCGTCTATTCAAGGCAGGCATGTAATTAAGGAAATACGGTAAACTCTGTCAGCAACCAGAGCTACGTTTATCCTCGGTTGCTTTAAGTTATTTGCGTTTAACCATGACCGCGTGGCGGTTAAAATAATTGTATTAACCAAGGAAACAGTTGGAGCATTTTAACCACAACTCTTTAATTTTGAATTATAAGAAAATAGCCACGTTGTTCGAGAAAATGATACACAGGATCGACATCATAATGGGATTCAAAGAGATTTACAACAAGTTTCCTCAAATAGGGTTTAAAACATCGGTGTACGATCATTTCAATATTAATTTTCTTAAATTAAAGTTCTTATTTTCGATCAACCTGTGATTCATTGATAAAATACGATTTTTTTTATTTTAGCTTAATTGTCATTTTAAAAAAAGAAGAAAAGAATGTGATTTGGTTATTATAACACACACACCATAAGGATCGACATTAGACTGAGAACTTTTTAACAGGGCAGTAGCACGTTTTTTGAACATTTTATATCTTAAGATTTTCACTGATGATTGTACGTTAATGCTAAATGTATCATTTTGATATTGTCCAAATAAAACAAACCAATCATCCAAAGCCAGAGAACAAATGATAAACATTCACAAAAAGTCAATTGGCGGCCATTTTTGTGAACACCTTTAATTCATTTTGTGTAAGAAAAAGAAATCGCATGGCTGAACTCTACATTATATGTTTGGTTACTGCTTCATTTAGTTTAAATAAACTGTCTTTCAATTGGAACCATTTAATTTCATTTTCATGACAGCCCCTTTAAAAAAAAAAATTAAAAAATCTCATTTTGTATTCTTGATATTTCTAGATAGTTTAGTACAGTCATAGATGAGGAGTACATGGAACCAATTAAAAGGCTTCTTAACGTACATACATTATTGGGCAGGCATACAGAATGATTACATTACATGTTTACAAGAACTAAAGTAAATACAAGTAACTGTTAATTGAGCTGAGTTTCCTCTAATTGGTCACGGTATCACGAGTAGAGTGATTTACTCGATCATTACCAACATACCATGGTTTGTTGACCCTTGCTTTCTAATTCATGGACACAATTAGTGTATTCTCACACATGGTATACGGATAAATGTTCTCACGATCACAATCGTTACAGATTCTCGTTCTTCGTCGTTCTAATGATTGTAGACTGTCAATTGTCTCTGGAACGTCGTTGATTTATCATTTTAAAGGAGGGGTTTTAGAATTGATTTTAAAATGATCACTATATAACTGACGGAATCGGGGAGTACAAGAGAAATTTAAACGACCCTGTAGTATATACACTCTTAAACACTGAGAGAACCAAAACCATAGTTCCGAATATATGAAATTAACTTTTCGAGATTTTATTTCAATCGATAAACGCAATAGATAAAAAACAACATTAGTCTTCATTGAGACATCGAGCATTTGACGGAAAAGAATGAATAGAAACATATCGATCACACCTTTTTAATGTATATACGATATGAATTTTAGTTTTCTACATATTCCTCTAGATTATCGATAACAGTTGTTGAAATAGCGTTCCCGGTACGCGAACATGTCGCACGAACACACCAAGCATCCTAATTGTAAACATCACACGGAAATAAAGCGTGTAAAAAGCTAAGTGTGTCTTCAAAACTCCGTTAAACTATTTACACCATTGCACACAAATTCAATACCACATATCCGCAATAAGCTCCATATAATGCATTTCCCCCAAAAAAATTCAACACATTTACATCGATACGTATATGGTCAACATCGAACCATGCAACTGTACGTGTTAATACAACATTACATAAAAATAAGATGACTTATTGCAACACAAATTCATTATAAACATGCATATTATAAAGTTGATGTTCTATGAAGAATAATGTCACAAACACACTCACCAAGACGTACAAATGTACAGAATGTACATCGCAACCACTCGCCTACGGGTTTGACCTAAAATCTATTTAAAGCATCCAGGCGTTTCATCGCTCAAGTGTACGGAGCTCGGAAGTTTCTACAGAGGGGATGTTTTTTGTACCACTGAACTGGTAGGCCGCGTTATGATGGTTAACATAATGTAGTTTGATTTGAACAAATGTATTTATATAAACTGATGTTTGCATATACACATTGCATTCAATTGACGAAGAAAGCGTTTAGCCCTATGAAACGCTAAAAGCCTTAGAAGTGATACCTAGAGTTTATTAAGGTGAATTTATGCTCATTTCTATCCATGCTTTTATTCCGGGCTTGTTCACAATATATCATAGATGACTGACGGAAACCGGTTTTAACATAATAGGCCTAAACGTTTGTCTAGAATAAAATGAACACATAAATACAAATATATATATATACGAAACCACATCAAGCTGTAAAAATCTAAGACAAAATAAAATAAGACAAACGAAAACAGTAAAAAAACACGAAAAAATTAAGGCATTAGTAACATCAAAATACTTATGAGTCGTGTATAAAACGAAGTAAAATTTGCAAGGCTCCCATTTAAACTTTGGTGGTCGCATTTATTCTTTCTTTCTTTATACTTCCATTTAAGAACGTATGGTTTTATTTGACAAACGTAACGTTGTCTCTAGGACACTTTCTATATGTGAAACAACAGCTAACGCAAAGACAATAACTTAACCATTGCATGGTGTTCTGAAAACTTTCCTAAATTACCGGAGCATATGCAGAGCGACTAACCTCAATTACACGCATTTACTCGTATAGTAAGAAATACTCTACCACACCGCAAAGCAAACTATTCAGTTCAATATATGATCGAGGCTATTTATAAAGATTAGACCCACACAAGTCCTAATAGATATAACATTTAAAATATTCATCATATTTAATTAAAACAAAAAAATTGGGAGGGGGGGGGGGGGGGGATTTTGCAATTTTTAATGATGGATTTGTCTAAGCGTTATGAAAATGTATTTTAGAAGACTAAAAATAATACACGGTCATGAAGCAGGACTAACATTTTAGATATTTGTTGACTATGATTTTGAGGTACACTAATTCATTAGTTTTAAAATTATTCAATAAACTTACCTTTTGTAAATGCTTTCCGAATAATTTATAGTTTATGGCTTATGCATGCGATACATCCAGGAGTATCTCTACCTGTAATGAAAGTAAATAAATCAGGAATTAATAGTTAGAATAAAAATCACAAGTCATGTCTTAAAATGATCCGTTAGGTTGAGTCCTTACGTTCGTGACTTACATATTTCACAATACAATAATGAGTACCTTACCCACCAGTCTAATACTCGCACTGTAGTTGACATTTCTCTGAGGCTTTATGTTTTGAATTTTTCATGAATCGTTTTTGAAAAGTGATATTTTTCATAGACGGATTATTAGTCTACATACGCAGTCTATGTATTACCCGGACTAAATCAAACTTCATTTCCAAATAAACAATTGACGGATTTTTCATCATAACGAAGTAATGAGATCAAATATTGTAATTCAAACAAATAAATATCTATTATTTGAGATGAGACATTTTCCTTTCTTGCATGTCTGTGTATTAGTAAAAATGGTATATTCGCCCTTTGTGAAATACATATACATAACATACCTAGCCTATTGTTAAATAGATGAACGTGAAGTTAACTAGCGTTCCAATGTGTACTTACGTTAGTGAAATGAAGATATGAAGCTATGTTCAACAGCACCACCGCAAGACCACCGAGATACCATGCGCTTGAAACAAACACCTGAAGGTAACAAGAATGCATTATTGAAATGTTCATGCATTGCTTAAAGGGGCAGTAGCACCTTTTTGGGATGGGGGGGGGGGGGGGGATATAAGGTGATGCCAGGAACATGAAAATAAATGGTTCCAATTGAAAGACAATGTATTTAAACTACATGAAGCAGTCAAAAATCAAATAGATAATGTAAAGTTCAGTCATGCGAATAATGTTTCTTACACAAAATGAATAAAAGGTGTTCACACATAAATGGCTGCCAATGGACTTTATGTGAATCTTTATAATTTGTTCTCTGACTATGGATGATTGGTTTGTGTAATGAGATTTTTGACACTTCAAAATAATACATTTAGCTTTAACCTACATTTATCAGTGAAAATTGAAAATATAAAATCTTCAATAAAAAGACGAGGCTGCATTACTAAAGGTACTAAAGGTTCGATAAAAAATGCAAAATAAGTTGGTGTCAACATTTCGGGATTTAAAAATGTTTCTATTGTATCGAAAAATAGACATCCTTCAAAAGAACATATTGAACGGAAATGAGCTAATCAATAAAAAACGATGAAATTTTTTTCAAAATATTTAACATAATACGGACCTTAACTCAAAATAGTCATGACGGTTTCGTTAAAGTGGTAATATAAACTTACAAACCTATTGTACCGAAACAAATATGACATCCTTCAAAAGAACATATTAAGCGGAAATGAGCTAATCATTAAAAAACGATGAAATGTTTTTCAAAATATTTAACATAATACGGACCTCAACTCAAAACAGTCATGAAGGTTTTGTAAAAGTGGAAACATAAATTTACAAACCTTTGTATGGATAATGAATGCAGAATATTAACACGCACGCAATGGGGACCTCAGGACAGGAAAGGACACAGATTATTTTGAAATTTTCTATCGGACACGACAGCAAATGCGTTCACAATGAAAAATCGCAACGTGTACTCACTGTGCGATAACTGGAGTCATGCATAAACTGTTATTAATATTGTATCGAGTATAATTAGTATGGCTAGCGGATAGTGTCACGCTAATTAAGTGGGTCGTATAGATGCAGGCGGGCTAGTGAACTGTTGGAGTTTGACATTTTGTGTTTCACGGCAATCACCGTGATTGTAGGTGCGTGGAATAATTAGTATCGATAAGTGTTAAAGGGACACAATCGCGTTATTTTATAGAAAATACATTTAATTGGATTACTTTATGACACGTTTGACACTTCTGAATGACATAAAAGTACGAAATTTATTTAAAAAGGATTGGATGTTGCTGTTTCACTGAACGTTCGTAACTAAGAACGTTCGTAACTAAAAACGTTCGCAACTAAGAACGTTCGTAACTATGAACGTTCATAACTAAGAACGTTCGTAACTAAAAACGTTCGCAACTAAGAACGTTCGTAACTACGAACGTTCATAACAAAGAACGTTCGTAACTAAAAACGTTCGCAACTAAGAACGTTCGTAACTAAGAACGTTCGTAACTAAAAACTTTCGCAACTAAGAACGTTCGTAACTATGAACGTTCATAACTAAGAACGTTCGTAACTAAGAACGTTCGTAAGCAGGAACAACCAAACCATAACGCTGAGATTCATTTTACGGAAAGAGGCCCAGGCTTTTAATCTTGTATTGGTTTATTTACGTCGTCGCAGCTACTGAATTATCCATTTTGTAATATTATTTCACAATGCAATTTAAGAATTTAAAAGTCATGTAAATACAATATTGAGCATATTTTCAAATTTCAATACGCTTGAGTGTTGAAAGAAATATTAATTAACGCTACTCGAGGTAAAAATTCTAGATATACGAAGTGAGGGTTAAAATATCCGGACAAACCCAAACGACTTATAAAGACGTTTTAATCAAATAAATCTTACCCAAATCTTGTCAATCACTATGGCGATGACGAGGTAATGGAAGAAGGTTTGGCCAATCAGACGCCAGAACCAAAACACCCACCAGGTTGCGCATGCGTGGAGAGCTAGTGTCTGGACGGACTGTAAAAATGACATTGAAAAGTTCCAATTACATAGTTATTTTAGAGAAACACAAAAATGCTGACATTTAGAAAAGATGAACACGATGAAAGAATCAGAGGTTATATTAGATCCACAGGATCATGTATCGCTTAAAAAAGCGTTAGAAAGATATACTCACAGACCCTATCCTACTTCTATATTGAAGGAGAAGTTGGGTTTGGTCTAGACTATCCATGTCTTTTGTAATTCTGTTTTAAGCGATACATGTCCCTGTGATGGGGTCTAGATGGCAGACCTATTAACAAAATTTCGCCAAGCTTCGTTTTGAAGAATATAAACACTCATCAATTAAGATACAAATACGTATGTTTTTATACTTTAAACATATTTCTTGTGGTGTACAACTTGATGTATCCTTATGACAGCTTCTTTGAGAAAAGATATATTGAGAGCCTTAACGTATAATAATGCATGATCTTTTTTTAGTTCATTAAAAAATGCTATCAAATGTCAATTGCTACTTGAGAAACGTGTCAGGTTGAATTCCGTGTGACCTTTACTGAATGACGTGCATGGTAAGACAAAAGTACGAAATGGAGAGGGTACTGGTTTTTGCAATCAATATTGACGGTTTGGAAGTACGACATGTTTGAAATATTATTATTGAAGATGAAAGATTTAGTTAAGTGAGGAACTATTGCTTGCAAGACGTCACAATATTTGCTATGACATTAAGTTGAAACACATTTGCACTCACGAAAATAATTCAAACATACGTCAATTCATATGACATTTGATAGTGCAAGAAATGACAACTTGGCAAAACTTGAAAGTCTACTAAAAGTGTAGCATATTAATTCATTTTTTGGTCAGCACATTTGGTGTTTAGAAAATTAAACAATACTTTTTTTTCCAAAACATAGTACCGGTAGTCCTCATATTTAAACCCAGGGCTTAATTTGGACTTTCAACCATTTTATAAGAGAAATCATTCTCTCCCCAAAGAGGCAGCTCAGACATACCCGAAATAGCTAGTTTTTGGGCTGCCTCTGTGGGGAAATAATGAAAAGAAATATTTGTTTTTGAAATTAAGCCCCGCATCGGCGTGATTTCGAGGGGAGATAAAATATAACAAAATTTTCTACACAATTCTCTTTACATTAATTTTGATCCAACGAATCATGTTCCTGTTCGGAAGTTGTAAATAAGACGTTGATCGATCGATTATATGAAAAAATAGACTAAATTGCTATTTATTTATTGTTGCCTTTATTTCTATGACCATAACAATATATATATGGACTAAAATATCATTTTTTTTTTCGGGAAAAAGCAAATAAGACTTTTAAATGTTATTTCGGTCTCGTGAGCCAATCGGTTTCGACAAATTTATCTTAATATTCCATAAATATATATTTAATTGTTTTCCTGTTATTCTAACTTGATGATTAATACACTCTTATCGCTGCTTATTGTTGCATCAACTTGGTCGATTATCTTGATTGGTAAATGTCAGTTTCTACTTACAGGACGATTAAGTTAGACTGAACCTTTATCATAAATTCAACTGTCGGTGATACTTGATTAGACTTATCCTGTTTTCACTTATTTGTATTCTGAGATAAATTGACTTAAAGTAATCTTTAAGACGTATCTTAAATCAAAATCATTTTTAACAATTTTCTAGATAAGAATTATCTTTTTTACTGATCAGATGATATAGTTTTTACTGACTTTTGAGATCTGATTTTATTTTCTTAAAAGATAAGAGGTTTAAACTTACTTTTGCTTTTGAGCTCGTCATGGGTTTTTCAAACAAGATCTCTGCACGGGAAACTTGATATTCCCAACTCCTTCCTGCAGTTGCAACCAAAACTCCGAACATGGTCATTGTGACTGCGATTTCACGTGTGGTCGGTGTAGAACTATTCGTAGAATCCCCTTCCTGTTTTCCATTCTTATGTGAGCTTGGTAGGATGTCCGACTTTTTATAAAGTTTGATGAGATATAAAAAGACTCCAAGGCATATGGCCCCTCCACCTATGGCGTCACAAATACTGTCAATATTGACAATATTCACGCCATGGGTAGTATAGACAGTTTCGCCATGGCGGTTCCGATACACTGCACCGTCCAAACCGTCCAACCATGTTCGGAGCTCGTATAGCAAGGCGGCGATACGTCTGTTGCGTACATTTTCGGACGATACGAACTTTACGACGGCGAATCCTACGAGAGCGTGAGATACGCTGATCATATTTGGGGTGATAAAACAGAACGTGCTGCTGAAGTCGGTGACGTAATTAAACAATTCAGCTGTGGGTTTGATGACGTAATGGCTGAAGTGATCCAGTGTTAAAAGTTTAACGCTCAGAGGGTGGAAAGGAGAATGGACTTTGGGTATGATCATTTTAGCCTCTTCGATCAGCGTCGTGTTTTGAAGCGTCTGGTATAGTACTAGATCCATCGTGAAGAAATACAACAAGAGGAAAGTCATAACTGTGAGAAGCAGATATTTCACCTCCCGGAATAGGAACAGGATTTTCAACACCATATTAGCTGAGTTAGAACTCTATAATATTCAAGGTGTCAAACTTTCACTTTACGTTGAACATATTACAGTTGTCTATTATATATCCATTTTTTCGGAAAGCCTCGTGTTTTCACTTCTAATATGCTCACACATGTTCATAAATATTTTGTTTTCACAAACTAGATCCATAATTGTTCTGAAAACTTATGATGTGTGCTTGAATCCATTCATAATTTCAAAGGATATGACATTGACTACATAAGTTATTTACTTGAAATGAATAAGGTCACGCTTACATGTGTTAGCAGTCCGCAATTTATACCCTATCTGACAACCAGGTACTATTTTAGACGTTTGCAGAACAGAAGTCCTATCTAGTTCCATCACAAAATCACCACTCAACGTTTTACCGAGACATTATTCATGAACTAACACATCCTTCTCCCAATAGGTTCTGGATTTCGATCCGGTATCGGTCCCTTACTGATGCAGCAACTGTAATCTAACTCAACTGAAGAGATATGCAGGAATATCCGTTGATGTTTTGTCCGAGTTTTTGTAAGGGTATAACCAAGTGCTAAAATGAAATCAACTGCCCATTACCAAAGCTATCTCTTAGACCGATAGCATTTATTCACGCATTATATAGAATCTTTCCAAAGTGAGTTCAGAATTTGTCCGTTAACTTTCGTGGCTTAGGATACGACCAAATCTTTCATTAAAATAAAATTAAAACTTCACTTTCCCTTGTGAATGTCGATGATCCTTGACAGTAAACCTAGTATTTTCCCTTTTGAATGATCCCTGAAATAAATACAACTTTAGTGTTGTATCTTCGCAAAATCTTCTTCAAACTATACCTGTCCGAGTAATAAGGCTTCTGTAAAGGTATGCTCTACCGGTGACAACTCTCAATAAGATAATCAGAAGCTAGTGGGTGAATCAATCAATAATTATTTGATACTGAAAACAAATATTGCCAGTGATGTCACCCCTGTATCTTTATAATGGAGCTTTATGATATTTGAATTTCTTCATTAAAAATCGGATAAGCCAACTTCTCGTTAATGTGTCGTAATAGAACAAAGATAACAATGTGTGTCAACCATTCAAACTACTGTAAGCGATAAAGCCCAATCTTCGTTGTTGATCTTTGCGCTGTAACGTTTTTCTTGTAATCGTATAAACGAACCTCTGGTTTTTATTGTTTCGCAATAGAATCAATGTAGGAAAGATCGAGTAAAATGTGTTGATGAGGTAATTAATCTTTGCGTTGTAAAGTTTTTCTTGTTATCGTATAAGCGAACCAATGGTTGTAATAATTTCACTTCAGAACCAATGTAGCAAAGATCGAGTCAATTAATTTTTAATGATATACTTGATCGTTCCGCTGGTAATTTCTTCATCGAATTTTGTCAGTCAACTTCTCGTTTTATTGTTTTTCTATGGTACCACAGAAAGATAAAAAAAAATTTTGAGATCACACCAATTCCTAGTGGATCTATGGTCTGTAAATATCCTCATCAACGCTCAGGTACCCCAGGTACTCAACTAGGTACTGTTTCGTATTTCGTATTTGAAGCAAATATCAGGTTTCCGTGTCCATATTGCTTTGAAGTCTTTAGTGCGTTTTCATCGTCTGAAAAAGACAGTTATAGAGCAATCTATTATAATTTATCATAAACCAAAGGCACAATTCGAACTTAAAACATTAAGCTTATAGGTCGTTATATTAAAATTAGAAAATATACACTTTTATTATGTATTTTTTTTATTTCGGGAGCAACCGTTATGATATGCAATCGATAAGTTACGGAAACAAATAATCTTAATGCATTTTAGAAAATGACAATTAAATAAAAAATAAAATGGTTAACATTGTTATTTTTCTGTTGTTTTTCTGCCAAAAATAATTGACGTCAGTGATCATCAAAAAAGAAGCAAAATGAATTTCAAAAGCTCATTGAATTGGAATTTAAAAATAACCACAAGGCATTCAAAATTTTAAAAAATAATAGAAAGCAATTCGAGGAAGATTTCGCTCAATTAAAATAAATAAATAATCTGAATTATTGCTAGATTGAAATAGATACGGGGACCTTTTGCATGTTTTGTATTTTAAAGATAAACAATAATACAAAGAAACATGAGAACATAATAACTTTTGCATTTTGAAAATCAAGAAACAAAAATGCGGAAAAAGGAAAAAATAAAGGGACACTGTATCACGACAGTTTTGGCAAATTGCAAATAATTTAAAAAAGGTCGTTTAAAGGGTATTGCTTTTTGGAGAATATTTTTGCACTTCGAAATCAAATATTTTATATATTTCCGAATGTAAGAAATATATAACAAACTTGCGCGGTTTTGTTTTATCCTATTTTTTAAATCCTCGAGTTTCACAAATCTGCTAACAGATACGATGTTATCAATCAAGCATAATAATGACGTCAACGAATGCATTTTGGTCAGATGTTGACGTCATGCAGTGCAGTTGCTAATGTCGAATCAAGTAGAATTTTTTTATCTCTCCTGTGGCAATTTCAAATAATACTTAAGTTGGGTATTATTACTAGCCCTCTGGTTTAGATAAGCTCAAAAATTTTGTTTTACAAATTTGACTGTGAATAACCGATAAGATTAAAATAATACCTTTTAGCAACAGTCGATTGATCTCTTCTCTCTTTTACAGACCTGATAAAGTTTGGCATTTGTCTTGGACACGTCTTTTCAGAAAAAAAATGACACAGACACGAATTCATAATGACATTTTACCACCATGAATCATTTACTAATTCATTCAATTGATACTGTGACTTAAATGTCATAAATACATTCGTAGGCCTTCGTATGATGATGATAAATGTATTTGACTGTCAATTCGTTTGTATAATATTGTTTATCATTAACGATTTCCGAATTTATAATGATGTTGCCCGCCATGTACTTAAATGACGATTTACCTCAACGGGCAATAACAGTTTATGGTCAATTTTATTCTTTTAAATTTTCCCAAATAAATATTACTTCATATCAACTGTTATTTGGATCTTGGTCAAGCAGCTCACTACATTGATACTCAACCAGATCCGTAGTCGAAAACATTATCGTGTATCAAGCGAAAACTGCTGGTGAACATTTCAACGTGAACACCTTTTAAGGGGGCAGTAGCACGTTTTTAGTGGGAAAATAAGGTGATGTCAGGAAAATGAAAATTAAACGGTTACAATTAAAAGACAATGTATTTAAACTAAATGAAGCAATAATAATTAAAATATATAACGTAAAGTTAAGCCTTTCGATTCCTTTTTCTTACACAAAATGAATTAAAGGTGTTCACACAAAATGGCCACCAATGGATTTTGTGTTTATCTTCATACTTTGTCCTCTGACTATGGATGATTGGCTTGTGTAATGAGATTTTTGACACTGTCAAAATAATACATATAGCATTCACTTAAAATAATCAATGAACAATTTGAAATATGAAATTATCCAAAAACGTGCTACGTATACTGCCCCTTTAATCATTTACGCTTGGGAAATAAGTGTGTAATGTAACCTTCTACGCACGTTTAAGAAATTATTTTGATTTTTAAAAAATATTACTTACAAAACATTTGTTTTACATTCCGTGAAATACTTCTTTGTCCTTAAAACGTCATGTCATGTCATAAGTAAAACATGATAAGTACATACGCTAATGATATGTAACGAACTTCATGATAACGTACCTTTCAATTCCTTTGGCCTCAATGTATAATTATGTTACTACTGACAGGGACATATAGGGGTATTTTGAAACCTCAGTTCATGTTTTCTTTTGTCTTTAGATTTGTCATTTCTTATGTTAGATTTTTATGGCGTGTATTGATTATCACGAGAGTAAGATTGTTTACAAATGGTATACTTGCATTTTATGTTACATTATATTGTATGGTTGTATATCGATGCGTCTGAAAAATAACATACATTTTTGACTAAATTGTTCTTGCTTTTTCAAATTCTTGCAAATATATACATTTCAGTTTAATGTTTCTGTTGGCGATCGTTCCCAGATTACACATATTCCCTTGTTTCTTAACATGAATGACATTTCAATCATGAAAGTCAATATGCTCTTAAGGCATGATGTAGAATATTTTGATTTTAAGCTTTTATTATATTTCCTGAAACTATTTTGAATATTTTAACGATGTTTGTCGAGCAACGTATGTTTTTCACAATAAGGTATCAATTTTGAGGCTAGGATTTGATATATGAATAACATCATTCTCATATTCTCTACTAGTAATAACAGAAACTGACATATTTGAAGATTCTTGGAAGTTATTCAAGATACTTGATGATACAAAATATCTATCCAGGAAATAAGTGAAGTACAATGAAAGGTGACCTAGCAAACTGATTACATACCCAGGAAGACTTTGTCTTCCTTTTCTATTAATGACTTCAAGTTTTGTGGTTGCAAGTGAAATAAACAATGGATTTTGTGTGTGTGTAGATTTCCATATTTAAATGTTGCTTTTTAGTTTGAAACAAAAAATGTAAATTTTTTTGCACCGAAGATGCTAAAAAGAGGCGATCAAATTCGTTTTGACATTTTTATCACTTTGTTTTATCGTTTAAATTTCAAGAATTGGTACGACTCAACTATTATTTTAGGAATCTTACGAATAATTAACAAATTTGAACCATTTTGGTTTGTTATTTCTTCCATAGACTTTCAATGACAATTGTTACACTTACATTTCCGAAGTTTTCCGACTGCTATTGTTCCAGATCACAAGATCACAGCATCAATGATCCAAGCCGTACAGTATGTCAACCCCGCTGAGATGAATGAAACTAGATTTGACACCAGTCTCTAATCCGTATATCTGAATTTCCGAAGTTTTCCGACTGCTATCGATCAGGATCTACCAAGCAAACTTCAGTTCACAGCATGAATGATCCAGGCTACAAGTGTATCAGTCCCGCTGTGATATATATCTAGCTTAATGTCATTATCTCTGTCTTGCTCTTGATTCTAGATTTCCGACTATCAGTCGCCGATCAAAGATCACAAGATCAATAGTTCTATCTGTTCATTTTTTCACGATTTACAAAGTGAAAACTGCCTCTAGTAACGCCAGCCAAAACTATTCTCGTAATTGTATCCCGAGAATGTTAAAGTCATTGGTTGCATATTTTTCGTATTGAGCAATTAACATACCTTGCCATTATCTTCGCTGATCATTTTATTTACTGAGATGTCAGCATCTAGATTCTTGCCAGTTTCCTTCATCCGTGCGGATAGATTATGTCAAAGCCATCATTGCATGATATTTTATATTTTGAGTAAATCGTTCCTAGACTTTGCACCAGCGATTTCAGAACTCGTTGTTTCGAAATAATCTCCATAACAATTCTCTCAATGTAGAGTTTATGGTATCTTATCGTACTTGTAGGGGAGACCTCTTGCATATAAATGTGTCTTTTGGGAACCAAAACATGTACAGAATGCAACTTGTAACATTTCTCTTAATCTTATCACAGACTGTCAATCGTATGGCATAGGCTTTATAACCTCTTGTTACTGCATAACGACTAACCATCACTTTTGAAAAATAACACAATCTTAAATTTCTCAACTGCAAATGATTTTAACGATATGGGGTCTCGAACTGGTATAGTTGCCACTCCGGATCGCTGAACCCAACGTTCTGACGACTGAGCCATTGTGACAGCGCTGATGGAACAGTTATGTTAGGTCCTCTTAACCCCTATAGTGCCCCAAATCCCCATAATGCCGCAGGACCATATATGGTCCCTAGCCATAACCCAATATACAGCCTGGGCTGTTGAAAAAATCCTGCACCGATTCAAGTTGACAGTCTTTTTTTTAGAATCAATATAAACATAGCTTCAATTTGGTACCACGTTTGCAATATAGAACACAATATTAACAGAGACATCATGCTTTTCACTAAATAATTCTATCGAGACACATATGGTCCCTGGGCATGGCCATTGGGGGTAGTTTTCTACAATGCAAATTAAAAATTATATCAATCAATTGAAGTTCACACCTATTTTTAAATAATCTCCATAACAAAGTCATCAATGTGATACCACTTTTACACTATTTGGCCAGCTATTGACAGAGATATTAAGTTTTTAACAAAATACAATGATAAGGACACATATGGTCCATGACCATGGCCGATAGGGGTTTATCCTCTTCAATGCATGGGTAAAAATATCTCAACCAATTCTAACTGAAACCCACATTTTTAGAATCACTGTCAAATTGGATTTAATTTGATACCACTTTTGTACTGGGTTTGGGTGGCTTGTAATCTAAATCTTATATTTTCAAAATAGGCTAAGAATATTTATTTATCATTCCTAAAATTATATGACGATATCTAGAGATTTTTAGTATATTTTAGTGAAAAATATCTCTGTTGCTAAATTAACATATGATAATATATGATGTCCTCTACTTCCCGCTTACGGACCATGCACGGGTCAACGCATAATCCTTTACACGTGTTTACCATGTACACGATTCCGATTATGCATGTATAAAATAATCGTAGATGTATATTTTCGTTACCTTAATAACAGCTCTGGCGATGTTAATTACAGGTATTACCTCCCGTTAAAACTCCGCGTGTTCTTTTGCGGACACGTCAAATACAGCCTCCAAATCATACATACTGTTATATTTATTAGGTCGCCTCGGTTGTTATACTCATATAGGTTACTAATTTATAATTTTGTAACAGTTACAAAAAAAAAAAATATTGATATTTCACTTATGATGACAGTCTTTTCAAAAATAGACGAATATTCAGTCAATTATCAATTTCTTAATTATGGGAAAAGAGCCACAGACAAATTTGTTCTGCATATTAAATCAAATATTTTTATTTCATGGCATTTATCGCAACATTTTATTTCAGTATCTTTTGCAGCTTTTACGGGATGTACATTTTGTACGACAACACCGTGATTATGGTCGTTTGATCTTTTGTATGTACGAGTTGAAATAAAAGAAACTCTCTTTCCGATGAAGATGGGCAATTACAGAATGTCAATACCAAAACAAATAAAACCAACGAGACTAATTGGTCTTTACTAAAGTCACGCACATTAAAACTAACAAAATCTACTTTACCATCAGCTTATTTATAATTCATTGTAGCATTTTGTAATATAAGAGAGGGTAATGGATGAAACTAATGTAAGTCAGTTACTAAAAAGTCATTATCAATAAAGTATTGTGGCGTCTTTGCGAGTTATATTGATAATTTGATATATCTGAACATCAATTTAAAAGCAATTTGTTATCTTAATGACAAAATATTATTTTCAAATACAAAAAAAGATCCCAAACTGACGTCAAGCCTCTATTTTTGGAATAAGCACAACTTTAGCTAAGTAATTAAAATTAGTCTTTAATCCTAAAGAGCGTTCTTTTAAGGGGCAGTAGCACGTTTTTTGAAAATTTATATTTTCAAATTTGTACTGATAATTGGACGTTAATGCTAAATGTATCATTTTGATAGTGTCAAAAATCAAATCTCATTACACATACCAATAATCCATAGTGAGAGAACAAAATATATAGATTCACACAAAGTCCATTGGCCGTCATTTGTGTGTGGACACCTTTAATTCATTTTGTATTAGAAAAATGAATCGTATGGCTGATCTTTACATTATACATATGATTTATTACTGCTTAACTTAGTTTAAATACGTGGTCTTACAATTCGAACTGTTTATTTTCATTTAGCTGACATCATGATCACCTTAAGTTATTTTCCCCCTAAAACGTGCTACTGCCCCTTTAAGCGCTACAAAAGGCCCGCCAGTTTTTTTTGCATAACGTGAAATGTTAACAAGACTTTTGTGTAACTTTTTCAAACAAATTGCTTATGATGAAATAAGTGTTTTGGTAGAATATCAACACATGAGGAAATAAATCCGGGCTACCAAATTTTGCATAAGAGGTGCTTTGAAAGAATATTCACAAATTTGAAAATAACAAATCTTGACAATGTGTTTTCTGCTTAGGATAGGTTTCATTGACTCTTAAAGGGCAGTAGCACGTTTTTTTTATATAATTTTATATTTTGAAATTTTCACTGATAATTGTAAGTACAAAGTATGAAGATTCACATAAAATCCATTGGCGGCCATTTTGTGTGAACACCTTTAATTCATGTTGTGTAAGAAAAAGAAAACGCATGGCTAAACGTTACGATATATATTTGAATTATTACTGCTCCATTTAGTTTAAATACATTGTCTTTCAATTGGAACCATTAATTTTCATTTTCCGGACATCACCTTATATTCCCCCTAAAAACGTGCTACTGCCCCTTTAAAATCGATGAGATGCTTCACTTCGCTCGTGTCTATTTTCAAATCCTTAGCAAGCAAAATATGAACATTTCAAAATGATATTTATGATCCTTATCAATGTGTGTATACTATACTTACCGACCACAACATCAATTTGTTCTTTACAAGACAAGAAACCTGGACACCGGTTAATAAATTGTGTTCATAAGGAATTTTACCACAAGTCTAATTGAGTCTTTTTTCTTTTCTTATTTTTTTAAGGGGGGGGGGGGGGGGTTAAACTTTGTACCATATATAACAACACATTGAAATTAAACAGCCAGGCAAAAGAAAGTACACTCCCCACTTTGTTTCAATTTACTAAATTTCTAAGACTTGTAATGGACGTTTACTTATTTTCACATAGAATATGTCTCTGATGAACATTTGTGTTTTAAAATATCAAAATAAATTTTGGAACAATTCATTAACATAAAATCTCTTGGGGTTTTTTTGGAGGAAAAAAAAGAAGTACATAGATGATTTAACTTTTGTTCTTATCACAGGCCTCCGTAGCAGATAGGTGCGTGTATATATAGATGTAACATCTATATATACACGCACCTATCTGCTACGGAGGCCTGTGGTTCTTATCTGTTTGAGAAAACATAAATATTTGTATTTGCAGCTCTTACATAATATAAAGTCAACTGAAGTGTGTATTTTCTTCCGCCTGTCAGTTTAGACACACTTCCCAACAGAGAGAAATGAAGAGATAATCGAGTTCGGTCTGAATTAATGAGATTGGGATTGAAAATAAATATATAGGCCTACGGGAAATAATCTATGCGTGCCTTTGTCAGATTTGCACATTTTATTTAACAAAAATAATATTATTATCAAAGATTTATTAAGCAACACCCTATTTACTCTCGTAGTCCCCAAAACCATCGGCCGTTTTCAGGTTTACCCATATTGTGCAAAGCCGCTCTTTGATTAGATCCGTACACTGTCGAAACAAAACACTGTGCAGAGTTTGAGAAGCGACTTCGAAGACTTTGTCTTTCACGAAGAATATTGTCGCTTGGTAAGAATAAAATTCAGGATATGTAATCGATATTAAATCTTAATAATTCATTATATTAAAGTTGCAACCTAATTGTGTAGAGACAATGCAAAACTGTAATCATGGCGGTAAGTAGAGATCCTCTGCAGACGAACTGCAACATCTGCCACAGCACAGGCTCGTGGATTCGTAGCCAAAATGATCTCGTCAGCATATCTGGATTCGTAACAAAACAATGTTTTAAACATGTTCAAATGCGATGTACATTCCTATTCAATTTCAAAATTATTCGTTATTGCAGACATGTAAATATCTTATTAAGAATTAAAACATTTGTATGAATCCTTATTGATATTAGTGTGTTTTTATTCTAAATTAGTAAATATTCAAAACTAAAGTTGTACAGACAAATTAAATTCTATTCCTATGAAGAAATTTATCTCAGCGTGGTAAAGGTTAAAGCTTATTGCACTGCTCTATGTAAATTCCGCTGTTCCAACTATGACCTAATGATTGAATATGGCAGGCGTTTAAAACTTGACCGTAAAGATTGTCTTTGCCCATTCTGTGTTAGACCCAATGTTGAATCAGAATTACCTTTCTGTCTTGAATGCCCTTTCTATCATAACCTCCGAACATGTCTCTTGCAAGAGTACTTTTATGTTTTCCCATCTGATACTAAACTTAAGTTTATTATTCATGTCCCAAGATAGCATTGTACTTAATAATATGGCTAAATATATTTTCCAAGCACAAAAGAAACGTGCTACTTTTCTTACATCACCCTGATGCCTCATGTCCATAATATAACTGCATCATACACTATCTGTATATTTTATGGCGCTTCAGCCAATTTATTCTGTAACCCATGTACATGTACGTATAATGGGCCGGTGGCCCCTTTACTGCAATAAACTCACTCACTATTAGACACCCAGTGTAACATCAGTGATTAAAATATAGCCCGTCCGCCAGTCATTGACTGGCTACTTTTTGCCAGGACGGGTTCCTTTTTAGTCAGGACTGGTAACTTTTCCATTTTTTTCTTTATTTTCCCCTTACGAATTGACCAATTAATTTTCAGGACAGGCTAGGTCTCAAATCTATTTTATACACTGGTAACATTACAGATTTTTCACGATATGATACACATCTAGATATCTCACAGTCATACGATTCGATATGATACACATCATGATAGGCTAATTCAAGGTTATTTACAAAGTAAACCATTAACTTTTGATAAATACTCTGATTTTTAGGCAAAATAAGCCATTTTAAAGTCATCGATATGTGTCATGATTCAGAGAATGTATGTAATTATTAATAAGCAGTTATCATATCATTTTAAACAAACTGATAGTAAACAAACTGATAGAGCTGATATTATATATCTAGGATGCTTAGGACATAATGTCTACACAGTAAGGGCAGAGTTTTAATAATTAATTCATATGATATTCCACATTTTTTAACGAGTGCCAGTGTTGTTCATAGAGGGTATCCTGGGGACATTTGCCAACCCATTTGGTTTGGTGTCCCTTAAAGTTCACATAACCACAAACATATTTCACTATTTTCTTTGGAATATATGAAAGTCTGATTGCAATACGGTATAGTGCGTCAAAGGTCACTATTCAAATATGTTCAGTTTGGTAATGAAAGCAGTTTTTGAAAGCCAAATTTGATGGGCCGCTTAGACCTATCTGGCCAGATAGGTCTAAGCGTTCCATCAATAGTGGCTTTGTGAAAGGCTAATTAAAGGTGTTTATTGGACAAATTAACAAAAATCAAGTCCAGTTTTTATTTTGTTGAAAAATCTTTGAACAAAAATCAAAATGTGGTAAGGTCGAGGTTAGTGGATGTTTAAAGTAGAAGATGTAGGATTCTTTTAGCATTGCAAAGGGTCACATCTGCTTTGAATTTGCCAAAGGGAGGTAGTAAAATTATCTGGTTGGCCTACCTATGATCTATAGTGAAGTGGAGCATTAACAGAAAATAGTTAGTGAATTATTGAGGATGCAGGCTTATAAGTGTGTAGATAGATATGGGTTTGATAGGGTGTTCTTCTAACACTCTTATTTTGAAGTCTCTCAGCTAAAATGTTTTGATTATTATCTTGGTATAAGGTAATAATAATAATAATATGCATATTTATATATGCGCCCAATCCACCTTGACAGTTATTGTGTCTTGAATGATGCATTCATTGTATTATAAATGTTAGAAAATTTTGGGATGTTTGATATGAGAAATGATATATTGCTGATTTCAAACATATTTTAATTTCTGGTGCAATGCAATATTGTACTTGATGAATTGAACCATATCATTTTCAATATCCTCAAATAATAATATCTCAACTATTTTTGCAGATTGCTTATTTCTTGGATTCTTTTGAAAGACTTTGTTTAGCTGCAGCAGCTCTCGATGGTATGGATCTCAAAGACGGAGTTAAGCTAAATCAAGAGGAAGGTATAGAGGAAATTCAAGAAGAAAGTTTGGAGGAAATTCAAGATGAAAGCTTTGAGAAAAAACAAGAAGAAGAAAATCAAGTTGAAAGTTTGGAGAAAATTAAAGAAGAAAGTTTGGAGATAAAACAAGAAGAAAATCGAGTTGAAAGTTTTGAGGAAATTCAAGAAGAAGGTTTGGAGATAAAACAACAAGAAGAAAATCAAGTTGAAAGTTTTGACGAAATTCAAGAGGATAGTTATGAAGAAAATCAAAAGGAAAGTTTGGAAATAAAACAAAATGAAATTTTGGAGGAAAAACAAAGTGAAGGTCCTAAGAAAGATACATGGCCTCAAAGAACAACAAATGTTAACACAGAAGAGAAATCATACACATGTGGTGAGTGTGGTAAAGCATTTAAAGGAAACTGTTCTTTGAAGAGGCACATGATAATACATTCTGGCAAAAGACCATTCAAGTGTAGTGAGTGCAGCAAAGCCTTTACAAGTTCTTGTAATTTAAGGGCACACATGAAAAACCACAGCAAGGAGAGACCATTCAAGTGTAGCGAATGTGGCAAATCATTTATAAAGTTATCTTTTCTGAAGGTACATCAAAGATACCACACAGGAGAAAGACCGTACAAATGTAATGAATGTGGTAAATCATTTACAGTTTCAGGAGACTTACAGCGACACATTAGAATTCATTCTGGAGAAAGACCCTATACATGTACTCAATGTGGTAAAACATTTTCGGTGTCCACTAATCTTGCTGCACACATGAAAACTCACATTAAAGATAAACCGAAACCATTCAAATGCAGTGAATGTGGCAAAGCATTTACGAGATTATATTTGCTGGAGGTGCACAAGAGATACCACACTGGGGAGAAACCTTACAAATGTAGTGTGTGTTGTCAATCATTTCCAGTGTCCAGTAACTTGCTGCGCCACATGAGAATTCATACTGGAGAGAGACCCTATAAATGTAGTGAGTGTGATGAAACCTTCATCAGATTAACTGACAAAAGCAACCATATGAAAAGTCACACTGGAGAGAGTCCTTATGAATGCTGCCATTGTGGGAAAATACTTGTACAGTTAAGATCAATGAAGAGACATATGAAAAGTCATAGTGGAGAGAGATTCTTTAAGAGTAGAGATTCTGGTAAGACGTTCACATATTCTGAAGATTTGAAAACTGAAGAGAAGTCACACAAGTGTGGTGAGTGTGAGAAATCATTTCTGATACCACGAGATCTTAGGAGACATATGAAAATTCACACCGGAGAGAGGCCACACAAGTGTAGTGAGTGTGGGAAATCATTTATAACACTAAGCGAGCTTAAGAGACATTCTAGAGTTCATACTGGTGAGAAGCCTTTTAAGTGTAATTTGTGTGGTAATACATTTTCATTCTCAAGTAACTTAAAGACACACATGAAATATCATACTGGAGAGAGACCATTCATGTGTTGTGAATGTGGTAAATCATTTGTCACACAAAATGATCTGAAAAAACATACCAAATTTCATGGTGATGACAAACCATTTGAGTGCAGTGAGTGTGGTAAATTATTTGTAAGACAAAGTGATGTCAGCAGACATATGATAATTCATACTGGTGAGAAACCATTCAAGTGTAGTTTGTGTGATAGATCATTTTCCTTTTCTCACAACTTGCAAGAACACATGAAATATCATTCTGGAGACAAAGCGTTCAAGTGTAGTGAGTGTGGTAAATCATTTATGCGTCCAAGTCATCTGCTGTTTCACATGAGATTGCACACAGGAGAAAGACCACACAAGTGTGACGATTGTGGTAAAGCATTTATGCGTTTAAGTGATCTACAGTCTCACTATAAATCTCACAGTGATGAAAGACCATTCAAGTGTGATGAATGTGATAAAGCATTCAAAGACTTCAGTGGCTTGTCAAGACATAAGAAAATTCACTTTGGAAAGAAACCATTCGAATGTAGTGAGTGTGGTAAAACATTTAGTGAATCCAATTATTTGCAGACTCATATGAGATGTCACACGGGAGAGAAACCATACCATTGTAGAGATTGTGGTAAATCATTTTCAGATTCAAGTGGCTTTGCAAGGCACAGGAAAATTCATACTGAAGAGAGACCATTCACGTGTAGTGAATGTGGTAAATCATATATCATATTGAGTCAACTGACGTCACACATGAGATCCCACACTGGAGAAAGACCTTACAAGTGCAACAAGTGTCACAAATCATATGCAGATTTGAGTAGTTTTAACAGACACAAGAAAATTCATATTGTGAAAAGCGAAGTACAGCAAATGTCCTTTTGTAGTTGAGTGCATAATTAAGTGATCCTTCACATGTTGTTTGACATGATAAAGTATTCATCAAGGGTTCTACAATGCAAAACCTGTCAAAGATTCTTAAAACTCAGATTTTGTTTATTGGATTTTGTTATATTATCATAATTGTACCTGTATCAAATAATCAACTTCCTTTGAAGGATTCACATAAATAACATAAATCTATACTTTTCAAAAATACTTTATTGCCAATTAACAGCTGATTAGACCTTTAGGTTATAACCTGTTTTCTGGAATCTTCAATTGTCCAGAAGTGTTGTATTATGTTAACTAACGTTTTGAATGGATTTGATTATCCATACGCCTATTCTTTCAATGTACAATTGATTCTCACCCACATTAAAAAATTGTCATAGCAGACAGCATCTCTATAACTAAAAAGTTCAAGATTTCTCCTCAGAAACTGTTGCAGAGATAACCCATATAACCCTTGCATCAACTAGTCAAACAGTGAACTTGATGTCCCCATTTTCTTGGATTTTTTTTATTGAATTTGATTCTATTTGTTATCAAGGCATATTGGTGGCATCCATCAGCATCTTTATGTGTCATTGGCACCCTACAACAACTCTTGATGGTTTAATTTATGACAGACTTCTTAAAGGGGCAGTAGCACGTTTTTTTATAATTTTATAATTTGAATTTCTCACTGATAATTGGAAGTGAATGCTAAATGTATTATTTTGACAGTGTCAAAAATCTCATTACACAAGCCAATCATCCATTGTCAGAGGACAAAGAATGAAGATTCACATCAAATCCATTGGCGGCCATTTTTGTGTGAACACCTTTAATTCATTTTTGTAAGAAAAAGGAATCGCATGTCTAAACTTACCGTTATATACTGGATTTATTACTGCTCCATTTAGTTTAAATACATTGTCTTTCAATTGAAACCATTAATTTTCATTTTCCTGACATCACCCTATATTCCCCCAAAAAACATGCTACTGCCCCTTTAAGTGTTCTACAAGTTATTGTGTTGTGCTAGGAGAACAGTTTGATGAGTGTTCATTTGTTTTGGTCATCCGGCTATAAGTTCCTAATTCAAACCTTCCCTTAAAAATCTTTTACAGATGACAATATTGTTGACAGGTAATATTTTCAGAATAATATGATAAAGATAGAGAGTAAGAATTGTAAATTTTCTCCAAAAATATGGGCTTGCAAGAGTATATCTACTGTTATATTGCTTTACAGAAGCCAAATGTAGATTTTGTTGCTTTGGTAATTAAAAAATATTCAAATCTTTGTATGTCAAATGCTCTTTCTTTGTGTCTTTTGGTCTTCACAGAGTAACCTTAGGTCTCGTTCTACAGTTTTTTCATTGTGAATGGGGGCCAAAGAGTTCCCACTTCAGATAGCAAATAGATGTCTGACAGTGTTTTACCCCTAAAAGAAAAGTTATTTGAGGTATTAGAATAAGTCTTTCAGAATTAGCTAATATACTTGGCTGTCAGCCTGCAACACTCAAATATTTCTACGCCAATTGCGGAAGGTCAAGTGACCCACTAAAGGGAAGCTGTTCGGTCGCTTCCGGGTCCAAAATCACATGGATTGCCTTGCATGGTTTTCTGCACTTGTATTTTTAATTGGCTGTAGCTCATTAATTGCAAGGATAAGGTATAGTAATTTATTGATTTTTTAATCAGAAATTTGCTCATCTTACTGCCGCTAGTGGTCGCTAGTGATCTATTTCAGCCGTATGGGACTGACATGCCAATGATGGGTGGCAATTTAACATTGGAGTCTATTGGGGAAAAAACTGTAGAACGAGACCTTATATATAGGCTGACCTGTGAAGATTGATGGTCATGCTCATGGCTTTGCTTTAATTAAAGCCATGTAGAGTGGCAGTGGCAGTCAAGTGTAGAACACAAGCAACTGTCTGACATTTAATTGTTACCAACATAAGGTGTTCAATCTATATGAACCCTTGAGCACATGACTCAGAGGACCTTTAAGGTGTGTTTCCATGCACAAGGACTTTAAGGTTGAAATTGTTTAGTATTATACAAACTTACTGTAGGCTATATACTGCATAAGAAAACTTTCACATGATAAAATATGTTTAATAATTCAAATATTGTTTAGTCTTTGCTGAACTCGTAAACATGAACTGCAGTAGCTACACCTGCCTTGGCAGGCCTATCCAACTCAGAACGATCTCCATTCTGTAACTCACGAGTTCCCCTATTGGAAACAGTTTCATCGAACCAATCCATTTCCTCGCCGAGCTGAAAGCAATGCTCCTAATAACTTGGGAACATCAGTTCCGTCATACAAGTGTGATGATAGCCACGTACAACTCCTGAGTAATAGCCTACGTAAACAAGACAACCAGTCACCTTTGCTCGTGGATCTTACAGACTCTTGACAGACTCAATGTTCACAGCAACACATCATGGGAAGCTGGATTTCCTTGCCGACTTCCTCTCCAGGAGGAATGTGATTGTGTCATCCGAGTCGACAATATTCAGTCCTCAGTCTGATTGTAGACAGGTCGACCTGGTTATCACCCACCTGCATCATCATTTACCGTTCACTAACATCATTCAAGTACCGGTTCCATAAATATTGGCAGTTGACATACTCTATCACTTTTGACTCATAGCTTACACCAGTCTTAAGTAAACCAAGACTCTATATTATCCGTTTCACTCTATACTGAGTCTAAAAGGCCTAGTAGAGGGTCGCGTCAGCCCATGTATCGAATTGACAGATCAGAACTCATCTTACCAAGCCACAATAGTCTGGCTTCGCATATATAACGTTGGAGGGTCATAGGTCGCAGAAAGGTCGGATGGCGCGACCCTCTACTAGACCTTTTAGACTCCGTATAGGAGTGAAACGGATCATTACCAGCTATTAGAGTCAGTTTCTGAAATAATCTCCCCTTAGCTCGGTAATCGATCGAGTGTGACGAATGACCTGTGTTCCAAGGCACTACAGGAGATTTGACCTCGTTGCGTCATTGAGACTAAGTAAACACACATGGCTATCACTATGTAACAGGTCAAGCTGAGCTACTGATTTTGGTCAGGGAAAGTTTGAATTTAGCCCTGTTCCATGACCGTGGAAAAACAAGGATCCCTTGATACAATCTAGGTCCTCGCTTAGCAAGTCTAGAGTTTTGAGGGTTTTATTTCTTCATCCGTGCGAGTAACAGAACATTTAGATTAGAACGTAGAAATAGAAGATGGACAAAAGCTGGACGACAGAATTGAACGCATCTTGTCTGATGGCTTAAAGGTCACTTCTTGAGTTTGTGAGCAAACCTATATCAGTAGTATCATTTACAGGAAAGTCTAATTTTAAAAGGTAACCTACGTGTCTATAGGGAGGTTTGAAGTTGGGAATTATGCGCGTCAATCGGAAAACGTAATGTTAGGAACTTAAAACACTATATCTCTAGTTTTCATGTAAATTTGACCTGTAAATTAGCTTCCGAATACCTATGACTTAAATATTTTCACTTAAAAGAAGTATTTATCATCTGTCATTTTGGGATGAATATTGGAGAAGTTATAATGAATCGAAGTTTCATGTTCATGTCAAAGCAAAACAATACACATGTAAGATGAATATCATGAAGTGACTCTTTGACTACATCTGTCATTGGCAGAGATATGCAGTTAACTACTCATATCTAATACTATTTAACTCGGCGCCTAATTGATCGTAACATAAATTAAAAAAGCAAGAAAAGATCCTTAAAGGGGCAGTAGCACGTTTTTAGGGGGAATATAAGGTGATGTCAGGAAAATGAAAATTAATGGTTCCAATTGAAAGACAATGTATTCAAACTAAATGAAGCAGTAATAATTCAAATATATAACGTAAAGTTCAGCCATGCGATTCATTTTTCTTACAAAAATGAATTAAAGGTGTTCACACAAAAATGGCCGCCAATGGATTTTATGTGAAGCCTCATACTTTGTCCTCTGACTATGGGTGATTGGCTTGTGTAATGAGATTGTTGACACTGTCAATATGATACATTTAGCATTTACTTACAATTATAAGTGAAATATTTGAAATGTAAAATTATGAAAAAACGTGCTACTGCCCCTTTAAGATATCCACAAAAACTGCATGCTGATGTAAAGATGTAAATTTCGGGATGTAACAAACGCTGTGTTATTCAAGCACTACATTTTCTTAGCGGTTGTATATTATAACACAGCCGACTTTTTTATATTTCAATGAACAAAACGCTATGTCAAAAAAGTTAAGTATGTTCTATCACTTAAAGTTATGAAAGAATCGACTATAGTATCACGGAAATAGAAATAAAATGCTTTTTGTCGAATATTTGTTTATATGAAACTAACTGGATATTTGAATTCTTAACATTAATTCACAATGGTGTTCCCCAACTTTTGTTTCAACATTTTCTGTAAAATCCCCCGAAATATATGAATTGACGAGAAAAAACGTGTCATTTTCACGCCTCGAAATTATTTCTAAGTCGAAATGTATGATTCTGATGCAAGCTATTATAATACTATGCAGATGATGTGAAATCTCAGTACCGTCCGCTAAAATGTAATAGTTACTAGCATAGTAAATTGTATGCATCGGATAATGGCAGGGACACTTTGTCCGAGAGGCCAGTAGGAGGCGGAGCCGAGTACTGGCTCGAGGACAAAGTTTCCCTGCCATTATCCGATGCATACAATTTACTATGCTAGTAACTGACTTACATCTCACTTAATCCGAGTACAATCAACCACAAAATTAATATTTTTAAATAAAATTTTAATTTTCGATAACCTTCCAAGGGCCCCTTCACTGTTTTATGAATGAAGTTTGTAGTACTATGAATGGTGTAAGAGCACGTGCTTCTTGCTTGTCAAAGCGCGAGGCACGTGCTTCTTGCGTGTCAAAGCGCAAGGAACGAAGTAAATGTTTTGGGCTTGCAGACTTCGCGCACTCCATGAATATGAGCCTGTTTCAAGACAAAGTTTCACAGGTTGTCCATTTCTGTTTCGATTTTGAAGGTAGAAGACGTGTCATTAGAGTCCTCATAGACAGCTAAATTTTGACAGTGGTTTCTACATTTGAAACGTTTCTCTTGGATTTCTAATGAAAAGGTACTTTAATCATTCCCATAACAAGTTTAGCCAAAAGAAATATTATCTTATCTATGAAATAAATTAATTATGTATCATTATCAAATTATTTTGGATATTTCTAGACTTATTTTCCTTACATAATGAAAGTTTTGGTGCAACACAAATCATATAATGTTTATTTCTTGGTATCGTTTTTTTCTAGTCTAAACTAAAGTCTACAGTGTTATTAGGTGATTTTAATATTTTGATTTTTGATTTTATTTTTGACATTTTGCAAAGTATTATGATTATTTTACAGCTTGTTTTATTTGATTATTGATACTTTCCGTTCAATTCTATGTCTATGTTGTTGATTGATTGTTTTAAACCATGTGTAGGAAAGGTTTACAAAAGTGTCCTTGCACCAGATGGCAGGACTCTTTGGCCTAAGAGTTCCCGATATCGATAATGAACAGGACACTTTTATGAATGGTTGCCATGGACGACGAGGGCTAAGTGGGATGTAAATATAGTTTAATGTACAATAGTCTTATATCTTATGTTCTCTACTATTCCTATCATATATGATTTAAAAATTCATAAAATGATTGAAAAATAACTCCTGTTATCAATTGCTGAGTTGCTATGGCAACACACGTGCATCTGCAAATTCAGGTAAATAGAGCGTTGCAGGTTTATTGCCACACGCATTCAGGCCTACCACACAAACGGCAAACAAATCTTCAAAACTGAAAACATTGCTGATAGTGACGTTCGCTATAGTAGGTTTCGAAATGTATTGAAAATGTGCTAAATTTGGGCAATTTTACCTGAACAAAGTCAACTTAAAGTATTTTTTGCAATGACTTCATAAGGCAAGCTTGGGAAAAAAATTAGTTATTTGAACATCTGTAAGGATTACTTACATTAGTCGAGAAGCATAAAATATACACCAAACACCATTTTATTTCTATTTCCGTGAGTACTTTAGCATCATTTGTTATTACAGTTGTGAAGCATTAATACCAAACTAATATAATTATTCATTAAATAAAAAGGGATATCCAAGGAATTACATGAAAATCCTTGGGATATCTTTTAAGATTTTGAGTTGTCACTGGGTCGACTTCTTATTTTTTTCTCAGATATAACCATTACGCATGGTTAATAACATTTGACACTGATGAACCTCTTGATCTTCAGATTGTCCCTCTTATCGTTGTCATAAAAGCTTTAAAGAAGTTTTTCGTTATATCTATAATGCTGTGTTAATGACTAAATATGTTCAACAGAATAGCATTGTGTATCTTACAACATAATCATTTGCGGATCAACAGGTGGTGGGGGAGTTCCAAATATAGTAAATTACTAAATTTTGAGAGTTGTATTTTACATTCACTTAGTTGTTAATATGCGTTTAACTTCCCAATCCATTCAATAAGATAATTTTCCTGTGTACAGATATTTTGTACCCAGAGTTTTTCAAGGGTTGTAATATTGGTTGTTGGAGCTCACCATCAATACAAACATTTTGTATCCGTCCTTTACAAATTTAAGTAACGAATTAATCTAAATTGCCAATATCAAATCAGTAATGCTGGAGCAACTAAGTTATACAGCTGGGAGCACTTTGGCTAACGAAGGAATCATTTAAAGCTTATATTACAATGCAAACATAATTAAAGACCTCCCACTGTTACGAATTACCAGATACTCCTGATCAGCGAAGCATGTCACATAATTTCTCAGTTTTTCACTATTTTCAAACCTTGAATTTTGGGTAGTTGCAAGGGTTATTTAGTTACATGAGTCTAAAGACCAGCTCCTACAGTAATCATCTACAAAAGTATTTTTCTATCCGGAGAGATTCTCGCGCATGCGCTCAAGGGGGTGAGTATAATAGCTGGTAATGAATATTGAGGCCAGGTTTACTCAGACTGAGCTTACGCCTTCCTTCATTTTTAGATAATTCCGATGTGCTAAATTAGATACGTATTCATGCTGGCGTAGTTTGTCTAGTAGCTTAAGTCTGGTTTAGGAGATAAGTCTTGACTGTTGAAGGTTCATTTTGAATCTAATCGGTTATGCAACTTGACAATGTGAAGGTATAAAGTCCTGAGACGGCAAGAGAAAACAACATCTTAAAATGACGAGATTTCAAACGCATGGCATCAACGTCTGACAAAATGCATTAGTTGACGTTATGCTTGATGACATTGTATAATCAAATAAGCATATTCGTTAACCGCGTGGATGTAATTCTTAGCAATTCTTAAGATTGTTTATTTTTGCTCTCTGGGTTTCTAATTGGAATACTGACAAACTGTTTCGACACCCAATAGAGTATGCCGTTTTAAGGTGGACAACTACAAGTTTCATGTCACCCCAATAATTATCTGCTAACTCTAGTATCATTCGGTTCCCTCATTTTTATGCGCAAAATCAACAGCCTAGAATATAAACACTCACAAATCATTAGATAAATGCTTTGTTGGTTTCAATTCATGTGCAGACAATTATCTCCTAAAAACCGTTCTTTCTTTTTGTAATTTCATCATCACTTTATGGAGTACTCATGTTTCTTTGAAAGCTATAAGTGTTTTCGTATCTATTTCCATATGGCAATAATTCATATTATTTATTTATTTTAATTGGGTGAAATCTTCCTCGAAATGGTTTCTATCGCTTTTTTAATACTAGATTAGTTTAAAACACAAAGCAATGACCTTTAAAATTTCATTTTGTTTATTTATGTGGACGATCAAGTCGTCCAATTCTTTGAACACAAAAAAGCAACAGAAAAATCAAGAAAGTTAACCATTTTATTTAATTATCAAATATTAAAACTCAAAAATATCTTTTGCTTCTGAAACAAATAAACTCCGTCGACCTAACGATTGTATAATTACGATATCATAGTGACTGCTCCCGTTTTGAAAAATCTCATAATGTTTATTTTCTAATGTTAAAGATGCTGTATCATACTTGCAATATTTTAAAAAGTATTTTTAATGTATTCGCTGTATATTTAGAAACATTTAGCGACCAACCTTGAGAAAATCGGACCAAAATTCATTAAATAGGAGATAATTTACAGAAAAATACCGAAGCGGCAGTCGACATAAGAGCGAATCAAGTGTGGCCATCTCACAACTTCCGGTTTCCAAATGTTCGCTTGAAAACAGTCTTTGTCGCGCTCAACTAGATTTTATTTTATTTTTCTCCGAATTAGGTATTCGTTGCTGTCAAAGTTGATACCCATCGAACGCAATTACGGTAGTTGAGACACGTTGTAAATTCTACAATTAGCGGGTTCGTTAAATGCTATGCCCTTTCTCATGTTTCTACGCGGGGTACTGTGCTTTGAGCGTCGAAATAAGTATGTTATTGTTCATTAAACAATCTAAATATGATATCAAAATTTCAACGAAAGATTTATCTACAAAGTTATGTATTTCTTTTCTCAATAGCTAAATTTCATCCTGAACCGCTTGCAAGTATGATACAGCATCTTTAATGGTACGGCGACTTATCAACAAAATGTTTAAGTTGAAACTTTGAATCGTGATCTTGAATTTATCTTGAAATTTTGACATATTGGTCTTTTCAGACTTCTCGTATAAACGTACTAAGGCTCTTATTTCAGTATGGACACGGAAAACGTGGTGTTTTGATTCAAATACGAAACAGTTGAGAACTCGGAGTGTCGGATTATTGATAAATGAATTAAAACAGCATAGATCCACTATGAAATTGGTGTAGTAATCATTGAAATTTTTTACTCGATCTTCTACCATTGCGAAAGATTACCAATTAGATCTTGAGATACACAATTACACAATTTTCTATGAAGATATTAACAGCCAACCAGCCAGTCAAATACTTGTCATTGCATTGTCAAAAAGATTGTCAAATCAGCAATCTATAAAAACATAATGGTTAAAGGACAACCTGAATTGTACAAAAAAATAATATTTCTAAAAGTAGGCTGGTTGGTGTAGTTACGCTGCTTCTCTGTAAACAAATATACGCAGTTATAATCTGACAAAAATCTACCTAAATTATTTGACAGAGGAACCGTACTAAACTGTTCATACAAGTAGCATCCATTAATCATAATTAAGATTCGAGCGTATTATTTGGAAAAATATAGATTAATAAAGTGATGACTATTATTCACAAAAGCAAGAGAAGCTAAACACAACTATATACGTTCACAAAAAGATTACCAGTGCAAAGCGTGACATCAGATCAACATGTCAGTCGTTTTATAAGAAGTTCATCCGAGAGAATCATTTATCACCTATCAACAGTTACATCTGCATGAGCACATGACAGTCTTTTCTTTCTTGCTTGCTCCAAGGCACAATTTCCTGATATGCTGGCCTAAAGGATTTGGCGCTTTGTTGACGGCCATCTTGGAATTATCAATTATCTCTTACTTTTTGTACCTTCAAAATTCCATTGGATTCCTTGACCCCGGGAACCTAGGTAAAGACACCAATTTCAAAACTCTAGGACAGATCCAGATTGATTTATATGGTTTATAGGGATACGGCGGCCATCTTGGACGCCATCTTGAATTACAGCTTCCTGCCCCACATTTGGAATGTCTACCTAAGTTTTTTCGATCTCCTAAGGGTGTCCTACAGGATTCAAGAGTCAAACTTCGGGGACACATTTTTGCACACAGGACCCCCGTCAGCCCCAGGACTAAGTTGTATATATGCCTTGTGTAGATTTTGAAAATGTGACTGACAGGTCACTGCACTGCAATTACTGTAATCTGTTTCAAATGTATCGTCTCTATTCTGTTGGTTATCTTTGGTGCCTGTAAAAAAAGTATAAAGCAGTATATCAGTATGTTAAAATTTATGTCAAGAATTGCAATTCAGGTGGTTGATTTAACATATATTTCTGAATTATATTTATCAATTGTCAAAACCTAATGAATTGACATATATGAGCACTTACCATGATATGACTTTATAGATGAAGACGCCAGCAGAATAGCAACTTCAAAACTTTGGTAGACGGAGTAACTGGAATAAAAATAAACATTATTTCAAAGATTATTTTATTGGCCAGTATCTAATAACTGTCCATTCTTTGTTTGCATACACAAAGTTTAAAGAAAAGGTGCATGGATCAAAGGCTTTGTTAAACAAGGGAAATACTCCAAACCAGTATGCCTGAAGGGAAGTAATTCTAAAACGTTGTCAAAATGTTGTCAAGTTGACAATGACGGTTGTCATTTTGACAGTGCAAGTTGTCAACTTGATACTCTTGATGTTTGTAAGGATGAAAATAGCAACGAATATAGATAAAATTTAGTAGTTTGAATTTAGGATTGTACTTTATCTATAAAGGCTAAAGGTGAAACAGACATGTCGCAGGAACACTGCCAGGGCAAAAGGGTCAATATTATTTATGATATAATATTACATATATGTCTCCTATGTGTTCCAATCCTCACAAACTGATCGGTCATATGTTTATTTGAGACTCATTTGCAGGCTTTTTTAGTAAAACATAATTTTGAAAAATTGTAAAGCAGAATTAACGTAAGAGTTAATGCTAGATCAACCGAAGGCAATCATTGTTTAAAATTTTGTTATTATCATTATGCATTGACAGAGTGTCAGCGTATATGTATGTCTCCGCTAATGCTACAACCTATCCCCTGATATCCTCCTATAGCAAACCAATCAAATGATGCCCTTTCAGTGATAGCGGCAAACTAGTTTCTTGGCTTCGTTCCGCGTGCTCACCTCGTGATTCAAATTAACCAATAGGAGTGCTATTAGATAATAAATCTGATTCTCATTGCAGTCTCCCTCTAAACTCCAAATCGCGCGCTCTTAAATATCCACGTGCGACATCACTAGACAGCAGTGTATGGGGTTTGAAATAGTTTGACTGAAAACAGATAGCGCTCAGCAACCACCCGTCAGCGATACGACAGAAGACTATAGGAGGACATCAGGGGATAGGTTGTAGCATTAGCGGAGACAAACTCTGCGAATAAGAACACAGCCTCGATCAACATTCTTTGAATTGATCTACCATTGTGCATGGGGAGAGAATGCAATCAGGCATCCACGTGCATTTTGACTATTCGATTATTTTAAAAATCAACTTCGTTAACAGACGCCAATCAAAAAAGCATCGTAACGAGTCGTATGACAGTCGGCAGAGTTTTCGTAGCTCCGACAGCAAAATCGGCAGTGCAGGGACATTCTGATTTATCATATGCGGAAATACATTTTTCGCGGTGCAATCGTGTCTCCATCATGCCGTACGTATGTTGTTCTCACGAATCCGTGTCGTCTTCGTATTACCTTTGTATGATCATCTGTTCAATCGGCGAGTTTAAAATGTAAAGACAATAGAATAATATCATCGTACTGATCGATAGACGAAGGCAATGAGAACACAGCACAAATTCACACTGACGGTACCTCGATAGCCATGCGAAGGGAAAGATTTATTTAGACTGAATTGGAAACACTGTATGGGATACGCGACAGCGACAGGTGTCTTTGAACGAGCAATTCGCGACAGTGCGTTGAACGAGCGTTCCGGTTTTTGAACGAGCGGCACATTTTTTGATGGGTTATCCCGCTAGATTGGCGCGGATCTCTACTGGGTACATTATATCGACTTTTTAATGTTTCAAATGTCTTACACAGTGATTCAAGGATAACATGAATGTGGAATCTTAATGTTTTTTTATTTTAACATTTAAATCTACATATGCTGAGATTAAATACAACTCCGTCAATAATTAATCATTTTTGTAATAAGTTCGTCATTTTATAATGTACAAATATTAAAACATCTATCTTTTAGGGTATTGTTCACACTTTGCGTTTCAAAAATTACATTTAAACACAATATTTATCTCAAAATCACCCAGTTTAAGTGTAGCTCTCTAAGCAGGGGCGACAGTATTTGAAAGTGACGGTTTTTGAACAATTTTGGCGAGCAACAAATTTATTTTGTAGTGTGTTTTCTTCACTTTTATCAGAAAAGAACGAGTATTCATTCTATATTTAAACACACATGCCCATACAGTAATACATATTAGAGCTAGGCTGCCTTATTCATCATAATTATTTATTATTAAACTTTTAACAAATATGTTTTAATTAATGCAGATCCTGATGCGTGTTGTTAGTGATGAGCCTTCAGCAAAGCTTAAGAAACCAAACGTGTTTTCTGAATCCCCAAAATATGAGAATGAAACCGTGGATCTGAATGAATGTTTCAAACAAGCTACAGAAAAACTTGAAAGCCATGGATACCTTAAAGACATTCATTTATTTTTAAGACTACTTTCTGAAGATAGATTTCCTTTCCACAATATAGCTTTTCAACTGTGGATGTTGTGCAGTGGTTTACGTGTGATACCTCGACTAATATGCGTTATCCAGACACTGTAAAAAGTTTCTGGAGAACTGGTATCAGATTATTTAAAGGAAAATTCCATCGTTTCATGAGTGGCACGAAACATCAAGGTCAAACTGAACCAGCAGGATTTGTCGCACTCACAACACTTTAATTCCGATCTTTTTTCAGGATCATGTTTGTATGCCATGTGACGGCGAAGGTTGTGCACCCTTGTGGTTTTGTAATCAGTTTTCCTTCTAGCAGGCAAACACTAGAGATTTGGGGGTGCTTGTCATTCGCATGTTTGTGTCTGCGGAGAACTCTTCTTCAATTTTCTCAATATTTAACTAACGTTAAGGTCGCTCAAGTCCACCGTACAAGGATTAATTGAACCTTCCATTTCCTGAACTGACAATTCTAATTCCATGGTGCTGGAATGGAAATTTAAACATTGTTATATAGTATTCGAATGTATATTTAGTAAAAGTAAGAAAAGTTTGACTGTAACTAAGTTGTAAGATTTGTGAAAAAAACCCATTATTTTATAGTTAACACTGTTTACGGTATATTGAACTGAATTGTTCAAATACCGTAACAACCCGTTCAAAAACCGAAACACGTTCAAAACCTGTCGCAGTTGAAAAAAGCCTTGTAAAATTGTAGTAAACAAATATTTCACCAAAAGAGTTTTAGCAAACAATTGTAATATGTTCATTAATTAACTTTACTTGACCAGAAACGATAAATTTACCAAATAAAATAGATTACGACATCAGCCTTTTCTAATACTTTACTATATCATTATTAGATAGTCTGCAAAAAATGTTATTGTCCTTATACATACGCTACTTATTACACATTATTCCTGTGAAATTTCACTGAAAAAGATAACCATATTAATAATTGCCACAATATTTACCAACCCGCGCCGTGTGTTTTCCGATGAAAGCGTTCAAAAACCGGAACGCTCGTTCAAAGACACCTGTCGCTGTCGCGAATCCCATACAGTGCGGTTGCAACACGAAAATGACATGACCAACAGTTCGCTCTCTTCCCCGGTGTGGCCGCCGAGCCAGAAGCATCTTCCTACGCAAAGCCTAAGACGCCTGTTTCCGAACTGTTAGTTTTATGCCTTGCTGTGGACCATTGAAGTTCATGTGCTGATATCAGCGCCCAAACAGGCAACATTGTTAGCAACCTCCTTTTATTTTTCAAAAGAAATTTCTTATTTCATTATCGAAAAGAAAACGCCAAACATGTCTTTTCTAAAAACTTGAAAATGATACAGGCTAAAGGTAACATAACGCAATAATTCTTTCCCCTTGAGGGGGAATATAAGGTGATGTCAGCAAAATGAAAATAAATCGTTCAACTTGAAAGACAGTGTATTTAAACTAAATGAAGCAATGAATAGTTCAGCCATGCGATTCCCATGAAATAATAAATATTTTACAGAAAGGTTGATACTGTCACCAAATGAAGTGTTATGTCTGATGTCTAGTGTCGATTTGATTGTCCTGTTGACGGCGACATGATTCTGGTTTTCGATGTTTACAAACAAACAAACCGGATCCACTTCCGGGTCGCTCACACCGTCAGTAATATTACTGGCACGTATGTAATTTGCAAAAATAAATACAATTTTATTTAGAAAAGGTTTTGGTCAACTTATCAAAATATTCCTCAACGAGAAATGTAAATTTCTTAACCTGGACGAAATAAAATTTCAGGGGCAACGTGACCAACTTGTCAGTTAGCGATCGCTCGTCCCTGATTGGCTGGATAGACCTAAAACTTTGTTTTCCGGTGATCACCGATTTTGCCGACAAGACTTTTGTCTCAAGATTTTTATTATTTTAAAATTGTTGTTTGATATTGAATATGGTCAGGGATAACAAAACATACTCTGAAGTATGCATTTCAAACACAATTTGAGAATTTTTCAGCAGGATAACTTTGAAATATTGCATCTTTTCCGATGGTTAGAAAAGGCGTAGAATCGCGTAGAAAAGCAGTAAAGGGCAGAAGCGTAGAATCGCGTAGAAAAGCAGTAAAGGGCAGAAGCGTAGAATCGCGTATATAAGCAGTATAGGTGATCACATAAAGATGGCCGCCAATGCTCTACATATGAATCTTCATAATTTGTTCTCTGAGAATGGATGATTGATTTTTGTAAAGAGATTTTTGACACTCTCAAAATAATACATTTAGCATTGACGTACAATTATCAGTTAAATTTTTGAAATATAAAATTTTCCAAAAAACCTGCTACTTCCCCTTTAACACTAATTATTCCACGTTCCTACGCAATAGACACTAAATGTCAATCACAACAGGTATGTGGGCCGTCTTCTTGTCTTGACCTACCTGTGACACGCTTTGCTAGCCATACTTACCATACGCGATACGAGGTTATTCACGGTCTATGCATGACTACAGTTATCGCACAGTGAGTAGTATATTACAAAAACGTTCCGTTTGTCTATATTTACGTATTTAGCTTACTCATAAAAAGGCTTACAAGTGAAATATTTCCATTCAAAAGAAATGTGGCTAACTAGATCTGTTGGGAGTTTAGGTCCTTTCTATGTGATTATATACATGGTTTATATGGATAAAAAGGTTAGAAATATATTACTGCAATAGTGTGATTTTACCTCATAAAATACATTTTAAGCTTATTATCCACTTTTTTTTATGTATAATGAATGTTCAGCAATGCATAAAAATCCCAACATTGCATCCAGGCCCTTCCTTGTTCTCTTCCGGTGTTCGTGTTTAAGAACCACTCAGTCATTTTCACAACCTAATGTTTTGCTTTTTTTACGAAGGTAATAAATGAATTAATACAAATTAGACCATGGCTGCTTTGTTGTGACCCATGGTCTGACTAACCAACCTCATTTTCAGTTAGACCACGGTCGGAACTACTTTTTATGAGCAAGACTATGTCGTGATAAAAAACTTCTATTAGAAACAACATAACAAAAATATGCATTTTATTACATAAAACCTATTTTACAGATTGAGCAGCCTTTCAGGTCATTAGGCAGAAAGGCATGTACGGCTTGATTTCAAAATGTACCCTTCAAATGCATTTCGTGAATCTCCGTCGAATTTCGGCATCCGTCATCCGTTTTTAAGCCACTCGTGAATAAGCATATTGAGATGACTGAGCGGTGCTTCTCCGACACCTGTAAATAAAATATACACCGTTATCAGGACTGTAGACTTTCATATCCTTATTCAGTTATGGAATGACAACATTTCAAACGCAGATTTTACAATGTTTACAGAGAGGTTACAAATGCGAACAGTATGAAACAGTTCTTATCCAAACGGTCAAATTGTCCGCCACGTCGCCAGTTACTAATACATGTATTGTAATATGGTATTCAAATAATACCTCAACTGAATAGACTGCTGTTTTGTGAAACGATTTGTGTTCATTACTTGTTTATCGTTTTAATACTCACCATATTCACAAGAACCCCTTCTGTTCTAAGGCTTCACATGCGTAGGCTAGAGCTGTCAATATACGTCCGATCCCTTCCGTGTCCTTCACCTAAATGACAAAATCACAGCATGCGTATGTCGAAAGTGAAGCTGCACGTGCATCTCGTGAGAATGCATCTAAACGCAAATTTACGAGCTCCATGGTTTTGTTTTGAAGTCAATTACTTGTGTGACACGGTAGCCGTCAAATAGTTCGCAATCTTTTCAACAAAAATAATATCAACTTTTGATTTAACATAGCGTTTTATGCATTACGCTTGTGGCCATGATCTAAGTAAGTTAGACCATTGTTGTCTAATCGTTTAAATGGTTAGTTAGACCACTCGCGCTACGCGAAACATTGAAAATATAACATTTTCAAACAACGTGATACTTCCCCTTTAAAATCATACTTTCCTGAAACAGACAGACAGTTGTGCATATACCATCCTCGATAATCCAGCGCTTTCATTCCGATAAATCTACACTACAAGTACTTGTAGTGTAGATTTATCGGAATGAAAGCGCTGGATTATCGAGGATGTAGTGTAGATTTATCGGAATGAAAGCGCTGGATTATCGAGGATGTGCATATACAAGTCGTTCGCTTAAGTGACATCCGAGTATGCGCAAGATTAAACTCGAGTGACCCAAAACGAACGCAGCCTAATGTATAGGTTGAACACTATGTTGAAATTATTATGCCTCGGGCTCACCGTAGTGTACTGAGTAAATTTCGCTGTGGCACTTTGCCATTAGATAGAAGTGGGTAGATATTCTCGCTGTTGGATTGTATTTCAGAGATGGACGTTATGGCTCGATACCGGAAAAGAATATTTATGGTCGCATGTGTAACATGTATCTGTTTGGTCTACCTCGAGTATACAGATATTGTTAAAATCATCACTCATAACCCAGGTAAGATTTATTGTACACATTGTATATGTACTTTTTATATTTGAGAGAAGATACTAACTAGTTTCGCTCCAGTGTCATCTATATTATAGGAACTTTATTTTGTTCAAGTCGAAACTCGAGTAATATACCGAGAAAAAAAATCCGACTTTTAGTTGTCCTTTTCTTCTTACATTCGATCGATCGATCAATCGATCTGGAATCTTCCCAAAACTTCTACATGCCAAACCGTCTACAGCTTAAACAACATTGTTAATGGTCCGCTGCATCACTTATCCCTTGCTCCTTACCTTACAGAACACAAGATGGACTAGCCCATGGGACATAATCTTCAATGTTGACTATCAATACACATAAATATACATGTAATACGCATAATGGTTACACATATCCTATAGGTTCGATCGTCATAGTGGAATACTTTTTGTCATAGACGAGTGGAGAAATTGAGAATATCCAGTGACATAAACATGAACTGCATTACCCAAAGATGAAATTTCATTTACAAATGGATGACATAATATTGTTTTTTAATGACTTAACGATTTGAACGGGTATGAATGTAAACAGCAGTTTAATTTGAATTTTCAAAAAATTGCTTAATTTATTTAACTATAACATTGCTGTTACGCTTAAATCACGTGAATTTAGCGAAGAAACATGGCTGTTTCATAAGGATAAAATCAAAAAGCGGTTTCTAATAGAAAACTGGTTAATTCATTAAGCCCGTTAGTCTGTCTAACAGCCCCTGAAACAAACAAAAATTTCAAATACCCACACAAGTTTATATTTGTAGCAAGTTTAGGTCACTACCGTTTCAGAAAATGAACAGCTTCAGTTGGATCTTTTCTCTTTTAATAATTAAATGTTGCACTTTCAGGGACTAAAATTTAGTGTATAACACCCTCTTAGTTTCCAACTCCTCAGATATGGTTTAACCTGAAAACAACAAATATCGTTTAATATCTTATCATTATTATTTATCATTATCATGTATTCAATATTGTCATGAAAAAAACACGTATTGTAATAAGACCTTTTCTCAGTCGTCTGTTTATTAATTATTTGAAAAACAGAAATGTTCACTGTTTACAACAAAACATTACACGGGCGTTCATGAACTCTTATTTACAGGCTGACAAAGTTCAGGTGGTAGGCCTATGACAGGTACATATTCTCACCTGTCCAGAGTCTCCTTTGATGTCTACCGAAATATGTCAACAACGGTGTTCCTCACATCATATGAATACATTTATTGTTGATGAACACAGTAAATAGGGAATCAGATGGTATTGATAAATTTTGCGATGCATTTTGTTTACATAGAGACATAAATTAAAGTATTACAATCCGAAAATATTTTTGGGCAATTCGGTAGACTGTTTCAAACCACTGATTATGTCTTACTGATTTTTTTCCAAATTGACCGCCCATGTACGTATATATATATATATATCTTCGTTTAAGCATGAATTGTTTAATTTTTTTTAATTTAAGAAAATATTTAAGACAGTTTGGGGCTTTTACCAGAGACTCTGCATAAGGACTCTGTATACAGAGTGTCTGCTTTTACTTATACATTAGCGACCATTTCTAAAATGGCGGCCATCTTGGAAGGACGTGAAGTTAGCCATGTATCCAGATTTGATCAGCATATGAAGAGCTACATCTACATTGGGTATTTTTCACCCAAAATATACACAATACTTTCACAATTCGGCAGGACTAGTACTCGTAAATTTTTAAAAAATTATCAGTGAAAACTGTTTGCGGCCATGTTTTTGAACATTTTTAATAGGTTGCGGGGGAAAGCGTAACCAATCACGGAACACTCGTTTAAATTTTTTACAGTTGGTGTTAACATATTGCTGATTTATTTCCGTTAGTTTAGTTAAGTTGATTTACCTGAAATCGTGCTATTCCCCTGTAAGAATCGTGGTATGTATAGGCTGTGAAAGGCGTTAGATTCCTGCGAGGAAACACTACCTTACACACATCTCCTTTCCCCTAACAGACACATGGTAAATCAATCTTTTTTCTGTACTGAAAAGGCGAATACTACATTAGATAAACATTTGTTTCTACATATTCACATTCTCTCCCCGAGAGGCAACTCAGTCATACCAGAATTAGCTAATTCAGGTATCACCGAGTTGCCTCTGTGGGGAGAGAATGCATATTCATGACATTCGTGAACAATATGGTGTCTAGATACCGATGGACAGAATATGTAAAGCAAGGGCTTTATAGCTGTATAAAATGGCTGGATAGATTGGTAAGTCTTGATAGTCGCTTTGTAAAGAAGGATCAGTAATTGTGCCAAATTTGGATTCAATGAACTCAATTAAAATTCATCTGACAATCTTAAGTGAACACCCGCTTACAAATTCCAGCCATATGTTAATGTTATAATTATGTATTGTGCTATCTTAGGTGTTTTACATCCTCCATCTATATACCAACAATATCATTAACATATTTCTATGAATAATGGTTCAAATCCTTCCTTCTTTTAATTTCAGAAGAGGAACTAAAACTACTGAGATATTTTTTGAGCGACTGGCGTAGTAAAGTCATGGATATCCACAATGTGTCAAAACTGAAGTCTTATCTCAATCACATGTCTGCAAACGTTTCCCTGGAAACATGGAATGACTGGAACATCATGAAGCTAGTAATCATCACTGTATACCTTTATGTTTAATTAATAACCGAAAATGGTAGTTATGTCTACAAATAATTTCCGTTTTTCCACTAACATGAATTGTTTAGTTTTCGACAGACCGTACGAACCTTGGTTCACACGTTATAGCATTTTTTATAAGGGCCGTAGCACGTTTTTGACAATTTTATATTTTCAAATTTTAACTGATAATTGTACGTTAATGTTAAATGTATTATTTGGATAGTGTCAACAATTTCATTACACCAACGAATCATCTATATAGAAAGAGAACAAATGATAAATATTCATACAAAGTCAATTGGCAGCCATTTTTGTGTGAACACCTTTAATTCATTTTGTGTAAAAAGGGGAATCACATGGCTGAAGGTTACAATATATAGTGGATTTATTACTGCTTCATTTAGTTTAGATACATTGTCTGTCAATTTGAATAATTTATTATCATTTTCCTGACATCACCTTATATTCCCCCTAAAAACTTCCTACTGCCCCTTTAAAACATACGTCACAAATGTGGCGATATATTTCAGCATAATCATATTGGGGTGGTTTAAGGCGGTTAGCATCCTACTTCCATGTAATGTTTATAGCATCATTTAGACTCAATGCAAACTTGTTTGAGGCTGTCGTGAGGCTCTAGATCTATACAAATATCACTTAAATTGATACCTCAGAGGTGATTTAAACCTTGTGTGCTGTACCATTATGGGAGTGTACCTTAAACTTGATTATTTTCAATTCTTCTTAATTTGTCACATATACGTGTGAAGAGTAATGCAATATGACATGATAACCAATCTTATCAACACATGATCCATTTGCTACACTACGCTACTGCGTAACGTATTGAAGAAATCATGATATCATTTTAATGAGATTGACAGATGACAGACGTTTCCTATTTCAAATGTCCATTAATATAAACATACAAAATTGAAAATATTCTGTGAATCAACCACGTGACAGATTTAATATATTAATCTTTTTTATGTTTCAGCCCAAGTTTGAATTTCTTCGTAATTATAAAAATCCTTGTTGGATGGAGAACAAAAGACCAAATATAACGTGCAAACACGCCAAAGCCGCGGGAATAGCTGACATGCCGGATAACAAATGTCACGTTAAAGTCCTACGGTGCTTTCCATACTTCTTTCTGATTGGTCAACCGAAGTGTGGCACCACGGATATTTACGCCCGACTCAGAAAACACCCGGATGTAGCAATGTGGACGAGGAAGGATTACTTTTGGTTTGAGCGGAAACGATTCGGTGTGTATTTTAATATATTACCGTTAAAAGGTACAAAAATTAGATTTAATCAGTATTGGACATTTTCTTAGATGAAGTGCTTATTTCTAGGTTAAAAATAAGAAATTCAAAAATTGTTTAATGATTAGACGATTGAAAACTTTACTAATCCTCATTTAAAAGTATATCTTTCCAAAAGATTTTGAAAAACATTTTTTTTTCGACACAAGTGATAGCATGATTGAAACTTTTTTATCTTTCCTCTTTTGTGTACTTAAAACGCTTTTTCAGACGCCACATGTGCATCAATCAATAGCTACCTGAATTTACACCTGAGCAACAGTAAATTTGTACAGAGATCAACACTGCCAGGTACAAAATATCATCAGAAGATTATAGGTATGTTCTACCTTTATTTTACTTTGTCATGCGTGACCCTCTGAATTCTAAGCTGTAACCTCATTAAAATGGAAACCATAATCTTCTATCGTCTATCTTCAACTGAAACAATAGTATCTTCTTCCCCTTATCGGCAACCTAATCATACATGAAACCATTACATGATCCTCTGAATTGTATATTCACCTTATCGGAAACCTCTTGTATCTTCCCCTAATCGGCAACCTAATCATACATGAAACCATTACATGACCCTCTGAATTGTATATTCTCCTTATCGGAAACCTCTTGTATCTTCCCCTAATCGGCAACCTAATCATACATGAAACCATTACATGACCCTCTGAATTGTATATTCTCCTTATCGGAAACCTCTTGTATCTTCCCCTAATCTGCAACCTAATCATACATGAAACCATTACATGACCCTCTGAATTGTATATTCTCCTTATCGGAAACCTCTTGTATCTTCCCCTAATCGGCAACCTAATCATACATGAAACCATTACATGATCCTCTGAATTGTATATTCTCCTTATCGGAAACCTCTTGTATCTTTCCCTAATCGGCAACCTAATCATACATGAAACCATTACATGATCCTCTGAATTGTATATTCTCCTTATCGGAAACCTCTTTTATCTTTCCCTAATCGGCAACCTAATCATACATGAAACCATTAAATGACCTTCTGAATTGTATCTTCTCTCATAACCTTTAACCTCAGTATACATGAATTCAATTGCCTTGTTTCTTTACATAAAAATTCAACGTTTTATATTTCTCATTACTCTCATTACCGTGTCATCTTTGTCAATATTTGAATATGCACAATGTAAAACGTTTGTTATCGTTAATATGCAAATGTACATTATATTTCAATTATCTAAGTATAGTTTTCATGGATTCATGTAAGCATTTTATTTGCTACATCTATCTATCTCTTTTACACAATTTTGAACTTCTTTTATCAATTTGAAACAGGTGATGCTTCTGTTGATGTTATGTGGGACAATTCAATATGGCCGCTGTTGCCAGGCAACCAGGGATGCCAGGAGCCGTGTGTCACTAACTCGGATATGATTTATCACCTAAACCCAGAAGCCCGGATCTTCGTCTCGTTCAGAAACCCAATCGAAAGGTTCTATCTGGTTTAACATTATAGTCGATTGAGACACAACTGCGATAGGCAGTAGAACAGATGACTTATTGATAGATAGAACGGTTTTATTTTGAAATTCTGTATTGGCATAGATATTTTTTAATAGTCGATGTATTGTATCTTTCGAAATGAACCGGAAAATTAGCACGCGTCAGTATGTTTGAAATTTTATTTTATGAGAAAATATATCTGAATTGGCTCCAAATGTGTTTTTCACATTACTTAAATGTATTACTCATTTGAAGCATTGAAAACATATATTTATCATATAATTGCCATTTACGGAATAAATATTTTGAATATATATTAAAAATTATGCCATTTCCTTTCGTATTAAAGGGGCAGTAGCACGTTTTTAGGGGGAATAAAAGGTGATGTCCGGAAAATCAAAATAAATGGTTCCATTTGAAAGACAATGTATTTAAACTAAATGGAGCAGTAATAATTCAAATATATTACGTAAAGTTTAGCCATGCAACTGCTTTTTCTTACACAAAATGAATTAAAGGTGTTCAGACAAAAATGGCAGCCAATGGACTTTATGTAAATCCTCATACTTTGTTCTCTGACTATGGATGATTGGTTCGTGTAATGCGATTTTTGACACTGTCAAAATAATACATTTAGTATTAACTTACAATTATCAGTGAAAAATTCAAAATATGAAACTATCAAAAAACGTGCTACTGCCCCTTTAAAGCAAAAAATATGTAAAGAAAATCACGGAGTGGCTTTTTAATATTAATACCATGTTGATTGCAGGGTATTCTCCGACTACTTGTTCGAGGCCAAATTTCTGAAGTACAATGTATCAAAGGATGATTTCCATAGGAAAGTTGTGAGGAAAATAGCATTGTTCAAAGATTGTCTCAAAACCATGACCCTAAGAGCTTGTGTCTACAACGGAACTTTAGAAAGTCCAAGAAATTCAGATGTAAGTTTCATTTCTTAAAAAAGTCGATACGTGTATTCAAAGCTGTCTAACCACGATAGAAACAAAGGTCAAATTAATGATCATTGTATTTCGAATATGTGTAACTATTTTCAAATCGTGTAGAAATAGCTAATACAAAAAGACATTTAATTGAAATTCCATATCTAGCATATGAATCGTTAGAAAAATCAATAGAATATGTACATTTTAGATAACAATACCCCTTCCCTATCCGTTAGGCTAAAGGACGGACACCCGCCATGTTGTTCAGCTGCGCTAAATCACGTCCTCGCTCCAGTTGGGGTTTGTAAAGGTTTTGAGCTGTTTCAAATTTGGCCAATCAGAGTAACTTCCGTCTATAGAATTTTGACAACGTGGTGCTTGTCCGTTCACTGAAATGGATAGGGTCCATTCAATCTTTTTACGTGATTATTGTCAGTTTCCTGTGATACGAACATTTATCCATTTACTGAGATTTGTCTCTATCCAGATACGTCTCCTGCAAGGCCTGTACTCGGTGCACCTCGCTGATTGGCTGAGAGTTTTCCCGCGGAGTCAGGTACACGTGGTCCACTTTGAGTCGTACACCCGGGATACACCACACCATATGGCTTCCATGTTCAAGTTTCTTGGTTTGCGTCAGTATTCTTTCCCATGCACGTTTCATTTCTGACGATATATTTAACTGAATGATTTCTCAGTGAATATCTTAAATTATAAACTTATATCATGGATCATTTCATGCAAAAATTGCTTATCTTTGACACGAGAACTATTTGTCTTAAAGTGACACAGAGTATTTTTCTTAAAATTTTATTTGGTTTTAATATTCAAAATTATGCATTCAATTAATCTATCTATTAGTTACAATACCAAATAAACACTATCGAATCGAATATATCTTCCTGTCAGCTTATGACAAGGCTTCAAAATTGCGTTTGGCGAATTTGCGCGCGCCACTCGAGCCATATTGTCCGGTTTTCGGTCAAAATCCCGAATGGCCGTATTTTTGCTCTAATGTACTGATTGACCTTTAACTTGTTATTTTCAGTAACAGTTAGTGGTTCCCGATGTAATAACATCGATTTCAAAATTTGGCATATGTGATCCTATCAACATACATTGTACTCTGTGTCTCTTTTACTTTGTAATTTTCCAATCAACTCTGATAAATGATTGTTTATAAATGACAAATTTGGATCGAATATTTCAGTCAAGTGAAACTTTCTTTAACATTTTAATGCTTTACAGGCGATCTCAACAGTGGAGAAATGAAGGAAGTCACAAAGGTTGCAATTAAGAACGTAAGGAAAAGGGGTCTTGAAGTCGGGACAATGCTCAACAAAACTAGAAAACTGTTACAAGAATTTTATAAACCTTATAATGAAAATTTAATAAAAATACTTAATGATAAAAGATTTTTATGGCAAACGTGATAGATATTACTAAGCCCTGATGGTAATTTGTAGTGTTACGTATAATAAAGAAAACTCAAAATGAATGGAAACTATGACTCTTATTTACAATATTTGGAAGGCTTTTGGGAGGTTCGCTCATCCCTGCATCCCCCTCCTGGATCCGATGTTTATGTAAGATTATCCCGTCTTTATATATTTTTGCTTATTTTTTAAATTTTATTAAGCCCCTTAATTTGATTTTTTTAATGGATAGGGGTTCGGATAATATGGTGAAGTTTATCGCGCCATATCATGAATCCAGGGAATAAGATTAGTCCTTATATTTTACTTCCGCTTTTGAATGCAATTTGGTAAAATGATACAATCAAGTCTTGACACTTCACCTCGGGCAGACATTTTCCTATCTTGTTATGTTGAACCCTATGATTTTATAGGAAGTCGAAGACAGCAACTGGTAATAGGATGATGCAAGAAAAGCTATAAACAATATTCACCAAGCTCTCTTACGAAATTTCGAAATATATCAAACTTCAGAAAAATCATATCTACAAAAAAATCTCAAGACTTAGTTAATTTATCAAAATTTATCAAACATCTTTCATCTCTTGTGGGAAAAAAATAAGTATATTTTAAACTTTGCGAGTCTATCTTCCATCTTAAATTATATATATTTATTTATATGTATTGTATTGTGTGAATATGTTCTTGTACCGCAAAGGTGGTTTTATGCGAATAAACGTGATATAATAATATAATAATAATAATAGAATAGTTTATTACTGTGTCATGTTGTTACAATAAATACATTATTTACACATAGGTTATATTCGCCTTCAACAAACAGGCCTCATGAGGCCTAAAATACACCAAGTATAAAATACATATTATAAAATCACACAAGTAAAATCACACAAGAAAAATCACCCTGACACACCGACTACCTCACCCTGACACACCGACTACCTCACCCTGGCACACCGACTATCTCACCCTGACACACCGACTACCTCACCCTGACACATCGACTAACTCACCCTGACACACTGACTAACTCACACACCCTGACACACCGACAACCTCACCCTAACACGCCGACTAACTCACCCTGGCACACCAACTAACTCACCCTAACACGCCGACTACCTCACTCTGACACACCGACTACCTCACCCTGACACGCCGACTAACTCACCTTGACACATCACCCTGACACACCGACTAACTCCCATGACACACCAATTAACTCACCCTGACCCATCGACAACCTCACCATGACACACCGACAACGGATTAACATGGTTACTATCTCACACTGACATACCCTGTATCTCACCTTGACACACTCACTCAAACTGACACACTAAATGGCATACACTGACACGGATATAGCGAAAGTCCTCGACAGATTGACGGTAGAATCGTAGATGGAATCTTCCCAAACCCTCTACTAGCCACAACTTATACGAGTTTACGGTCCGCTGCATTACTAATTGTCCCTTGTCCATACCCACAAGTAGACTAGTTGGACTCGTCCAACAAACTGGTCTTAATTTGTCTTGGTGACAATTGGTGACATAATAAGTATCTGAACTTGTCACATCAGGCATATAAGTCCTATTTGATAAATGAGAATAAGTGGTAGTATTAATAAATAAGGGGCAGTAGCACGTTTTTTGATAATTTTATATTTTAAATTTTTCACTGATAATTTTATATTTTAAATTTTTCACTGATAAGTTTATGTTAATGATAAATGTATTATTTTGATAGTGTCAAAAATCTCATAACAAAAATCAATCAACCATAGTCAGAGGACAGTATGAAGATTCACATAAAATCCATTGGCGGCCATTTTGTGTGAACACCTTTTATTCATTTTGTATAAGAAAAAGGAAACGCATGGCTAAACTTTACGTTATTTATTTGAATTATTACTGCTCCAATTAGTTTAAAGGCATTGTCTTTCAATTGGAACCATTATTTTTCCCTTTCCTGACATCACCTTATAGACCCCTTAAAAACGTTCTGCTACCCCTTAAACCCTCGGCTATTTTCGGTATTCCATGTTGATCCAATAACATCTTGATTTCTTAAATAATGTCTCCGTCATTATGCAGTCATTATAAATATAATTCATGTGACTTATTAAATAATTTTTTTTATTATAAACTAATTTGTTTTAAAAATCATTGTTATAAAACAGTGTTTTTCAAAAAGAAATCGTGATATTTATCTTAATGAAATGTTTTATATTGACAAGTATTCTATTTCAAGTTTTCATAAAAATTGTCCTCAACCATGAATTTTTTTTCAAAACTTGGTCATTTTTATATGGGCAACTAAAGTGACTCAGTTAATCAAAAAAATATATTTTGTTTGTAGCTAAACTTAATTCTTAACTTCCATTTGTCATTCTCATAATATTTTTTATTTATTTATCTCCATTAAAAATGTAATCTCAAGGGGTTTCTTCTTTTCTTAAGTTTTGCTGAATCTGTTTTGATTCACTTCTCCCTCAAAAACCCCAATTCTTGGACTGTTCCATTATACCAATAGGTATGTGTGTACTTCTGCTTTAAAGTTTCGTAGAAGGTTTGGCTTGTTGAAGTTTTGGGATATAACCTCGTGCATGTGAAAAAAGAGCAATAAGATAGAAATTCAACAAACATTTTATAAGGCTAATGATGAAATGTTAGCTTATCACAGTCTTGGCGCATTGTGATTATTTGTATGATCATCTTAAAAGGAAGTTTTAATAAAGGAAACTTGTAGTTGTTGTTGTTTCTCGTGTTTGATTCTTTGTAGATAAATAAACAAATTGGTATAAAGAAACATATCATCAACCAGCAACGTGTGTCAAATTAGCAGTTGGTGAGAAGCATGGAAAAGGTGATGATTATAAAATCATTTTGTGGGATAGGTTAATGGAATTGAATGCAAATGACACTCATTAGATAACATATGACCGATTACTACGAGCACAGGGACATGTATCGCTTAAATACAGCGTTAGAAAGACATGTATACTCACAGACCCTCCCTAATACTATATATAGGGAGGGTCTGTGGGTATACATGTCTTTCTAACGCTGTATTTAAGCGATACATGTCCCTGTGACTACGAGGACAATAAACATGGCTTGAGTTGATCGATTCATCTTGATCATAATTATTCTTGGTCGAACTTTGAAAGTATTAAAATATTAAAGGCAAACCAGCAGGGAATAGTAATCTCACATTTGGTATGTGAAGATTCTATGCTAAAGAGTTTCAAAGAGTTTCAAGTTATGCTATGGAAACGGAACAAATTCAGAAATGATCGTTTCAGGGCCAACATTTCTAAAGGTACATAGGTAAGGTAACACCCATACCAATTTGAAGTTGCTGAGTCAAATTGTTTCCACGTTATGCTCCGGAAAGAACAAAGTCAGAAATTTGGCCTTTTGAGGGTCAAATTTTAAAAAATATTTGGTACCCTGGAATTCAAACCCCAACAGGCACATCTGCACCACATAGGTAACATCGATACCAAAATTGAAGTTTCTAAGTCAAAAAGTTTTCAATTTATACTTCGGAAACGGAACAAAGTCGGCAATTTGACCTTTTTAGGGCCAAAATTTCAAAACATGTTGGTACCCTGGGATTCAAACCCAAACATGTTGGTACCCTGGGATTCAAACCCCCTAAAGGCACATCTGCACCACATAGGAACCATCCGCACCAAATTTGAAGTTTGTAAGTCAAATAGTTTTCAAGTTATGCTCCGATAACGATGTCGGACTACGCTATATACCCCCGATTACGTCGTAGCGGGTGTATAATGATCGTATTTACTATTGTCAAAAAAAAATAGAAAACTCACTATAGTTACCAAGTAACCTAGTACTTGTCTATGAACCAACCGTATTGTCTACCCAAGAACGAAAAAGTGTGTACAAAAACATCACGTTTAGGTACCCATAACACTGGTTCCAATATCAAATCATAGGGGTCCAATGAAATGTTTCAACAAGATACAAAAAATCTGCTTGAGTCTTGTAAATTATCAAGGCTTGGTTCAATCATTTTAGCATCTTGGAGTTCTGTAAGAGGAACACTATTGTAGCCATGTATGGCAGTTAAACATGTGGGCATCGAGTTTCGACTTAGAGCAATAAATATGTTCAGTCAAGATTGGCATTCCACTTTAGATTCAAGTTCACGATATGAATATTACAGGACCTTCAAAACCTTACTTCGGCCAGAAAAATACTTATCAATAATAACTTCATATCATTTCAGAAAAATATTTGTAAAATATCGCTTGGGTTTGCTTAGTTTAATGATCAATGAGGGGAGGAAAACAGCTATCGATAAAGAAAAAAGATTTTGTCCTTTATGCAACCAAGGAGTAGAAAATGAAATCCATTTTAAATTTTCATGCCCTTGTTATTTTGAATTAAGACAGAAATATATACCACTCCACTTTTTAGTTAAACAACCAAGGGATGACCTCTTGACCCGAGGCCGACTGCGCTATCCCGACACAAATTCTTTAAGGACACAATACTTTACCTAGCCCGGTATGTACTTCTGGTAAAACACTACAGAAAGAATGTGTGTCCAGCTATTTACTTAAACTAATCTGTTTATCTTTAAAAACTTGGGTTAAATTTATTTTCTTGAGTCTAAATGTCCATGTAAACTACACTCAACGGCAATAGAAACGAAATTTGAAATCTAATCATTGTTATAAAGCTTAATTAACACCGCAGGCTAAATAAACCAACAAATTATTGTTATTTAGACATCAGCACATATCTCCAAAGGAAAATGTTCTACTACCATCATCACAACAAGGGTGCAGCAGGGGTGGTTTCAAGTCGGTATATTGCGTGTCCCCCTTGTGTGCTCAGATTTGTATGCAATCGCATGGGCTTCGAAAGACTCTGGCATCGCCTAAAATGTTGTGGGATTCGTCCCAAAAATGTTCGATGGGACTCATGTACAGCGAATTTTTACCTCAGAGAAGTCAATGTCCTCCAGCCCATCAGCAAAGGGGAGTTTGAACCTTGATCACCAGCGTTTATGACATTATGCCACTGTCTGGTAACAATATTGGTCCTGTAATTGTCCATTGCTGTCTGTCAAGTCGTTGAGGGCCTTGTCACGGAAAGGATATCAGCAGCTGATATTGTAAGCAACAAGACATCTTATTCGGTGTAAAAAAAAGGAAAAATGGTCCTGCAAAACGATGTCACAGGTGGTGTGCCAAGTCGAGGAGGATCTTTGAATGTTCCAGCTGACTGTCATCGATTTTTGGTCAAGAAACGTTTGACAGATTCACATGGAAGTGTCTGAAACTCGCAAAATCCCAACAGCCCTGGGGTTCGATTCCCATGGCCTTATTCTTCTTTTTAGTTTATCAAGCGCAGCGCGTCCGCAATTTGACTGACCCTCAAAATTGTGTGTGCTTGTAAAGGAATTGAGTGGTGTGAATGAACATGCACTTTACGATCAATGCACGTGGTTGCGTTTGCGCATCATGCTCAACGCACTGTTTTCCTCACCATGTGTTTGCCTGCTCAAAATGGTCTTGGATCCGAACTCTAAATATCATCAAGTGACCATGATAAGTTCTGTGACATTAATTACCAATTGCGTTTTTAATGCCGTTCAGCATACATACTAATGAAAACAATAATTTTGTTCATCTGGTGCTCACATTATTCCCTTGTGTACTGTTCAATCTAAGAAAGGCCATCATCAACACCACATGACATAATAAATTTATTGCTCTCCACATTTAGTACTGCATATTATTTTTCTCGGTGCTGTAAGAAACAAGTCTTCTTGGATAATGAACCTTTTTAAATAGCAAAAATAGCCTTTCTACAGCTCTTAGCTCATCAGGCTTTCTAATTTTGCAAATTAGAAATGGTCAGAGGGTTACCATATATTGGGCATATAAGATGTCAAAAGATGACCAAATCAACAGATCACAATCACAAGTGTTTGCTACTAACATGGTAATGTTTTTTGTAATAACTATTAAGAGAATAATGCTGTCGAAGTGACATGGTGAACTTGAGAATATATTGAACATCAAAATAATCATCAACAACTGTCTGTGCTATCTGCCAATAGTGGCTGTAAACAAACTTGACCCTGAGTTCAACAGTTCAAAAGAAAATAGTTGTCAAAGTTTGGAGATTTCATGGTTATCTTTAGCAAGAGTATGAATATCCATAAAAGTGCCTCTGTGACCTTTTAAACAAGGTCAAGGAAGCTTATACAAATGATAAATATTACTTCATAAGCGTGTGTTCCTTAAATATAATTGAAAAGTATATGATTTTGTCCTTGAAGCTGACTAATTTGAATTACATGACACATCAATCACATAACACTGAAAAATACATTTTCTCTTTAATTAATGCCAGCATGGCCACACCAATCAGTAACAACAAAAATATGTATTCTCAATAAAGCTTTGTTTTACTGAGAGGGACAGTCCTATCAGGGTATTTATTGTGGAAACAAAATTCAAGAGGACGCAGTGATTTATTCCATTCTTTATCAAATTGTTAAATCTGACCCTCACTTACATATAATAAAGTAATTGTGAAGTACTCATGAATTTTGTTTCCACAAAAAATACCCCGATAGGACTGCCCCTTTAAGCCGGAAGTGAAAGATACACAGAAGTTGACTAGGATATACTATGCTCCTCACAACAAATTAAGCAACATTTAAAATTTGCATCTTGTCATGTTCATGTTTCTTGTTTGGTGTTGTGTTTGGAAAATCTGATCAATGAACAGAATTAACCTCATGTATCCTTAAAGTTATTTATTGATGTATTGGAACCTAGAATATGAACATATTTTTCTGAACAAATATTCTTGATGCTTAAATTTTCTTAAATTTTTTTATTCATCCACCTCTTCTAAAGAAATCGACCTCCATTCCAAGGAAATGAGAGGCCACATGGCGCAATAAAGTTTTGACATTGAGTATAATTTTTTATGATGCTTAATTTTTGTGAGGAGTATATGAGTCAATTAGTAAGATTGTACTTGGCGGAAGGCTTATGTTGTACTGTTGTGTATATTATTTAAAGCTTGTTGCTTCAACTGTTTTTCTCTCTGCTTGATGTGTCTTCTCTTATGTTGAAGTAAATCATCTGATCTGGTAAATGTTTTACCGCACTCGCTACACTCATATCGTCTTTCTCCGGTGTGAATTACAATGTGTCTCTTAAGGCCTCTGGAGTCTGTGAATGTCTTATCACACTCGCTACACCTGAAAGGTCTTTCTCCTGTATGGATTCTTGTGTGGGCATCGAGAAAATCTGATCGTATAAATGCTTTACCACATTCTCTACACTTAAATGATTTCTCGCCGGTATGAGATTTCATGTGTGTCCGTAAGTTACGAAGGTCTGAGAAAGCTTTTCCACACTCGCTACACTCAAATGATTTCTCGGCATGAATTTTCATATGTCTCTTCAGATCTCTCGGTCTCACAAATGATTTACCACACTCACTACATGTATGTGGCCTCTCTCCAGTATGATCGAGCAAATGTTTCTTCAGGTTGTCAGCACTAGCAAATGCTTTCCCACAATCTCCACACTCAAAGGGTCTCTCTCCTCTGTGACTGCTCATATGTCTCTTCAAGGCCTGCGATTGTGAAAGCCATTTACCACAAAGTTCACATTCATAGGAGCTCTGCCCTGTGTGATTTGTCATATGTTTTTTTCTGTCATAATATGTGGCAAATGTTTCATCACAATCACTGCATTTGTAGAGTTTTTCTTTAGTATGAGTCCTTGTGTGTTGAAGCACACTACTGGATGATATAAATGTTTTATCACACACACTACACTTGTAGGGTCTCTCTCCAGTGTGAGATCTCATATGTGCTGCCAGGAATCCAATCCGTATAAACGATTTACCACACTCATTACACTTAAATGGTTTCTCTCCGCTATGATTTTTAATATGAGCCTGCAAGTTACTGAAATCTGAAAATGCCTTGCCACATTCACTACACTTGAATGGTTTCTCACCAGTGTGGATTATCATATGCCTCTTCACTAGCCACGGCTTTGTGAATATTTTGTTGCACACCCCACAAGTGAAAGTCCTTTCTTCTATCAGAAAGTCCATATTTCTCAGTTACTTTCTGATATCCCTCTTTTGCTTTTGATGATCCTTAAACTCACTCAAAAATGCCCTTGGTCTGTGGGGTTTTCTTCAACATTCAGGAGCTGGCTCTCAACTCACTAACTGTTTCTCATAGTTGCCTGTGGATTAAGAGAGTTGTGTTAAAGTATATTTCTTTTGCTCATTTTGATCATCACAAAAAATTTATATAGCAGAAAAAGACGAATACAGGGGTAGCTTTATTGTTCATATACTATTATATATAAGTTAACTAGGCTTTTTGGTTGAAAGGGAAGATATTTATATAGTACCTGGCAAAAACGAATTAACCATTAGTGAAATTCCTATTGACCTAAATGTTAATTTACTGTTAATAATAAAAAAATTTCGACAAGAAGTGACAATGGAGCAGTGGTGTAGTTGTAAGCATGCCTGCCTCTTAAGCCAATGGCCCTGTTTCCAATCCCAGTGTAGACACCAAAAAATTTTGATCTGGGCAATATGCTGCATTGTGTCCCTGGGCAAGTCACTTCATTCACATTGCATTCAGTTCACTTATCACTTCAACAATGAAAAAACAAAGATATTTCATGCTTTCATAAATATATTCTTTCTGCACAATATATATGGGTGATTTTTTTTAAACAAACCCTTCCAAATTTCCAAAACATGTTTTTGTATCTAGGTTTCATAACCCTTAACCTAACCAAATAATCTTAGGGAAAATTATTTTTTTGGAAAATCAATTGAACCACAAACAGGTTATTTCTTATGTATTTATTATCATATAAATGGATATTTTTCATTAAATGACGTATTGCTTTAACTGTAATTTTATGTTATGGATTGCTTGTATAGAATCATAAGCTCCAAGACCTGCAATCTATTATGCTACTAGATGTTTTTCTGTATCCAAATGTACACCTATATGTAATTGCCATATCATTTCCTTACATTACCAGAACTTATAATAGTCCATCTTTATAGCGCATATGTCCAGGCACATTGCATGCTCAGAGCGCTTAGTGACATATATTACCCCCGGAACACTTCCTAGGAGGCATGCTTCGAACTAATTTACTTATTCAGGGTGACAAGAGAAGTTTCATGTTTCTGTATGGGACAGGGAATCAACCCTTCAAACAAGTTTATCCTGTAATGGGTCACCTATCCATCCAGTGAGCTGCACCCGTTGATGCTGAACTACACTGATAGCGGTCACCTGAGCTCAGCAACAGGATCACGTGTCAAAGTTTTATGAAAAATCTTATGAGACAATTGTAATAATTGACTGATCATATGACTTATGTTAACATGTGACAAAATAAACTTAATTAAGTGCAATTCTGCACTAGCCTAGCTCTGCGTTTAAAACAACAGTAAATGTTGTAGTGGATGTTAAATTGTCATAATTTGACAGCAAATACCATAAAATCAGGTGACACCACAAAAATTAAAAAATTGGACAACTGACCACTGAAAAAATTAATGTCAGCCCAAGTCCAAAAATGTATTAAAAACAATTGTTTATTTTAGATAACACGGTAGGCCTACACTTAAATTTGCCACATGTTATCAATTCCTGATGTTCTCTAAGCTTGTCGGTTCTTAACATCCTTGAAATGTATTTATCAATTAATACCAAAGTCATGTCAGTCAGAAATAGGTAACATATGATGGCAACATATTTATTATGATGCAAAATAAAGGGCACATAATAGAGACATTACTGAATTACACAAATAATTGTCATGCTTTTTTTCTTCTTTTTTTGTTTTTTGTTTTATTAATTGTAAAAATAAGAAAACTTAAGAATCTGCCAAATCATAACTTACCATCATCCAGACTATACTATCCTCAAAATAACAAAGAACAAATGGACGCTTCTCAAACTCCGCACAGTTCTACAAACCTCACTGCTAAAAGTATGGAAAGTTGCTTTGGACAAAATGGGTTTTACATGTTAATGGTAACGGCAAAATAGGAGCGCATTGCCAATTGAGTGTGTGTATGGTTTTATACTTTCGATAGCTTTAAAAGCTTAAGATTTCTTGTATATGTCGATGAAGTTCACTGATGAGGAATGGTTTACAGATGAATAAAATGAGAAAAACACGTTTTACAAATATTTCACACCATAGCTTAAACATAAACTGACAGTATCCAGAAAACAAGCTGATAAGTTCTGAGACATTAATTACCAATTGCGTTTTTAATGCCGTTCAGCATACATACTAATGAAAACAATAATTTTGTTCATCTGGTGCTCACATTATTCCCTTGTGTACTGTTCAATCTAAGAAAGGCCATCATCAACACCACATGACATAATAAATTGATTGCTCTCCACATTTAGTACTGCATATTATTTTTCTCGGTAAGAAACAAGTCTTCTTGGATAATGAACCTTTTTAAATAGCAAAAATAGCCTTTCTACAGCTCTTAGCTCATCAGGCTTTCTAATTTTGCAAATAAGAAATGGTCAGAGGGTTACCATATATTGGGCATATAAGATGTCAAAAGATGACCAAATCAACAGATCACAATCACAAGTGTTTGCTTCTAACATGGTAATGTTTTTTGTAATAACTATTAAGAGAATAATGCTGTCAAAGTGACATGGTGAACTTGAGAATATATTGAACATCAAAATAATCATCAACAACTGTCTGTGCTATCTGCCAATAGTGGCTGTAAACAAACTTGACCCTGAGTTCAACAGTTCAAAAGAAAATAGTTGTCGAAGTTTGGAGATTTCATGGTTATCTTTAGCAAGAGTATGAATATCCATAAAAGTGCCTCTGTGACCTTTTAAACAAGGTCAAGGAAGCTTATACAAATGATAAATACTACTTCATAAGCGTGTGTTCCTTAAATATAATTGAAAAGTATATGATTTTGTCCTTGAAGCTGACTAATTTGAATTACATGACACATCAATCACATAACACTGAAAAATACATTTTCTCTTTAATTAATGCCAGCATGGCCACACCAATCAGTAACAACAAAAATATGTATTCTCAATAAAGCTTTGTTTTACTGAGAGGGACAGTCCTATCAGGGTATTTATTGTGGAAACAAAATTCAAGAGGACGCAGTGATTTATTCCATTCTTTATCAAATTGTTAAATCTGACCCTCACTTACATATAATAAAGTAATTGTGAAGTACTCATGAATTTTGTTTCCACAAAAAACACCCCGATAGGACTGCCCCTTTAAGCCGGAAGTGAAAGATACAGAAGTTGACTAGGATATACTATGCTCCTCACAACAAATTAAGCAACATTTAAAATTTGCATCTTGTCATGTTCATGTTTCTTGTTTGGTGTTGTGTTTGAACAATCTGATCAATGAACAGAATTAACCTCATGTATCCTTAAAGTTATTTATTGATGTATTGGAACCCAGAATATGAACATATTTTTCTGAACAAATATTCTTGATGCTTAAATTTTCTTAAATTTTTTTATTCATCCACCTGTTCTAAAGAAATCGACCTCCATTCCAAGGAAATGAGAGGCCACATGGCGCAATAAAGTTTTGACATTGAGTATAATTTTTTATGATGCTTAATTTTTGTGAGGAGTATATGAGTCAATTAGTAAGATTGTATACTTGGCGGAAGGCTTATGTTGTACTGTTGTGTATATTATTTAAAGCTTGTTGCTTCAACTGTTTTTCTCTCTGCTTGATGTGTCTTCTCTTATGTTGAAGTAAATCATCTGATCTGGTAAATGTTTTACCGCACTCGCTACACTCATATCGTCTTTCTCCGGTGTGAATTACAATGTGTCTCTTAAGCCCTCTGGAGTCTGTGAATGTCTTATCACACTCGCTACACCTGAAAGGTCTTTCTCCTGTATGGATTCTTGTGTGGGCATCGAGAAAATCTGATCGTATAAATGCTTTACCACATTCTCTACACTTAAATGGTTTCTCGCCGGTATGAGATTTCATGTGTGTCCGTAAGTTACGAGGGTCTGAGAAAGCTTTTCCACACTCGCTACACTCAAATGATTTCTCGGCATGAATTTTCATATGTCTCTTCAGATCTCTCGGTCTCACAAATGATTTACCACACTCACTACATGTATGTGGCCTCTCTCCAGTATGATCGAGCAAATGTTTCTTCAGGTTGTCAGCACTAGCAAATGCTTTCCCACAATCTCCACACTCAAAGGGTCTCTCTCCTCTGTGACTGCTCATATGTCTCTTCAAGGCCTGCGATTGTGAAAGCGTTTTACCACAAAGTTCACATTCATAGGAGCTCTGCCCTGTGTGATTTGTCATATGTTTTTTTCTGTCATAATATGTGGCAAATGTTTCATCACAATCACTGCATTTGTAGAGTTTTTCTTTAGTATGAGTCCTTGTGTGTTGAAGCACACTACTGGATGATATAAATGTTTTATCACACACACTACACTTGTAGGGTCTCTCTCCAGTGTGAGATCTCATATGTGCTGCCAGGAATCCAATCCGTATAAACGATTTACCACACTCATTACACTTAAATGGTTTCTCTCCGCTATGATTTTTAATATGAGCCTGCAAGTTACTGAAATCTGAAAATGCCTTGCCACATTCACTACACTTGAATGGTTTCTCACCAGTGTGGATTATCATATGCCTTTTCACTAGCCACGGCTTTGTGAATATTTTGTTGCACACCCCACAAGTGAAAGTCCTTTCTTCTATCAGAAAGTCCATATTTCTCAGTTACTTTCTGATATCCCTCTTTTGCTTTTGATGATCCTTAAACTCACTCAAAAATGCCCTTGGTCTGTGGGGTTTTCTTCAACATTCAGGAGCTGGCTCTCAACTCACTAACTGTTTCTCATAGTTGCCTGTGGATTAAGAGAGTTGTGTTAAAGTATATTTCTTTTGCTCATTTTGATCATCACAAAAAATATATATAGCAGAAAAAGACGAATACGGGGGTAGCTTTATTGTTCATATACTATATATAAGTTAACTAGGCTTTTTGGTTGAAAGGGAAGATATTTATATAGTACCTGGCAAAAACGAATTAATCATTAGTGAAATTCCTATTGACCTAAATGTTAATTTACTGTTTAAAGAATAATTTTTTTTCGACAAGAAGTGACAATGGAGCAGTGGTGTAGTTGTAAGCATGCCTGCCTCTTAAGCCAACGGCCCTGTTTCCAATCCCAGTGTAGACACCAAAAATTTTTGATCTGGGCAATATGCTGCATTGTGTCCCTGGGCAAGTCACTTCATTCACATTGCATTCAGTTCACTTATCACTTCAACAATGAAAAAACAAAGATATTTCATGCTTTCATAAATATCTTTTTTCTGCATAATATATATGGGTAATTTTTAAAACAAACCCTTCCAAATTTCCAAAACATGTTTTTGTATCTAGGTTTCATAACCCTTAACCTAACCAAATAATCTTAGGGAAAATTATTTTTTTGGAAAAATCAATTGAACCACAAACAGGTTATTTCTTATGTATTTATTATCATATAAATGGATATTTTTCATTAAATGACGTATTGCTTTAACTGTAATTTTATGTTATGGATTGCTTGTATAGAATCATAAGCTCCAAGACCTGCAATCTATTATGCTACTAGATGTTTTTCTGTATCCAAATGTACACCTATATGTAATTGCCATATCATTTCCTTACATTACCAGAACTTATAATAGTCCATCTTTATAGCGCATATGTCCAGGCACATTGCATGCTCAGAGCGCTTAGTGACATATATTACCCCCGGAACACTTCCTAGGAGGCATGCTTCGAACTAATTTACTTATTCAGGGTGACAAGAGAAGTTTCATGTTTCTGTATGGGACAGGGAATCAACCCTTCAAACAAGTTTATCCTGTAATGGGTCACCTATCCATCCAGTGAGCTGCACCTGTTGATGCTGAACTACACTGATAGCGGTCACCTGAGCACAGCAACAGGATCACGTGTCAAAGTTTTATGAAAAATCTTATGAGACAATTGTAATAATTGACTGATCATATGACTTATGTTAACATGTGACAAATTAAACTTAATTAAGTGCAATTCTGCACTAGCCTAGCTCTGCGTTTAAAACAACAGTAAATGTTGTAGTGGATGTTAAATTGTCATAATTTGACAGCAAATACCATAAAATCAGGTGACACCACAAAAATTAAAAAATTGGACAACTGACCACTGAAAAATTAATGTCAGCCCAAGTCCAAAAATGTATTAAAAACAATTGTTTATTTTAGATAACACGGTAGGCCTACACTTAAATTTGCCACATGTTATCAATTCCTGATGTTCTCTAAGCTTGTCGGTTCTTAACATCCTTGAAATGTATTTATCAATTAATACCAAAGTCATGTCAGTCAGAAATAGCTAACATATGATGGCAACATATTTATTATGATGCAAAATATAGGGCACATAATAGAGACATTACTGAATTACACAAATATTTGTCATGCTTTTTTTCTTCTTTTTTTGTTTTTTGTTTTATTAATTGTAAAAATAAGAAAACTTAAGAATCTGCCAAATCATAACTTACCATCATCCAGACTATACTATCCTCAAAATAACAAAGAACAAATGGACGCTTCTCAAACTCCGCACAGTTCTACAAACCTCACTGCTAAAAGTATGGAAAGTTGCTTTGGACAAAATGGGTTTTACATGTTAATGGTAACGGCAAAATAGGAGCGCATTGCCAATTGAGTGTGTGTATGGTTTTATACTTTCGATAGCTTTAAAAGCTTAAGATTTCTTGTATATGTCGATGAAGTTCACTGATGAGGAATGGTTTACAGATGAATAAAATGAGAAAAACACGTTTTACAAATATTTCACACCATAGCTTAAACATAAACTGACAGTATCCAGAAAACAAGCTGATAAGTTCTGTGACATTAATTACCAATTGCGTTTTTAATGCCGTTCAGCATACATACTAATGAAAACAATAATTTTGTTCATCTGGTGCTCACATTATTCCCTTGTGTACTGTTCAATCTAAGAAAGGCCATCATCAACACCACATGACATAATAAATGTATTGCTCTCCACATTTAGTACTGCATATTATTTTTCTCGGTAAGAAACAAGTCTTCTTGGATAATGAACCTTTTTAAATAGCAAAAATAGCCTTTCTACAGCTCTTAGCTCATCAGGCTTTCTAATTTTGCAAATTAGAAATGGTCAGAGGGTTACCATATATTGGGCATATAAGATGTCAAAAGATGACCAAATCAACAGATCACAATCACAAGTGTTTGCTTCTAACATGGTAATGTTTTTTGTAATAACTATTAAGAGAATAATGCTGTCAAAGTGACATGGTGAACTTGAGAATATATTGAACATCAAAATAATCATCAACAACTGTCTGTGCTATCTGCCAATAGTGGCTGTAAACAAACTTGACCCTGAGTTCAACAGTTCAAAAGAAAATAGTTGTCGAAGTTTGGAGATTTCATGGTTATCTTTAGCAAGAGTATGAATATCCATAAAAGTGCCTCTGTGACCTTTTAAACAAGGTCAAGGAAGCTTATACAAATGATAAATACTACTTCATAAGCGTGTGTTCCTTAAATATAATTGAAAAGTATATGATTTTGTCCTTGAAGCTGACTAATTTGAATTACATGACACATCAATCACATAACACTGAAAAATACATTTTCTCTTTAATTAATGCCAGCATGGCCACACCAATCAGTAACAACAAAAATATGTATTCTCAATAAAGCTTTGTTTTACTGAGAGGGACAGTCCTATCAGGGTATTTATTGTGGAAACAAAATTCAAGAGGACGCAGTGATTTATTCCATTCTTTATCAAATTGTTAAATCTGACCCTCACTTACATATAATAAAGTAATTGTGAAGTACTCATGAATTTTGTTTCCACAAAAAATACCCCGATAGGACTGCCCCTTTAAGCCGGAAGTGAAAGATACACAGAAGTTGACTAGGATATACTATGCTCCTCACAACAAATTAAGCAACATTTAAAATTTGCATCTTGTCATGTTCATGTTTCTTGTTTGGTGTTGTGTTTGAACAATCTGATCAATGAACAGAATTAACCTCATGTATCCTTAAAGTTATTTATTGATGTATTGGAACCTAGAATATGAACATATTTTTCTGAACAAATATTCTTGATGCTTAAATTTTCTTAATTTTTTTTATTCATCCACCTGTTCTAAAGAAATCGACCTCCATTCCAAGGAAATGAGAGGCCACATGGCGCAATAAAGTTTTGACATTGAGTATAATTTTTTATAATGCTTAATTTTTGTGAGGAGTATATGAGTCAATTAGTAAGATTGTATACTTGGCGGAAGGCTTATGTTGTACTGTTGTGTATATTATTTAAAGCTTGTTGCTTCAACTGTTTTTCTCTCTGCTTGATGTGTCTTCTCTTATGTTGAAGTAAATCATCTGATCTGGTAAATGTTTTACCGCACTCGCTACACTCATATCGTCTTTCTCCGGTGTGAATTACAATGTGTCTCTTAAGCCCTCTGGAGTCTGTGAATGTCTTATCACACTCGCTACACCTGAAAGGTCTTTCTCCTGTATGGATTCTTGTGTGGGCATCGAGAAAATCTGATCGTATAAATGCTTTACCACATTCTCTACACTTAAATGGTTTCTCGCCGGTATGAGATTTCATGTGTGTCCGTAAGTTACGAGGGTCTGAGAAAGCTTTTCCACACTCGCTACACTCAAATGATTTCTCGGCATGAATTTTCATATGTCTCTTCAGATCTCTCGGTCTCACAAATGATTTACCACACTCACTACATGTATGTGGCCTCTCTCCAGTATGATCGAGCAAATGTTTCTTCAGGTTGTCAGCACTAGCAAATGCTTTCCCACAATCTCCACACTCAAAGGGTCTCTCTCCTCTGTGACTGCTCATATGTCTCTTCAAGGCCTGCGATTGTGAAAGCCATTTACCACAAAGTTCACATTCATAGGAGCTCTGCCCTGTGTGATTTGTCATATGTTTTTTTCTGTCATAATATGTGGCAAATGTTTCATCACAATCACTGCATTTGTAGAGTTTTTCTTTAGTATGAGTCCTTGTGTGTTGAAGCACACTACTGGATGATATAAATGTTTTATCACACACACTACACTTGTAGGGTCTCTCTCCAGTGTGAGATCTCATATGTGCTGCCAGGAATTCAATCCGTATAAACGATTTACCACACTCATTACACTTAAATGGTTTCTCTCCGCTATGATTTTTAATATGAGCCTGCAAGTTACTGAAATCTGAAAATGCCTTGCCACATTCACTACACTTGAATGGTTTCTCACCAGTGTGGATTATCATATGCCTCTTCACTAGCCACGGCTTTGTGAATATTTTGTTGCACACCCCACAAGTGAAAGTCCTTTCTTCTATCAGAAAGTCCATATTTCTCAGTTACTTTCTGATATCCCTCTTTTGCTTTTGATGATCCTTAAACTCACTCAAAAATGCCCTTGGTCTGTGGGGTTTTCTTCAACATTCAGGAGCTGGCTCTCAACTCACTAACTGTTTCTCATAGTTGCCTGTGGATTAAGAGAGTTGTGTTAAAGTATATTTCTTTTGCTCATTTTGATCATCACAAAAATTTTATATAGCAGAAAAAGACGAATACGGGGGTAGCTTTATTGTTCATATACTATATATAAGTTAACTAGGCTTTTTGGTTGAAAGGGAAGATATTTATATAGTACCTGGCAAAAACAAATTAATCATTAGTGAAATTCCTATTGACCTAAATGTTAATTTACTGTTTAAAGAATAATTTTCTTTCGACAAGAAGTGACAATGGAGCAGTGGTGTAGTTGTAAGCATGCCTGCCTCTTAAGCCCTGTTTCCAATCCCAGCGTACACACCAAAAAATTGTGATCTGGGCAATATGCTGCATTGTGTCCCTGGGCAAGGCACTTCATTCACATTGCACTCAGTTCACTTATCACTTCAACAATGAAAAAACAAAGATATTTCATGCTTTCATAAATATTTTTTTTCTGCATAATATATATGGGTAATTTTTTAAAACAAACCCTTCCAAATTTCCAAAACATGTTTTTGTATCTAGGTTTCATAACCCTTAACCTAACCAAATAATCTTAGGGAAAATTATTTTTTTGGAAAAATCAATTGAACCACAAACAGGTTATTTCTTATGTATTTATTATCATATAAATGGATATTTTTCATTAAATGATGTATTGCTTTAACTGTAATTTTATGTTATGGATTGCTTGTATAGAATCATAAGCTCCAAGACCTGCAATCTATTATGCTACTAGATGTTTTTCTGTATCCAAATGTACACCTATATGTAATTGCCATATCATTTCCTTACATTACCAGAACTTATAATAGTCCATTTTTATAGCGCATATGTCCAGGCACATTGCATGCTCAGAGCGCTTAGTGACATATATTACCCCCGGAACACTTCCTAGGAGGCATGCTTCGAACTAATTTACTTATTCAGGGTGACAAGAGAAGTTTCATGTTTCTGTATGGGACAGGGAATCAACCCTTCAAACAAGTTTATCCTGTAATGGGTCACCTATCCATCCAGTGAGCTGCACCTGTTGATGCTGAACTACACTGATAGCGGTCACCTGAGCACAGCAACAGGATCACGTGTCAAAGTTTTATGAAAAATCTTATGAGACAATTGTAATAATTGACTGATCATATATGACTTATGTTAACATGTGACAAATTAAACTTAATTAGCTCTGCGTTTAAAACAACAGTAAATGTTGTAGTGGATGTTAAATTGTCATAATTTGACAGCAAATACCATAAAATCAGGTGACACCACAAAAATTAAAAAATTGGACAACTGACCACTGAAAAAATTAATGTCAGCCCAAGTCCAAAAATGTATTAAAAACAATTGTTTATTTTAGATAACACGGTAGGCCTACACTTAAATTTGCCACATGTTATCAATTCCTGATGTTCTCTAAGCTTGTCGGTTCTTAACATCCTTGAAATGTATTTATCAATTAATACCAAAGTCATGTCAGTCAGAAATAGGTAACATGATGGCAACATATTTATTATGATGCAAAATAAAGGGCACATAATAGAGACATTACTGAATTACACAAATATTTGTCATGCTTTTTTTCTTCTTTTTTTGTTTTTTGTTTTATTAATTGTAAAAATAAGAAAACTTAAGAATCTGCCAAATCATAACTTACCATCATCCAGACTATACTATCCTCAAAATAACAAAGAACAAATGGACGCTTCTCAAACTCCGCACAGTTCTACAAACCTCACTGCTTAAAGTATGGAAAGTTGCTTTGGACAAAATGGGTTTTACATGTTAATGGTAACGGCAAAATAGGAGCGCATTGCCAATTGAGTGTGTGTATGGTTTTATACTTTCGATAGCTTTAAAAGCTTAAGATTTCTTGTATACGCGATGAAGTTCACTGATGAGGAATGGTTTACAGATGAATAAAATGAGAAAAACACGTTTTACAAATATTTCACACCATAGCTTAAACATAAACTGACAGTATCCAGAAAACAAGCCAAAAATATCTTATAAATAGGCATGGAACATTGGGATAGGTATAATATAAATTTCCGTCTATCAAGAATCACTTGTTCCGTCGAGATATGTTTCCTCTACACTTCGTCCGACTGCAGCTAACTAATTTTTTAAAACATATGTAATCATGCCCAACACTAACTTGATAATATTCCCTTAATTGTATCTAGTTCTAGCCTATTGTTACATAATAAAAGATGCGACTTCCGTGCTCATGAAGAAAGACCCAGTTGAACTATAGAAGAAAATCTAGTTTACTGCTTATGTCTACCCTTTTCTTTTTTAAAATCAGAATAATACTTAAGCTGACCCTTTCCCACCTCTTAATTCTTGGATTCAAAAAGGTTTATGATGTTCTTAAGAAACTTTGGCCCAGCATGTGTGCATGTGTATTCGTCGTATCTACCCTTGAGAATGATACAGAGTAAACATTAACCATAGAATTAGTGATTTATATTTTGACGATACAGTCACTAGGAAAACAGTTACTCCAACACGCTCATGACATGCACAAAATATCATTTAACACAGATAAGAATTAAAAATTAACATCAGAAAAATGTCTTCCTTCTTTAACAATAATTCATCACGTCAAATACTATTGCTAAAGAAAATCTTTTCATCCAATGCTTATTACAACTTATTTGTATCTCATGAATTCAGTAGCCTACATCGGGCAAAAACGACTTGGCTCATTGTATAGACTGCCTTGCCACAAAACCTAAACTACGCATAGTTACGAATATCCCTAAAAACATGCTGAATCACGAACATTAAAATGATGTGGGTACACTTTGCACATACAGCGTTAAAGTATCAATCAAGGCGATGTTTGAAAATTTGGATATAAGAAAAGTCAGTAGGGAGAGCCTAGACTTCAATTTTACTGAAACCTTCTAAGCCTATTGCGTGGAATCAAACATCAAATGGGTGTACGCTTCATCGCTTGGTAAACATAGGAACATCCTAATACTTTCAATACAAATATTACATTGCATAGAATTATTCTTTACGACCAAAACATTTCTTTTTATTTAAATTAAGTGGCAGGTTTTGGCAGATAAAACACATCTCATGCCTTGATAAAATATAAAAGATCTTTTCAACATCAGATAAAACATCAAAAGTTCATTTCTTATGACGTACCTTTTCACGAAGCGAAGGCGTGTCATAGACTTAGTGACAGCCATTTGATTGGATATAATCCGGCAAGAATTGTTTGAACGTTTACTCTGGGTTATCAAGGATGCAAAAATGTTGCAGAATATATCTGCCACCTAAAAGGTGTTCGTTCGCATGTTTTGAAATTACTCTTTCCATTTTTGTATATTGATATTTGGATGTGGTATGTTTTTTGCTGACGAATCGGTATGCACTGTGTCGTAAAACGACCGTTCCAATGATCTGAATGAGCTGTGATTAATTAGAACGAGTTCTGTAGGTGGTAGGAATGATAAGGACTGTCTCTTATATAAACGTTGAACCATCAACACTTGAAAATTATCTATATACTTTCAATGAACTGTGTGAGTGGCATTCTAGTAATTAATGTTGTTATCTATATGTTTACACCCATTAGGCGGTTATATCCCTTCTTTTTTTCAGTTGGTTTTAACTCGTAACTACCTTCCTACAGCATTAGCCTTTACATCCCTTTGAAAGTCATTGCCTTCATTTTAGTTGAATGTTATATGCCGTGAGCTCCATCCGCGTAGGTTGGTTAACTCATAACCACCTTGGTCGGTTATAAGATTGTAAACAATCGCAAACAATTGGACTTGTAAAATTTGGATTTTTAATCAAACAAGACAGTTAAGATTTATGAACAACGAAAGTTGTATTCGAACCAGGGACCTCTATGTTGTCAAGCAGCGCTCTTACCTGTTGAGCTACCGAGGATCCATGCCAGTTGATGTGAATTTTTGTGTGTCATGTTTGGTGTTTTATTTTCCCCTATAAATATACATTAATATTGCAATAAAACAGTTTTTATTGTAAGGAATCAAGTTTTTAGTTCTAAAACCCTAAGCAGGGGGTATTGTAAGTAGTCTAAAATAGTATTCGTATCATCTATCATATCAAACCCGCAAATTGGATCACTTAAACGTTTTTCAATTATTTGTATGTAAACCAATTTAGTTGAAACACCGTAATAAATAGTTATAATTGTAAGAAATCGTACGTTTAATTCTAAAACCCTAATCTGAGGGTATTTTAAATATTTTTTCTTATCTAGACATGAAAAAAACGCAAATGATATCAGTAAAACGTTTTTAAATTAATTGTATCACATATAAACTTATTAAGTTGAAACCATTGCAGGAGTCTTCCGCGGGAGTGCAAGTTTCCCTCAGGATATGGAAATAACCTCTGCTCGGGCTTTTCCATAACCCCTCGGTACCAGGTTATTATTTACTATTTATGTTATACGGAAGAGAAAGACAATTTTATGGACGAACAACTGTTTATTTGACAGTAGCAACGTTTCTTTTGCATATGCTTGAAAAACAGTATAAGGATTTATATATATACCGAAACGTCGCTACTCGCAAAAAAAAGATGTTCAGCCATAGAATTTCCTGTCTTTAACAATGTCACCGATTAAAAGTTAGCCTGTTTGAAACTGTTTTGCATACATACTAAGAAACATACAATCAAATAAATCAGACAGCATTTTCTGAAAACTTCTTTATTATCAGAATTGATGATAGCTTAAATATGCGAATAATATAGAGCCTTGATAAATCCAAATAATGATTTTAACATGGCCCAAAAATAACTCGGAACAGTTTGGAAGACAATAAAATCGCTACTTCATATCGTTATTATAAATCATTGACGATTGATTGAACATCATAGCAGTACCTGTTTTCAATATAAAAGTACAGATTTTCATTTTAAGAAAAACCACATGAGAAAAGTACAGTTAAAAAAGAAACCAATATTCATAATAGTGTTCTAGGTATGATACTTCAGCATGTGATTCCGAAGGTTCATTGATCGTGAAAATGTTTCTCCACAATTGCCACACTTGAATGGTTTCTCTCCCGAATGAGTTCTCATGTGTCTTTGAAGAGAACTAGATTCTGGAAATGTTTTGTTGCACTCACTACATGAATATGGTCTTTCTCCGGTATGTTTCCTCATATGCTTATGCAAATCATCGACTCTGCTAAATGTTTTACCACAGTCACCACATTTGAACGGTTTCTCACCAGTATGGATTTTCTTGTGTCTTCGCAAGGTACTCGCATCGAAAAAAGATTTACCACACTCACTACATTTGCATGGCCTCTCTCGAGTATGAACTCGCATGTGAACATCAAGGCTTCCTGATTGAAAAAAGGTTTTACCACAATCACTACATTTGAATGGTCTCTCTCCAGTATGATTTCTCATGTGATAATCTAGATTTTTCGATTGTGAAAATGTTTGACCACACTCACAACATTTGAATGGCTTTTCTCCAGTATGTTTTCTCATATGGGCGCGTAGAGCTCCCGGTCTTGAAAACGTTTTATGACAATCACCACATTTAAAGGTCTGGTCTCCAGGATGGCTCCTCATGTGTCTATGTAGAGTGCTGGATTCCTTGAACATCTTGCCACACTCACTGCACTCATACGGTCTTTCTCCTGTGTGACACCGCAAGTGTTTGTTCAGGTCGTCCGCTCTGATAAAGGTTTTACCGCACTCAGTACACTTGAAAGGTTTTTCTCCAGAATGTATTCTCCTATGTCTACTGAGTGAGCTAGAATCCTTGAAAGATTTACTACACTCTATGCACGTGTAGGGTCTCTCTCCAGTGTGAATTCTCTGGTGTATTTTCAACTGACTCTGAAGCGTGAAGGATTTCCCACATTCATCACACTCATATGGCCTCTCCTTTGTGTGCATTTTGGTGTGAATCTGCAGATTGCTTAATTGTGAAAACGTTTCATCACAGTCGTCACATTCGTATGCTTCATCTCCAGTATGAGTTAGCATGTCTTGTTGCAAGGATTGTGGAGTTTGCATCACTGCATCAAATATCCTGCAATGATTTAGTCCGTCTCCGGTTGGAACTTCACCCTCTTTCAAATCCATGATTCAGCAGGAATCGGTTGTCTCCCTCAGGAATCAACCACCCAACTGAGATTTAACTATCACTGCATCATTCAAATCGTTGTTAAGAAAAGGAACAGCGGGAAAACAATGGATTCCGGAATGCTTAATATAAAGGTGGCGATAAATGGTATGTGGCGATAACTGGTCTAAAAAGATGAAGATGTAAGCTGTTAATTATAGTGCCTGTGTCACAGTTGATTCAAGGCGGTAACGTTGAAACGGGAGCACTGTGCACACGAACCTGTATATAATCATCAAGGTTATCCTTATATGTTAAGTATTACCGTCAAGAAACATCATACCCCTCACGATAAACAAAATGAACAATGCAAAAGTACGATTAGTACACTCTGTACAGTGTTCAAATAAGCACAACACTGTGCGGAGCTCGGCGATTAGACGTCTTTGCACAAAATGGATATTTAACTTTACTGAAAACGGCTATGTGCATGATTGTTTTGTCGAGTAATCTATATCTGTGAAATACTATCGGAATATAAATAGATCGCAGGACAGAGTGTGCAATACATTTACTGCAATATAATTTTTATTGCAATTCGAACTTGAAAAGTACATAAAATAATCTAAATTAAACGAAAATGTCTGTTACAAATTGATAGATGATGTTTGATATAGATTAAAATCATGAATCGCTATAACTCAAATAACTTTAATAAAGACAGAAATGGCTCAAAAGTGATGCAGTTGTTAACGCAATGTAACACAGTCCTTGAAATGCTATTACCCAGATGGTACATCCCTGATGAAACTTGATTTCGCTCGTTTTATACTAAATCATTTACTCGTTTAATAAAAAATAGTATTAATTAAATGGATGCCAAGCTATCAAAGTCAAAGCCAAGATAAATCTGAGAGGTTGTTTTTGTACCTAAAATAAGATAAAAGGCTATGAAAGTCTACAAGAATACTCGTGTGCTTCTCATGGCTGAATTGTAGTTATTCTATCAAATTTTTTATTAAATGTACAGAGCTCTGAACCATTTGGAAGATTTATTAATTGAGCAAAGCGAGCACTTTGTCCAGGACAAAACCTCGTTTTGGACGCCTAACTCGACTGTCATGGATCAAACTCTGGCACCCAGAAATTTTTTTCCAGGAGAGCGAGCTCTTTATCCAGGAGATAATCCTTCCTGGATATCTCGTCCAGTTCCAACATTCTGTAAAAGCTAGTTGGCGTCTTTAAAGGGGCAGTAGCACGTTTTTAGGGGGAATATAAGGTGATGTCAGGAAAATGAAAATAAATGGTTCCAATTGAGAGACAATGTATTTGAACTAAATGGAGCAGTAATAATTCCAATATATAACGTTAAGTTTAGCCATGCGATTCTTTTTCTCACAAAAAATGAATTAAAGGTGTTCACAAAAAAATGGCCGCCAATGGATTTTATGTGAATCTTCATTCTTTGTCCTCTGACTATGACTGATTGGCTTGTGTAATGAGATTTTTGATACTGTCAAAATAATATATTTAGCATTCACTTACAATTATCAGTGAGAAATTCAAATTATAAAATTATAAAAAAACGTGCTACTGCCCCTTTAAAGGGGCAGTAGCACGTTTTTTGATAATTCTATATCTTAAAATTTTCACTTATAATTGTAAGTTAATTCTAAATGTATTATTTTGACAGTGTCAAAAATTTCATTACACAAGCCAATCATCTATAGTCAGAGGACAAAGTATGAAGATTCATATAAAAACTACTGGCGGCCATTTTGTGTGAACACCTATAATTCATTTTGTGTAAGAAAAAGGAATCGCATGGCTAAACTTATATTTTTGAATTATTACTGCTCCATTTTGTTTAAATACGTTGTCTTTCAATTGGGAGCATTAATTTTCATTTTCCTGACATCACCTTATGTTCCCCCTAAAACGTGCTAGCCATGTTCCGTTAAGGTTTTGCCGTGGCGCAAAGTTCCTGAGAACGATTAACAGCTGCATGCTAAACATGATTTATTAACAGGAACGTCCTTCAAATCTATTTTCATCTTCTTCTTCAGAAAGCTGAAACTTTGTGTACAGACTCAAAGAGGATTATGATTTATATACCGTATATGACCAGGTATAAACCGAGAATTTGACACCAGAAATTAGGAGGTTCCTGTTGCCCTTATTAGGGGTCACAGGGCCACCAAAGCTACAATTTATAATCCTCACTAGCCAAGGAGTCTGTACGCTAAGTTTCAGCTTTCTAGGCCTTATGGTTCTGGAGAAGAAGTCGAAATTCCACATAGTTTACGGACGGATGGACGCACGCACGCACGCCGGACACCATACCATGCCATAAGCCCATCGGGCCTTACAGGCCAGATGAGCTAAAAAGGAATCGCATGGCTAAACTTTTCTGCTATATATTTGAATTAGCACTTCTTCATTTAGTTTAAATACATTGTCTTTCAATTTGAACCATTAATTTTCATATTCCTGACATCACTTTATATTCCCCATAAAAACGTGCTACTGCCACTTTAAGCTTCTAGAGTAGAAGATGAAAATAGGTATCAAGGGCGTAGCCCCTGTTGCCCTTATTAATAGGGGTCACAGGGTCACCAAACCTTTAAATTATAATCCTCACTAGTCAAGGAGTCTGTACACAAAGTTTCAGCTTTCTAGGCCTTATGCTTTTGCACACCGGACACAAATCCATGGCATAACGCCTGGTACAGGCCAGATGAGCTAAAAATTGGTTATCATTTTTGCAGTAGAGAACATGTTGCTGATTAAAAGGAAAACTTCTTGCAATCACAATATTTTTTCAAGTAGGATAATGAAATAACAATTAAAAATAGTCTTACTCTAAACAAAGTTTATTTTCTGTAAATTTGAGCCCCTTCATTAATATTTCTTCTTAACAGGACATTATTAAGTATAAGCAAAGTATAATGAAAGAAATCTTTAAATCAGAACAAACAGATATATCTTTATTATCAATTAACAACAATTAACAAACTGAAACAATAACAACATACAAGGCATAAACTGCCCTCAAAGTAAAACTAATATTTTATCATAAGGAATACAACATCTGATCACATAGTTTTTTTCTGAAAATAACGTTTGCTGGTCTTCATCAAGTATCTTAACGGTACATACAGAGTGTGGTCATATTACATCAACGTACATGCAACATCATTTCCATAGACTTTCATGTTCAATAGCTGTTGAGAGAATAATCAATACAAATAATGAAATGATCAAATTAATGTAAGTTTTTGAAGCATGGAATTCATCTCAGGTACGTCATTAGATTTTCACTCCCTGTGATAAGTTATAGCATGACACTTCATAGTAAGATATTCCTATTAATTAAGAAGCAGGTTGACCTGGTGTAACAGTAAATGTTATAACTTCAAACCCTCATGGTGAATCAAACGTACAAGATAGCATTGATGTATATCTAGAGGCCTGAATTGAGTGAAAATCTCATACATCAGTAATCATCTTGGTAAAATCAATTGTTGTGTGTCTATATTACATTTTTTTTCAATTTAGAAATGTAAATTTTTTAAGTCATAAAAACATCTAAAAAAAAGGGTCAAATTTTCCAAAATGATACCCTCTCCCAAAATTGGTTGCACCAACATTTCATGTAATCTGCTTGAACCTTGAGCAATCTCTTCAAGCCTCACTTATCAAACCCTGCCTTTGTCCTAAAACTTTTTGTACAATTATTGGGATAGGCATTCTAGAAGTTGAGTTCATGCATAATGATGAAGGCAATGTTATGGATGTACAACTTCTTTATTCAGGGTTGGCCACACTGAATAAAGAAGTTACATTTATATACATCAATAGCATTGCCTTCATCATTAATCGTATGTACAACCTTTGATTCACATTTCCCACTGGCAGCCATGTTAAATGTAACCAGTGTGTTGCATATGTGCTAGCTCTTAAAGGAAATGCAGTTTGTAGGAGTGATGATTTTAAAGCCACCTTACAGCAAATACATTTATGATAATTATTCTCGCCAAAGAGAATTAACATGAAAGTCTAATGGGATAAATAGTCTTGTATGTATTAATATGGCCACTTGCTGAATATCAACATCATGCTCCATCCCAGACTGTCAGGATCTAATATTACAGTCGGATTATAACCAGCCTAATTCCAAGGAATAATATATTCAAAATATTAACTCTACGGAGATATGGAAACCTCTATAATGGGTCTGATTGCAACCCCATACCTCACATTTTTTTTTACCAGTTTAGTGCAGCCTAAACCCAGTCGTTAGTGAACCAATCACATCGCCTCACTTATAAGACCGCTAGCAGTGATCATGTTAAAAGCATGGTTAACAGGAGTTACTTGCCCCTAGCTATTGTTACCAAAGGCTTTTGTCAGGGGCTTGTGATTGGTTAGCTAACGTTGAGAACATGTGACCTACAGGGCTGGGCTCGGACTCAGTGGAGAGGAAACCTATTGAAATAACAAGTTCGATTCACAATAGAGTTAATATTTTGAAATTTATATTCCTTGGAACTTGATTTAATCAGACTTATACTATTATATCTTGCGTGGCATCATTCAAACCATTCTTCAATTAATAACCTTCATATGACCAACAGTCACTGGAATGATTTCAAATCGAACAATACTGGCAAAAACAAGATGACAGTAGCAATAACATAATTCAACTGATTATCTAAAATAGAAAAAAATGCTTGTTGCCATGTTAGTGTGAAACATTTAGGATTTGGATTCACAAAGCTAAACAAAACAGTTTTTAGAACTACCACTTCTGAGTAAAAACATTGTCTTTCAATTGGTAACACTTATTTTTGATATAGCAAGATTGTTTTGTTTATGTAAAACCTGTACAACTGCCCCTTTAGAGTTTAAAAGCTTTAAATAGTTACTGTCAGATAACAAATAAGAATTTCTGTAAGGGCAATTGAAGATTTTAGGAGCCTAAGAATTTAATTCATTCATCATTATGGAACCTGAATCCAAAGAGAAAAACAAAAAGAATATAAAGAAATCAACGTTTCCCTGATGCATGAAGTCTCATGTGTTTCTGCAGGCTTGGGGAATGTGCAAATGAGTCAAAGCAAATAGTACACTTGTATGGTCTCTCGCCAGTATGGACTCTCATATGTGTACGCAGGGTACCAGAATGTCCAAACGATTTCCCACATTCACAACACATGAATGATCTCTCTCCTGTGTGAACTCGCATGTGAGTCCTCAGGGTACTAGATTGTGCAAATGTTTTACCACACTCACTACACTGATGTGGTCTTTCCCCAGTATGAACTCTCATGTGGACCTGCATGTGACCTGACTGGGTGAACGTCTGACCACACTCGCTACACGTATACGATCTCTCTCCGGTATGACTTTTCACATGTCTCTGCAGACAACTCGGTTGTGCAAAGGCTTTATCACACTCACTGCACTTGTATGATCTCTCATCGGTGTGAGTTCTCATGTGAGATGTCAGGGTGCCAGATTCTGCAAATGTTTTACCACATTCAGTACACTTATATGGTCTCTCTCCCGTATGAACTCGCATATGTCTCTGCAGACTCCCAGGGACTGCAAAGGTTTTACCACACTCACTGCACTGATATGGCCGTTCTCCAGTGTGAGTTACCATGTGTTTGTGCAAGCCACCTGATTGGGCAAAAGCTTTGTCACACTCACTGCACTTAAAAGGTTTCTCTCCTGTGTGTATTCTTATATGTTTCTTCATGTTGCCAGATTGTGCAAATGTTCTACCACATTCCCTGCATTTATAGGGTCTCTCTCCTGTGTGAGTTCTCATGTGTGACTTCAGGTGACAGGATTGGACATATGTATTCCCACAAACACCACATGTGTATCGCGTCTCTCCATTATGAATCGTGAATGATGTATTCATGATTCCTGATTTAGGAATTGTGGTGCTGCAAACACTGACATCTATTGGCCACATGATGATTTAAGTTACTTTTCTTAGACACTTGTTTCAAACTTAAGCTGAGGCATTTCACAATTATCGGGCTCTGACTGCAGTTATGTTTAAAGAAGTTCGCCACACCCATTTGACCCTTGTTGCTTCATCCATTGAAATGGATTTAACCTTCTGCAAAAGAATCAGACGTATGAATTATGTACAGGTGTATTATATAACAAAGACAATTTGCAAGAAAATTCTATTAAAAATAAATTCATTGATGTTTTTTATTCTATAGTTTTTATTGAATTGAATGATAAAAGATGGCGAGTTCAATATGAAAGTAAAATTTTCTTTTCTGTGTTGAATACCTTATGTTTGATAATCCTTTGGGAAGCTATTTAAATTGTTTGAAAACAATAACCATGTTGGTTCTCATTTTACGGAACAAAATTTCAAATTCAGAAATGCAGTTAATGTTTTTGAAATCACAAGCATTTTTTAAAAAAGAATTTTACCAAAAAAATAAACATCATTGCATTTGCTTGGAGTCTAAGGGCACTGCAGTGATTGATTAGAGCGAGATAAAAAAATTAAAATTCATAAAACTTCATGTACAATATGCTGTCAATTTTTTCTTGCATCCCGGGCGAACTGTCAGATATGACACCTATTTAGATTTTCGTAAGTGCTGACTTTTCTACTTATTTTTAGAAAACAAGAAACGAAAATTGCTGGTTTATATATAAAAATGTGATATAGAATATATGCAATCCAGTTAATCCACTCACCATAATTTAGTCAACTGAAAGTCATAAAATAAATGAGATGACAGCTAGATAAAGGGACGCAACTCTGAACAAATTTATAAACTCCGAACAGCGTCAAGATGAGAGTTGAGATCTAAATCAGCTTTGCACAAACCAGGATAACAGACTCCTGGTGGCGGCAACGATAGGTCTTGGTTAAAAAAGCATTATTATATTGCTCTGCAAGGATTTACTAAGTTAAAAAGCTCCATCAGTTAATCAAATAAGCTTATGTTAATCTAAAACCGAATTACAAACCTTAATTCATCGATACCTTCAGCACAAATATTTGAATCAACTCACGAAATTTACGAAAATTTAAAGAATATTACCATTAAAGAACACAGCTTACTGAATACCTTTTCATGCAAAATATAACAAGATAATACCAGTTAAAACGTAACTCCAATTAATTAACATGATTTAAGTCTTTTCGTCCAAAGCATTAAAAAGAATAAAAACCTTATGCTGAAAACACGAAGGATTTTAATCTTATATAGAAGTAGGTCGAGAGGCTCTACCTGCAACCCCACTGGATAGTATGCGGCTCGCTGTGCGAGGATACAGCATTCGGCGACAGAAGTTTCGGTCTAATTTAGAAGTCACAAAATCTCACTGTTTCAAAACAGTACAAATAAGACTTCCGAATCAGTCAAAACCAGAAATGAAATGGACTATTTACGAAAACTCACTGCAAAGTATCTGTATTTCACGTACTAATAATTGTACGTGCTTTGAAATTTTTCGTGTCTCGTGTGTTCGAGACCCGATAATTGTATGCTTCCAACGATCAGCTGATACGTCCAAAGTACTACAATCTTCATTAATACCCTTTAACTGATCAAAGAAGGGTTTTGAAAATAAACATAATTTATTATTTTTAGATTTTTCCTTTTTTAACACTTGGACCAAGCGATATCTAAGTCAGTTATTAGCATAGTTATCAATTTGTATCGGGAAATGTACTGACAGTTTGTCCCTGCGGCCGTCCTCGCCATTCGGCCTCGGAAAACAGACAAACTCTCCTCGAATTTCTCGATACAAATTGATAATTCTAACATGACACGAAAACAAGTTTATAAATACTGCTTTCTGATTCGCAAGCTCGGTTTGCATTAAATTTAGGGGTAAATAATGCAAAACATACAACCCAAAATTAAAAAAACAGAATGAATTTTTCTCCTTACTATGCTAATGACTATTACATGTGATAAGACGCCCGAAATGCTTTGATGAAGAAGTTGGCGCAAGTAGTCTTCAACTTTCAAGAAAGGTGTGCACAGTGAGAGGGTTTGGAGAACTATGAGCAGATTATGGGGTTTCCTACGTTTGCTGGGTCCACTGATGGGTCACATATCCTAATTATTGCAATTTCATAGAACCATTAATAAATGCTGAAGTAAAAAAAGTGCGTTTATCCGACTGCGTTGCAACATATACACAAACAGTGGCGCATGACCGACGCTTACGCTGTGCATTTGACAGTCGTGGAATATTTTCTGATTAACAGTCAAATTGTTCCATGGTGAGTGCAAGCAGAACATAGTTTCAAATTTTTTGTCAGCAGTTAATTATTTGAACTTATGAAAGTGTTTTGTTTCACGTGCAGGTCACGTGACAGTGACTGTCTCTGAAAATGCATTAAAAACTCTTTGTGGCCAATCAAGTTCATCCAATCATTTTATAACCATAAATCTATTCCGAAAGGAAACAGTATCCTTTTGTACCTAGTATATATATTAAACATACATGTTTATAAGTTGATATTATTATCCACTTAACTTAAACTCTGTGATCTTCAACTGCATGTTTATGTTCAAGTTTATTCGTAAAGTTTTTTCAGGATTTTGATATCAAAGTTTCTCCAATTAGTGATTCGATCTTTCACCCGAAATCATCTTTCGAGGATCGAACTTGCTCCGTGATTGTGGAGAGTATCTCGTATCTCTGTCGAGTTAATATTTGAAGTTTTATTAATCGGAACTATATTAATCAGACTGATTGTTCTGGATATATACAAATTATTTTAAAAAAGGTCTATGAACACAAGATAGAGTCTGAATGCATGGTCACCAAAGCCAGTTGTCAATCTAGTTTCTAAGGCCATTTACGAATTTATCCAGTCATGAAAAATGAATCATAGCTAATACTGTAGTAAGTTTTGGAAATGCTGTGTTGAGATCTGATGATTTTCAGGAGCATTTTCCCTCACCATTTTTTTCCCATTCATCGTGTAATGATGATGTTCCTGCCAACTGCATTTGCTTGAGCAATGGATAAAAATCAGGAGGGTTGATCATCATTTTATGTCCGGCTTCAAAGGAATTGTTCCTTTGAGGAATTTGATATAAATAGAGAATCTCACCCAAGTGTCTTCTGATATCAAATATATCAACACGAGTTGATTAAAGTTACAAATATCTGAGGCTTGCCGAGGATATTTTTACTTTAATCAACAAGTGTTGATATATTTGATATCAGAAGACACGAGGGTGAGATTTTTTTTATCATCCAAATCATTTTTCAACAGTTATTAGCAAAAGAATGAACATATCTGAACACTAAACTGCCATTAGACTTCTTGAGCAGTGAGGTCATTGCATTGTGACGTCATCAGCATTGTGACGTCATAGCATTGTTACGTCATGGACTTTGTGATGTCATAGTATTGTCATCTGTGTTCTAAGTGATGCCAAAGCCTTGTGATGTCATTTAACTGATGATGTAATAGGATTATGACGATTTGATTGTAGCGATATCTACAATGTAGATATCGCTTGTAGATATCGCTTGATCTCAGAAAAGCGATATCTACTGTGGTAGCCACTTTTGGATGATAAACCTGTTCGCCAATCCATTTTTCTTTATGAAATAAAATATGTTTAAACCACACCATGTTTCATCATGTCTTGAGCGTTTCTCAATCAAATAAAGAAACAATGTTAGTTTACAAAGCGACAACTCATCAGCGTAAAATAAATACCCTTCTATATCTTTGTTTGAGATAATGTTATTTTAAATTTTAAATATTTGTAAACTTCTAACGCAAACAACTGCTTGAAATAACAAATATGTATACATATAAGTTTGAATGCACAAAGTTTAGTTTACATATCATGTGACCAAAGCCTACCTTTTTGAAGTCACTGTAAACGCAAAATACTCCATATCATGTGTACTGAATGTGTTCATCTCTAGACAGATGCAATGCATATGATAAATTCTAAATGTTTAATTTTTGATTGGATCTAGTTTGTCTTATTGTTGACCAATGGATGAATATCGCTTTGACAACTGGGCGTGTCATAGATGGGCAGACATGCTTGATCTCTAAAACAACATCCCCTAATTCTTGTAACAACATTGTCAAAGAGTGTGAAATGTCCCAAGCGCGACTCCCTAGGCCTGTAATTACACAATCAGTTACGATGTGCCATAACTGTTTAATTACTACTCTGTTTTATTGCCGGACAGATGAAGCTTCTAAATCGTGCTAAAACATGTTTATTCTGTTTATTTACCACCATTGTCTGTTATATTTACATTGATTAGGCCCATTTCCGTTCTGTATATGATGTAATAATACACAATCTGTAAAACTTCTCTCAGCCAATCATAACCGGCCACATCACATCGCCCTTTCTCGCATGCGCAGTAAAGGCAATATCGTTCACCCGGTAGAATCCCTTTTCAGACTGTCAAATTGAGAAGCCTAAAATTTGCGTACTTTGAAGGGCGATATCTTTGTTATTAGAGGACCGATGAAAACGTTTTTTGGTGTTTTTTTAAGTTGACAATGTTTTCTGTACATATTTACCAATTAACATGGGAAAAATTATGAGGTTTCTTGTTGTTTAAGACTTCAGTTACTGTTTGGCTTTCTGCCCAGATATGGTTCAGGTCAAATAATATTCAATCTGTTGTTACCAAGTCTGAGATATCAATGCCTCTGTGTGCATGGTGTACCACAAGGATAGTTGCTCGCTCCTTTATGATCTTATGTTATATCAAAGATGACCTTTGTCAGAAAGCTGGTTATTGTCACCTCTATAATGACGATGCCGACACATTGCTTGTTGTGGTAAACAAACTGGAAATACTTCTTCGGATGGACTGGAGAAACATTGCTATGAAAGTCCTTGGTAGTTTGTACATTACTGTATAAATGTCTGCTTTCGCTTTGTGATTGATCTGCCATTAGAGATACCTTCCTGTACTATATGGAGAAGAGCAGTCAATTATAACAACTTGACATCTGTCATTACTCTGACAGCTTATATTTATGCTTAGTGACATTAAAAATCCCCTGGGTGTTGTTCAAGATTTCTAACTTCAAATGTTCCAGGTGGAAAAGAATGAACTAATAAAAGTACCGAGGGTACAGAAGCTCACCTTAAAATGAATGATGTGGTAATATAGTTTAATTGTGTAACCATATTTTATATGATAATTGATTATGGCTGCCATCATGATTTTTGTATCTTTTAAAATGCTAGTCTTCTGTTGGAAAAAATTAGAGCACGAACAAACATTAATACAAGAATGTTAATAAATCATGATTTGTTAACAAGCAGTAGGTTTTTGTATAACTTTTTTGTATATCTATGGCTGAATTGGTGACCATCTTGTATTTTTTAATCTTCAAAATGTTACTTATATGTGGGCATCCATATTAATTTCATTATCTTTTTTGGTTTAGGAGTATTCATTTAAATGTCAATCAATAATAACAGGTTTTGTGACTCTTGAAGTCAAGAAATAGTCCCGAAAATCTCAAGAATTCTTTCTTAAAAGTACTTGTACAGTACTCGGACCAAAGTTTTCAAACACAATCACAACAGTCAACAAACTGGTTAATCCAATGTTAGATTAGTCACACTCTCAACTTCCAAAGAACTAAAAAAAGATGCACATAAACATGTGGAATATATCCCTCTGACACAAATCACAAATTCAGCTAGTGATAAGTCCAATTGCCAAAGTAAACTGTCCAGGTCAATGTCTCATGTGATTCTAACTGAAGATTTCTGAATATCTTAAATCTTGACATATGTTAGTGCAATCTGATTGGTCAGAATAGGCTAGCCACATGGGGGTTTATGCTAATTACTAGATATGGATGACCTGTGATGACCTCTTGCACCTGCATGTAGCTTATGTAACTTATCCTCTTATGTAAGTTACTGTTATTCCATAATGTGAGTGTCTTCCCCTTAATTCAGTATGCAATACAGATATTAAGAGGGGAGTTGCAGGAGAGGGGCTGGAGGATAGGAGGGGAAAGGAGGGATAGAAGAGAGGTTTGCAATGGAAGGAAAGGGGAGGAGGGGTGGGGGGTAGAAGAGAGGTTTGCAATGGAAGGAAAGGGGAGGAGGGGAAGGGAGGATAGAAGGGGTGGGTGTAGAAGAGAGGTTTGCTATAGAAATAATCTGGAGGTCAACTCAGTAATATGTTTATTGAAGTATTTTAATATTAATTGCATGGAAACAACAGTTAGTGTTGAGAGTGAACAAATTTAATCATTTTAAATGCTTTTGAAAAGGATTTGTTTGAATTGAATGATCATTATAATTATCTAGATAATCATCGTTCAGATCGTAATCAGATCCCTCACTGGCTATGTTATTTGGCCTTTTATGAAGTGTCAGGAATTATGTAACCCACTGATATCATTATATCTTTTATTTAAAAGGATTTATTAAAACACTCATGGTTCAGGCTGTTTTCGCAGATAAAGATGATTCATAAATTGTTTTGTAACTGTATTTATAGTGTTGATAAATATTACAACAAGTGCATCAATACAAATATTAACACATTCATTTGATTGACCAGGAAATGTATTCTTTTCAATGAATTTTATGAAATCTAATTGAAAATTCAATATAAATGACATATTGACCATCTTGGATTCTTGATAACAAAATGAATGCGTCTTTGTCAGGAATCACTATATAAAAAAATACTCACTTTTCAGAATGATATCTTAATTGATTTAGTAGGAGAAGTACTTGGCCTGAAATCTAATTGAAAAATAATGACTTCTATGTTGACATGTTGTTCCCAGAGCCCCTTCAGCATGATACAATTATCATTTAGTTTTACAGGTTTTCATAAAACATATGGTATTGGAACTGGAACCTGATACAAATTACCTCTTTCTACAATAACTTATGTAGATGACTGTACATAAAAGCAGATTCTTGACTTATTAATATTAACTCATCTTGCAGATTGTTGTACACAAAAGCTGATTCTTGACTTGTTTAAATTGTTATTTGTAAAAAGTATTATTATTAATAGAATACAAATATACTTTTCATAAAGTCAATTTATATACTTTCCATAAAGTCCATTGCTTAGACATGATAATTGCCATACATCATTATGTTGTATTTATCAATTAAGTAAAGATAACTAAGCAACATACAAGCAGGCAGGGCTGCTATCCCCAGATCCTTAAGGAGAGTGTAGCAATTTGTGGATTTGGCTTTGTGGATTTGGAGAAGAATAGTGTGCTGAGCATGTAAACCTGAACTCTGGCTAAGCCCTTATGTGTGGTATTTAAAAACTTGACGGGAGAGAACATGCATTGTTGTGAAAAATATATATAATTTCACAAAACATAGTTAGCTTATGTCCTAAATTGATTTTGTGTCAAGAAGAACTTCTGTTAGATATAGAAATGGTACAAATATGAGTAAACACAGGAAATGGAACCTGATACAAAATAACTCTTTCCACATCAACTTATCATGAAGATTTCTAAACACAAAACTTATTGATGACAACTTTTGTGTAAGTTGTTATTCTTAGAAAGAACATATCACTGTCATGAGATTACAAGTCTAATTTCCATAACTCTTATTGCATACACATGGCCATATAGCATATTGCTCTGCAATATCAATTGGGTCAGGTTGATTATGCAACAGACTAGCAGCTGACACGGGGGCGCCCCATTTGTCAGACACCTCACTTGTCAGACACTTAATTAAGCAGATTAAACTGAGGCTGTTACCCATCAAGAAAATGGAACCTTCCAACGAATACCCCACTTGTTAGACAGCAAGGCCAAAAATGACAGAAATGGATCCTTCCTTAAGTTGAACCCAAGAAAGATTGTACAATGACAAAAAAAGAAGATATGTTTTACAAATTTAATAGATAATAATGTTTACTTAAAACAATATACAACCAACATTGGAATGAACTTACTATTTTTCAAGAAGTATATGCTACAAGAGAAGCGTTAATGAACAAATATGGACTATTTAAATATTTTAATGGATGTAACTTATAGAACAGATACTGTACTCTACTGTCAATATATCATTATATCAATAATAAATTATTGCAGATAAAAATGGAACGATTGCTTCTTTAAAAAATTGTTTTTAGCATATATAGACGTAATGATTTCAACATAAACATTCATGGAAATGTATGGATTGGAATAATACTTGTTGGCCAATCCATTCATGTATATGTCCATATCATGAATAAAATATGTTTAAATCAATCAAATCTTATCAATATTCTATGGGGAAATGTTTTTCTTAACTCACTTTCGTGATTGATGATTGATTGAGTTTTAATTTGTGCATAAATTTTGTAATGAGAATCAGAAAACCAGAATTATATATATTTTTTATAGTTTTTTTGAATGATTATAGAAATATTATAATTATTGTGTCTACGATTTAGCAAAATAACATTAAGAGTATATAATCATTAAAAATCATACCAAATGAACCATTGCACAGAAAGAATGGTATAGCAAAGATAGAGTTTATCGAGAATAGTCTTGAAAATTAATAACAAAAACAAGATAATGCTTTTAAAACGTAAAACAATATCTCCTATATATAGCTTTATTTCAACTCCTAACAATTCCCAGTATCTCAGGATTAATTAGGACTGGTCCATTGTAACAGTAGGTGAGCGCTTGGTCTACTCCAACTCCTTTGTCTGACAACTGAGTCGTCTGACTATTGGGGTGTCTGACTATTGGGGTATCACCGCTGACACTGTGATGCTAGCAGCCTGTATCAGGATGTGTATTAGAATAGCATTGTGGACTCTAGAGTTATATCTGAACTCTGGTTGACCCCTTATGTGTGGTATTTAAAGGAATATAAGGGAGATACCATTGTTTAAAATTTAACATGATGTTTAATGTGATTGGGTTTTTGCAGCTAGTTGCCATGAAGATTTTAAGCAAATTAATTAATTATGTTTGTCTTATATCTTAATTTTTTTTTAAAAACACTTAAAAATATAGAACAACTTGCATGACAATCTTAAATATTCCATATTCAAGATAATATTATGATTAGTAAGTTCAAATTAGAGAATTTATTTGATGCAAGTGATCACTTGATGAAAGCTTAAAATTTAATAATAATGATGTGTCATTGCAGCTGAAAAGTCAATATGGCTGCTTTTGCGGCCATCTTGGATTCTCAAAACTGAAACGTCTACCTTTCTGTGCGGAATCACTATAGGTATAACATACTACAATTTAGAAAGTATATCTAGATTGGTTTAGGAGAAGGAGTCTTTTTCATGAAATCAAAATGAAAATTCAATATGGCTCCCATGTCAGCCATCTTGGATTCTCAAAACTGAAACATCTACCTTTCTGTGAGGAATCACCTTGGGTATAACATACTACAATTTCAGAATGGTATCTGGATTTGTATAGGAGGAGTAGTCTTTTTCGTGAAATCTAATTGAAAATTCAATATGGCTGCCATGGCGGCCATCTTGGATTCTCAAAACTGAAACATCTACCTTTCTGTGAGGAATCACCATGGGTATAACATACTACAATTTCAGAATGATATCTGGATTCGTATAGGAGGAGTAGTCTTTTTCATGAAATCTAATTGAAAATTCAATATGGCTACCATGGCAGCCATCTTGGATTCTCAAAACTGAAACATCTACCTTTCTGTGAAGAATCACCATTGGTATAACATACTACAATTTCAGAATGATATCTGAATTCGTATAGGAGGAGTAGTCTTTTTCATGAAATCTAATTGAAAATTCAATATGGCTGCCATGACAGCCATCTTGGATTCTCAAAACCGAAACGTCTACCTTTCTGTGAGGAATCACCATGGGTATAACATACTACAATTTCGGAATGATATCTGGATTGGTAAAGGAGGAGTAGTCTTTTTCATGAAATCTAATTGAAAATTCAATATGGCTGCCATGGCGGCCATCTTGGATTCTCAAAACTGAAACATTTACCTTTCTGTGAGGAATCACCATGGGTATAACATACTACAATTTCAGAAAGATATCTGGATTCGTTTAGGAGGAGTAGTCTTTTTCCTGAAAGTTTACGGACGGACGGACAGACAGACAGACGGACGGACGGACGGACAGACAGACGGACGACGGACGAAGCGCCATGACATAAGCTCACATTTACTTTGTAAAGGTGAGCTAAAAAATGTTACAACTGACAATGCCCAAAGTCAAAGAGCCTGTCCCTGTATTTACTCAGAGTATGGAGTCCCTTTAAGTAGTACATGAGGGGATATTGAACATAACCAGTTATATATATATACTGCCATTTTCAAAGTGTGCATCTATTTTCAAAGAGGACATCTTTCAGATAATAAATTAGAGACAACTGTTTATTCAAAGGTGCACAGTGACAGTTATATATTAGACATTGATAAACAAAATGAGCACAGCTCATATAACAACATATGATTTAAAATTACATTTCTCCATGCAAAATATGTTAATATGTAAAAGATCATAACAACTTTTTAAAAGTCACATTTGAAGTAGTGTTAGCATTGTATGCATCTTGAGTCTTACTGATGTAGATTTACAATGTACATACAGAAAAACTAAATATACAAATCAGGTAACAGACAATTCATGTAAAAGGCATTACTAGACCATCTTGCCAATACAAAAGATTCAATCATTTGTAAGATGGCATACAAAACAAATTTGTGGTTTGATATAGAAATAGTTGTGCATCGATAAATAAATCCCAAATTCATAAATCATCATGATTAACAGAAATCACTGTCTTGTCACTGATTGATACATTGTTACGTTTTTGAAAAGCATAACATTATTGAACCAACACAAAACAATGACAGGTATACTCCATATCTAAATATGAAACTAGAGAATGAACAATGCTGTCAGTATGTCCTTGCAAATCTGGTTCCAACTGATTTACATACTTTGGTGTATTTACAAGTGCCTCAAGCAGAGCTTATGTCTTATTGACACTTGCACCTGAATGGCCTCAAAAAGTTTTTATAGGGGTATTGAAGAGAACTTTGTTTCCGTTTTAAAAAAAAGGCTAGAAAAATCCATGAAATGTACTTCATAATAAAGACAGAAATTGTACATGTGAGAGAGAAACCACTGTCGCTCATAGAGGATTCCTGAGGAAATTTTACAACCCTTTTGGTTTCTTGTGCCTTAAAATATTGAGAAGAGGTACCAGTAAGTTGCTCAGAATAGGCCAAAATGATCACCTAAAATGATTCCCTTTGAACATCACAGGACCTTACATCAAGCATCAGAATCTGGAGAAAAATAACTAACAATTCACCATCAATAGACAAATCTATATCAAGCCACAACTTGTAGAAGAAGCCCATTGTCAGGATAAATATGAAATGACATGAGTATTTTTTATTTATAATCTTCATCAGCGACACCAGCATAGCCAAAGTGCCATGTCTTTTCAACAGATTACGGTACTTACTTTCTCGTGATTTTGAGGTTTTGTACAACAAAAATAATCTCACTGGTTATTCAAGTTGAACATTGTGAACAATAGGACCACCGTATATGATGTAAGAATTGAGACATAATGTGTTTCAAATTATCAAGACTTATATTTCAATCCAATGCAACCTCATGGTTTGTGACATACATTTTACATAACGTATAGCGTTTCTCCCATCATTATCATAACATCTCAGAAGAAACAGTAAGGGTTAAAGGAATGAGAGTCTCTAAACATGATCAACATGAAGAGAATCTCAATCGCTTTCTCGAGAATTCCAGTCAAGTCCTGCGGCATTGATACACAAATGAGCACAGCTCATTAACAAAGTATGATTAAAAATAACTTCCTCCATGCAAAATATTCTAAAATGTAAAAGATCATAACAACTTTTCGAAAAATCACATTTAAAGTAGTGTAAGCCTTGTATGTATCAAGATCGAGTCTTACAGCAATGCTTTAGGGTAACTGTATGAATGTTTGGAAAATGAAATGGTGTTGGTTCATTTTCCCCTTCTTTTACCAACCCATAGGTTTTGGCTGCATCCATAAAGGTATCCTGTAGACATCTAACCCACACCTAAAGCTGGTGGTGGTGTAGTTAGCTGATTTACTGTATGAGTGTCTATTTGGATCTGTAAATCTGTAAAAGAAAGAAGAACCATGATTCAAGATAGCTAATTAGGTTTCATAATTTATTTTATTAAGTTGAAACTTCATATAATAGTTGTTAGAGTCATATGATGTGAAATGAATTGCAAACACAAATGCAATGCTAATCCGCTTCAAATATAACTTATCAGGTTAAAAACATATTGGTAGAAAAATTGGGTTACCATAACTATCCTTCATTCTCATGGTTTTCCTATGATAGTTCAGGAAAAACTTTGCTTCATTGCAAAACACATGATGGAATAGGTGACTCTATGTCTTTAAAAGGGAGTAAAAATTTGAAATTGACACTTTTACTTTATGCTATATATCTTATTTCACGTAAAATCTCACATAATAAATACATACCATGATGGCAGGCTCTCAGCAAGGTCTGGTGGTTCCTGGTTTGCCCTGGAAGAACAGGACATCAATCCGGTATGAGTCTTCATGTGATTTCTCAAGGATCTAGCATCAGCAAATGCTGTATCGCACTCCCGACACTTGCATGGTCTCTCTCCAGTGTGGAGTTTGATGTGGGTCTGCAAGTTCCTGGAGTCTGTATAAGCCTTATCACAGTAGGTACACTTGTATGGTCTCTCTCCAGTATGTGTAGTCATGTGTCTCTGCAGGTCAATGAACTGTATAAATCCCTTACCGCAGTCACTACATTTGAATGGCTTTTCTCCAGTGTGGACTCTGACATGTCTTTGCAAGGAACCCAACTGGGTGAACGTCCTGCCACACTCTGTACACTTGTATTCTCTCTCTCCCGTGTGAATCTTCATGTGGACCTGCAAGGTTCTGGAATCTGCGTATGACTTGCTGCACTCACTGCACTTGAATGGTCTCTCCCCGGTGTGAGTTCTCATGTGTGAGGTCATGCCATATGACTGTGCAAAAGTTTTACCACACTCCTTACATTTATAAGGTCTCTCTCCAGTGTGGATTCTCAAGTGTCTCTGCAGGGTACGGCGGTCTGAGAACGATTTGAAACACTCACTACAGTCATAGGGTCTTTCACCAGTATGAACTCTCATGTGATCTTTAAGCCTACTAGGATGAGGAAAACTCTTGCCACACTCACTGCACATATGAGGGCTTTCTCCTGTGTGAGATATCATGTGTGTCTTCAGGTCACTGGATTGTACAAATGTCTTATCACACTCATTGCACTTAAAGGGTCTTTCTCCAGTATGAATTCTTATATGTCTGTGAAGGTTACCAACTTGTGTGAATGTTTTACCACATTCACTGCATTTATATGGTCTCTCTCCTGTATGAATTCTCATGTGGATTTGTAGATCATTAAAGCATTTGAATGAATTATCACACTCAGTACATTGGAGATGTTTCTCTCTTATTTGAGTACTTTTCTCGCTACTTGGGTCTCCATATTCATCAGACCCAGGCGAATCTTCAGTTGGACTAAGATCATGGTTCTCAAGGTCATGTGACCCTGCAAACATTTCAACAGTCTTCTCTATATTTGGAGCCTAATGGTAGAATCAAGGGAACTTGAGTCGATGGGATATCCACAAGCAGTAGATCTTTCTTCAGAATCAAGATTGTGTTCCTCAAGATTGTTTGACTCAACAAATGTTTCATCACCAGACTCTTGGTTCCTCGAGTCATCATCTTCATCACACATAAGTCTCTCTTTCACATTAAGATCATTCGATCATTCACTCAATTCTTCTTTTTGATTACAATTCATATTTTATAATGGTTACTCAAATCCAAATATTTATCAGACATTGGTTGATCTTCCTCACTTTAGGTCTCTTGCGTGAACAAATAAGTCAGTCAAAGGTGGGTCTTAAGTTTAATAGTATGTTTTATAGATCCTGTGACTCTACAAATGTCTCACCAGGCTTTCATGGAGATATTTTAGCTAACTCAGTTTAACTTTAGAATTTAACTCAGAATAATGAATCTCAAGAATTTGTATCCCTGCATCCATTTCAACAGACTTTTCTCATCATGTGTAACCAACCACTCATGCTTGACTCTTGTCCAAGTCAAGACATGGGTTAATTCCGTACAAGACAAATCCCAAGACCATTTAACCCTGCAAGTGTCCCAGAAGCCACACTGAAGTCATTCTTGTGATATGTTGTCTATTTTAGTATCCTTAACTTACTAAAGCATATTCAATCCTCATCAACTCCTGACACAACTTATAGCACTGTTGTGATATGCTCTTTTCAGAGGAAATCCTTTACAGGTGCTGCAAAAGAAATTATCAAATATACACATTGATAAAAAAACATTAGAATGAAGCGCTTGATTCAGTTTGAACATAAACAAACGCACATGTTCATCTTTCACATCCCACCATTAGAGGTGCAACGATACGGGAGGGTTGCGATACGATACGTATCCTGATATGGGGGTCACAGACTCACAATATGACACGTATCCCGATACACATTAAATCCTAACATAATGATCTTTTCACAAAATATTTGGATCAATTAATTTTGTGCGCGAATTGAACTTTATCTGGTTTGATATTATTGTAATTGAATCCAACTTCAAAGTATTAAGAGGTTCTTGGGTGCATAATGATGGTTCTTTCAAATCTCTATCTCAGTTTTTGTTTATCCAAATTGAGAATTCATGAATATTTTATGTGTCACGATACGCAACCTACAAAACAACACAATATATCGTAGACAATGTATCGCAATACAATATTGTATCGCTGTATTGTTACACCTCTACCCACCATGTTAGATAAACATGCGACACAAAACCAATTAAATTTCTTACATATACATAAGAAAGTTAGATTTTCAGTATAACAACTAGTTACGGAAACAGACAAAAAAAAAATTCAGCAAAATCTGGATTGGTAAAAAAAAGAAATGACTCAATTACATCATTGTTTATGTCACAGAATTAAGGTTGGATATTGGATGATTACAAGTTTTTCATTAGGGCTGATTATTGCATTTGTATTACAATATATATTGATATATATAAACAGCTTATGTATTGCAAAACGACGACATTTGCAAGTAAATATTGATTACATGCACATGTTAAAAAAGTCTACTATAATTCATGATACAGCATAACACACTCTTGCACAAAAAGGAATTTCCTAGGGCTAAGCCTACAACTGTGACTGAGAAAAGATACATATGTTTAAAATTTCAGTTTAAATTGGTTGTTGCGATATATTTCGATATCAAAAATGATATTGCAAAAATAGTATTCTTACCCAAGCGGGCAAGGATATGCCGGGTATTAAAGTTTGCATAATGGTCATGGGAATTACAGTTTTTCTAAAAATAACTCGCATTTTGATTGGTTGACGGAATTTTTTGCATCCATTCATGAATCGCATGGATCTTCTATTTCAGTTGAGAAATATAGATGAAAAATCTTATACTTAAATTGCGAAAGTCACACATTACTAAAACATTTTGAATGGGAAATCAAGACCTTCTGATGTTTTTTTTGCCGTAAATACAAGTTTAAATCTTCAAGGCGGTGCTAGGTGGGAGAGTCGCTGGCCGAACTGTCGTTACGTCATAGCTCTATGACGTTATTAAACATGACATCAAACAGTGACGTCATACATTGCCCACTAGGCTTGTCAAACATAACGAAAGCTAACGACGTCTTACTTTTTCTTTTCGGCTGTGCGCGGTAAATTAAAGCGCTTTTTCTTATGATATTAAATAATATTTTTTGGATATAATGTGACATCAATATAATAAACTATTTCAAATAAGATATTGAGTTGCAAACTACTTAGAGACGCCCACCCTGAAGTAGTGAGCAAATTTATGAATGGCGTATGAATACAATTTGTACTTTACCGGCCGAGCGTAGTTTTTTAATGTTTCTCTTTTTCTACCGTTTTTACGCATCAAAATTATCTTGGGTAAGAAAAAAAATAACCAACTCGATGCTCGGAATTACGGATTATCTGTCCCTCGTGAATTATTGTGTCAAACTCCTCGCTGAAGCTCGGAGTTTATCACAATAATTAACTCAGGACAGATAATCCGTAATTCCTCGCAACTCATTGATTATTCTTATATTAGACCATCTATATCACAATGTTTATGAAAAATATCCAAATGGCTTCACCAGTTTGATCAATTATGTGGTTCATTAAAAAATTAATATGTTATCCAAATGTCTGACTTCTGAATTTTAACAGCAAATTGTTCATTGATATAAATGTTATTTAACATTAATTGTAGTGGTGTTACATTATGTGGCAATACAGTATCTTTTCATGTATCGCTTTTCAGTATCAATTGTCAATGATATATCATAAGAAGGATGTGTATCATGATTCGTGATACACAAAATAATAATTAACTAGAAAGTGTTTTTACCCGTAAAAACAGATATCTCCCCTTCCTCAAATGCTCCAAACCTCGAAACAATACTACCATTAAGCACCATTAATGTTCTCTGTATAATTCAACTTGAATAAATAACCTATCAACTCCACAATTGTAGCAAACAAAATATTCAAAATTGCAAGAAAATAAACAAAATAATTTGTTTTAAATCTCAAACCTCCAAAAGGCACATCTACATGATATGGAGAGACAGTATACCAAGTTTGGTGATAATCGGTCACATAGTTTTAGAGATCTGCTCCGGAAACGAACACTACCCTTGAAAAAGACTAAGTCCAAATTGTTGCCATGAAAATAAAAAAAATATTAAATTTTCAAAAATCTATAACCTCCAAAAGGCACACCTACATGATATGGAGAGACAGTATACCAAGTTTGGTGATGATCGGTCTCATATTTTTAGAGATATGCTCCGGAAACGAAATGGGAATGCCGACGCTGACGCCGACGCCGACGGGAACTCAGCTAAAACCAATATGTCTCCCGACCCTTCGGGGGGAGACATAATTCTAAATGTTGGTGCTCAGGTCATTGATCCTGAATGTTCTCTATGAACCAACCAATTGAGAACCTCTCCTCAAACTAGGACGTTTGATCCAAAAGCAAATACATCAAACCACCAATATATTCAATTACAAAATTAACTGATACAAATATTTTGTGAAATGATCATATGGTGTTAAACGTTGGAATGTATTGGCATATACCCGAGTAATAGGCATGTATGATTGTTGTGACAGTCAAGTAACTAATAGGCTGACAAGAGGTGAGTAATGCAATGTGATGGATGTTTTAGTACTGAGCAAGGATATCCTGTTACATCAAGCCTCGGATATTTGTTACTTTTATCAACTTGTGTTGATATATTTGATATCAGAAGACACTTGGGTGAGATTCTCTATATACCCTGATACCCATTTTGCTTAAAGCCTTGTATCCCTGAAGGCTGGTTACTCAACTGTATTTATAACCTGTCCCTTTTAAGCCATTGAACCAAGGGGACACACCAAGTTTTGCGATAACCATTATGTAGCAGTGCTTCAGGTGAAGCATAATAGTGCTTGCAAACTTAGTTCGAATAGCGGCAACATGTCCTGAGACAGTAATCTAATTGGTGGATTTTTACTCAACTAAAATACAAGCTTATACAATTGAAATGAGATAAAAACTTATGATTTGGCCTAACAGAACTTTGTACTATCATTAATTTTGTACGAATTTTATTTCATTTTCCCCTGTTAATCAGAAATTCCTTTGTTTACATCTAAAAACGTTGAAAATGTAACTAAAGCCACAGTGTATTGTCTTATTCCTGTTAAATGATCCAATAAATAAATTTGTTAGCCCGTTTATCTTCACCTTATGTCAGTATTGCTACTTTTACTTTGCAAATTGCTTTACTGTCATATCTGTCAAATCACATAATGCTATATTCATTCAACATTTTGAAGTTATACAACATCATACATACACAATAATGAAAAAAGTAAAACAGAGAAATATTGAAGGATAATGAGACAAACCAACAACTATTCCTTCTCTTGGTTGAGACTTGGTTTGGTAGATTGTGAGATCTCTCCTGCATGGGCTGCCATGTGAGTCTGTAAGTCCGTCACATCTTTAAAGCCTTTCTCACAATGACTACACTTGTGTTTGGCCTCACGAGCATGAATTGTCATGTGTCTCTGCAGATCAATCAAATGTTTAAAAGCTTTACTACATTCACCACAAGGATATGGTCTTTCTCCTGTATGAACTCGCACATGCCTTTGCAAGGAAACCAATTGGGTGAACGATTTACCACACTCAGTACACTTGAATAACTTCTCCTTAGAATGACTTTCCATGTGTGTCCGTAAAGACCCATATGTTATGTATGTCTTACCACACTCACTGCACTTAAATTGCCTCTCTCCTGTATGAATTTTTGCATGCTGCTTCATGGAGTTTGATCTGGAGAATTGTTTACCACATTCCCCGCATTGATACGGTTTCTCTCCAGTGTGGATTCTCATGTGTCTCTGCAGGGTGCGATGGTCTATAAAGGACTTGTAGCACTCACTACACGTATAGGGTCTTTCTCCAGTGTGAATTCTCATGTGTTCTTTTAACCTACTTGGATGTGGAAAGGTACTTCCACATTCACTGCACATATGAGGGCTCTCGCCTTTGGAGATATCATGTGTGTTTTCAGATCTGTTGATTGCACAAATGTTTTATCGCACTCACTGCACTTAAACGGTCTTTCTCCAGTATGGAGACGCATGTGTCTGTTTAGGTTGCCCTTTTGGGTAAATGTTTTATCACACTCACTGCACTCGTATGGTCTCTCTCCTGTATGAATTCTCATGTGTATCTGGAGATCATTTAAACACTTGAATGTGTTATCACATTCACTACACTGGATATATTTCTCTCTTATTTGTGTACTTTTCTGGCTACTTGACTCACTATAATCATCAGAAATTGGCGTCTGCTCATTTGCCATTATGCTGTGTTTCTCAAGATTAGAGTAACTCCAGACATGTTCATCTGATATTTGAGTCTTTTCAGTTGGAATCATGCTATTTTCTTCAAAATGAGAACCTATAGGCTTACTGCAGTCTACAATTTCAGATGTAGCTATTTCCTCTCTTTCAGAACTGATGGCTTTTCCATCTAACCCTGTAAAACTTTCAGTATTTTCATTGACATGAACACTCATGGCAGACTTTGGGCTACTGGAGTGGTCTTCATGAGAGGATAAGCTCTCTTCAGTATGAATGATGTTTTCCTCAAGATCATGAGACCCAGCAAATGTTTCTCCAGCCTTTTTGTCATCATGATCACCCGGAGAGTTCAGGTTACTTTCGTTGTTTTCATCAGCCATTGCACCCTCAGTTGGAATAATATTTCCTTTATCTAAGTTATCTTCTTGACTTATGTTGACATATTCATCCAGTCTTGTTTCCATTCCTATGCAGCTGAATGCTACAACTCTCCGGTTTAATCCATTATCTTTTAAGAAAGGATAGGGTTTACTAATATCCTAATAGAAGTTTCTCTGTACAACTTACTGGAGTAGATCCCATTTCTCCACAGCAATTCCTCACACAACCAGCTGTACGGTTTTATTATGATCTTCGGAAATCTTTTTTTTAGAGTCCATATTATCTGAAAGTTGTAACATGCATATGTTGATGAAAACAAAATTATTTTAACAAGTTACTGTCTCGTTCAGGTAAATAACACTGATATGAATTCATACAAATGGTCCTAGGGTAACTATACGATGGGCCATAGGATCACAAATATAAATGTGTTTAGGGTCACAGGGCCACTAAATCTATGGATTATATTCTATATACCTCAATATGATATTAATAACAGTACTGCCCTATCCCTTTGTCTGAAGACAAGCATTCAAAGTAAACCTAACCTCAATAATACCAGCTTCACTCCAATATTGAGTCTAACAAGGTTAATTAAGTAACGGGATCGTGTCAGATGATCTATCAAATTGACCAATCAGGGATCGTTTTGACAGGCCTCAATAGTCTGCTTTATCACATATATAACGTTGGAGGGTCATAGGTCGGCTGACGGACCTCCTACTACATCTTGCTGGACTCAATATCGGAGTGAAGCGGGTATTATTGAGGCTAGATAAGACTTGAAGACAAAACTGTCAAAGTGATTTGCAAAAGTTAAGTGGGATTATACCTGACCTGATCTGATATATGTTATAGCTGCAGACACATGCAGATTGATTGCACAGACAAGCTGTTTTTACATACTGTCAAAAAATTGGCTGGTCTTATTTTAACCTTTTAAACCAAAAGTTAACTTTAACTTTAACTTTAACTGACATATCTTGGCCACTGCAGAAATAACAAATTAAAGAGAACATGTATAATTCCAAAAACTTGTTTGATATCGCTCAGCATATTAATAAATCATACTTCATATTTTGAACAAACTTTTCCCTTTCTTAACCAATGTTTAGATCATCAATAATAAAGTAAATCTTCAAGATTTTCCTTTCAAAAATGAGATTATGACTTTAAAGATAATTTATTAATTCATAGTGATCAATCGGAAGTCATATGGTTGTGATAGTGTTGATGTTTTTTCTCCCATAGTCTTACCGAAGTGTATCACGATGAATTTCTTATCATCAACAATTTCATATCTGAGTCAAATATTACAGATTTCATTCATTTTGTATGCATCAAAACAAAGGGACATGGTCAAAATAAAGAAACTCCGAACAGCGTCAGTACAAACTCTAAACAGTGCTGTATCAGCTCGCCGTTGTGTTCGCAATGGACAAAATGGGATCAACAATTTACTGGAAACGGCAAAAAATGAACCTCTGAAAGAGGCTTTTGTTGTGATTGCTTTTGCCATTATTTGAAAGTTTAAATACTTCGCTCTCTGTTATGATCTGTGTTTAAAAGATAAAGCCCCAATATTGTCACGATTTAAAATGATAAAATATCTCGGACCTTTTTCAATAAACATATTGTAATGGTTGTTCTTCTCAAGTCCTTTAGGTTCTATTTCGTCAATTACTAATGTAAGTGCAGATTGATTTATTGTGAAAATGGTAAATGAACTCAATTAAAATTCTATTTACCTTCATAACTGGTCGGGTCAGCGATCCCAGTTTTTGTATGACAAACTTTATCATGGGTCTCTTGATTCCTCTCGCGTGTGTAATGAATAAACAATCATACCAAATACGAAACGATGTAGACAAGAAGAATTAAATGATAACAGGCCGGTTTCTTAACGTCATTTTCTAGGAGTGCTTCCAGAGGTTAATGCTTCCTTTTTTTCTTTCAAAACCTAAGTCATATTTTGGATCCATTAAGTTCCCTTTTCGTACAAACTGAAGATGCGACTCTGGGCCGTATGATCGTACATAGTTTAAAGTAGACCAGGTTTAAGGCCAGACCAGGTTTTACTAAACCTGAACCCTTGGTCTAAGTTAAACGGTATTATGAAAAGCCAGTTTTCGTAAACCAGGTTTATGAACCTAGTTTAGAGGTCTTATCGGAATTCGTTTCTTAACTGTTCCAATAATTGTAAAAACCCACCACTTCCGGCAAAACCACGTTGTGCAAAGTAACATTGATTTCAAGGTCAGGACACTGGTGAGTGGATATAATGTCTTAAACTTCGAAAGATAGAGTAGCTAATTTTACCGAAGAACAAAAACTGTACATTGTTGAATGTATTGAAGAGAGAATAGGTATCATTGAAGATAAAAAGTGCGACAGTAATGCCCTCAAGGCTAAAAGTGGAGCTTGGGGTGGAATTCGACTTTCATTCAATGCACGGTATGGCATTCTTGTTGAGACAGAAAAACTAAAAGCATTGTGAAAACGTTTAAAGTTAATAGCGAAGAAGGAAATTAGAACATACGGAAAGGATCTGAAGAAAACTGGCGGGGGGCCTCCTCCAGCTGACGTGAGCGCCATTACACACAAAATCATTAGTATGATCCCCAAGGAGTTCGAGCAGCTGAGGAACCCCTATGATGATGGCGCGGACACTGTTGAGGAAACGGGACAGGTAGAGGACGATGAGTGAGTTGTGGTTGCTTTATTAATTTATGCATAATTGATGGATAAATTAATAAATAGTCAATAATAAATTTAACTTATTTACCCTCATGTTACCTATTTCCGTGGTATTAAGAAATCATCTATGAACCCTCATAATGTCAAACATCATTAACATGATAAAATGATACATTACATGTTATTACTATATACTTTCGTGATCATGATAATCGTTTTGATTGAAATGCATATTAATCCGAACCAGTGAAAAACCTTGCTAAGGCATTTTAGAGCATTGTTGATCAGTACATTGGTGGAGAATACATACAATGGTACCATGATATATGTTATATATGTAAAGTTAGTGAAAGTACAGCAGGTTGTTTCGTCTGATTCTCCTCATTTTCAAAATGACAGCTTACAGTGTGGGATTATGCAGCAACTAGTCGCTTTGGGTGACTTTGATCTTGTTTTCAAGTTTACCGTGGCACTTTGACCTCTTATCAATGTCTTGATTATAACGAGATATCTCGTGAACCGTTGCACCCAGTGGGCATTGCTACGTTAGCGGTAACAACTTGTTTTTATTTTAGTTAACAATATGTTGCAAACTGTAAATTTGTTAAAGGGATAAACAATTAGAAATATAAAAGTTATAAAAGTGGCGCATTATAATAAACAATTTCTTCAATTTAGGTCTCTCAAAGTAATTGCCGACGATGAACTCTGTCAACCGTCCACCTCCAAGTCCACGTCATCAAGCAGTTTGCAGGAACTATCCGGGCGGCAGGATGAAACTACACCATTCATCAGAAAGAGAAGGCGAGATGTTCATCATCAGAGCGCGAATTGGATGCATCTGAAGAGATCTTAGTGAGTTTAGCTAAGGAAGAGCATGCTATTAAACTCAAATACATGAGAGAAGAACATGAGCTTAGGATGGAGGTTCTTCAACTCAAGAAAAGGGTTGCTGAAGGAAAACTTGCATCAAATCAGACAATTGTTTGGGATGAAGGCAGGAGTTACAGTGAATTGTAAACCTTAGGACGTTATTATACTTTCATGTTGTTCATTTTGTATTTGTTTTCAGGGAAAAGATGTGGATAGACTGCCGGACGAACTTGTCATCAAGATATTGTGGAACCTGCCAATAACTGATGTACTGTGTAATGCTTTTTACACATGCAAAAGGTGGAACTGTCTTATTAAACAGAAAATATTCTGGTTGAACTTTTCCATTGTGGACATTGTTGATGAATCATCAATTTTAGGACAGTGGAGAGTTGACGTTTTTTTGTCATTAGCAAAAAACTTACAACAACTAAAGGTACATGCACGACAAATTGCATCACTAAGCTTCATACAAAATCTTCCAAAGTTAACTCATCTTACTATAATCGGAGGAAAGGATAGATTTCAGTTTAGAGATCTCAGGGAATCACTTTGTACTTGCAGAGGACTTGAGACTCTAGAACTTAGAAGTACTATTGTGATCTCAGCTGAAGACCTCATTGACTTATCAACTACTTTGCCAAATGTATTTACTCTCAATGTCACTGATGTTGCTTGCCGCTTTACAGGTTTACAGTTAATCTCCATAATAAAATCATTCTCAAATTTGCGAATACTGTTAGTTGATGTCGATGTTGATGATTATGCTGAGATAGCACGTGTGTTGAACAGATTTTGTATGAGAATATGTTTTGGCCATGATATTGTGAATTCCGTCCCTCGGGCTTTGTTATCATTTGATCGATATTGTTATTCGTCAAATCTCATTAGATTCCTGGAGTTATAAATAAGTTATGCAAAGAAATAACATTCAAGCTCTGCGGAACATCAGAGCACACCGGCGAGCTCTACGAAGGGACGTGTTTTCCGAAACAGGTTTGATCCCTTTGATGTCTATGATGACAGGGAATTTCATGTCAGATTCCGTTTTAACAAACTAAACGCCCGTTTCATCATAGATATGTTATCAGATGAATTGCAACCACCAACATTGCGCAATTGTTCACTTCCAGCATCACTTCAGTGTTTAATCGCTTTACGTTTTTATGCAACTGGAACGTTTCAGGTTGCTGTTGGTGATTTGCTGAAAGTTCATCATAGCACTGTTTGCTTGATTATTCAGAAGGTTAACAAGGCTCTAGCAAATTTGAGGCAAAGATTCATAAACATGCCATCTGGTTTCAGGGCTCGGAGAGTAATGGAAGGTTTCCATAACATGGCTCAATTCCCAAATGTTATAGGAGCAATAGACTGTACACATATACCAATTTCGACCCAGACAGGACCAGACGCTTTGAGGTTTGTGAACCGAAAAGGCTTTTCTTCAATCAACACTCAGGTCATTTGTGATCACTTGCCATTAATAACCAACATTGTTGCTAGATGGCCAGATTGTAGCCATGATTCTAGAATCCTGCAAGAGAGTTCCATTAATGAGAAATTTGAAAATGGTGACGTTCGTGGCTATTTGTTGGGGGATCCTGGCTACCCGTGCCAATCAATAACCCACGGACTGACCGACACCGACGCTACAATACAGCACAAAGAAAAACCAGGGGGACTGTCGAAAGATTGTTTGGCATTTGAAAAAGGCGTTTTCCCTGCCTTTCATTTGGCTTAAGGGTTAAACTGGACACGATATTTTCTGTCATTATTGCATGTGCTGTGCTACAAAACATTGCAGTTTTGAGAAACGACCCTGACTTCGACGACGAAGATGACAATGACGCTGGACATGACGATGACAGTGAACCTCCGCAATGCAGGGCCTGGGAGAATGTTGACCTTACTGCTCTGCGCCGTCGTGGAGTACGACAGAGAGAGGCAGTTATTGCTCAGTATTTTACCTAAATGACTTCAATTTCTATGTACATGCACATGGTAATGGCAAGAGAAGAGACCATTTTAGATGTTTTTTTGGATATTTTAAGTCAAGATTACAGTTCGCACATTGTTGCAAGTGTTGTTTATGTAAGATTTCATTTTTATTCCACCGGTATGAAATACCATGGGATATAGTCATCGCCCTGTCCGTCCATACATGCACCCGTAATCATTTATTTCCGAAAAAGAACTCGAAAAAAAGTCATCATAAATTTCTGAAACTTTGACGTTTTAGAGTTGAATTTGGAATTCATGCTTTGAATTCAAACCAATTATAAAACTTTGCATAGAAATAAGTTTTTTCATTTGAATTTAAAATTAAAAGTTTATATTCACAAGTTTTAAGTTCACAATATGTTACATGTTAATGGGAGGGACCAACTTAATTGGGGACCATTGGGATATGTCATTATCTGATGAGTTTGAAGTTTGAAGTGACTACACAAGTCCTATCACAATGTCACTTGATAAACGTCAAAGACGTTTGGTATGATTATTACTTTTGTTTTTTTGTTATTATGCTGAATAAAGTTTTGTAATTGTTCAAAACCTCAAAGATTGTACTTGTTTTAACTTGGAAGTTGTGCACGTTTCCTATTATAACCGCAGTAATTGTATAACTGCAATTAATCGTGTTATGGGATTAATTATACCCCACCTACGAAGTAGTGGGGATATATAGCGCTCAGCCTGTCCGTCCGTCAGTCTGTCCGGCAGTCCACATGTTCATGCTCATGATCATTGTATATTTTTAACGGTTCTTGACTTGTCACACTCCTTCACGGACGAACTTTACTGTAACTTGCGCGTTGGCCATCACAAAGTGTGTGTAACTTTTCTCTGTCAGTCTCACATGAATCTGTAACAACTATTAAATATAGTCTTGTTTTGAAAAGAAATTGATCCTCCTTTTTGAAGAATCAACTTTGACTTAATTATTTTTAAACTTACTTGTTTTCAAAATCTGTCGCCTTTCTATTTCTTTAACAGTCTTTTTCCGGACTTGTGTGATTTTAATGTATTCAATAGATAATATAATTATGTACGTATTTCAAGTCGTATGTCGTCTATGACCTAACATGGTCAGGGGGTCAATTATTTTGTAAAGCTTTCTGAAGCAACATGACCATTTACGTGATGAATGAAGTACAAAATGATAGGAGTCAAGACTTAAACCAACGCTAAACCACCCCCCTGGCAGGTTTACATTTTTCGACTTAAACTTGTGGGTTTAGACTAGGTTTAAGTGAGAACCTGCTTTCATAATACCAGTCAAGTTAGACCTGGTTTAGCGCTAAACTACCTCTAAACCATGTACGATCATACGGCCCTCTATGTTTAATAAACTGTATAACCATCCTGAAACTCCATATTTAATCCCATTTACTTCTCCGTAAACTTATTAGCATGTATGTCAATCCCTCTTTGATAAAATGTACATAACTAATTGTCACACGAGTAGGTTGGAATTTCTTCGGGTCAATTATTATCAATCTTTAATACTATTATGCTGGCACTCGACAAGGATGCGTTCTGGCACCTGTTTTATTCAATAAATATACAAATTAATGTGTTCTATAAGATACATCCTGTTCAGTTGAGCAGTATTCATATGGCGCTGTTGTTATTGCTCTTTACCGAATAACTTATGAGGATAGAAACAATGTAAACATAAAAAAACAAAGGAAAGGGGTTTAAGTTTATGAAGGAATAAGCTGTCTTGAAACAAGTGGATATGAAGAATACCAGTTGATTTAGTGTCGGAATTTAGTTATCTACAGAGGCGGTACCATCATTGACGATGAGTTAGATTGGAATAGCAATACCATGCACAGCTTTGTACATAAATATCAACATAGATTCAGATCTTAACCTCCCTTTTCAAGGTTTCAGGAAGGCAAAAAAATGGTATCTTGAACAGGTTATGACAATGTTCGTTAAGCCTCTCCAATCACCACCAATATTATAGCCTGTCATCCAGACCTTAGAGCAAAAATATTTAGTTGACGACCAACCCAATGTAGAAAAGTAAAGCAAGTTCAGAAGATAAAGCATTCTCTGGGTTCCTTTATGTTATAACAATTGAATTGTAGTTAAAAATATTGTCAATATTGAAACTTTAATATTTCTGAGAATAAATGTTAGTCTACCAATATTACAACATAAATTAAGACACAACTCAATCAGGCCTCTCAACCATGTACTTCAGATCCCCTACATTTTGGACGCTATCCAAGGCTTGATTTTATTCAAATTTCTTACTCCAAACTATATTACCGCTCGACCATATTCCCACCAATTGATAGATCTTTCTTTATTGTTCATGTGACTCTTCATGTGAACCTTCAAGTACGTAAAAGACGCATATGATTTGCCACAATACTGACACTTAAGTGGTTTATAAGCTTTTCATAGATGGAAATGGTTTCCCACAAACATTGCATGTAGTCAATTGCTGACATTTTAACAAGTTGTTGTTGGAATTGTTCTTCTGCTCGTGCGTATGATTTCCCTAGTCTGTCATCCAGACCCCTTAATTGTTAAAGCGCCTAGGTAAGTCTACAACAAGACTCTGAGCTCAGTTTAAGGAAATGAACATATCTCAGAGGCTCCTTTTTATTATATTTTTTTTTCTTTCAAATTTTGAAATTTTACGAAATATTCATTTCAGAGTCTAAATGTTAGACTAATGATTTCCCATGTGTTTCTCAAAGCTTTTCCTTGAAGGAAATGGTTTCTTGCACACATTACATTTGATTTGATGAAATTTGAACATTCTATTATTGTCCGCATCGTTCTTGTCCATACTGCAACACAATGTGTAAGATGCATCCATTTGTTAGAATCTTGTGAAACTTGACTGAGTAGTACCCTCCATCTTCCACTGAGCCAATGAATCTGCAAATGAATAACTTAACTAATTTAGGAGGGGCATTATGAACCAAGCAATTCAATACAACCAGGACCCAATATTGACTTAGCCAATGTTAAATAGCTTTGTTTTGTATTTCCGCAGTCTGGGTAAACCTTGCCTCAATAATACTCGCTACACTCCCATATTGAGTCTAGCTAGATGCAGTAACTTACAAATATGTAGCCACTTTCTGATTGGATAAATCCATTCTTTCATCTCAAGTTTAATTAGTTGGTCATAGGTAGCCGAAAGGTCGACTGCCGCGACCAGTTTATGTATCTAGCTAGACTCAATGTTGGAATGTAGCGAGTATAATTGAGGATGGGTTTACCTTGACTGGTATTTTCGGGATGATATGAATAGGGATGAATCTAGAAAAACAAACAAGTGTTTGCCATTAACAAGGCAATGGTCACGTCAGCCAACCTTTCTGCGAACTATGACCCTCCAACGTTATACGTGCAAAGGCAGACTATTGTGGCTTGGTAAGATGAGTTCTGATTGGTCAATTCGATACGTCGGCTGACGCGACCCTCTACTAGGCCTTTCTAGACTCAGTATAGAAGTGAAACGGATAATATTGAGGCAAGTTTCACTAAGACTGTTCAAAACGGTGGTCAAAGTTCTTTGTTGACCTTGAAAAGAAGGTCAAGGTCATCAATGGTGACTGGTATCTGCCTAATCCCTGAAAGCAAGATAAAAGCTACCCGGACAAAAGCCACCTAGGACAAAAGTCACCCACTTATGTTCATCATATACCAATAAAATTATTATAACAATACTATATTATTATATCACATGATATCATTTATTTTACCGATATGCAAATGTATGATATGAAATATTTGTTGAAATCTTTGGCATGATAATCTGTTTGTTGTTGATTTATGCCTGTACCGGGATACAATTCCAGAACCCCTGCCTGTTATGTTATTTGTCAGTCGAAAAAAGAATTATGTCATTGGGTCTTTTTGCCGCAGCACTTCATTCCAATCATTCTGCTAGATTTACTCTGAACTTACAGTTGTCCAATTTCCGTTGTTTATAAAAATGGGACTAGAACAATCCAACCAAATGTCCATCCAAACTTCAACCCAAATAAAACCTTTTATTTCTCAAAACCAACCCCCTGCGGAACAAGAGAAACAATATCTGACATGATACTCAAGAAACCCATGATGGCATAAATTATACATATACACTTATTTTTTTACAATTTTGTTTTGAAAAGCGATTACGCCTTGGAATGATAAATACAAAATTAATAGGAAATGAGGGCTTTGACCAAATATGAATACATTGGGTGATACGGTTCATGAGAAATCGCGTTATCAAGAATGGGGTACGTACATTGCTGAATACTATGCACCCCCCCCCCCCCCCCCCCCCCCCCCCCCTCCCCCCCCGTTCCGGAGGGCAACTTGTGCTCAATTTCACAGTAGAACTCTTTATTCTTTGTCATGTCGTAATTACAATAAACATACAGTTCATTATCAATTATAAATACTGCAATAGTACTCATCGCGTGTCTTTTCCAAATGCATAATCTCGTTTACACCAAATTGTTATAAAAGAGAATTTGCTAGTCATGACGCCGCTGCAGCTATATACAAGAATATTGAGTTTTACTTTTACTTAAATTAAAAAAACATGTTCACAATTCATAAAACATGAGATTACAGAATAATTTTAAACTCACCAGAAACAAAGAAGTAACCTCTCAACCGAACTGTTGATTGCAACTGTTGTTGCTATACGCTTAAGTGTGACAGGGCCCTAAAATGAAAACGAATTATCTCTGTAAATGGCCATTTACCGATAGGATTGGATATAACTACAAATGCATATTTTTGTTACTTTCTTAATACATGTATATTTTAAACATGTTTTTTATTTCATATTGACTTGAATTCTATGTAATTCTATACCTTATCCTATTGTTATAGGGTTGAATCCGACACAGGTTTCTCTTAAATTCTTCAAATAAATGAATAAAACATAAATGTAAAATATGCACGTTCATCGTGTACATTATGACTTACTCCGTTGCTAAGAACCTGAAAACCGACAGCTAATACATAACCTGTCTCCTTAAAGGGGCAGTAGCACGTTTTTTGATAATTTTATATTTCACAATTTTCGCTGATAAATGTACGTTTATGCTCAATGTATTATTTTGATAGTGTCAAAAATCTCATAACACAAGCCAATCAGCCATAGTCAGAGGACAAAGTATGAAGATTCACATAAAATCATTGGCGGCCATTTTTTTGTGTGAACACCTTTAATTCATTTTGTGTAAGAAAAAGGAATCGCATGGCTAAACTTTAAATTATATATTTGAATTATTACTGCTCCATTTAGTTTAAATACATTGTCTTTCAATTGGTACCATTAATTTTCATTTTCCTGACATCACCTTATATTCCCCCTAAAAACGTGCTACTGCCCCTTTAAACTCAGTGGCCAGGACAGATTACGTAACATTGGGAGACATCCGGACAGTTAGTTACAGGCCGGTCATTGTATCGAGCTGATGTAATATTATTGAAGATAAACTTCATGTGACATCATTTGCGACAGTTGACAAGTGCAGTTTAGAATTGACGTTAAGGTTAAACCCTAACAAGGTAGTTATTTTATTTTAAAATTTCGAGGGCGGAGCTCCAGACGAGTGTTCTTTAGATAAGTAATAGTTACTAGCATAGTAAATTGTATGCATCGGATAATGGCAGGGACACTTTGTCCGAGAGGCCAGTACGAGGCGGAGCCGAGTACTGGCTCGAGGACTAAGTGTCCCTGCCGTTATCCGATGCATACAATTTACTATGCTAGTAACTAACTTACATCTCACTTATTCCGAGTACAATCAACCACAAAATTAATAGTTTTAAATAAAATTTAAATTTTCGATAACCCTCCAAGGGCCCCTTCACCGTTTTATGAATGAAGTCTGTAGTACAATGAATGGTGTACGAGCACGTGCTTCTTGCTTGTCAAAGCGCGAGGCACGTGCTTCTTGCTTGTCAAAGCGCGAGGCACGTGCTTCTTGCGTGTCAAAGCGCAAGGCACGACGTAAATGTTTTGGGCTTGCAGACTTCGTGCACTCCATGAATATGTGCCTGTGTCAAGACAAAGTTTCACAGGTTGTTCATTTCTGTTTCGATTTTGAAGGTGTAAGACGCGTTATTAGAGTCCTCATAGACAGCTTTATTTTGACAGTGGTTTCTACTTTTCTCTTGGATTTCTAATAGAGAGGTACTTTAACCATTTCCATAACAAATCTGGCAAAACAAAATTTTCTTATCTATGAAATAAATTAATTATGTATCATTATCAAATTATTTTGGATATTTCTAGACTTATTTTCCTAACAAAACAAACATTTTGGTGCAACACAAATCATAAGATGTTTATCCTTGGTATCGTTTTTATCTAGTGCAAACACAAGTTACAGTGTTATTAGGTGATTTTAATATTTTTGATTCACGCTAAATGTTTAAGTATTATGATTGTTTTCCGGCTTGTTTTATTTGATTTTTGATACTTTCAGTTCACTTCTATGTCTTTGTTGTTGATTGATTGTTTTAAAGCTTCTGTAGTAAAGGTTTACAACAGTGTCCTTGCATCGAATGGCAGGACTCTTTGGCCTTAGAGTTCCTGATATCGATAATGAACAGGACACTTTTATGAATGGTTGCCATGGACGACGAGGTCTAAGTGGGATGTAACTTTAGTAATTAAACGACTTACACCAAGTGGACATGCTTCTCTTTTACGTGTGTAACATATTTGCATGGAAAAAAATATCTACAACAAAGTTATTCCTAGAAGAAGATTGCCTGAAAGACATACAAATTCCAACTTTAAATATTAAAAGACAATATTGAAAGAAAATATAGTATGAAAGAAATGAGCACTTCTGTTCATAGAATGATAAATAACAAAAGCCCAGGGATTGGTGGTTTTCCTATTGATTTTTTTAAGCTTTTATGAAAAAGAATATAAATATGGATTTTTAGGTTTATACATGATGCATCTAAGAGGAATAAAATGTCCTTAAGCATGAAAACCTGTATCCCCAAATCCAACAAAGACAGGCCAATGCTTAAAACTGGAGGCCTTTTACTCTACTAAACGCTGTTTATAAGATTATTAGCTCTTGTATTGCACAGAGATTTAAAACTACTTTAGATGAACTCATTCATTCCATTCAAACTGGTTTTATACAAGGCAGGTCTATTAGTGAAAACATACGGTTACTATATGACATAATATGAGAAACAAAGAAACAAAACATTTCTGGTCATCTGATTTTAATTGATTTTTAAAAAACTGTTGATACTGTCTCTAAAAATTTTATCGACCTAGTTTCACATGATTTGAATTTGGCCCTGAAATTATAAGATGGATAAATATTTGAACTTATGACACGACATCTTGTGTCATCCAACATGGACATTTTTCAGACTTTTTTTCTAATGAAAGGGGATGTAGACAAGCGGCCCATTGTCGCCATATCTTTTTCTTTTTGTAGCTGAGATTTTTCTGAAATCAAAGGTTTTGTCATTGACGACATTGAATACAAAATGTATCAATATGCTGATACTGAACTTTTTCTTGATGGAACTGAGAAAACATTGTACGCCGCCATTGACACAATTAATACTTTCTATAAGATGTCAGGTTTTAAAATGAATTTAGATAAGTCAAAAGCCATTTGGATTGGATCAAAAGCTAAAGTTTGTGATAAAATTTGTCATAACCGTAACATTGAATAGATTACTGGTGAGTTTGATGTTCTTGGTATAAAGTTTACACCAAATCTTTAAGACTTAAGGGTAATAAACACTAGAAAGAGACTAGAAGAAATCAACAGACTCTTAGCATCTTGGAGAAGAAGACACTTAACTCTTATTGGAAAGAATAACAGTAATTAGACAATAGCAATCTCCAAATTAGTTATTTTCAATTCTTTGCCCAACAAACCAGCAGATTTTATTTCTTCACTGGATAAAATATTCTTCAAATTCATTTGGAATGATAAAAATGATAAAATCAAAAGAAGCGTAATAAAAAACAAATATGAAGGAGGATTGAGAATATTTGACACAAATAGATTTTTCGATCCTTTGAAGTTATCTATCTTTAGATCTTACTTCGAAAAAGGTGATAAGAACAACCCCTGCAAAATACCTTCAAATGCTATTTTCAAATTTGGAGCAAATTCTCAAACTTTATTAAAGATCAAAAATCCCCTTTGGCTTGATGTGCTTAGAGGGCAGAAAAGGGAATGATAAATATCAGAGATATAGGAAATGAAAATGGCCTATTATCAATAGAATCTTTAAAAGAAAAGTATCTTGTAAATGGCACTTTCTTAGATCTAAGGTATTTAGTGCACTTATTACCTGAATCATGGAAACATGTTATTAGACATTGCTATTCTATCCAAGTCAGGAATTTAATATCAATCCTTGCCAGTTAAACTTTTTGAAAAGTTCAAAAGGCTGCAGGATTTTTATGATGAACTTACTTTGAATGCAAAACATCTAAACATTTGTAATACATGGCAGAAGTTATTTCCTTAAATGGACTAAATATTTACAGTATATAAAAAGGGAAAACAGGTAGAAATTTCTACATGGCATTATCTACACAAAACATGATTTTCTCGAAATGAAAAAGGTTGATAATAGTTTGTGTTGTTTTTGTAATGATAGAGATGAAAAGACAGAACACTGGACATTACTTTACCTTGTGATGTAAAGTGAGGTAATATTGAGTGACTGGTTAATATATATTGTCAATCAAAAACCTGTTCTATCCGTCCCTTAGACTATATATACCTAAGAGCAAGCAGTAAGATCATTGTCTCCTGCATCATAAAGACCATCTTCACAACGTCACGGGCGAAACGAAAAAGTTTCTAAACTTTCCCATTCCTCCCTTGACATCATTGGCCGTGATTTCTGTGCTAGCATTTCAACCCGCTGCACGGAAGTAGAATAGTCCAATCAGAAGACAGCATGTTAACTGAACCGATTTGAAAAAATACTTTTGTATGTGTTTTACAAGGGCGAGAAACAATATATTTGAGTGATACATAAATGTTTGTCTTCTCTGCATTCTCGGTGCTCATCAAAAACGTGAAAACAACCATGCGGACTGAAATTTGAAATTAAATTTCACTCGGATAGTTTTCAAAAAGATCGTCTGTTATTATTTTGAATTTGTTCCGAAATTTCATTGGCTACTTTGTAAGAGCTGATAAGGGGCGTAACTCGTGATCACGATAGGTGTCGCTGCTCCGGATCACCAGTTTTCTACCTTGTGAAGGCAAGGTCTAAAGCGAGGAGAGTTGCTCGATACGTTTTCACCTTGCCGTGGGAAGATGCATAAAGACGAGATGGTGCTTTTCTAGGTAAGACATGTCAATTTCACATTTACCTTCTGTTATAATTACTAAATGCATTCTCTTATTCTGCGACTTGCGTCTATATCTTGGATAGGATATTTTGGTCATTGCAACTATCATATAGGCCAGCACCTAAATCATACATATACGGTAAGTACATTCTCAGTCAGCGTGATGACAATGGCCTTGAATATGTTATCTGCTCTGGTGGGCGTTCTCAACACGCTGCTGAGAACAATTTGGGTGCTACGCAGTTAGAATGCTTGGCTGTCCTTGAAGGTGACAGAGGATATAGGTACCTGGCTGGTACCAAATTCAAGATCCTTTCTGATCATAAAGCACTGACCTGGATTAAAGGCATGAATGCTGAAACAGGTCGTCTTGGTCCTTGGACACTCATGCTCTAAGAAAATTGGATTTCACCGACTATTTCACAATCATCTTAAGTAATCAAAGTTTACTTTTCACCAAAACTGATATAAGTCATAACCAACATATTATCTAAAACAATATATCATTTCAAAGCTAACATCTTACCAAAGAATATATTGATTAATAACCTAAAATGAATGCACCACCAAACTCAAATTGTATTAAGTTGACAAAGAATTCGAAAATAAAAATTCCTACGGAATTATTTAAAAAAAAAATTAACCTGGAAATTTCTAACTGGAGTCTAACTGAAAAGTGTGTAAAATATGAACGCAATATATAATGTCATAACCTTAAATGGATTAAACTAACTTAACTTTTGACCATATCAAACTATCACCAAAATTTAAATTTTACTAAATTATTACTTTTAAATCAACATTTCACCAAACTTATTAGTTTTCAAAGTCATAATTTTACCAATTATATATTCTAAAAGTCAACATTTCACAATAATCTTGAGTAATCAAAGTCTAGTTACGTTTATATTTATTAATTACCTGAAATAAATTTACCACCAAACTCAAAATGCATAAATTGACAAAACTTTGAAAAATATATTTCATTTAAACAAAATTCCATTGGAAAAAAATTAGATCGGGAAAAAAATCCATGTTAATTTTCTGACTTAAGATTCGAATTGGGCCTTTTATGAATTGCCCAATTAAGGCCGAAAGCTTCGCCTCGCGATTCCAGGGTAAGGGCTACCGTTCTGTTAAGCTTGGTTGAATTTCACCGATTATTTCTTTTAAAAGTCAACATTTCACAATAATCCATTTTCCTACGCATACGGCCTAAAACGCCAGTCTCGAACTGACTTATTTAATAAATTAACTCAGTTCGAGACTGGCGTTTTTAGGCCGTATGCGTAGGAAGATGGATTATTGTGAAATGTGGCAGTAATCTTGAGTAATGAAAGTTTATTTTTATTTCTGAAACAAATTCGTCGAATAAAATATTTCAGTCGAAAAAAAATGCGGAAATGTTTTTGTTAGAAATTTCGTCTGAAAAATTACATCGGAAATCAATAGAGCTAGAGCTAGAGTCAATCCAAAACACTTAAAATATATGCTGACTCCCCTTATATATTTTAATTGTTTTGGATTACATCTATGTTAATGATTGTGTCTCATATCTCAATTGAGGTATTCCGTTAACTTATTATATATTTCTTGTCTATCATTCTGTTTGCGTTCTGATACTGTTATGTACATGTTTTGTAATTCATGTCTTTATTTTTTTCAGTGAAAGAAATCTTGAATCATCTTTAACAAATTTCAGAGGAAAGACAATGAAGTTTTCTCTTCTTATTGCTTTTGTCGTGTTTATTGCGCACATTGCTGTGTCACATGTAAGTATTTTGGATAAACCAATAACATGCTGTTTTTACTGTTAAATACACGTATGGAAGACACGATGTAATAAACATACTGTAGAATTTTTATATTTTATATAGTATATATTTCTCCTACAAATTTGATAAAATTTATATCATATGTTAATGAAAACATAAACAAGATATTATTCGGCATCAGCTGATTCTATATGGACATACATATTTTAATTAGATAATCTTAAAAACGGATAAATAAAACCACGAGAGATACTCTTCGAATTTATTCCATCAATTTCCGAGTCGGGAGCAAATTGATGTATAGAAGAAATATTTTTATGAGATAAATCTACTGATTCCAAAGTTAAACTCAAATTGAAAACTAAATTAAGTAGGAATTACTGATATGTTATCAAGTAAATTACTTAAAACAAAAGAAATATCCAAACCTCACGAAGGTTATCTGAAATAAATCAAAGAGCAATTTAAAACAAGAACTACTTTCAAGTCTGGCTTTCAATATTCGAGAAAATTCTATAGTTTTGCAATTTCAAGCATTGTCTAGGAAATGTGTTTTTACCTAGATTTGAATAATTTTTATAATTTAATTTCATACTTATTCCGGATTTTTAAAAAAATATAAATTTATATATGACGTTGACAAAATAATGAAAAAGTAGGCTATAATATTCAATTTACAAAAAAACGTATTACCATTGCAAAAACATTGTTTAAAATTGGTTTAATATAAACATTTTACTTATCTCACTATATGGCAAAAAGGTGATTTTCTGATATGCAACTTGCCTCTTTAAAGGGGCAGTAGCACGTTTTTTGATAATTTTACATTTACTATATTTCACTTCTAATTGTAAGTAAATGCTAAATGTATCATATTGACAGTGTCAACAATCTCATTACACAAGCCAATCATTTTTTTTTGAACACCTTTAATTCATTTTTGTAAGAAAAATTAATCGCATGGCTGAACTTTACGTTATATATTTGAATTATTACTGCTTCATTTTGTTTGAATACACTGTCTTTCAATTGGAACCATTTATTCTTATTTTCCTGACATCACCTTATATTCCCCCTAAAAACGTGCTACTGCCCCTTTAATTCTATGTATTGACAGACAGACAGACAGATTTTATTCAGTATAAGGATTGAGGCCCAAAATACATAAAATTCAGGATTAACCAATCCCTGCGCATTATTATTTACAAATAAACATGACAATATTGCAAAAGCTATAAGTTATAATTTTAGACATTATGTATAAAGTTAAAGTTAATAAAAAGATGGAAATGTAATGTAAGATAACATAATTTTGACTTGAAGTTATTGTTAAAAAGTTATGATGAAAATTTCCATTAATATTCTTAACAATCATTTTTATCAATTTCAAAATTGTATGTATTGCCAAAACTGATTCAACAAAAAAAACCCTATAAACTTCTTTATCTAGCAGATAATGATCAAGAATAATTATAAAAATATGTATATCTCCAATTCAAAGAAGGATTTTTTTCATATGGCCTCATGTGGAGCAGCTGTTATCATGCGTTTCATAAAAAATATTAAGATAAAGTACCATATGGTCGAATATGATCATTTCATAGCGATTTGTCAAAAAGTCTACCCTGGTTTGTCGACGATCTCAGGTACCATACTTTAAACAGACTTATTAACTGACGTAAGTCACTGTTCAATTCGGTTGTCAGTTATCCACTGTGTATAACCGTACACCAGAACTAGCGAGGTGTACGGCGGAAAAACGTTGCTAGCGAGGAGCGTGATCGCAAACGGGATCACTTAAAAAGCAATCATCGCCGTTTCATCAACTTTTTCTATGTTATTATCATGTCAATAGCTTTCCGAGACACAACTATTTAATGTCATATCCTGTTCATAGTCAGAGATAGCAAATATGTTACTAACAACAGTATTACTCGCAACTGTCATTGTTACTGTCCCGGATACAGAATGACAAGCACATACATTTTACTAAGTATGTGTGCTAAAATTACCACATGATGTTGATTATTTGAAAGTTATGAAGTAAAATATTACCTAACTTTCGATTTCGGCTCCTCGCTAGCAACATTTATCCGCCGTACACCTCGCTAGTTCCGGTGTACGGTTACAACAGTGTTATCGAGTATCTTCCGTAATTTGTTACCCGAGGCTTCCAAAACAGAATAAAACAGCCCGGGTACTTGATGTTATTTTCAATATTACTAAGACATACATACATACATCACGACAAATCAAACCTGACTACAGAATGAATAAATTATTCATCATTTAAAAAGTTTTCACTTTTCCATTTGTTGATCATGACCTATTCTAGTCATTCGCTGAAAATGAGTTCAAGTGGCATCACCCCCCTCTTATTGGACGCTATACCTTCATAAAAGATATTCCAAAGATATTACTTTTATTTTATTCAAACATTGAAGAAACTACAAGCGTGACTAGTACTGTAGGGACTTCATAAAATATATAAACATGGATTTTCTTTTGTCACATGGTGACTGATTACATATATCATATCAAGTTTTATCAACACTTTTTATCTCAGCATTTTGTGTTCTGGTATTGAATGTGTTGACATGGAGGACAGACTTTATATACCTTTTAATGAGCGCCTACATTTCATTATATATAAAACACAAAAACACTTTTATAACAGAAATGATTATGTGAAAAAGTCATTACAAGGGGAATAAAGCAACATTTTAAACAAGTACTTAAACACACCAAACTAAACATAATAAAATCCTATATAAATCGATTGTTTGATGCACCTCCTAGCATTGTCGAATAAAGTAGCAAAACGAGCGTCGTCAATAAATTGGTATTATCTAACAAACTGGGTGAAAAGAAATCGTTCACATTAACTGCTTCTATTAATACACCCGGTCACCCTCAATAAATTTGCGTGTATTATTCAGCGATCAAAGGCGAAGTGTAAAATATGCAGAAGAAATTAAATACGAGTGATAGACGCAAATATCCAGGGATTTCCACCACTCAGCTGTAGCATCATGATGTGGTACCTAGTTGTGTTATAGTTACTGCGCTTTGTCACAGCTCCCTCGGATCTGAACTAACAAATATCAGAAAAGAGTACCAGAAGTATAGAAACATAGAGAGTATCTTCTGCAGGACTACCCTAAAACATCCAACCCGAGGAAGATATCCATATCGACACCATCTTCCTCTTGCTCTACATCCAACATCTTGATGGATGATCAACAACCTTTACAATGTTTGGTGCAATCGAGTGAGTGAATTATTGTTTAGCGCCGCTTGGGCAGTATTGCAACCATTAGCGGCGAGTTTGGTGCAATCGGATTTCAATGGATCGACCCACTCTTGCAGTGGAATGACTCTGCCCCTTCCGCTCCAAATGGATTACATCTTGATGCTGACGAAATCTGGACCCCAATATTCTGCTCACCAACATTGCACAAAGAACGCCTCTAAAGGCTGTTAAAAGACTGTCCATGTCCATCCTTCAGAATTTGTTCAGATGACCTTTATGAGTTTCATTCAGACTCAAGAGTCCTGTGAATGTAACCAAGTTCCATTTCGATTATCAGCTGTGCCTGATTACATTTCTCAAAGGGTTCTTAAAGTACAACCAGCCTAAAGTACTCACGGAAATAGAAATAAAATGGTTTTTTTTGGCATTTATTTCTTTATCACTCGACTAATTAAAGTAATTCTTACAGATGTTTTAAATAACTAAGTTTTTCTCAACTAGGCCTTATGAAATAATTGCAAAAATATACTTTAAATTGCCTTTGTTCAGGTAAAACTGCTCAAAATTTGCATATTTTCAATACATTTCAAAACCTGCTAGAACTTTCGTCACTCACAGCAATGCGTGTGACAATAAACATGCAACGCTCTTTTCACCTGAATTTGCAGTTGCACGTGCGTTGCCACAGCAACTCTGCAATGGATTATAGACGTTATGAACGAACTCGTAAGAATAGTAGTTTGTAACACGCGTTTATGTCTGTAAACTTAAAGGAAACAACGTTCTTTACAATTATTTTATGAATGTTTAAATGATACATAATAAGAATAGTAGAGGACATAACATACAAAATTATTGTACATTAAACAATGTAATTTTAACGGACGGTACTGAGATTACAGATCATTTACATACTATAGCTTGCATCAGAAACGTACATTTCGACTTTGAAATAATTTCGAGGCGTGAAAATGACACGTTTATCTCCCCTGTAAATTCATATACTTCAGGAGATTTTATAAAAACTGTCTGAAACAAAAGTTGGGAAAAACCATTGTGAATGAATATTTAGAATAAAAATATTCAGTTAGTTCAAAATAAAGAAAAAGCATTTTATTTCTATTTCCGTGAGTACTATAGGACTCTTAATGTAGAAAAGGATGACAAAATTTGCAAGAGCGTGGAATGGAAATTGGTTTATTTCTACGGTCGCCTCGATCCTGTTAAAATGTTGGAAAGAATGTGTCTGTGATTAACTTTCACTTACGAAGAGAGCACATGTTCTATCTTCTGACGGTGATTGTTCCGGTTTTCATCTTGTTCATAATGAACGCATGTGTGTTCCTACTTCCGGATCCGGTCTGGAGGAAGATTTCCTCTTTCATCTTGATCCTTGTAACTTATGCTGTGTTCATCAACTTCACCACTGAATTCATGCCGAAGTCGGGAACACCAACTGGTCTAGGCATCTATTTTGTTCTTGTGCTCTGTGAAAGCTGTGCGTCTATTCTGGTCACACTTTGGATCCTCAATCTCCACCACACAGCTGCAAAGGATGCAATCTCACACAAAGAAGGACAAGAATGGGAAGAAAGCTCAAGATGATAGAGACGTAAATGGCAACATAGGTGAAGTCAATCGTAAGGCAATCGTAAAGCTTGAACGGGGGTTTCTCTGTAATCTTCATGTGTCTCTCCATCCTGCCGACTGTCATATTCTTTACGTAGAAGTTTCAGAAAGGGTGTATTGAAAATGTAATGTTTCTTGTGAATTTAGCCATTCATACAAATTGCAAGTGCTAGCTTACGCGATTTAATGAACATGGATCTCTAAACTTGTCCTCAAAGTGTTGTGCTTTCCTTGGTTTAGAAGAAAGCTATATGAAAGACTGGTTCTTAAAGCAAAATTGAATGCAGTTTAATTAGCAACTGTATGGTCTTGAATGTTTGAAAAACGCACATATTTAATCTTTTGCAATAAAAAATATTGCAAAACTCGATGTTGTAAGTAGATCTTGATTTAACATGCGACTTCTTTTTTAGTTTTATTGACATACACGATATATGATATTCTCTTTACTCTGAAGGTACATCGTAGATCAATCATCATAAAAGTTAATCCAACCTCTTTGAATTAATCTGATTTGTGAGCTTGAAAGGAAGAAGACTGTTTGGATTCAACACAACTTAGTTGTGCAATCAGCTGTTAAATAGTAGTCATTTTAAACAATAAGGACAATTCTTAATATGGATGAACAACTTCTGTATTCTGTATTGTCATACACATCATAAATAATATAAAATGCTGTCAATAGTTTGAAATGGCATGTGCATTCAAACAGAATCACGCAGTGACCGTAGTCATATTAGATTCCTTTACTTCAGAAACCCAAATGAATGTGTATAAAACCTTTCCTACAATCCAGATGCCATTTCAAGCTATTGACAACATTTTATATCATTTATGATGTGTATGACAATAGTTAAAGATTTATGACAACAACAGATTCCAATGAAGCCTTACACCTAACAATAACACACAATACCACAATCCTGTCATCCTGTGTATTGAAGACTGGCTTATAGTAAAACTCGTCACTAACGTTATGGTGACGTCACGTCAAAACGTCACTCCACAAATATACCATCGAGTCAAATATCAAACGAAAGAACAAGAGATTCTCTATTTATGAATAATTCAATTTGTGGTGATATGCCCTTCTTGTACGATTACTCACTCTTCCCCCGTTTTCTCCGCCCCTCCCCAGCGTTCTCAGAACCTCTGACCACTCTCACATTAATCATAAGGTGATAAATTTGTTGTTTTCATATCTTTAAACGGTTGTCTTGAACATAAAGATGTTACTGTAAAAAATGACAATCTCTTTGAAGGTTGTTGTTTTGATCTGAGTTTTCTGAACGGAACGATTTGCAAGCACTGACAATCAAAAGTACGGAAGGCCAGGTGGATTATAATTCGAAGAGATTCTAACCCCTCTGGCGACACCGGTATAAAGGATTGCCTTCCACTGCTGTAGTGACGAACGATGCTATGATGAATGGCTGATTTACATTTTTAGATTTGACAATACCCTAATAGTTGAAAACAAAATGACTTTGATATTGACCCGAATTTCCTTTTCCTGTCAGTTTCTCTGTTTATAAGGTCACAGGATGGCATATTTATTGATTTTGAAAGATGTTTTAGCGTAACAAAGAGCTTCAGAGGTGTTTTCCGTACTTACATGTATCATTGATATCTTGAATATGTAAACGTACATGGAGTCAGGCTTTGCCGAAAGTGCAAAAAATAGAGCCAGTGGCTCTGTAGCTCATCAGGCTGCATATCAATTTTGATTTAGGGTGTGGCAAATGTGGTTCCTCCCTTACTTTGGACCACAGGGTCACCAAATGTACAATTTGGATTCCTCCTTATCTAACTTAGGAGTTTGCACACAAAGTTTCAGCTTTCTAGGCTTTATGCTTTTGGAGAAAAAGATGAAATTAGGTTAAAGGGTGTGACCCCTGAGGCCCTTTTTAGGGGCCACAGGGCCACAAAAGCTATAAATCATAATCCTCACTAGTCAAAGAGTATATTCACAAGGTTTCAGCCTTCTTGGTCTATTGCTTCTGGAGAAGGAGATGAAAACAGATTTTAAGAGCGTGGTCCCTCTGGCCCTTAATAAGGGTCAAAAGGCCACCAAAGCTACAATTTAAAATCCTCACTAGTCAAACTTTGAATAGTCACTGTGTAAAAAGTATTAGACGTACGCAAATTCTAAAGGACAATGCTTCAGCTTCAAAATATGCAAGAATCTGCTCTGTATTGCTCAAGTATTTGCTGAGTGGTGATTGTGCAAATTGGTGCAGGGTCTGGTTTTTGCCGGTAGTGAAAAAAGAAGTGCCAAAAATCGACATGGCACCTAAACCAGGTGTTGTGACTTTTGTGTGTGCAATGTTACTTCGTATCTTTTTAAAAAGTTTCAAGTCTCTAAGTTCATTTTTAAAAAATGGCCAATGTTAATTTTAATTAATTTTCAAAAACGAAAAAAGCCCCAGTCCATCCGGTTTTACAGTAGAATTTAAAACATTTTTGGTGTTGGACCTTAATGCCTACTTGATTCGATCGTTGAACATGTATTACAAAACAGGGTCTAATAACTTGTATCCATGAAAAGAATAAACCGAAGCAGTTTTTTTAAACTGGAGACCAATATCTCTCTTAAAGGTATCTTGTAAGATAGCATCACCCAATCGAATAAAAACATACTTCTAAGAATAATAAATGAAGACCCGCGAGGCTTTCTTTCAAATAGATTTATCGGAAAATGCACAAGGCAAATTAATGATACACTGGAATATGCAGTGTATGGAAATCCGAGGTCTGCTATTATTTGACTCGGTAGTTTGTGTATTACCATGGGTATTGTCTCAACTACAGTACAATTTGAAAGTGATGTCCACTCCATATCCAAATGTGTCCCCTCCATATCCAAAAATGTCCTCTCCCTATCCGACCTCCTGGGTCCGCTCTGCTGATTATTCGGAGAGTCCACTCCGCTGCCATGTTCATTTGTTATTTTGTCAATTACTTCGTAGTTTCTGAACCAAATCAGTTCAAGTTGCACAGAAATCTTTATTATAACCAAACACTGATATGCGCGACAATATATATGAGATTCAAGGTCGTTAAGGGCATGAAAAAAGGCATTTAAAGTCTCCTCTTCCCTTCGAAAATGAAAGTGAGATAAACATCAACTTGACATCTAAAATACGCAAATTTCTTGCAGTTTGTGAACCAAAACTCGTAAGGAATGTATTCGAAATTCTATTCCTGATTACCACAGTTAAAGGTGACCATCTAAACCTCGTCGATTAGGAGAAGAGAGCACTGAAAGCAGACACCTACCTCTGTTGACCTGTCACGTCCACCATTTTGAAAAGTCCCCTCCTTACCGGGTACACGACAGTGATATATAAACGTGACAATGGCATTGAATACATCACATGACCAGCTCAGTGCCCAAACGTGAACATCATTGAGAATGTTTGGCATCGGATTAAGAGATCACTTGAAATTCACTCGATTCACATCAACACTGCGGATGAACACAGCCGTTTTTGGCTCATGGGCAAATCATAGCGTGGATCTTTGTACAGTTGCGTCACGTGAAACGTCAATTGTCACGGAATAAATACATTGTGGTGAAAAATATCTTAAAGCAATACATAATGAAGGAAACTCGGTCAGTATTATCCAGCTTGGGATGTGTCATTTAAACCTTTCCGAGTTAGTGAGTTCATTTGGATCTTTGTGTCATCAGCAATACTTTAGCTTTTTTTACACGTGAATGTTGCCATCCAAAAGAAAGTAGACAGATCCTAAGAACGAAGACCAACAGTACGAAGAAACAGGCGGAAAGAAAGGAATAGCGAGAGAAAGACAGCAGGTTTTAATACGGTTCAAATTTCGTCTGGTTTCTACTCGTTGACCTGTCCAGCTTTATTGTAAGCTCCAACTCTCAGGGTCGCGGAAACACACAAACCACCACACAACGGTAAGGTATTGAGTGGTGGAACACCTTTCCGATGGCAGTCATAATGAGTTCTGAGACCTCTTCATTTTGGATTTTTAAAGTCTCTTTCATATGAACACAATTTACTTAAATGAGCAATTTACTTACAAGAGTAATTATACTCACATAAGTAAAAGAAAAAATTTACATCATGTTCACATGTTGTTTTCGCCAGGTATAAGTCAACCAAAAACTGTGATTAGAATAATAAAATTTTCATAACTAGAGAAAATGTCGTTGAGAAGGCTGCTCATACATAAACGGAGGAGATATTTCCAATACTTTGTTAGCATTGGTTTGGACCTGAGGTTTTCTCATGGGAGAGAAGTCTGGAGGCGAGAACGGTCTCAACATTGTTGGACTCAAACCATGAAAATGTCCCTTGATGATGATATTTTGATAGATAAGTTTCGCATCATCAGAGAGACTTTTTATGTGTTAACTGCTGCCATGTTTCCCTACAACTGATGTTTATGTTAGGGAACCTCTGGAGCTAGACCATAAAGTGGGCATAGCAGTCTACTGGCTAGCCTCCACTGGAGCGAGACCATAAAGATGGCATAGCAGTCTGCTGGCTAGCCTCAACTGGAGCAAGACCATAAAGTGGGCATAGCAGTCTACTGGCTAGCCTCAACTGGAGCGAGACCATAAAGATGGCATAGCAGTCTGCTGGCTAGCCTCAACTGGAGCAAGACCATAAAGTGGGCATAACAGTCTGCTGGCTAGCCTCCACTGGAGCGAGACCATAAAGATGGCATAGCAGTCTACTGGCTAGCCTCAACTGGAGCGAGACCATAAAGTGGGCATAGTAGTCTGCTGGCTTGCCTCAACTGGAGCGAGACCATAAAGATGGCATAGCAGTCTACTGGCTAGCCTCAACTGGAGCGAGACCATAAAGTGGGCATAGTAGTCTGCTGGCTTGCCTCAACTGGAGCGAGACCATAAAGTGGGCATAGCAGTCTACTGGCTAGCCTCCTCTGCAGAGTATAGAACTATTGCTTATCTCACTCAATCTGTTGTATGATGTCATAAATATATATATATATTAGTATGCTTATATTTCCCTGTATTCCATTTTTTTAATGCTCAAAGCTCAAGACAAAGTTATATACAAGATAAGGAGTCAGAGAGAAGGATGTAGTTATGTCACTCACTCACTCAGAAATGATAGAGTATAACTATCATGTAATGAATAAAAGTGTTACCAGTTAAAATAAAGCATTTTTGTTAAACAATAAAAATAGAGCCATTTTGCTGTAGGGTGAAGCTAATGTGGTTTCCCTCTTATTTGGGCCCACAGGGTTACAAATCCTAACATTTAGTATATAGGATGTGATTTCATATACCAGCAATCAATTCAGAAATGAAAATTGCTCAAATATTTAATTAATAATTTAGGGTATAGGATAGAAAGGTTCCTGAACAGGATCACTATGACTAAAATTTATAATCTTCACTAGTCAAAGAGTCTTTACACAAGGTTTCAGCCTTTAAGGCCTTATGCTTCTGAAGAAGAATATGAGAATAGGTTTCAAGGGTGAGGCCCCTGTGGAGCTAGAGGGGGTCCAAAGCCATAAATCATAAAACTTGTTTAATCAAGGGATCTGTACAAAAGGTTCAGCTGTTTAGGCCTTTCAGTTTTTGAGAATAAGATGAAAATAGGTTTTTAGGGGCCACAGAGCCATAAAAGCTAAAAAAATTTAATCCTCACTAGTCAAGGAGTCTGTACACAAAGTTTCAGCTTTTTAGGCCTTATGCTTCTGGAGAAGAAGTCGAAAGTGCACAAAATTTATGGACGGACATACGCCTTACACCATGCCACGGCATAAGCCCATAAGCCGTAATTTTTGGTCAAACATAAATAACAGTGAATCTTTTACTGAGAAGTCAAAAATGCTTTACTTGCTTTTACCAAACTAATTTTCGGAAACTATAAAGTAATACCTTGAAGAAAACCTTTTGCTTGCTGCTTAACTTTGATGAGAGAGTAGACGGTAGATTTTGAACAATGTCCTGTAATCAGAAAATACATGATATTACAAACGTTTTACATCATCAGTAATGACGTCATAATGCTATGATATCAAAGACACAATGACGTCACAATGCTATGACTTTATTAACAGGATGACATCACAATGCTATGATATCACTGGTTCAGGAGTTTTGGGGCTATGCAGTGTTTGAAGGTGTACAATTTGCATGAAAATATGATGCAAAATGATTTTGAATGTTAAATAGAATCTCACCCTTGTGTCTTCTGATATCAAATATATCAACACTTGTCGATAAAGTAAAATATCCTTGGCAATCCTTGGATATTTTTTTATTAAACTTGTGTTGATATATATCTGACATCAGAAGACACTTTTGTGGGATTCTCTTTACAGCCCTATCATGAAGTGTTAAATAAACTATTATTATGTCAAAACACTCAGGTTTTGGTCCAATTCTGTAACTATCATAGTTCAGGGCAGAACTATAGCACTTGCAAAACACATGATGGTTAGGGCTACTTTATTAATATACGGAGACTCTTTTCCCTTTGTTCAAGTTCACCTTTATTTGAATGCAGCATCATGGCACAATAAGTAGTTACCTCGATGAGACTTCTAAATGGACCAGAAATTTAGGTTTAACTAGATTAGTGTTTGCTGGACACCGCAAAAGCAGAGCAGCCCCGAAACTTGGGGTTTTGTCTTACCCTGTTCCGCCTTCTATAAGCCTCAGCATATTGGGCATTTTCTTGTGACCTTGACTTTTGACACTCAAGGTCACGCAATCAATGAATACATTTCATTGAATATAACATTAATGTAACGAATTAAAGTGTTAAAAGTGAAAATAATCCATTTTCTCAATATGTTGACCTTGCTGTGACCTTGACCTTTGACCTTGAAAGTAAACATGTCATTGTAATTCCCCAGAGGTGTAAACACTTATACATGTACATGAGTTCTGAAAAGCTTAATGGGATTAAGTTATATCCAAATAAGTTGCACATTGCAATAACACAAAACTCATGACCTTGACCTTGGACAGATTGTAGTGAAAACGTTTCAAAATTTTTTACTCTTCCAAGGATGATACATACCAAGTAAGAGCTTCATAGCACAAAAACTTTTCAAGTTATCGCGTTTACAAGGAATTTTTTTAGTGATTTTATAGCTCGTGACCTTGACCTTTGACCTTGAAAGTGAACATGTCATTATAATTCCCCAGAGGTGTAGACACTTATACATGTTCATGAGTTCTGAAAAGCTTAATGGGATTAAGTTATATCCAAATTAGTTGCACATTGCAATAACACAAATCTCATGACCTTGACCTTTGACCTTCAAGGTTACACAATCAATGAACACTTTTCATTGAGGATAACAATCATCTATTGATTAAAAGTGTTCATTGTTAAAATAAAGCATTTTCGCAAAAACATGATTAAGTAGTGACCTTGCTGTGACCTTGACCTTGGACAGATTGTAGTGAAAACCTTTTCAAAATTTTTTACTCTTCCAAGGATGATACATACCAAGTAAGAGCTTCATAGCACAAAAACTTTTCAAGTTATCGCGTTTACAAGGAATTTTATAGCTCGTGAACTTGACCTTTGACCTTGAAAGTGAACATGTCAAAATCGTTCCCCCGAGGTATAAGCAGTAACGGTAAGTTATGAATACAAGTTCTGGAAAGTTTAGTAGAAAAAAGTTATAGCCATTAGTATGAGCGCGGCGGACGCGGCGGCGATGGAAACTGCACAAAAACTGACAGCAGCCCCGTCCTTGGACGGGGCTGCTAATAAGATATGCCGAAGAGTCAACACAGCAAAAGTTACCAAACACAGCAAAATTATTATTATGCAGTGATTGAAACTTGCATGATTTAATCTTGTGGGTTGACCCGGGTCAAACAGTTGAATATACAGTTGGCCTGCTATCTCATGGTTTAGCTTTTGTGTTTCAAACATGATGATTTCTTTAATAATACATGAACTGGGTTGGTCAATGAATATGCTCAGATAGGCTTATGGTTTGGCTAATGTCCCTTCCTAAGGTGAATGCGCATGTGTCGATGCATGTTGCTTGATCCTTTGAAGGTTTTAGCACACTTTCTGCATTGGTACGGCCTGTCACCACTGTGAACTCTCATGTGTATTTGTAGACTGCTTCTTTGAGCGAACGACTTGCCACACTGACAACACAAGTAGGGCTTCTCTCCTGTGTGGGTTCTTACGTGTCTAGCCAGTGTTTCACTTCTTGCAAATGTAAGACCACATATGCAGCATTGAAATGGTTTCTCTCCAGTATGAATTCTCATATGCTTCTCCAAAACAAAAGAATGAGAACATTTCTTACCACACTCACCGCACTGAAACCTTTTGTCACCTTCATGAATCTGCATGGCTTTCTTCGTGAGGCTTGAATCTGCAGAAGTCCTCCCACTGTCAGCAAGCTGTGGCTTCTCTTCTGAACTAACATCCATGTCTCTTTGTAGTTGACTGCATTCTTCAAACTTAACAACAATTTCACTACTCTGGTAAGCTTTCCCATCAGCATCTTCTCTCTCATGACTATGCTGGGTGGTTGAACTATTGAACGATTCGCCACAATTTGTACTATCATTTCTTACTTTTCTATGAGTTTTCATGTGTCTCGTTAGGTTGGCAGTCATCAAAAAGGTTTTGCTGCATTCGCAACACGTAAGAGGTTTCTCTCCGGGATGTGCCTCCATGTGAAGCTTCAAGGAACCTAAAACTGCAAATTTCTTATCACACTTCCTACATTTGTAAGGTTTCTCTCCAGTGTGAATCCTTCGATGGATCTTCAAGCTCCATGCCTGTGTGAATGATTTTCCACATTCATCACAAGTGTGAGGTTTTTCACCCGTATGAATTTTCATATGAATTTGCAAACCATCGGTACGTGAGAACGTTTTTCCACACTCCAAACACTTAAAGGGTCTTTCACCAGTATGCCTCCTTACGTGTTTCTGAAGAGTACTTGCGTGTGAAAAGCTTTTATCACATTCAAAACATTTGTATGGCCTTTCTCCAGTATGAACTCTCATGTGACATTTCAGGAGAGTATAATTTTTACAGCCTTTACCACACTCACTACATTGGTATGGGCTTGTAGGATGATGAACTTGCATATGTGTTGAAAAAGCACAGGAAGACACATATCCTTTTCTGCATTTACTGCACCAGTGTAAATCCTCATCTCTGAATAATCGTTTGGGCTTCCTCGGTGAACTTGATCTTGGAGACGTTTTATATTCACTTGGCTCCATTGTAAGAGTGATTTTATGTACGCTTCATCCAACGCTTGTTTTACTTTTAAAAAAGAAATTTCAAGAATTCTTGAGCTTTTTTTTAAACTTTAAGTCATCCTGTGATGTTTTTTTCCGCTCATTCTTCAACTAACATTCACTCAAGCTGTAGTTTGGTCCTTGAAAGCCAAATCTTCTAGAGGGGACAAACAAATCTGGAAAAATAGTTTACTTTACAATTACATTTTTATGCATCTGAAACTATGTGAATATGAATAAACAAGTCCAAATGTATTGATAAATATAAATATAACAAGAACGCCATTAAGACATCTAGATAATCTAAATGATTTACTCTTACTGTTCTGTTGCACATTTGTTTATGGCCTTTATTGCACTTAAGCACACCTTTTACGAATGCTTCAATTGAATTACTATCTTTAGAACTCTTCTGTTAGAGAGTCTGATACTTCAGGCTAGCCGACCGCATGGTCATGTTGTTATAGGTTGGGAACAATTCCCCTAATATGATACCGGCACAAGGCGAAACTTACGCCCACCATAGAGTGAGTATTGTATAACAACATCTGTAACAGCATTTCACAATGTATAAACAAATTATTTGTAATCTTTCTATCAGAATATCTGTTTTTATGTAGATCTATTCATGACCTAGTTTTGGCAGTTTGCCCCACTTTCATGTAAAGTTTTATAGGAGGTTAAATATGATTATCATTCATTCATGGATGCATGTCAATCATTGTAAAGGTGTAAAATAACAAAATCAATGTAACAAGAGTATAAGCTTTAATGAGGTTTTTATTATATTCCAGTTTTTTACCCGTTGTCAGCACTATACTGATGAGAAGAATAAACTCAATAATTCTGATGGGTTAGCTGCTGTCATCTTTCACGAAGACAATACAGTACAGTAAAAAATCTATGACAGACGTCAAGTAAAAAGGAAGACTCCATCTGGTGTCTACAAGGCTTATAATTCTTATCAGAATAAATGTGAATAATGGCTGATTCTAAAATAGATTTTGAAGTTTTCAGCACCTTTGAAGAAGGGCAAGAGAGGTTCAGAAGATTATCTGAAAAGGGAAAGGGCTATTTTGATTCTCAAAATCAAGAATTTAAGGACAGATTAGAAAAGACTGTTAAGGAAATTCATTCTGTCCCCGATGAACTGCAAAGGTGTTCCACAGATCTAGAACAGATCAGAATTTGTAAAAATAACTTTACAAAGATAATTAACAGATACAGAACAATTTCATCTGATTATTCTGCATTCCTGAAAAGATATGGTGTTCCTGAAAGTGAAGAACAATTGCAGATACACATGAAGAATGATCAGGCAGTGATATCAACTATGAACTCTATCACCCAGGACATTGAGTCTAGGATTCAGGGTGTAACAGACAAGCAGTCTGTGCATTCTCACCAAAGTAAGAAGACCCAGAAAACAAATTCAAGACGTCGCACAGTTTCACAGACATCTTCCAGACTATCTGTTATACTGGCTCGGAAACAGGCAGAAGCTGAATCCAGTAAAGTCGCACTGGAATATGCGAAGAAAGAAGCAGAACTTATCAAGAGACAGGCTGAGATGGAAGCTGAGAAGGCTCTCCTAGCTCACGAAAAGAAGACTGCAGTCATCGAAGCGGAGGTAAAAGTTCTGCAAGCTGTGAATGAATCACTGGAAGAATCTTCAGATGGCATTTCCAGTTCTATGGAGGATCCAACTCAGCGAACTCAAGACTATGTGAACAATCTTCCAGATGTGAACAATATCCCAGGTGTTAACCCTAATGACGCCACAGGTCACAAGGACAATAAAGATCAGAACATTCCTGTTAACCAAAATACTGACATTTTGATTGAGCATGTTAACCATGATAATAATGGTGATTTTAGAGGACAAAATTCCCATGTAGCAAACTTAGTTTCAGGTAACCATGGTAACCATTGTAGTCCAAATGTCTCTTCATTTCAGGGTTATGACATTGCTCACTTTCTCATGAAGAAAGACTTGTCATTGTCACGTCTTGGCAGGTTTAATGATAAACCAGAGTCCTATGCCATTTGGAAATCAAATTTCAAAAGTGTTGTCATTGAGGTAAATGTTAGTGCAGTTGAGGAATTTGACTTGTTAATTAAATGGTTGGGACCAGAGTCCAATAAGAATGCAGTTAGCATTAGAGCAGCCACTGTTGATAACCCAGAGAGGGGTTTGTTGAGATTGTGGGACCGTTTAGATGAAAGGTACGGCTGTCCAGAAATGGTTAAGGCTTCTCTTGAAGCTAGATTGTCAAGCTTTCCAAAACTTGCAAACAAAGACTCTGTGAAATTGTATGACTTAGCAGATCTGGTCGCAGAAATTGACTCATTCAAGCAAAATCCAAAGTATTCTGCCTTGCTCTCATATTATGACTCATCCTCAGGAGTAATTCCGATTGTACAGAAGCTGCCATTCGGGATTCAAGAAAGATGGACCTCCCGTGCTTTCAGGTACAAGCAAGACAAAGGAGTACCATTCCCACCCTTCACTGAGTTTGTTGCATTTCTGCGCGAAGTAAGCAAACTACGGAACGACCCAAGTTTCTCTTATGACAGTGGACCTCCACAACAAGCACAGCACGCTCAAGCCAGGAAGGAGAGATCAAGCAAGCCATTCAGCTACAGCATTCATGCCAAGAAAACTGAAGTCGGACATAGGGCAGAGGATGTGAGTAGACAGATAGATAAGTGTCCCATTCACCATACCAACCACACACTGAATGAGTGTAAGTCTTTTAGGACCAAACCGTTTGACGAACGCAAGGACTATTTGAGACAGAAAGGATTTTGCTACAAGTGTTGCGCATCACGACATTTGGCAATCTATTGTAAGGAAAAACCTCACTGTGAGATTTGTGACAGTAACAGACATGCTACTGCTTTGCATAACGAGAACTATGAGAGACCACCAGGTTCAGGCCCAGTTCCTCCTAGAGCTAATGTGGACAACCGGAATGGAACGGGATTCACGCCAAAGACTTCAGCTAAATCAAGCTGTACACAGATCTGTGGTGAAGGATTTAATGGGAAGTCGTGCGCCAAAATAGTACTGGTGAAGGTATACCCGAGTGGCCAACCTCAGAACTTTCTAAAACTGTACGCAGTTTTGGACGACCAGAGTAACTCTTCACTTGCGAAGGCAGAGTTCTTTGATCTCATGGACGTTGAAGGACCAAGAGTTGACTATACTCTTTCATCTTGTTCAGGCACTGTACAAGCCTCAGGGCGCAGGGCTAGTGGATTCGATATTGAATCATTGGATGGAAACTGTAGACTCAGTCTCCCAGCACTCACAGAATGTAGTGAGATACCAGACACACGAGAAGAAATAGCTACACCCGCTGTAGCAAGGCACTATCCCCACCTAACAGATTTGACAGAGGCGATACCACCTGTAGACAACTCGGCAAAGATTCTTCTTCTCATAGGCAGGGACATGGCAGAAGCTCATCATGTCCTGGATCAGCGTGTTGGACCTGGAAGGTCTCCATACGCTCAGAGGTTACCCATGGGCTGGGTAATAATAGGCGAAACCTGTCTTGGAAGGGTGCATGCCCCGGACCAGGTAGACTCGGTGACTGTTAAGAAGACTTATTGCTTGTCTAACGGCAGACCCACAGTTCTCAAGCCATGCCCAAATGACTTCTTGATCAAGGACTGTCTTGACGACATAACCTCAAACCCACTATTCATCGCTACAAAGGATGATGACAAGCCAGGTCTGTCACAGGAGGATAGGCAATTTCTCAGTATCATGGATCGGGAAATGATAAGGGGACCTGAAGGAAACTGGGTAGCACCATTACCCTTTAAGGATTCAAGACCAACTCTGTCAAACAACAAGGAGCAAGCAGCCCGAAGAGCCGAGTCTTTGAAAAGAAGCCTTGATAGGGATCAAGTGAAGCGTCAACAGATGATTGACTTTATGGATAAAATCCTAACAGCGAATCATGCCGAACAAGCTCCGCCATTAGCGAGTGATAAAGAAGTTTGGTATTTACCATTGTTCGGAGTTCATCATCCGAAAAAACCGCAACAGATCAGAGGTGTGTTTGACTCGTCTGCCTCATTTGGAGGAATTTCACTGAACAGTGTACTCATGAAGGGCCCAGACATTGCTAATAGACTATTAGGTGTCTTGCTGAGATTTAGAAAGGAGGCCATAGCTGTGGTAGGTGACATCGAGAAGATGTTCCATTGCTTCCATGTACCTGAAAAACACAGGGATTATCTGCGGTTCCTGTGGCATGACGGCAATGACTTTGACAAAGGACTTACTGAGTACCGGATGAAAGTCCATGTCTTCGGGAACAAGCCATCACCAGCTATCGCAACAATTGGTCTACGGAAGGTCGCCGAATCATCCAGTTCAGAATTCGGGCAAGATGTGGAAGAATTTGTCAAGAGCAATTTCTATGTGGACGATGGACTAACCTCATTACCTACAGGAGGTGAAGCTATCGACTTGGTTCAGAGGACGCAAACAGCTCTGAAGACGCATGGTAATATCCGTTTCCACAAAATTGCATCAAACAGCCCACGTGTGATGAGTGCCTTTCCACCTGACGATCGGGCCAGTGATCTCAAGGACATGAATTTCATGGAACACGGCGAACAGTGTATTCCTATGCAGCGCAGTCTTGGCATGTACTGGGATGTAAAGACCGATGTGTTTCTACTGCAGGCATCTGTCGGTGACAAACCCTACACAAAGCGAGGAGTGCTTTCAACTGTTCATAGCATTTATGACCCCATGGGATTTTTGGCGCCACTGACACTCCGAGGTCGCCTCATTCTACGAGATATAGTCCTCACTAATGTTGGATGGGATGATGTGCTGTCAGAACAGCATGAACAAGAATGGAGAGAGTGGCTGACGTCACTTCAAGCACTTGGAGACTTGAGGGTGCCTCGTCAATTCACAGGATTGTCATTCAGGGGAGCTGCAGGAAAGCGCATACTCATGTACAGCGACGCATCTGAGAAAGCTATTGCAGCTGTGTGTTATCTTGAATTGGAGAATCCGGAAGGGGAACGTCAAGTCGGATTCATCATGGGAAAGTCTAGAGTGGCACCTAAACACGGACATACCATTCCTAGGTTGGAATTGTGCGCAGCAGTCTTGTCAGTGGAGCTGGCAGATATAGTGTGTGACAGCTTGAACATTCCATCAACGTCAGTAACTTATCATACCGATAGCAAGATTGTACTTGGCTACATTCGGAACTTAACCAAAAGGTTCACCGTGTACATCTCCAACAGAGTAGCAAGGATACTCAGGTCTTCCTCTGCGGACCAGTGGAATTATGTACGCACAGACAGAAACCCTGCTGATGAAGGCACAAGATCCATTCAAGCATCACAGATGCCACAGAGTACTTGGATCTCAGGACCAACACAGAAAAGGACAGAGAACTCAGAAGGTGAAGCCGAAGAGACCGACACAGAACCAGAGCACTTGCCAGAAGTGAGAGTTCACACAACTCAAATACAGGCAGCAAAAGGACTTCTCGGCATACACCGGTTTGAACGCTTTTCAACATGGAAAAGTTTGCTGAACGGCATTGCTCAACTCAAACATTTTGTAAAGAGAAAAATCGACAAGGCTTCAAGAGAGGATATAAATGTCAGAACCTATATAGAGGCAGAGAACTTTGTCATCAAGCAGGTCCAATACGAGAGCTTCAAGAAGGAAATTGATTGTCTCGCATTGAAACGTAGACTGCCCAAGACCAGTCCTTTGATGTCATTGGATCCCTTCCTCGACGATCAAGGCTTACTGAGAGTTGGAGGAAGATTGAGCAAGATGAACTTAGAGTTCAACACCAAACATCCTCTAGTGATCCCAAGAGATTGTCACACTTCAAGATTACTGATACTCCATTACCACCACAAGGTCGAACATCAAGGCAGACACTTCACGGAGGGAGCAGTACGCTCTGCGGGCTTCTGGATAATCGGAATGAAGAGGACAGTATCATCCATTATCCATCGATGTGTCACATGTAGGAAGTTGAGGGGTCAATCCTCTACTCAAAAGATGTCTGATCTCCCACGTGAAAGGCTAGAGCCTTCACCTCCTTTCACCTATGTTGGAGTTGATGTGTTTGGACATTGGAACATCGTCGCTCGGAGAACAAGAGGAGGACATGCAAGTTGCAAACGCTGGGCGGTGCTCTTCACGTGCTTAGTGTGCCGCGCTGTACACATTGAAGTAGTTGAGGACCTTAGCACGGACGCATTTGTCAATGCATTACGAAGATTTACGGCAGTCAGAGGAAATGTGAAGAAGTTTAAGTCAGATAGAGGAACAAACTTCGTCGGTGCCACGGACATACTAGGCGTTAATGTGGTCAATGTAGAAGATAGGAGCATCAAGAAGTTTCTAAATGACAGTAGGACGCAGTGGGAATTCAACCCTCCCCATGCCTCACATATGGGCGGAGCATGGGAGAGAATGATTGGTGTGTGTAGACGTGTTCTTGACTCTTTGCTCGCTGATCAGGCATACACTAGACTCACTCATGACATGCTGATTACGCTGATGGCAGAGGTGTGTGCGATCGTGAACAACCGTCCGATCATACCAGTATCTACGGATCCCGAGTCTCCAACAGTGCTGAGCCCATCCGCATTGTTGACCCAAAAAACTGAACCTTTGTCAAATATTGGTGATCTGACTCAAACTCATGACATCAAGACTCTCTACAAGTCACAGTGGAGACAGGTACAGTCTCTGGCTGATGCTTTCTGGAGAAAGTGGAAGGCTGAGTATCTACAATCACTTCAGCCAAGGAGAAAGTGGCAGAATGTTGAGAACAACATTCAGGTGGGAGATGTAATTCTCCTAAATGACAAGAATCTCCATAGGAACGAGTGGAAGCTTGGAGTAGTGGAGACTGTGATACCAAGCGCTGATGGCAACATTCGCCAGGCGACAGTTCGTGTCTGGAGAAATGACAAGGACAAAGGCAAAATGGTTACGTACACTCGTCCGATAACTGAGCTGACAGTGCTGTTGGCAAAAGATCAGCAGTGAATTAACTTACACGTTTTTCCAATGGAGTTTTATTTTCCTATTTCAAACATAAGCAATTGTCGCTTTATTTAGTTTTTTCTCATAGTATTAGAGTTTCATGTTAAACTTTAAGAGGTTGTAATGATATTCAGTATGAATACCATCGGGGGGTGTGTTCTGTTGCACATTTGTTTATGGCCTTTATTGCACTTAAGCACACCTTTTACGAATGCTTCAATTGAATTACTATCTTTAGAACTCTTCTGTTAGAGAGTCTGATACTTCAGGCTAGCCGACCGCATGGTCATGTTGTTATAGGTTGGGAACAATTCCCCTAATATGATACCGGCACAAGGCGAAACTTACGCCCACCATAGAGTGAGTATTGTATAACAACATCTGTAACAGCATTTCACAATGTATAAACAAATTATTTGTAATCTTTCTATCAGAATATCTGTTTTTATGTAGATCTATTCATGACCTAGTTTTGGCAGTTTGCCCCACTTTCATGTAAAGTTTTATAGGAGGTTAAATATGATTATCATTCATTCATGGATGCATGTCAATCATTGTAAAGGTGTAAAATAACAAAATCAATGTAACAAGAGTATAAGCTTTAATGAGGTTTTTATTATATTCCAGTTTTTTACCCGTTGTCAGCACTATACTGATGAGAAGAATAAACTCAATAATTCTGATGGGTTAGCTGCTGTCATCTTTCACGAAGACAATACAGTACACTTACCGTACTGAAATTAAGAAGAAGATGCAATTATGCAGGCCTAATTATGGTGAATATACTTTATGCTAAAAATTTTTTTAAAAAATAGCAATTTGTCAAACATACCACCTTTTTTGTCATTCTGTATATGTAACTTTTTAATGGATGAAGGGATTCATCTTTCTTGCATTCCTCAAATCATAGATATTTGAAACAATAAGGTGAACAAAGATAATCTTGTAACATGAAACAACTGTGCAACTAGTTTAAAGTAGAAGATGAAGGCAAAATTATGGATATAAAACTTCTTTATTCAAGTTTGCAACGTTTCGACATAAGATACTAATGTCGTTCTTTAGCACCTATAATTAGGCCTACAACACTTACTTGAGAACAACATTCATATCAATGACATGTTGAAACATCGCAAAATTGATGAAAGACTTGTATATCCATAATATTGCCTTCATCTTCTTTATCGTAACTTCTAGAAAGCCCTGGGCCCATCAGAAGTAGTTAATAGTGAGAATTTAAATAGATTATTAGCAAAGAATTCTTTGCCTGTTATAGTTCCTATAGCTCTATTCAAAAACATTGAAATAAGATCGAAACTACCACTGGTCTCTTGCTGGTTCAAGGAACTAGCAAGGGTCAAGCGACAGTTTTGGTCTTATTTCAATGAGATTTGCGGTAATGCAGCATCGTCAAGTCATCCTTTTTCAGTCATGTGTTTTTGGTCGGATATTTTTATTATCTTTTGTGAAGAAATGTAAAAATATATTAAAATACCTTGTGGATTATTTGCAGCAGAGGGTTCATAGATACATCTAGGAATAGTTGTTTTAAATATAACATGCTTAAGAAAAATATAATGACAAAAACATAAAAGACATCACATTTTTAAACAAATTTACTAAGACCAATTTTTTATGGGAAAGAAAGTCTCTATATTTTCAAACCTTGCTCTCATAATTCACCAGGTAATTTTCTTGTAATTCTTTACATTATGCGATATCTTGATGTGATACTATTTATTGTCATTTTCGATTTCAAGAAAAATATATTCATCGTTTGCTGTGTTATTTCTTATCATATTTATTTTCAAACCATTAAAAGTTATCTAACTGGTTTTCAATAATTTGCCTAATGTGCACAAAACATTTAAAGAAAATATGGAAAGCTCCAAGAGAAGCATTTATCAAAGCACCTGTGACTAGTAGCCTATAGGGCCTAGTTATTCCTTATCTGCCTGAAAACCCATTACGCAAGGATATTGCAATGGTAATATTCCAAGATGTGAAAACAGTACAGCACCGACAAAGAATACCGCCAAACGAAGAATGAACTTACTTCAGACCTCTGTGAAAACAGATGGATGGGGGAATATTATGGTAACATTGGATTGAGATCGGCACTGTTCAAAATGATAAAAAGGAAAAACGGCAAAGCATAGAAGTTGAACCAGTAAGTCTATTTGATGTTGAACCAGTTAGCCTATTTGATGATGATACCACATTATTTAGGTTTATAAATGTAATTTTGAATCGTAACGACTGTTGAATGCTTCTCGGCTTGTTCATAAGTCATAACTTCGCATGCTGTAATAACACAACGACTGTTTGTGACCCATGCTTTACTACCACAATAGATTAGAGTTACATGCCCTTACATCAGGGATTTGAATAAAGCGCACGTAAAATATCTTAGAAATCGATGTTATTTCATCGGGAACCACTAACTGTGACTGAAAATAACAAGTTAACAGTCAATCAGTACATTAGAGTGAAAGTACGGCCTATTAATCAAAGTCGGGATTTTGATTGAAAACCGGACAATGTGGCTCGAGCGCAAATTCGCCAAACGTAATTTTGAAACCGTCATAAGCTGACAGGAAGATATATTCGATTCGATAGTGTTTATTAGGTAGATTAATTGGATGCATAATTTCGAATATTAAACGTTTATATATAATTTGAGATGTTTTCGTGATTTTTCCATAAAATCAAGCATTTTAGAGATATTATGCATAAATGGATACATTTGCAAGTCCAGTGATGAGATATGAACTATAATCAGCATATTAGATTTTTTGTAGCTTATCAAAACCAAATAAAAATTTTAAAAAGATACTCTGTGTCACTTTAAGAAAGAGAGACATAAAAATAATTTGTTACTTCCATCTAGACATTAGAAACGCGATTAGCGCAGAGCACCAAGATTTGCGAATATGATCGTCTTTGTTGGTTAAAGCAGAGACCATATAATCATTATATGGTCTCTGGTTAAAGTCAGCTAGAATTTTCCTCTAGCTAAAGTGTGAGGCCCTCTACCGTAATAGGAGTCTGCTTCAACCCTAGACCATGTAGGTATCCTGCCAAAACGCAGAACTGTAAAACGCAGAATCCCAATTAGCAGAAATGAAAAGTTCATTGTCAGGCTGGTCACACCTATTCAATTAAGTAATGGACTGGTCCACTCTGACAGTGAGTAGAGCGACACAGTCAAATTATGTTCAACAGTATAATCCTCCCAGGTACATGTGTTTATATGAAAATACTGAGTAGTAACACACTGTAACAATATATTCAGCACTCTATCAAAACATTGTTAAACAGTATAATCCTCCCAGGTACATGTGTTTATATGAAAATACTGAGTAGTAACACACTGTAACAATATATTCAGCACTCTATCAAAACATTGTTAAACAGTATAATCCTACAGTATAAGCAATCTACAAAGAGAAGGAGCAGCGCCTGTCTCGTCTGAAAGATCAGCTTCGCCGTGGTGAGAAGTCACCAATGCAGTTCCTGGATGCAGTCGGACCTCTCATGATGATGAAGATGTGAATGAAAGCACAGATTGAACAATGAACAATGATAAGCAATGTTGTAAATTGTAAAATAATCAATATCCAAGATGATGAAAGAATCCAACAATGGAAACATATGATTAAAAAACATGCACAATACATGTTTACACAACAAATTGTATTTTTGTCTTCATTTCAATTCCTATCGGGCCGTTCCATTATATTATGAGGGTTCAGGTGTGTGCAACCAACCATAAATGTTGTTGTTTTAGCAGTTCTGCGTTTTACAGTTCTGCGTTTTGGCAGGTAACCATGTTGTATGCTCGCTGTGACTATCTCCGGTTAACCTCCGTTGCGTAGGGGAGCTAGTCCCGAGGCGAGCATGATCGTCTACTTCAACGCCAAAACAGTACACGGAGTACAGTAGCTCTAGGGGAGACCGGGGACAATTGTAACAAAAATCACTCAACCCGATACCTGCTGGCAATGAATGATCTCAGATCAAATCAATTGATAAATTGTGATAGTATGGCATCTCGGCTACAACATCCACACTCATTTGCCTTTCTAGGACTTCATTTTGATTAGCATTAGTCGAATAACTAAGTAGGTACAGCATGTTACAAACGTCCCCGTGTAAGTGTCAGTTGTGACACATACGGTGAACGTTGATCAATAGTAACACAAGAGGGTCAATATTAACAAACTTCAATTTCAAAATTAAACAAAAAAACATATAATTTTGATAGTTCCAAATAGAACAGAGTTAGAGCGTGAACACTTGTCCGCGATTTTGCACAAAAATAGATTTCAAATATCAAGTCCTCGTCCATTCCAAACATTATTATCAGAAACATAAATCAATGATTTTTTTAAATTATATAAAATGTATGTAAAGAAAACTTTTTTGTTACTTGTTGCTCGCATGTAAGTCCAAATGTAATGATAACCACAAATGTTATCAGGAAGGAAACCCGTGACTAGGAACCCTTAAATTGCAAATGATAGAATTCCTTTTTCATCAAAAATATCACATTAAAATAAATAGAAATTCTTCAATTTAAACATGACATGCTTTGATACGGGCCCAACGAATCTAAAACTTTTTGCATGTACAATTTCACGTTTGTATATCTGATTTATAATCCCCCCACCACTCATTCTCTTATCAAATCCGTCAACAAGCATATCTGTAAAAAATAAATATTGGACAAGTCTCATTGAAAATACACAGGGGCAATTGTAACATGTGTTAAATCCAAGTGGCGTCATTTGTAACGCTCTGTTACAATTGACCCCATCCAACCCTTCCATCTTAAACCACATACCAGGCTTCAAATACGTTTAGAAATGGCAAAAACTTTTGTCAAACAGTTTTCAAGCAACTTTTTACAAACGCTACAGAAAAAAATCTTTAAAAGTGAAAAACTTTATTTGCTTTTGCAAAATTTGGATTTACCCCTTTTGCTTCAATACCGTTGTTTTTAATACAATGGCATTTGGGTGGAAGAAGAGGGGTGTTAGGGGCGATAATTTGATATCTTTTATGATGTCATATACAGGTTGGTAGGTAGGTGAAATTAAGGGCGAAGTTTGGGCCAAATATGACCTACATGCGCCCGGCACTTGGAGTGATTATTGAGAGTTAAAAACATTTAAAAGTTAAAATTGAGTTATATAAGGTCATATTTGCCAGTGTTCTTGACAAAATTTAAAACTGATCTTTGGACTTCACCAAACATCAACTTTTCACCAAGAATAGATCTTAGTGAGAAGATATTTGATTTGGAGATAACAACCTCTCTGAGTTCTTCACGATGATCTTTATGCCCTTCACATTCAACAAGATAATGAATGACAGTCTCTGGACAATTATTAAAACAATGAACACACGAAGGAGATGAATTATTGTCTAAAACGTGCTTGTAAGCATTTAGTCCACAATGGCCAAGTCTTAAACGAGTGAGAATCACTTCATCTCTCCGGTTTTGTCGCCGAATCTTGGTGTGCTTAACAACTTTAGGGCATGAGCTATGCATATGTCTGGCAGTGTTTCCCCTATCCCAGTCGTTTTGCCACTGTTCATAGATTGATGTATTAACAGAAGCATAGAAATCCGTTGGCACTGGATATATATCCTCAAAATCCACGTAGGGTTTGGATAAAGATGATTTTGCAAGCTGGTCTGCTTTCTCGTTTCCATGGAGACCTTCATGTGCAGGAACCCATATTATATCACAGCTTATATAAGTTTGATTCAAAACGGTACCAAGGTGTAATATTTCATATAGAATGTCACTGCGTTGCCCGTTTGCACCTGAGTGAATTGCTTGAACCGCTGCTAAGGAATCTGTAAAAATGATTGATTCAAGATTATGATTTTTTACCCACACTAGAGCCATTAGAATAGCTGTTAATTCTGCTGCAAAAACTGACACATGATCTTGTAATCTAAACAGTTATTCTACCTCTAGAGATGGAATGTAGAATGCTGCGCCAACGTGTCCTGTAGCAGGGTCTTTTGACGCATCTGTATAAATATGATTAAATCCATGGTAGCGTGTATTGATGAAATCAGATGCTACTGATTTTATGATAATAGGACTCATTTGTTTATGTATAACTGAGGCCAAATCGGTCATGATTAAGTGATGGTTGTGTAAGACACCATGGGGCTGATTTGGGAAGCTTGAATGGGGCATTTAGTTGTAAATCTTGAATTTTGCACTTGTGAGCGAGTTGTCGAGCCGCTAACCCAAAGGGTAGTTTGCCATGGCTCCAATCACACATGACATATTCCACGCACTCATTCAACACGTCTCTTGAAGAATGGTAATCAGAGGATGATGTCAAGGAGAGATACGTTTTAAGTGCGGACTTCTGACGGCAGTACGCGAGAGGAGGTTCCGAACACTCTACCTGCATAGCAGCTATGGGAGTAGTTGGAAATGCCCCGCCGGGGCCTGTAGCTATTCTTAAAGCTTTTGATTGAACAAGTTTAGTTAAGTGACACTTTGCTGCAATCATAAAGACTTGGCTGCCATAATCCAATCTTGATAGAATTAGAGCCTTGTAGAGTAAAAGTAGTGATGATTTATCGGCACCCCATTTTGTACCCGATACGCATTTCAAGAGATTTAGTCCTTTTGAACACTTTCCCGATAAGTAGGTTATGTGATGTCATATACATTTTATTTTAAGAGTTATTGCCCTTGTTACTATTGCCCCGTGTTACTTTTGTCCCCGGTCTCCCTTAGAGTGTCACTAAATAAATTATAAGCTAGGACCCTACTGAAGAAATAAATGGATGGTCACACAATTGCACCTAGAGTTACTGAAAAGAAAAATACCTGATGATTGCAAAGACGTAAATAGAATTATATTTACTATGGGGAGCCAACGGGACTTTAACCGTTATTTAGTAAGCTTACTAAATGAATTAGGCTAGCGAGCTTACTAAAAAGCGATTAAAGTCCCATTTGGCACCCCATAATTTACGTTTTTGGTGATTTTAAGAAATTATCAAAACTTCAGGAGATACAAACAATTCTACAGGAGAACATATCAAAACTTGTAGAACTATTACCAAACCTTTAGGAGAAATTATCAAAACTTCAGGATCACAAGGTCCAAAGAAAACCATTCAACTCAAACTTGATACAAATCCACTGAATGTAATACAGTTTTGGACAACCAGGTGGCTTGAAGACTCATAAATTTGCTAAATCACACTGTTTTTATCTCAAACAAGTGCAGTATATGTGTTACAATGTACCAGAAAAAAAGAGAACTGGAAGCCCACAGATGAGTTCATAAAGAGGAGACACCGTTCATGTGTTCTCGATGTGGTAAAACATTTTCCAGAAATGGAAGTTTATCAGGTCATTTGCTAATTCATACTCAGTGGAAACCATTCGAGTCACGGTAGTGAGTGTACAAAAGGTTTGCCCGTATCAGGAACTCTATATACAGTTATATAATGTCCCTGCCCGTATGTACAATGATAATTCACACTGGAGAGAAACTTTTGGATGTTGTGATTGTGATCAAATATACACAAGACCTGCGTTTAGTAGTTTAGTTTTGTATCATGTGCACAAAAACATGGTTTCTTAAATTTATTTAATGTTGGAATGGAGATTAAAATTATTTAGAAGAGGGTAAATATTCATTTCACTCAAAAATATAGTGTTATAAAACATTATTTAATCCACCTCCCACCAATCACTTTTAGTTCCTCTACTGTGAATATATTAAAGATTTAAGAAGAATTATGTTGATAAGATATAATCCTTCAGAATTCAATTTTGATGATGCTAACAGTAGGGCCCTACATAATGTATTCCGTTATCTATTGCAAACCAGAAATCATTATTAACTATAAAGAATGTATTCTGTTGGCTATTGCATATTACAAGTTAGGATTTTTAATTTCTTAGGTGGATCGTATGTTCTATCACATAGAACTTGAACGATGAAACAGGTTGTGGTAGTTATAAAACTGTTGATGTCCTGTTCAGTAACATCTTCCCACGGCAAGGTAAAACGTATCGAGCAACTCCTCGTTTAGACCTTGCCATTACAAGGTAGAAAACTGGTGATCCGGAGCAGCGACACCTATCGTGATCACGAGTTACGCCCCTTATCAGCTCTTTCAAAAATAACCAATGATATTGCCGTTTACATTCGGAACAAATTCAAAATACTAACAGACGATCTTTTTTAAAACTATCCGAGTGAAATTTAATTTTAAACTTCAGTCCGCATGGTTGTTGTATGTTTTTGATGAGCACCGAGAATGCAGAGAAGACAAAAATTAATGTATCACTCAAATAAAGCGTTTCTCACCCTAGTAAAACGCACACGCATTTCAAATCGGTTCATTTAACATGCTGTCTTCTGATTGGACTATGCTACTTCCGTGCAGTGGGTTGAAATGCTAGCACAGAAATTAAGGCCAATGATGTCAAGGGAGGATTAGGAAAGTTTAAAAACTTTTTCATTTCGCCCGTGACGTTGTGAAGATGGTTCAGTAAGTAATTCATGAGTGTTCTGCCAATGATTGACACATGTAGATTAAGCCACTTTTACAATTCAGATTTGTCTGTCTGTTATCGTGTAATCTTATCAATTAACCCACTATATCCGATTTTCCTAATCATTTCTTGACACAATTTTGTATTGTGTCTGTTTAGATACTGTTTCTGATGCTTGTGCATACCCTCTCCACAGAGGTAGTTAAAGTCGATTGTTTTGCTATACTCTGTTTTATTCAATCACCTTTCAGACTCTGTAGTTATTCAACCATTTCTGAGGCTTTATGCAGCTTTTGGTATGAAGAGAGTTTGCAATAAATCTACTGGACACCAATTTTCTTGTTTATTACAAAACTGTTATAGCATATGCAAACTCTCCCACTTATGGGTAACTCAAGTCGTAAAACCCAACGCTCACTGCTCTGACAGAATGGAGACCTGTGCTGTATGGAAGGGGATGTGTGCCAAAAAGGAAATCATGTAGACTCGTAACTCGCAATATGTAACATGTCGTTCTCAACCATGCAATTCTCGAAAAAACTGGCAGGTCCAAATATGCAAAACCAATATTTAGAAGTTGAGAACAGCAAGTTGAGATTCACAGGATTGAAATGTTAGTTTTGCATACTTGGACTTGTCTTTTCGAGAATTGAATGTTTGAGAACGACATGTTACATCTTACGAGTAACAAGTCTACATGATTTCCTTTCCTGTTCACTGTTTCAATGTCTGTTTTGTGTGCTTGTTCTCGATCCTCCGGCGACTGGTGGTAGTTGTGTGAATGTATAGCAAATGATAAAGAGGGTTTTATCCAGAAAATTTGTTGTTCTTAAAAATTCTGAAGGTTGCAACTTATTAGTGAAGATAAATTTTATTTCAACAGCAATGATGTTTTTGTATTGATTTGTGTTTCGGACTAACGTTCCTCTGATAGTTATATATTTGCCCATAAACTTAAATTTTACCAAAAATGAACAAAAAGTAACCAATGACATGTCTTCATTTTTTAAAAGAAACCTTCCATTTTTTTTATACTTGTTAAGACGTTTATCCTAGTTCAGGACTTGATTACTCCTGAACTCCTAACTCTCTCAGAAGTATATAATTCACACTGTGATGAGTTTGCGAGGTTTGCTACAGTACGGCAGACAAATGCCAGATAAGGTTTAAAAATATAAAAAGTTATGTATTAAACGTTTTTATGACTTGGCAACAATCTGATGGACAAAGTTTCACTCCTTAAATGATTATCTGCAAAGTAAAAAAAAGTTCAAAAACAAAGAGTACGAATATGACGACATTGTATCTCCTTTGACACTAGACTTGTCATCATAATAAAAGCACATGTGCAAAAGAGAAATGGATGAATATTTGAATAACGTTTTAGGTGTACAAGGGCTGGACAAATTTTGATTTCAGAATATGACAAAGTACAAATCATAATGATTAGTAACTTTATAAACACTTATATATACATTAACTTTTAAGTGCTTTTATTTGGCACTGCATCTGTCCTATAGTAGCTGTCATCTGCAAATTTTTATCAAAATCGGATCAATAAGGTTTCCTTCATCAGAACACGGCAAAACGTTTCCTCCTGTATGCTGTTTACCAAATATTCAAAATTACTTATCAGTGCTACTCAATATGACAATTCTCAATAGAAAAACATAAGGTGATTTCAAACCAGATAAGGCATTGATACAGTAAGAGGCAACAGACTCGCACACAACTACAGACGATGGTCAAAGGTGTTTTAGATCACCAATGACCAATTGAGTTGTAGTATTTGCGGGCATTGTAAAACTGATTAATGCTAGATCTAGCCTCAACTTATTACCCAAATGTTATGCATTTGTCATTAATGGACTTGGATCAACGTGTGCATCATGTAACTTAACTGACAAAATGCTAAGGAGAAGTCTATTGACATCGTTGAAAATGCAATCGCTTTACGTCATTAGGATCCCTTTCGTATCAGGGACAGTTTTCATTATTGGGGTCAAGTTTTCCTCGCAATTTTTACTGCGTATATTCTCAAACATGAAGAATAAAGTGTTTAGTCTAACACGATGTTTGTGCTAGAAAGTAAAACATTACATCCTGTACAGAATCTAATGTTTGTTTTGTATTACATGAAGCTTAGATACGTGAACTCGTCTAATATCAGGATATCTATGTTCATCACAATACAATAGGATTCGCATTTCCTCATATATTGATAGTTTTCCTTGCGACTTATAGTATAAACAGAATCTTAAATACCTTTCTGTTTTTGTTTACCTATCAATTTCATAGTACTTTTTAAATTACACCATCTAAATCTTGCAATTGAACCTTACTAGTGATGTGTTAAACGAAACAAGTTTCATATAACATTTTACAGAGATTTAACGGATACATATATAGATAGATACAGGGTCCATAGTTGCGGGCCTTGGTTGCATTCATGTCATATTCATATACTGATTCAAAGAGTTACTATCAACTTTATTTTACACCATGGTCCAGATTCCCTTAGCTTTGGTATGATTTGAGTGTAGAACGCCTTAGTCGACAGAAAGTATTTTTTATCCTGCTGCATTGTCAATAATGTCCTTATTAGACATATTATGCTTATGGTTAAAAAATGTTAGTTAGTTATCTAGCATTTCTTTAATATATTCATTTACATGTTTTGTAATCTAAATCCCTTTTACGTAATTTTATATAAAAGTTTGACCATTCGTACATGAAGGTTTTCAATGTCCGAGACGCTGTATTTGAACATATTTTGGTCAAATGGTGAAACCCAAATAACTTTAATGCATTGTATCATTTGGAATTGTATTCTTATCTAAATAATTGCGTACCATAAACTTCAACACTTACTTGTGTACGAAAAAGGCCTATCCAGGACGTAACGCCACGCTTCTCACCCAAGCCCATTTATTAGACCCACTGCTGTTCAAACTTATCCACTTGTTAAAACTTGTGATATATACGCGGAAACTAACGTGTTACCAACCTATCGAGCTTATCTTTTTACCAAGTCAGCACAAAATATCCAACGATTAACCTCACACCCTTGATCGTCCTGATTGAACTTGAGGTGTTATGTTCATTGCTCATGTGTTTTTACATTTATAAACGTTTTGTAGTATTCAGCACAATAAAGATCCGGCTAGTCTGTCTAACCGCCCCTGAAACAAAATATCTTTAAAGATCCACCAAGGTCTATATTATTGTAGCACGTCTAGCAAGTCTTGATCAATGAACAGCTTCAGTGAGCTCCGTTCTCTTTTAACAAGAAAAGCCTTTAAAAAGGCATGCTTGGTGCCACATAGGCAGATGAAGGAGATTGTGATTTGTCGAACAATTTGGGTGATAATATATACAACACTGGATAACAGCAGTAATATTAACACGAGTATTACTCAAAGTTAATTTCACAAAAATAATTTCTATCAACACGAATTGCTGAAAGTTATGAATATTTTTTACATTCATCAACGATTGTTGGTATATTTCAAATCAAAACACACGAGGGTGATATTCTATTTATCATTCAAATTCACTCTTTTTGAGATCTCAGAGAAAATACGTAAATCTCTGAACACAACACTAGATTTTCAAGACAGTGATGCGACAGTGACAGTTTATGATGTTATGGCATTGTGATGTTGTTACTTGAAGTAAAAGCACTGCATGGCCGGGTTGCCATGTAGCGTTGACAATGACAGGAACTTGTGCAAAACGTACTGCCAAAACCATATCTCCTTGTCATGCTATTAATTATTAACTGTAGTATTACAGATAATAAACAAAATACTTTCCGATGATCTGACGGGATTTCAACCCAGCTCCGCTGAGCTAAGCCGCGGCCTTATAGTAACCGTATGGAACCAGCGATGTAGGTCATAATATAGCACGAGTCAATTTCAGTAGCTCTGATAATAAATACATGTTTTCAACGTAAACATTTAGTGACATCGTTAAGTATGACTTGTCACGTGGTCGTAAGTGATCTACCTATTAGTAAACATAAGTCTTTTTTCGGTGTCACCATCGTTCTTACACAAACATTACTTTCAAATCGCCAGGCGAGCCCAGCGTGAAATTAAATAATGTGGGTTATAAAAAAGTGGATTATGCGATTATTGAATGCGAAATAATGCTCTTATCTGGAACAAATGCAGACTCTTCATCAAATGAAGATGTTTTTGATTGAGTCTGTTTACATTTATCAGCGTCTTTAATAGAAAATATTGTTTCTCTTTTAACATGACATTTAAAGCGAAATCATATTCCACAGTTTAATGTGCCAAATGTTTAGTATTACCCACATGGTGACGTAATGCATTTTTTGCTACAGCTCTGTTCATTGGTCTTTTGATTTGGATACAACACATGTGATTGGCGCGGCTTCCCTTTGAAAATATCAAGAGTAATAAAGAGAGAATTCAGAAAAGTTTTAGGAGAATCAAATCATAATACTTGGTGCCCTTTGGGGCACCAAGCAATAACATAAATATGCATTTTGATTATATTTTCATTTCAGAGACTAAAATTTAGTAAAATCGTAGCACAAATTTCGGGGGTTCGGAGAGGGGGTGGCTTTTTCAATTATTTTGAGTTAAAGAGAAAATCTAACCTATGCTTACCCATCATTACAAACGTTATATCAGCCCGGTGAGCCCTCCTCCCGCTGTCTTTTGACCGCAGCGGCTAAAATGTCTATATATATAGTCCTTTTACCACAAGGTCTATATACTATTTGCAGTTAACAGAAAAATATGCATTCAGCTTTACATGATCTTTCATAAGTCGGCAATAGGCAGGTCATTCTCTCCCTACAGAGAGAGCTCAGTCATACTTGAGTTAACTCGGGTATGACTGAGCTGCCTCTGTGGGGAGAGAATGTAGGCAGGTTAAGTGAAGCCGTTTCTCTGCGTAAAATTGCATTTTCTACGGAAAAATGTTCTAAAAGCATAACCCTCAAACAGGACCGACCACCCCTTCCCCACCACTACATTTTTTTGTCTTACTTTCTTAAGATTTTACACAATCACAAAACGTACAGGTGTTATTTCAAAGTATCTGTATTATGATCCATCAGTTTTTCCAAAATCTATCTTTCAAAATCTCACAAATAATTTCTTTATAAAATTGATTTAAATTCGAGTATGGGTATCCTGTCATTAAGTAAAAAAGTAAAGAAACAATGACAATTTCTGATTTCGTTACTCGGATGATTTCTCACGTGTAGTTAAGGCCTTGAGTTTGTAAAAAGGTATGTAAGAGATCTAGAACGTGCTTCTCATGTGTCAAAACAAAAGGCACGTGCATCTTGCGTGTCACAGCAAAATGCACGAAAGTAAGGGCTCGTAAACTTCGTGCAATCCATGGACATCCGCCTGCTTCAAGGAAAATGTTCTCAGGTTGTCCATTTCGTTATTGAATTTGATGGACAAAGAAGTCTTATATCGTAGTGTCGAGACCGGTTGCCACATAAAATCAGTTTCCTTTGATGTTTTATTATAAGGTACTTCATACATTCATGTAACAGATTATCTAAAATTTAAAAGCTTATCTATCAACAAATTACATTATTTATTAAAGAGCCACTATGTGATTTTTATATATATTTTTTAGATATTTTGACTTTAAGTATACTAATTGTAATTGTCTTTTATTTGATTATTGGTGTTTTTTGTTAATTATCATGTCTATATGTCGTTGATAGATTGATTTTAACCTTTTTTAGAAAGAACAAAATGTTCCTTGCAGATACCAGGAATAGTTAGCCTAAGAGTAAGAATCATCGATAATGAACGTGAAGCAGAAGTGAAAATCCAATACATTTACGTTCAGGGGGTTCGAACCGGGAACCACAGGGTTGAGAGCCAGACACTCTACCTGTTCGGCCAAAGAGATATCCCTCCAGCCGAAGCCAGTGGGGATGCTTTTTTTCTCACCCTGTCACAGACAAGACACTTTTACGGATGGTTGGCATGGGCAGTGGTATGTAAATGTACGTTCCTATGCATGCGTGTTTGTGAACAAAAGCGTTTTTCGTGTGTATTTTTTATTATTTTAAATCCTGATAACCAGCATCCTGTCTCAGGGTACGAACGTTACGCTAACTCCACTAATCTGTACCCTGGACCCAGAAGCTAGATTTGCTCGCGCGGCCTGACATGGGATATAGCCAATCAAATCATTTTCTCGCCACCTTCTCGATTAAATTTGAACGAGAAAATTATTTGATTGGCTATATCCAAAGCCAACGTTAGCGTAACGTTCGTACCCGGAGATAGGATGGATAACCAGAGGCAATTACTAAATCATTGATCGATGATTTTCACCTATTTCAATTCACTAGAAACGGGGAAACAAAATACAATGTTTCATGGAGATAAGATTATATCTAATTCTCGATAGTTAAAATTTTAAAATAAAATTTTACGCTTACAGAAAAAAATATAGATACTTCTACACACTGGATTAAAAACGATTTGTTGAGAGGTGATTATGTTGAATATATGTTTGAAGTTAACTCTATCACGTATGGCTAAAATATTGCCCAAGCTGAGATAAACAATAACTACCTCACTAACTTAATTCTTTCTTGGAGCCAGTTCAAATAAAAGATAGCCAATCATGATAATTGTAAAAAACTGTCCAATCAGTAAACAAGGTGTGTTTCCTCGTGCAGAGTCATAAAGTGGGTGGAGATATTAGACTGTGTGTGAATCAAGACACGGTCTCTATAAGAAGTGTTACACAAGTGTCCAATAAAATACAATGGTGATATCAACACATGTTCATTCCGGATTCAGAATTCCTTAAATACCCAGCATATGCAATCTAATTTCAGTTCAGCCGATTCGAACCTCATTGGGTGAGTTTTTCTGATATCTTATTTCCACCTCAGGTTTGTAAGTACTTATTGTTTTAAAATGCCTTAAGTATGATGAACTACTAGTATAGCATTTTATCTTCAGTGTTGTTTTTCATGTTTGAACCATTCTTCCTTTATTGAAAAGTAAGATAATTTTGTATCTCTGTAACTTCCGTTCTCCCCTCGCATACATAACAAAATCATACACATCTCAGACCCCCCCCCCCCTTTAAGAAAAGCCAGCCAATAAAAACACTTTTAGCATCGAAAGCTTCCATGTTTATCAAAAAGGCCTACATAACATGACTCAGTCGCGATATTTCGTTGGCATCTCTAAATGCAAAGTGAAATGTAGAATAAATTTACTTTTCCTGGAGAATTGGGAAATGAAAAACGCAAATCGAATGATTACCTTTGATACTTTGTCGAGTGATCAGCTTACCTTGTTTGCATCCAATTAAGGAGGTTGGATACCTTTGTTTCTGCACATCCGCAACAGTCAGATAATCAGATTGAGCTATTTTAAAGTTTATGCTATTTTGTTTATTTTTCACTGCAAGTGTGAGATTAAAAAACTAAAAAATTAAATAATGATTTAGTTTAACAAAAAACAATGACTATGTTATATTTGTGAACATAAGTATTTGTTTTATGATAAAATTTATTTCACTAATTAACCTTAAAAACTAATGAAAAATTCTAAAAAGGGTAATGTTGACAATGAAGAGTTATCTCCCCTGGATGTTGATTTTCATTGATGTGGCTTAATTGAATGTGAATATCTCTATTATCCGCTGGTGACATATCTTTTTTTCTTTTTAATCTTATTCTACTGTGTATTAACTATAAAATATATAATTTTCAAAAAAATCTTAATACGAGAAATTGATTTTTTTTCATAAAAGAATAATATTTTACAAAAATAATCATAGAAAGAAAAAGGTTATTTGCATGTCTTTACTTCATATTAGTTTCAAGTTCCCTTTTTCCGACTTAGTTTACTTACATACTGCAATGGCTTAATAGAAAAACATTTAAATAACAATTATATTCCAAAGTTATCTTGAAAAGGAGTTTTTAAATTATTGTATTTTCATCATTGGGTGCCCTAACGGATGGGCCCTTTTTCGAACAATAACTGTGGTGACATGGTATTTTTATGACACAATTTGATTCAAGACATATTTTTCAACAAAATAAGACCAAATTTAGTTATTTCTTAATACCTCGATATTTTGTATCCAACCTCCTTAAACTTCTCCAAGACTCCGAGTCCAGTAAGTTCCCCAATTGAAATAAAGGTTAACGTGGAAAGTTTAGGACCCAAGAGCTACATGTAGCCATTAAGTTGAGGAGAATGTCTTCATTTAATTCTTATCGTTGAACCATTATCCGTGCAATCCAGAAACACTATGCATCTTTCTCTCTTCATATTGATAATTTCTCATGATATTTCTTCATTTTAGCCTTGTTTACACAAAAATCATCTCATTTCATAATAGCAGCTTTAGTTTGGTATGTTGGCTTTGTATGATTTATAAGTATTCCTTACATTGATCGCCGCTAATGGCTGCAATATTGCCCAAGCGGCGCTAAACAATAACTCACTCACTCACTCCTTACATTGATGTCATGGTTCCATCTTCTTTCATTTTGGTTAGATGTTATTGCACATTTCTACTAACATATTTGCCAAGTTATAATATTAGTGCACAATTCATCTTCAGTTTGGTTTTTCCTACATTTTGTAAAATATTATTGTACAATGTTTCCTCCATTTTGGTTAGATATTGATGCACAATTCTTCCTACATGCTAATTTGATACCAATGCACAATTGTTCCATTACTTGCTTAAGTATAATTGCACAATTCTTCCTACATTTGGTGAGATATTATTGCACAGTTCTTCCTACATTTGGTCAAATATAAATGCACAATTCTTCTATCACTTTGGTAAGATAATATTGCATAAGTCTGTCTACATTTTAGCTAGATAGTACTGCAAATTCGTCCTTCGTCGTGGTTAGATATTTCCGCAAAATGCTTCCTACATGTTGTAATATATTCATGCACAATTCTACATTCCTTTTGATAAGATATTTCTGCACAATTTATTCTTAATTTGGGTTTGATATTGATGCACCATTCTTCCATCATTTTGGTAAGTTGTTAATGCACAAAGCTTCCATCATTTTTGTAAGATATTATACATTCTACATCATTCTTTATATATTTTGGTGTGATATATATAGACAATTCTGTACACAATTTTGTAAGATATATATGAACAATACTACGTTCATTTTGGTTAGATAATTATGCACAATGCATCCTACATTTTGGTTAGATATTATTTCACAAGTCTACATTAATTCCTATATTTTGTTTGATATTGGTGCATAATTTTTTCATACATTCAAGTTAAATATTATTGCACAAATCTTCCAATGTGGTTATAAATTTTTACACAATTCCATCTACATTTGGTTTGCATATTAATGCACAATTCTGCATTTATCTTCGTTAGATGTTATGCACAATTTATCCTTCATTGGTTAGCTATTAATGCACACATTTTCTCACATTTTGGTTAGTTATCAATGCACAATTTTTCCTACGATATGTTTGCCCATTTCCTCCCTTTTAGTGAGATATTTATACACAATTCTGTCAAAATTTTGGTAAGATTTTTATGAACATTACTGCATTCATTTTGGTAAAATATTAATGCTAATGCGTCCTACATTTTGTTCACATATTATTGCAAATTTTTTCCTATATTTTGTTTGATATTCATGCATAATTCTTTCTTCATTTAAGGTAGATATTATATAGAGATTAATACCCAAGCAGAGATGTCATATTGTTTTTACAACATGAGTGACTGTAAAATGATATTTTTCCGAGCGAGAGCGAGGGAAATATCATTTTACTGGCACGAGTGTTGTAAAAACAATATGACATCTCGCGAGTGTGTTAATTTCTTTATTATCCATAATGCACGAAAGCCAGTATTCCAGTATTAGAATTTTTTAAACATCGTCAATGGTGAAACCAATCAGGTCAGCGTGTATGGATACATCTCTTACTCGCGATCGGTCAGGGTTAACGCGGTAAAAAGACTTATTGTGTAGCGCCAGTTTCAAACAGCAATACTCAAACGGAAATATTACTATTTTGATTTTATCTATCAATTTAAGTATAATCACATATCAAGTAAAGCAGAATTTACATGCTTCTTTATTAAAAATCATGTCTTTTGTGTCAAAGTGAGGCAGCTGAAATGACACGTTTGCACTGATTCACCCGCCCGTTATGTCGGTGTACACGACTTTGCTCATGCTGCACGCTTTTCTCGTGCTGCCCGGAAGCACTCGGCCGCGCCAAAGCAAAAGTCGGGTAGCTCGAAAAGTAGTCCCACATTCCGATGTCACGTGGTCTTCTTAACTGACCAATGGAAATACCGCTAGGGTTTATTACACATGTGCAACATATCGTTTTTATGTCATGACGTATTTCATCACATATGGATAATAATGCATAATTCTTACTACAATGTGGTTATATATTGTTGCACAATTCAATCTACATTTGGTTAGATATTATGCACAATGCTTCCTACATTCTGGTAAGATATTCATTGAAAGTCTACATTCGTTTTGTTAGCTATTAATGCACAATTTTTCTCACATTTTGGTTAGATATTAATAATGGGCATCGTTCCTCATTTCTGTATTGCAATATATTACGACACAGAAAAACGTATTGCAACATATAGATACTTTAAAAAACAAAGATTTTACATATGATATTGTTCAAATATACGCCTAAAGAATGATTATCATTGCTCAGCTGTCAGACGTATCGGAACGGGAAATATTTCAATCACCGTACCGCGTTCATGACTAGTCTTGTATACGTACATGAGCTATTTTCACAACACAACTCTTAATGTTTTAAGAACGTTCGTAACAACATGTTTTATGTGGTTGTCTTTTCTCCTATTATAGATTGAAATTGTTTATTTTAAGACCTTTGGTATATTGGAAATTTCCAGAGGTGTGTACCGACACGTCATGTGTTGTTGTTGTATTGCAATATACCGATATATTGTTGATACGGCGCATCTGTATAAGATATTAATTCACAATTCTTCCTACATTTTGTTTCCAATATCTCAGCCCATTTCTTCCTACATTTGGTTCAGTGTTGCGGGCTTACTCCCTGCAATAATACTAGCAGCCGCGATAGAAGTGAAATACTCTTTAAACCGGCGATTAACCCCACATCACCTCACCTCCTACATTTTGTTAGATATAAACACACAACTCTTCCAACATTTTTGTGAGATATTTATGCACAATACTGTTTTGGTAAGATATTAATGAATAATTCTACATTAATTTTGGTTGGATACTGATGCTCAGTTCTGTCTACGTTTGGTTAGATATTCATGGACATTGCACAATTTCCCCTTCATTTTGGTTATATATTGATGAACAGTTCTTCCACCATTTGGGTTTGTTATTCCTGAACACTTATCTCAAATATTGGTAAGATGTTAATGCGCAATTATTTGCTAATTTGGTTTGATACTCATATACAATTAAACCTACATTTTAGTAAAGTATTAATGCACAATTCATCCTACATTGTTTTGGATATAGATGCATAATTTTGATTGAAATTAATGATTATTTCTTCCTTTAATTTTGATAGATAATGATGCACAATGCTTCCTACATTTGGTTAGATATTATTCACTATGCTTCCTACATTTGGTTAGATATTGTTTACTATGCTTCCTACATTTGGTAAGATATTATTCACTATGCTTCCTACATTTGGTTAGATATTATTCAATATGCTTACTACATTTGGTTAGATATTATTCACTATGCTTCCTACATTTGGTTAGATATTATTCACTATGCTTCCTACATTTGGTAAGATATTATTCACTATGCTTCCTACATTTGGTTAGATATTATTCATATGCTTCCTACATGTGGTTAGATATTATTCACTATGCTTCCTACATTTGGTTAGATATTATTCACTATGCTTCCTACATTTGGTTAGATATTATTCACTATGCTTCCTACATTTGGTTAGATATTATTCACTATTAATTTGGTAAGATATTATTCACTATGCTTCCTACCTTTGGTTAGATATTATTCACTATGCTTCCTACATTTGGTAAGATATTATTCACTATGCTTCCTACATTTGGTTAGATATTAATCACTATGCCTCCTACATTTGGTTAGATATTATTCACTATGCTTCCTACATTTTGGTAAGATATTCATTGAAAATTCTACATTCGTTTTTGTTAAATATTAATTGCACAATTATTCGTTCATTTGGTTTGATGCTCATGTACAGTTCTACCTACACTTGGTAAGATATTAATGCACAATTCTATCAACAGTTTGGTTAGATATTGATGTACAATTCTTTCTACATTTTTCTTAAATATTAATGCACAATTCTACATTCATTTCAGTAAGATACAAATGCACAGCTCTTCCTACTTTTTGTTTTGATATCTATGCACCATTCTTACATGTTGGTAAAATATTAATGCACTATTCCTCCTTCATTTTGGTTGGCTAGTTATGCACCAATCTACCTACATTTTGGTATTTTGATATTAATGCACAATTCTTACTACATTTTTCTTAGATTTAGATGCAAAAAAAAATCCTATAGTGTGCTTGAAGTTATTGATTAATTCTTCCTTCATTCTAAGATATAATTTCAAGTAAGATATACATTTTGTTCTGATTTTGATGCACACTATTTCCTACATTTTAGTTAGATGTTTGTGCACTTCTAACATTTTGGTCAGCTATTAATGCATTTTTTATTTTCATTTTGTTTAGATAGTTGTGCGCAATTCTTTCTCCATTATGGTGAACATTTAATCCATAATTCTTACAACACAATTCTTCTCACATTTTGGTTGAATGTTATTGCACAAATCTTCCTACATTTTGGTAAGATATAAATTCACATTTTACATTCGTTTTGGTTAGATATTATTGCATTTTGGTTGAATGTTGATGCCCAATTCTTCTTATTCTCACAATTTGGTTTGATATTATTGGACATTTCTTTCTTCATTTTGGTTTGATATTAACGCACAATTCTACTCGCATTTAGCTATATTCAAATGCACAATTCTTCCAACATCTTTGTAAGATATGAATACACAATTCTTCCTACATTCTGTTAATTATAATAATAATTATATACATTTCTACCTACATTTTGATGAGATATAAATGCACGATTCTTCGATAGTTTTTGGTTGTTACCATTTCGCAATTCTTCCTACATGTGTCAGATTTAAATGCTTAATTCTTCCTTCATTTTGTTTTGATATCAGCACACAATTTTACCTTCATATTGGTTTGATATCCATGCACTACTTTGAGTTCATTTTAGTTTGATATATATATGCACAATTTAACATCACTTTAGTGTTATTACTGCACAATTCATACACTTTTGTATAATATAAATGCACAATTCTACCTAAATTTTGGTAAGATATAAGTGCACAATTTTTATCTTATTGTGCATTTTTGAACAGGTATTATTGCATAATTCTTCCTTCATATTGATAAGCAATTAATGCTTTTCGTTAGATTTAAATGCACAATTCTTTCTTCATTTTGGTTTAATATTAATTCCCAAATCTACCCACATTTTGGTTAGATATTAATGCACAATTCCTCCTACATTTGAATAAATAATAATGCACACATCTTTTTACGTTTTGTTTGATATTATCGAACATTTGGTTAGATATCAATACACAATTTCCCCCTTTTTATTGATAAGCAATTTATACAATAAGATATTAATATTCAATTCTTCCTATCTTCGGTACAATATTATCGGACAACTGTTCCTACATTTTTGTGGGATATTGATGCAGAATTCATCCTTCATATCGGTTAGCTAGAGATATTTATATGCCAAAATATTGCATAATTGCATGATGCATAATTCTTCCTACATTTTGGATAAGTATTATTGCACATTTCCTCCGACATTTGTTTGGATTTTATTGCACAATTCTTCCAACATTTTGGTATGTATTTATGTACCTTTCTGTCTACATTTGGTTTGCTAATAATGCACAATTTTTCTTTTGGTAAGATATTTATATACAATTATTCGTACAGTTTGATTTCATGGATTGGATACTTCCTCTTTCACTTTTGTTAGATATTAGTGCACATGTTCTACTCACATTTTGTTAGATATTTATGCACATTTCTACCCACATTTGGTAAGATAATAATGCAAATTTCGTCCTATATTTGGTTGAATAATGATGCACAATTCTTACTTATATTTGTTTGACATTGTGCACAATCCTTCCTCAATGTCGTTTGAAAACAATGCACAATTCCTTCGACGTTTTTGTTTGATATCATTTAATTGCACAATTCTTTCTACATTTTTATGCCCCCGAATCGGAGATTCCGGGGGTATATTGTTTTTCACCTGTCCGTCTGTCCGTCTGTCTGTCCGTCTGTCTGTCCGTCTGTCTGTCCGTTTGTCCACAAAAACTTTAACCTTGGTCATAACTTTTGATTGGTCAGAGCTAGGTCTTTGATACTTGACATATGCATCCGGGGGCATTCGTGTTTCACAAACACATCTTGTTCTACATGTCTTCATTTGGGTTTGATATTAAAGTACAATTTTCTCTTCTCCCAGGTAACATTTATTCACAATTACAAATTTCTTCCAACCATTGGTTACATATTAATGCACAATTCTTGCTTCATGTTGTTTAGATATTAGTGCACAATTCTTCCTGCTTTTTGTGCACAGTTTTCCTTCTTACATCTTTAGATTTTATTTAACAATTCGTTCAAAATTTTGGTTAGATATCAAGGTATCATTCTTTTTTAATTTGATAAATAATGTTTTCAAGAAACTGCCTTAAGGAGGTTGGATACCTTTGTTTCTGCACATCCGCAACAGTCAGATAATCAGATTGAGCTATTTTTAAAGTTTATGCTATTTTGTTTATTTTTCACTGCAAGTGTGAGATTAAAAAACTAAAAAATTAAATAATGATTTAGTTTAACAAAAAACAATGACTATGTTATATTTGTGAACATAAGTATTTGTTTTATGATAAAATTTATTTCACTAATTAACCTTAAAAACTAATGAAAAATTCTAAAAAGGGTAATGTTGACAATGAAGAGTTATCTCCCCTGGATGTTGATTTTCATTGATGTGGCTTAATTGAATGTGAATATCTCTGTTATCCGCTGGTGACATATCTTTTTTTCTTTTTAATCTTATTCTAGTGTGTATTAACTATAAAAAATATAATTTTCAAAAAAATCTTAATACGAGAAATTGATTTTTGTTCATAAAAGAATAATATTTTACCAAAATAATCATACAAAGAAAAAGGTCATTTGCATGTCTTTACTTCATATTAGTTTCAAGTTCCCTTTTTCCGACTTAGTTTATTTACATACTGCAATGGCTTAATAGAAAAACATTTAAATAACAATTATATTCCAAAGTTATCTTGAAAAGGAGTTTTTAAATTATTGTATTTTCATCATTGGGTGCCCTAACGGATGGGCCCTTTTTCGAACAATAACTGTGGTGACATGGTATTTTTATGACACAATTTGATTCAAGACATATTTTTCAACAAAATAAGACCAAATTTAGCTATTTCTTAATACCTCGATATTTTGTATCCAACCTCCTTAAATAGAGTATTTGTTCATCAATAATCATGCAAGCTTTTTGTGCGGGGCTTGGCTATCTTTGATCTAGGTTGCAACACATTGTTTCAGGAATCTGAGTTGTCAACAGGTGGTGACTCACAATGATAATCCAGGTAGCGTTATGTGTCCTCTTGCTGCAAGGAGCTGAATCACAGGTGAGAAAATCCAATTTTGAAAATGTGTTAGCATTTCTGTCATAGTCGAATGTATTTAGTATTAAATTGTGACTAATTGCCACCCCTTGTGGCTTTTATACTCATTTAAACATCCACTAACCTAGACTTTTAACACTTCTCGATTTTTGATAATTTTTCCAATAAACACCTATAATTAGCCTTTCATTAAGACGACGTAATTATCGGGTTAGGAGCCATAAAACTGGCGCAGATGTGACGTAATAAACAGACTATACAGAGTAACGCATCATTAATTCAACTGAAATACCGGCTAAATAATTGTTTAATTACCATTGATGTGGATATCTTACACCAAATGCTTAGTAGTGTTACATCGTCAAATGGTTTATCTGACTGGAAATCGTATTCTCAAAATCATTTATTATTGGTTGATGCCAAAAGGCATCAACCTTATATTACTGTTGATATTTTCAAAGGGAAGCCGCGCCAATCACATGTGCTGTATCCAAATCAAATGACCAATGAACAGAGTTGTAGCAAAAAATGCATTACGTCACCCTTAATACAAACTATTTGGCACATTAAACTGTGGAATATGATTTCACTTTAAATGTTATATTAAAAGAGTAATAATGTTTCATATTCAAGACGCTGATAAGTGTTAACAGAGTCAATAAAAAATAACTTCATATGAAGAAGAGTCTTCATTTGTTCTAGAAAAGAGCATTATTTTGCATTCAATAATCGCAAAATCCACTTGTTTATAACCCACGCGATTCGATTTCGCTAATCTGGCTCGCCTGGAGAATTAAAAGGAATGTTTCTGTAAGTACGCTGGTGACATTGAAATAAGACTAATGTTTACTTATAGGTGGAGCCTTTAATACCACGTTACAAGTTATAATTAACGATGTCACTAAATGGTTACGTCGAGAACATGTATTTATCACCAGAGCTACTGAAAATGACGCTTGCTATATTTAGAAGATGACATATCGTTGGTTCCAAACTTTAGCTATCAGGCCTTGATACTCGCCCGTGTAAGATACCGCAGTGAAATATTTATACTACAATATTAAACTAGGGTAATAACACAATGCAAGGATGACGTCATAGAAGTGTGTTGTTGTGACGTCACAGTGTAAGCGCGCCGTCACAATGGTTGCGGAGTCGAGAAAAGTTAGTTTCGGCGACTTATCGGCAAATATGTTTGATTTTTAGGGCAAGTAATAAACAGAATACTACACTCCCTTCCATTTAATACTATTTTTATTAAACTCGTGAGTGATTTGGTATCAAACTCGCTTTCGCTCGTTTTATACAACATCATTAACTCGTTTAATAAAAAATAGTATTAAATGGAAGGTCGCTTAGTATCCTCTATTACTTACTCAGTGGATAACGCTTTCGACGTCGGATCATAAGGATCCGGGATCGAATCTCGTCAGATGATCGGAGAGTATTTTGTTTTTAAGTATCTGTAATACTCCTGTTATTAATTAACCATCATGGCTCCCGAGAGATCAAGCGATGGCGCCTAGGAGATATCGTTTTGGCAGTACATTTTGCACACTATCCTGTCATTGTCAACGCTGTCCCACTGTCTTGAAAATCTAGTATAGTTGTGTTCAGAGATGTAATTTTTTTCTCTGAGATGACTTTGGATGATAAGTAGAATATCACCCTCGTCTCTTTTGATATAAAATAAACCAACACTCGTTGATAAAAGTAAAAACAAAACTTTCATAAACTCATGTAGATAAAAAATAATTTTGTAAAATTAATTTTGATTGATTGATCAATACTCGTGCTAATATTAGTGCTGGTTGAAGCAGTGTTGTTACTGTTCACTTATCACCCAAATTGGTCGACTAATCACAACCTTCATCTGTGGCTTCAACCATGCCTTTTTTAAAGGCTTTTCTTGTTGGGTTTCTTTCTGTGGTATTGTTGTCCATCCGTCCGAGTTAAAGGGGACAGCTTTTCACAGAGACTATTTAAGATATGCTAACCAAATTTGCTGTGTGTCTTCAGGGTATCAATACCGAAAATCAGAACCGCAAAATTATTTTTTAAGGAGTTATTGCCCTTGTTTCGAGCTTTTGGACTCTGTTCGAGGCTAACTTTTCTCAAAAACTATTTAAGATAGAATAACATTTGCGGGGGATGTTGATTACCACGTCTTCTTGTTTTATTATTGATTAAATTTACTAGTTTTCATTTATTCAAATAATTTAACGTATGAAGATTGTTTTCGCTTAACGGAAGCTGGTTATATTTATATCTGTTGCGCAACGTCAAAACAGGACCTCTTCCCAGGATATTCATGTTTCCCTCTTTGACTCTTTCCTTTGCAGCATGCCAGAGTGGAGGGTAAGGCTGAGAATGGAAACAAAATTCCGTTCGACTTGACTGTGAACGATGATGGAACAGCTACAGTGGTCACTGGTGAACCAGAGGATGCTGATCCCTTCTTCAAACAGAGCATCAACTTCTACGATTTCAACGCTGTGAGTGAACCAGTTGAAGCATGCAGGGAGTCTCAAGACAGACGAATTGGTGGAATGAGAATAATCAAGCTAGACTCGCTGTATATTGAGGACATTATATGAGTGTCCAAGACATACTATGTTTATCACTAGAGTGTCTAAATATTAGTGTCGGAAACAAGGTATGTCACGGGCACAGATATGATGTTCTGTTATAACCGTATAGTTGCGAAATTTAAGAAAATAGTCGATGCAATTTTCAAGGAGAACCATGGCGTAAATGCATTGTTTGTAACGTCACAATGAAAATTTATATTGTGAACTTGTGCATCATATGAACTTTTGTATTGCGGTTCTCGTAGGTAATAGCATATGCAACTAACCTCGCTGGGTATAACGTATCAGGTCTCCACTATTGACTGATTTAGATCATTACTCAGCCTGATTATCCGCTATAGTAGAATAAGGTTCCAAATAAAAACTGCATGCGATCATTTTAGTATGAACTGTTCAACACCTATTTATTTGAGTTTTACAAACTGACGTGCTCTTGGTCCCTTCGAAAAGAAATCCTTTCATTGATTCAAAACGTTGCCTCATTGACAACATTTGATTTCATTTTGAAAGGCCTCCCACCCCCCCCCCCCCCCCCCCCCCCCCCCCCACACACACACACACACACAGAAAACATGGTGCAGTGTCTTTCAGACTAGTATAGGAGAATCTATTTGGCTAGAGATAAGTCTGAATTTTGTTTTCCCAAGAAAATACCCCCATAGGACTGTCCCTTTAAACAATGGTATTTCGTCTACAGAAAACGAAACAGATTTGTTAATATGTACATCGACCTATGGGCCAAGTTAAGCGTTTGATTAAGAACAATATTTGATGAGATTCTTTCTGCGAAGGTAAAACTGGTTATTTCAATATCTGTGCGTAACCCTTATCGTGTCCTTTGATTAAACTGTTTATGGTTTGAATTAAATTCACAGAATATCGAAGCCCGAAGATTTGTTGAGGACGACAAGTGTTTCATCAGACCTTTCCATGGTGATCTGGAGAAAGTCAAAGAAATTGTATGTATTCTTTGAAGTAGAAGAGCAGGTTGTCCTCGAATTGCGATTATGAGTCATCTTGAACTGGTATTACAATTTTGAAACTATATTTTCACAAAGAGTTTAAGAAACAGGACGTGTCAAAATAATTTAATCTTTTAAACTTCACGTTTAACCGTTAACGTCAAGACCCTTTGCCATCTCACCGATTGTTGTTTCACAAATTGTTAAGACCTAAACCATTTCAGGTCGGAAGATTCCTAATGTACTATCAATCTCATTAAAATATGATGTATAATTGTTGCACTCTTTGAAGATTATAGCTCTACGTCACGTAGTGCTCTTATTTTCCATCTTATCTGGTTAAAAAAATAATCGCAAGCAGGGCAGATGGTTTGATTTTTCGGTAAATCTTTAAATCTATAAACAGGCAGCGTCAGGAAAGGGGGTTTCAGCCACAGAAGACGTAGAGGCTCCAGGGGAAGAAATCGCTGATGTGGCAAAAACCGCGGGAGAGAAGGTGGCGAAGTTCTGCTCAGGTTACAAGGCGGTGTGGACCACAAAACCCAAGAAGACAACCAGGAATGGTGAGAACATTATGTAGTTACCACATGGTGAGACATAATCTGTGACATATCTTTAATAAGTGCTTATATGTACATGTACAAATCACGTTTGCCTATCAGATTGTTCCCGTTTTCTTTCTTCTTATATGTATTAAATCAATTGTTCGGAAAATCATTGTTATCACGTGAAATGCAGGTTGTTATTAGCATGGAATATAATTGACGATTAAGAAAAATTTTACTACAACAATTGCAATACGATTTTTAAGAAAACCGTGCAACATTGTGCTCAACAATCGCTCTTGCGATAGCAAATATCAGTCTCTCTACGTAAAACTACCTCGAGTTATATTTATTTGTAGGGTATAATACAACATACATGATAATAATTTTATGATATTCATTTTAAGACACAAAGATAAAAAAGACAAAGATTAAATTTCAGATGCAATATCGCATCATCTTATAACGTTATAACCGTACGACTTATTTCATTATTCATTAAAATTGTGTTAACAGTTAAACAATGCTGGTGTACTCGACGTCGAGGTCGACGTGGCTGGTGGCGTAAAGGTCGACGTGGCTGGTTGCGTGGAGGTCGACGTGGCTGGTGGCGTGGGTAGCGTAGGAAGCGGCGGATGGTCAGTGTCCGGGGGCATCAAATTTCCTATTGGAAAACGATAATGACCAACTTACGGAACCTCTTTCTCTAACAGCTGTTCTGACGAAATAAAGGCATCAGCATAATGGCCTTGTCCTTTTGTCACTTTCAGTCCGATTTTCCGATTTTAATTTTTGCCCTTTGAAAGTAATAGGTGTACCGTATTTCGCAAAATAAGATGTATATATGTATATATATATTTCTTACATATATATATATATATATATATATAAGAAATAGTAAACATCGGATGGTTCAGACTGGATCAATATTCTTTATTACGATGAATTCATTTCGACCATTATGTGGGTCTTGTCAAGTATCTTATTTGAAAAGACCCACATAATAGTCGAAATGAATTCATCGTATTAAAGAAGATTGATCCAGTCTGAACCGTTCGATGTTTACTATTTCTGATATACAACCTTTCTTCTTCGTGAGAAACCAACTCTCCTTATTGAAAATCATTGCAAAAATCATTTATATATATATATATATATATAAATGATTTTTGCAATGATGAAAACGGTTTGCCATTGGATATTTTGGGTATTCATTACAATCACATACCAATAAAGATTCAATTCATTTTATTTTGGTTTTGTAGGTCATTGGCCCATGAACAATTGCAATATAATTCACAAAATAAGAGTAGCAAATAAAAGTAAAACAGTAAAGTTATTACAGAAGACATAGCACGCTTTCTAAGAGCAAGAGCTTCCTTACAATAAGTCGCACATTTTAACAATGAATTGCTACATTTGCTGCTAATCAACTGAAAATAATATTCTATTGTGTTACCCTGTCTACAAGATTTAAAATAATTTTCTCTGATTTAAGCATAAGCATCACATTCAAACATAAGGTGAATTTCATTTTCAATCGGGCCACATTCACACATTTTACAGGTCGAAAGTGATTTTTAAAATTCCGATGACGTCACGAGCATCAAGATTTTAACGCCTTTGGTAACAGGGAGCGCCATAAGATTAAAAATGTTACAATATATTTACATTGTTCAACAAATTTATACTAACGGTGGTGTTCTTTTGTTGAATGTATGACTAAGCAGTGCCAAAAAATAGTGTCCCCTCGAGTTAGAATAAACGACCCTTCAATTTTACTCACTGTTGTGGTAACCAAGGCAGTGACCTTTGCGCAGGAAACTATTTTCGAAAACTTTAACCTTGGCCATAACTTGTGATTGGATAGAGATACCCCTTTGATGTTTCACATGTGCATCTTTCATGATAAGACCTTTCAGATGAAATCTTTAGCTCTTGATGTTGATTCTTAATCATAGCATTCTTATTTTCCCAATGACGAGTGATATATCGTTGATACCTAGCCATGTTTAACACTATTTTAAATCCGTGGGCATCAGTGTTTTAAAACAAACCAGCTTTTATTTGTATTCATCATATTCTTCACAATTAATTGATTAAAACGTTGGCGTCATTCCAAAAGTACCTGAATTAAAGATACAGAGAATTGGCAGTCATTTTCGAACAAAGATTGTTATAGGTCATCATGCGAGTGATTCTTTGGATTGCCTGAAAGCAGCAAAGCTCGTCGCATGTTCTGACACCAGTTAAGGGCAGTCAAATCCCAGTTATTAGCGATCCAACACATCGTCCCGTTTAAAAAGCGATCAGCTGCGATCACGTAAAATGGTAAATAGAAGTTACTTGTCCCTTTTTCTGATACCGAAAGCTTTTGTTTGAGTCCTTGGCTCGATGTGCTGACGTAAAAACTTGCGACAAAGGGGCGTACAGACCGTTGCAGAGAGAAAAATGAAGCTAAATAGAGTTCGAATCTCGGTAGATTCAATATTTCTCAATTCTATTCCTCGGAGCTCGGTCGATTTTGTCAAGACTGTACCTCTGCAAAGAATGACCTACGCTGACTCGGAAATCTTAACTCAATCTATATACAAGCAATGGCAAATTCTCAAAATTATGATTATCTCTATGGCTAATATCTCAAATCTTGCATAATGTCATCTGCAATAACTCGATTCTTTAAGAGTTTTCATACAAATATAATAACGATTCCTGTTACTTAAAAATTCGACGTAAGGTCGATTAGTCCTGAATGAAAGACCAGTATAATGTCGGACAGCTGCCCTTCAGGGGTTCAGTGTAGCGCTCAGTCCGTCCGACCGTTTCCGCAGCATAATTTGAAAAGTATTTGACTTGGGCAACATCCATATCAAATTTGCAGTTTCTATGTGGTGCAGATATGCCTTTTACGTGTTTCAATTCCAAAGAACCAAACGTTTTTGAAATTTTGACCATAAAACGGCAAAATGTATGATTTTGTTCAGTCTCTGAAGCATATACAAATGTGAGATTTCAATTTCCCACTGATTTGCCTTTAAGTGATACATATTCTAGGTGGCTATAACGTTTCCAAAGTTTGACTAAAATAATCAAATGTCGTGCTCACTTTTGCCTTGTTTGTAATGTTTTGAATCTCCTGCTAGATTTAAACATCCGTCCCTCATCCTTCTTAGATGAAACTTGACAAAATAGCGTTTTTCGTCATATAACCTATTTTTATTTGAATATTTTAAATGTTTGTCTAAAATCTTTTAAATATTGGTTATTTTAAATTTCTGTGGTGACAAGACAGAGCCTGGTAAGGCTTTATCAGTAGTCAGTAAACATGGTTTATTGGCTTGTTTCAACTATAAATATTTTAAACATTCTAAAAAGGATACTCATGAAGTATTCTTACCTGTAGTGATGACTGGTGTACAATGAACAGCAACGTTTGATTTTGGAACTTAACCCTTTCACGTTTAGGAAACCAAACACTAATACATTTACGAGCCTCGTTTTAGGCCGAATGACTGAAAGGGTTAACATCATTCGAAACTACGAGAGCCACGCGGCGCTTGTGAGTGTAACGGAGAGGGCCGAGGTGTTCCGAATGGGTTAACATGTGATGAATACGTAACACATGATTTCTCGCCTTAGCCCACGAAGTACCAACTGTCTTCGTGTCCATATGCACTTTCGCGCGGATTCCCTCCCTCTGTTTAAAAACTTGTGATAAACATGCGGAAGTGTTCCTGATCGTATCGAGCTCATTGTTTCAACTCGAAGTATCAAATTAACATCCTTGATGAATAATGCGTCAGCTGTACTGTAGTGTTTAAGGTTTGCAGTTATCCTTCTGCGTATAGACCTTTCATAGAATTTATAAAATTTGAAACATAACAGTGATTTTTGTCAAGTTAAAGTAATGACGCTAATGTAATCATGTAAGAAATAACTGATGTCTGTGTAATGCTTTATACATATAAGCATTTATACTTGGTGTTTATTATGTTGTTATAAAGAAAAAATGCTTTGCGTTCGCATATATACTTTTTGCACTTGAACAAATCTGAGTTGTTGAGTCCTCTTCGATGTTTTGAATTACACAAGTTCTTTATAAATTTCTGTAAATGCCTGATTATGAAAAAAAATAATATATTTTTTCAAATTGTTGATCAAGGAGATTAATACACTCAGTGTTTCAGCCAGTAAGCAATCATCAGTTTAACATTACAAATGAAAATGATGAAATTGGTTGAAAATAGTAATTTTAAATAAACTCTTGATTTCTTACATTAAAACCTATTTCATTTCGTTGTTTCAACTAAATTGATTTGAATATAAATAATTCATAAACGTTTTAGTGATATATATTTTGTGGATTTGATATGTCTTGATAAGCATACATAATTAATTTATTATTTAAAATACTTACGATACCCCCTATAAATTCAAATTTTACAAGTCCAATTGATTACGTTTGTTTAAAATCTTATAATTTAGAAATGCGTTTCCGGAGCAGACTTGAAAACCATTAGGGCTAGCTCTATGAAACTGTTAACAAATGTGCTTTTGGTTTTTTTTTAAATAGTAGGGAGTTTTAACTCAATGACATTCTTCGTTCCAACATTACCATTAATTTCTTAACCGTGTCTCACCACGAAATGAAGATGTTTTAATCACAAAGCATATTCGATCAAAAGGATGGTTGTTCTTCTCTTCAAATTAACCTGAGAAAACGAACAAAATGAAAATCAAACCAATAAATTTATGTATTAAGGCAGCGTCAGGAAAGGGTGTTTCAGCCACAGAGGACGTAGAGGCTCCTGGAGAGGAAATCGCTGATGTGGCAAAAACCGCGGGAGAGAAGGTGGCGAAATTCTGTTCTGGTTACAAGGCGGTGTGGACCACAAAACCCAAGAAGACAACCAGGAATGGTGAGTTTTTTCGCCTGTCGGATCAATGATTTCATTAACTGATAGCAAGTAAGTAAAGTAACTAGAACTGCCTCAACTTTTTTAGACAAAAAGGCAAGTTGAACAAAAGGAAAGGCTTGTTTTCAATTCCCATTATTTCTGCCTTTGGAAGATATACAGATTTTTTTTAAAGTTAAAAGTTTTTTTCATACATAAGATAATCTGACAGGACGATCAAAATCTGTTCTAAGTGTAAACGTCAATTATTTTTAATTTAGATGATATTTAAGAAGCAATATCGAACTCTAAATATCAACACTGCGATGACTTATTGAAATATATGTTATATCTTTAATACAGTTAAACGTTTCTGGGCGAGGGGTCATGTTGGCGGCAGCATCGGAAGCGGCGGTTGGTCAGTTTCCGGCGGCATCTCATTCTAAACCGGAAAACGATAAAGACTTTCGTCCCCGAACATCATTCTGGATAACAGCTGTTGTTCTATTGAAATAAATACATGCGCATTGAATATCGTTACCTTTTTTCTTGTGACGTTCATTTTCCGAGCCAACCATTTGCCTTGAAATACTTCTGTGATGTGCATTGAAATTGCCAAATCAGGCTACCCTTTGCTTTCACGTGGTTGGAAAAAAAGAAAAATGACGTCATGAAGGATACTCAATATTCAATTAGAGTACGTTTTTTATGATATTCACATTGAAAATGAATTGCAAAAATCGAACGTATTGTAAAACCCGCCATAGAATTCAACATGTTGGTATGTTGGTAGCTTTTATGAATTAGTCCATGATACCAAGTGTCAAGTTGACCTCACGATTGCTCTTTTATTTCACATATATCGTTGATGAACGCCAAGATTACCAAACAGTTAAAACATGTCATTAGGTCATATAGAGCCTCTTTTTCAATTGAACTGTTCTGCACCTCACAGGACTTCCTGATACTTTATAAGAATTGACAGCATTTGACACATAGGCCTCATCAACATACTCTTTGTCTCTTTCAACAGCACTGCATAGAATCCTCGGGGATATTTGATTTCATGTCATTGATAGTCTTTCAGTGTGACAATGAAGGCAAACTATTTTCATAATCTTGTCATTTAAGTATATCGCGTTCGGCTTCAGATCAGGAGGTCCGTGGTTCGAATCTTCGCCAGGGGCTTGGCAACTTTGTCTGCAGTAGAGAACTTTTCTACACGCAGTAAGATTTGGGTGCAATGCTACACTGAATTTCAGTGCAGTATCACCCATGGTTCACTAGTGCCAGCCGATGCTCGCAGGTTTCACCGCAATACATAACCACAATGATGTTGCGGGCTTTCTCCTGCAATAATACCAGCAGCCGCGATGTAAGTGAAATGCTCTAAGACTTGTAAACGGCGATAAACCCGATATCACCTCACCAGATTCGAGTATATCGCGAACTTGTTTCCCCAAGATACTAAAACTCAAACGTCATCAACTTTTACACGAAATAGACCTAAATTTAAAGGCTTTGGTTTACTAAATAAAACTGGGTTGCTGATGACGAGTCTTCAATGGAAAGACTTGTCTGTTGGATTAAGTTATCCTATTTTCTTGTTATGCCCCCGAATCGGAGATTCCGGGGGTATATTGTTTTTCACCTGTCCGTCTGTCCGTTTGTCCACAAAAACTTTAACCTTGGTCATAACTTTTGATTGGTCAGAGCTAGGTCTTTGATACTTGACATATGGATCCCTTGTGATGAGACCTTGCAGATGACATCATGACATTTGACCTTGTGACCTTGACCTTGACACAGCGAGCAGGATGCATCCGGGGGCATTCGTGTTTCACAAACACATCTTGTTTTACTTTGCGTTGGTACTACAAACATCATAGTTGACTTTTTCATAACAATTTTAATTTTATGGATTAAATTTGTTCAAGAGGTTTACAATTTGCATGTTTTTTATGACGACGACGGACAAACGGACACTGGACGAAGGCAAATAATCTGAACTTCTTTATGAACTAAAGGTCGTTGTTACACAACAATTAACAGATATTAAAGAATCGGCCGTAAGTTATTAAAGATAAAATCATGTAGAAATTGAGATGCGCAACATAGCGATCTTGGACTTAGTTTTGATAATACAAAATGATCACTTAAATAGGATAGGGATTTTTTTATCAACTATCCATAACTCAAGATGCATGCAAACCAATAAAGTTAGGATTTTTGAATGACTTTGATATCATTGCATCTTCATCAATGAGGTAAAATTTTACTGAGAATTTTGAGAATGACTCGCCTACAACCCTACATTTTAGTATTATAAAATGTTTGATATAAAACATGAAACTTTCTCTTTTTACCTTTTCTATGAATTACATATTATCTTTCATTGAATATGCACATAACTACAAATACATCACTAACGTTTATATATTATGCTTCAACGATTTCCGTTCTTGTGGTTTGATGACTTATTTCCCGATAGTTATTTAAAATAAGTTTCAAGAAGTATAATTGTAAGTTTTACAATACTAGTGTTACTTGAAATGTTGTGGTGTAGTTGTAAGCATACTTGCCTCTCACGCCAGAGACCCTGCTTCGAATCCCGTTTGGAGACACCAAAATTTTTTGACTTTGGTCTCATTTTGTGTTTTGTCCCTAGGCAAGAGACTTCATCAACATTGCACTCAGTTCACCGAACTATACAAATGGGAACCTGAAAAAGAGGGAAGTGCGGAAATTCGAGTTAATACCCATCCAGAGTAATAATACTCATGGCACTTTGGGCACGCTTTGTCATGGATATATGCGCGGTATATGAAAGCTGTTATATACTCTCTGAAAAAATCAGATTACAAAATGATGGATGATGCAAGTTATACCTTGAGAGAGAGAGAGATTCTTTATTTCCTCCAGTAAAAACCGAAGATTACAAAATCAGAAGTTTCAACGTCAAATTGTCTAGTATAAAAGTAAAGAAATCGTTTCTTTGTTGTATTAATTTTTCACAGTAGAGGAGTATGTGAAAATCATAATCAATAGTGTTATTATTACAAAGAGTGCATTCTTTTGAAATTTTACCTGTTGACGAAATTTTGACACAGAATTGGAGGTTATGTTTATATTCAGGTTATTTGTATGCAAGTTGCCATAGTACATGGTAGGACAGTGTAGTGTGAATTAATGTATACAAGGACATGTTTGATCGATATGCAGATTGCGAACGCCAAAGCTGCTCTTCATAATTATGTACAGTACTATTTACAATTCTTCTCCAAACATGTTTAGGAGGAAATATACCTTGAGCAATGTATTTTTCTACACAGTTATAAAGATTATATTTTTCAGATATTGATATGAGATCACCATTAATGTTGTTGGTTTTAGGAACTGTGATAGAAGCACAAAATATGTGTTTTGAAAAGTTATTACAATTGATGCTACATAATCGTCCAAGAAATAAAAGTTTGCATATAATTTATCTATATATCCAATGAGTGACCATAAACCCAAATTTGCAATAGTAGATATTGAGGATGATCTCTTATCAAGACCTTGTACAAGTCTATGAATACCATTGCGTTTGTTCAAATAAATCTGCCTGCTGGCATTTGATGTTTGGTAATAGTTCACATCCATAGAGATTGGTTTTAAGAATCATTCTGAGCCATATGTTCACACATGTGAATGGATGTAATCCAGAATTATTCAATCCAACAGATCTGAGGGAGTTCACATTCTGTCTTGCTTTTTGACAATACTTTTCGCATCTGGTTTTTGTTAAGAGATTGCAAGTAAAGAGTACACCTCCATAAACAGTAGAATCTGAGTGAGGAATTGCTGTGTTACCAAGGCTACATTGGAAGTTTGTAAGATGGGATTTGTTTTTACTAAAAACCATGATGTTACTTTTTGAGGGATTATATGTTAAGCGCCATTTAGAAACGTATTTAAATACAATATCAAGTGATGCCTGCAGGCCTTTAGGAGATGTGTTTACGAGTGTAGTATCGTCAGCAAGCAAGACAGACGGAACGTCTATTCCAAACACATGAATACCACAGTTGGCTTGCCTTAATGACATAATCAAATCATTTATAAAAACGAGAAAAAACCAAGAGGAGATAACTCTTCCCTGTCCAACACCTTGTTTGATGAGATAGTTTTCTGATCTTTCGCCCTGATACGAGACAAATGATTCACTATTGGTATAGCAGTGATGAAGTAATTTCCAGGTATTACCCTTAATACCTAGTTCATATAATTTATAAAATAAGCCGTCATGCCATATTCTATCAAAAGCTTTTGCGTTGTCAAGAAAAGCTGCAAAGACAGGGGAGTCCCGGTGATTATAATACTGAATGCTTTCCATGAGAGTAAAAACAGACATTGTGGCTCCGTGTTCCTTTCGGTTGTTATTCATATATGATTTAAACAGTCATTTCCAGAAACCAAATATTACATTATACATTCCTATTGGAAAAGGGATCAGCAAACATTTCAGTGACTAAACGATAATTTCATCAAAACGTGTGACATATGTTTCCTATATATACTGTTCCAGTGCTTTTACAATACAATTAATATTTTTCCCGTCACGTTTCATTTTCTGTTCAACACCGACGTGCTTTGAATGTGACTTATTCTCAATAGCTTATTTCTGTAAACCAAAAATTACAGGTAAGTGTAAGGCTGATTTCATGGTGACAAAAACAATTTCATGTTAATACAGCGCGTATAACTTATTTCGAATTACTTAAATGTTTCGATAATACATACATTTCTATAAAATCTATTCGTCATGCATATTTACTTGTTACATTAATGTCAAATATCACATTTAGAAGTGACTAAGCAAGAATATGTTAAGTTAGGTAAAATATCTTTTGAAATTAATTATCATGATAATTCGAAGTGCTTTGATGTAAATAAAAACTGTAAATACTGTGTCGGATACCGATAAGAAGTCAATTTTGTGGTGTTAAACAATAAAAAGTATTCAAAGATGGCACAGGAGGTTAAACGTATATTTTATGTATGCTTCAAGCGCTTCATGAAGCGTCAATTCCAGGACTGGAGGTTAATTCGTACCCAAAAAAACTCGTATAATTCCGGACATTACCAAAGTAAATATTTGAAATACAAGATGTTTTACAAATTCTTGAGATAAAAACAGTTCGTTTTCATTTTCAGAATTATTAGGAATATCAATTGCTGTTTTCTGGTTGTAAATCGCATTATTCGTCATATGATCGTTTTGGTGGCGAAACGGTATTTATGATTTTCTTACACCGGAAGTAGCAGGTGCGCGAAATATCCGGGCATGAACGGATAAATTAAAAGTCTGCAAGAAAGGGTTCGAACGTCGACAAAACATGTTTTCAGTCGGTAGCATCCTTGCATATGCTTTAGGAAGACACAGAATATTACGTTCAGGTGAATTGGTATATCGTTGTTGAATGACATTCTCATAAATCTGTAGTTTGACGTAAAATAAATGAAGAAAGTCTGTCACTAAATGTAAACAAACACTTCTAGCGAAAATTGTTCAGTGAAATTCTTTTGCAAATTACATTTTTGAGTGACTGACTCCTGCAGTTTAAGTATTTATGACCAAGTATGTAAGTCATTTGACAATTGAAAGTTTACCGAAATAGAAAAAAAAGCAATGATAATAGTTTATTCAAGTAAGGGTTCAATATTTGTAAGTCCTTATCCAACTAACAATTGTCATATGCATGTCTTTAACATTAGACAGAGATCCTCAATGAAATTACGTCATAAATAACCAGCAGAGTCACAGTGTATTACATAAAAATCTATCTGTAGTCTACATGAGGCGGCTTAAAACAATAACTCACTAATCCACTTTATCTGTAGTACGTAGTCTATATTATTTTATTATTAATGCAGTCTAATGAAGGGGCTTGAAACAGCTGTTCCTACTTCTCGTGTAGATACTTACAGGTGTTGATAACAGATTTATCCTCTAGTGATTATGATTGATCAATCTAGTGACATAGGTGACATGCATGTGAAAGAAGCACCATACTGCAGTTTTATTTTGTTAATTTTAATGTAACATAACGAACAAAAAATCTCAAAAAGTTACTATTAAGAAATGAAGAAAATAGTCGGACCGGGCAAGTCTAGTTTAACATACAGCTTGTTTTCTAAATAAAAATCTTGTACCAATGACCAATGTGCGCCACATAATCTAGCCTCCGTAAAAAAGTCAAACACTTACACATTTCAATGTGTTTTCAGGGTACCTTGGGTCACATCACAACATGTCAAGTCACCCAAGTTTCGGTGAGCTGATCGAGATGGTGAAGTCAATCATTCCCGCCCTGACCCACAGCAAACACAAGGGACAGGCCGGCAGGACCGGAGTCATTGGGGGATGCCGGGAGTAAGTGGATAAATAGAGAATATATGAGTGTCCATAACATACTACGTACATTATTGACACATGTGACTTGATATTAGCATTTATCATACAATGGACAGTGTTCTCGGCATGTTAAAGCCAACAATTATTTTCGGTATCTTTTGGGGTCATATGAGGATAGAGATGCAAATTTCAGAGGTCATGTCGGAACTTCTTTTAAAAACTCCAATGACGTCACAAGTGTTAATATTTTGAACGCCTTTAGTAACTGAGAGAGCCATAAATTATAAATCATACATTGCATAGCTATTAAAGTGACACAGAGTATCTTTCTTAAAAGTTTATTTGTTTTTGAAAAGCTACTAAATATCTAATATGCTGATTGAAGTTCATATCTTATCACTGGACTCACAAATATATACATTTATGCTTAATATCTCTAAAATGCTTGATTTTATCGACAAATAAAGAAAACATCTCAAATACATTTAATATTCAAAATTATGCATCCAATTAATCTACCTATTAGTTACAATACCTAATAAACACTATCGAATCGAATATATCTTCCTGTCAGCTTATGACAAGGTTTCAAAATTACGTTTGACGAATTTGCGCGCGCCACTCGAGCCACATTGTCCGGTTTTCGATCAAAATCCCGACTTTGAATGGCCGATTTTGCGCTCTATAGTACTGATTGACCTTTAACTTGTTATTTTCAGTAATAGTTAGTGGTTCCCGGTGTAATAAAATCGATTTCAAAATTTGACATATGTGATCCTATCAACATACTCTGTGTCTCTTTAAGTTGGGACATGAGAAGAAAACTGTGTGGTTCTTTAACCATATGTATGACCAAGCAGTGCAAAAACACTGACATCATTGTTGAAAAATATGAACCTGGGTTTGACTGCCCTCGTAGGTAATATATAGGAGGTCATTACTCGCCTGTGTAAGATGCAGCAGTTAAATATATATATGGCAATAATTAACTATCTTTATACCACAATGCAAGTATGACATCACAGGAGTGAATTGTTATGACATCATAATGAGAGCAAAACCATACATGGCTGCTGAGTCGCAGAATGTTAGTTTCAGCACATTTTGGGAAATTTTGCTTGAATTTTAGGGCTCGTGCTCATTTTATACCAAATCATTGACTCGTTTAATGAAAATAGTATCAAATGGACGATAGTTAAGTGGCCTCTTTTTAAAACCTGAGTTAAGGGGACTGTAGGAATCTTTACATTCTAATGATGTAAACTTGTATATTGATCATGATCTACGGATTATGAGTCTGAAATATTGAAGCAACCTTGATGAGAACTTGATCCATCAGGTAGATTCCCCTCCACTAAGAGTTAGTCACGTGGAGTACTCTCAGCTAGCCAAATGGAAGGCCCCAGTCAAGGGAATAAATCATTGTGAAACAGTCTGATTAATATTGACTATGTTCGAGAGAATATGAGTTCTGAAATATTGAGGCTACCTTGATAAGAGCTTGCCCTGTCAAGAATAATCTAGTCAACAAAGTCTAAAAGCAGCCCAATTAGTCACAATTCTTGAGTAAACTTGGCTAGCAAATTGCCAGGCCACAGGCCTGTCAGTGGAGGGGAAGGTAATTCAAGGTAACTCAATGATTGCCACAATCAAGTTTTTAAAAATATTTTTTGTTCACAATTAACTGATAGGCTGCTTTCAGACGGTGTGGTGTTGAATTTGGAATGGGAAAGAATTGTGTATTATATCTAACAGCCATTAATCATTGTTTGAAATGAGAAAAACAATGAGAATATTTGTTTTTAAACTAAATGGATCTTATTTTTCAGATACACAGGGGCTCCCTATTATGCTGCTATATCATCTCTGAGAGTTGTGAGTTTGGTTTCTATTTAGGAAAGATTTTCTCATTCTTTTGATAATTCGCATTGGGCTGTAGTCAATATCTTGGTTAAGATTCTGGCATCACTATTACCAGTGCCCTTACTTCTCAGGTGAATTATAAGAACATTATTTATTCTTACAACACCATTGTTAAAGTACCAGTATAAATGCTCACACTTAGATAACCTTAAGTCATCTTCTATATTAATGGTAAAAGTTCTGATAAATCACCACTTAACTCTCCACAGTAATTAAGCTTGATCGGATAATTTTATTACCTCTCCTTGCAGTTTTTAACTCAATCAAATGCACCTTAATATAATTAAATAATTAATCAAAGGTTTTGAAATCATTATCAGTCCTGCGGTGACTATACCATATTTGGGACATGGATCCTACTTTTAGCGTTGGCTGTTTGAAAGCTCGTAAAAGATCCCAGGTAATTAGCTGCTTTCAGTTTTTGTGCAGTTTCCGCCGCCGCCGCGTCCGCGCTCATACTAATGGCTATAATTTTTTTCTACTAAGCTTTCCAGAACTTGTATTCATAACTTACTGCTTATACCTCGGGGGAATGATTTTGACATGTTCACTTTCAAGGTCAAAGGTCAAGGTCACGAGCTATAAAATCACTAAAAAATTCCTTGTAAATGCAATAACTTGAAAAAATTTTGTGCTATGAAGCTCTAACTTGGTATGTATCATCCTTGGAAGAGTAAACAATTTTGAAAAGGTTTTCGCTACAATCTGTCCAAGGTCAAGGTCACAGCAAGGTCACTACTTTAGCATGGTTTTGCGAAAATGCTTTATTTTAACAATGAACACTTTTAATCATTAGATGATTGTTATACTCAATGAAAAGTGTTCATTGATTGTGTAACCTTGAAGGTCAAAGGTCAAGGTCATGAGATTTGTGTTATTGCAATGTGCAACAAATTTGGATATAACTTAATCCCATTAAGCTTTTAAGAACTCATGAACATGTATAAGTGTTTACAACTCTGGGGAATTACAAAGACATGTTCACTTTCAAGGTCAAAGGTCAAGGTCACAGCAAGGTCAACAGATATTGAGAAAATGGATTATTTTAACTTTTAACACTTTAATTCGTTACATTAATGTTATATAATTCAATGAAATTTATTCATTAATTGCGTGACCTTGAGTGTCAAAAGTCAAGGTCACAAGAAAATGCCCAATATGCTGAGGCTTGTAGGAGGCGGAACAGGGTAAGGCGAAACCCCAAGTTTCGGGGCTGCTCTGCTTTTGCAGTGTCCCGCAAACTCTAATCTAGTTTATATAATGAAACTATGTAAAATAATGACTGGACTTCTGAAATCTATTTGGATTAGGGAACACACCGACAAGGGAAATGATTGAAGTTTTGATATTTGTTTCAATATTTGTTTCTGAACCGGAATCACTTTTCTATTTTAAAGTTCACATAACCACAAACATAAACATAGTGACAGCCGATTGGATAAAAGTCCAACAAAGGGAGGTAATTATTGGCGTAAATTAACCTCTGGAATAACCTTTGCCCTCTCTCTTCGTTTTCTGAACGTACCTGCAGAAGTCTAGATAAAATATAGAGAAAAAACTAAGTCATAATTACCATTAGTGGTATGCCTCTCTCCTCCTCTTCCCTGGAGTTAGCTCCCTTTGCCCGCATGTGGTCTGACAGCCTCATATTCTCTTCTGCGCTCGAACTATGAACAAGGTCACCTCAGAAGTCTAGGAATCTTCTCAAGTTTCCCTTGTTTTTCCAGTGCAGTTCTTGAATTGTGGTACGTGGTATCGACATTGGGTCTGTTATCAGACAATCGCATTCGTTTTTTGTGTGAATATTTTGTGTTTTTGTGTGACTTGAACATTTTTTTTTCTGTGACTGTCGGCGTTTGTGAAGTAACTGTGTTTCCATCATGTCCCAACGTAAAAGTGTGTCGTGTCAACGTTTCATGTCTGATAAGGATCCTCACTCATCTTGTGCTAACTGTGATGTTAAACCTATTTGTTTCCCCGACTCGCGTTGCCTTCTGTGTAGAGATTTAGACGATGAAACGTGGTCAAAATTATGTGAGATGCGTGGCAAGAAACGTAAAGAATCTAATACTCCCGTTTCTCCCGTTGTTACCTTGGATAATGAGCAATCCCTACCTTCTCAAATTCCTCCTTCGGGCACGGTCGCTGATTCTTCCAATCAAACACTCGATCTCACGGCTTTTCTCTCATCTTTTAAGCAAGACATGTTTAACACCCTCCAATCTTCTCTCAAGGATATGGATCGGCGCAATAACGAAAAAATTTCCAATCTTAAGAAATCTTTCAAGTCCCTATCTCACTCAAGTTCAGTTAAAGATGATTCCTCTCGCAAGTCCTCTTCTAACTCTGATGCCAAACGGGGCAAAGTTAAGTCTAAGCGGGTCGCCGACTCTTTGAGTGATGGGTCGGGTGTCACGGCGGGTGATACGGCTAAAAGGCAATGTTTACCTTCTAAGGGCTTGCCGGTGTTAGCGGGTCGTGGTGACCCCGTAAAATCTCTCCCCCTTCCTGGCGGCTCATCTGTCACAGGTCGGGATGAGGTTCACGTTGTTGACGCCGTCAACCTGTTCCCTCCCACCCATGGGTTGGTTCAGGCCGGGTCACTCGTGCAGAACGGCAAGTCCGTTAATGGCTCTAGTGCCACGGTGACCAGGTCCAACCAGGACACCGTTGACACGGCCGGCACGGGTGATTTGGCCCTAGACCAGCTGCCGACTCGGCTTACCCCGGGCGGCACGGACCACTTGATTGATCCGACAGCCGTTGGAACGTGGTATCGACATTGGGTCTGTTATCAGACAATCGCATTCGTTTTTTGTGTGAATATTTTGTGTTTTTGTGTGACTTGAACATTTTTTTTTCTGTGACTGTCGGCGTTTGTGAAGTAACTGTGTTTCCATCATGTCCCAACGTAAAACCGGCTGACTTTGTGGATACGTCTAACCCGCCGATAATTCCGATTATCACCGATACGGAGACAGACAACAAGCTTTCAGCGGATGTAAAACTGGATTCCCATGAAGGCATTTTGATTATTCCGGACTTAGTCCCTGAGTGGTCCTTCGTGGACAAGATTGACTTTTTGTACAAACGCTTCCTACTTCGCTCGAGCAGGAGGAGGTACAGCCCATACCAGAGGAACTCGGTTCCACGGGAAATTTGCCGCCTAAGAGGGCACCCAAACGGACTCTTCCTCATTCAACAGTTGTAAAGGCAGCGTTGGACTCCGTTAACTCAAACTTAACCAAGGCTAAGGACGCTTCCTCTCTGCCTAGAATGGCTCTTAAGCAAGCTTATGTCATCCATGACCGTGCCTTCCCCGCTTCGGCGCCAGACATCGACCGGGATTTTTCACGGCTGAACTCCAGGCCCCTGTTACGATCCCAGGGTGACAAGATTTCCTTATCCCGTAAGGACATCAAGGAGATTGATCTAACGGCAAGGAACTCGGTGGACATTTTGTCTTATATTAACTGGTTTGCGGCGGGAGTCCGTCAGCTTCTTCCCCCCACCTTCCAGGACTACAAGGGTATCAAGCCGCAAACTCTTACAGTTATGAACGCGGAGGAGGTTGCTCTCGCCCATTCGTTTCTTGACGTAATCTATCACGCCGTTGGAGATGCTACTCAGGCACAGATTGCCACCGTTGGACGGTTAACGGCTATAGAAAGAACACAACTGCTTGGATCAGTCAGGAATCTCCCTCAAGATTCGAAGGAGGATCTCTTCCAACAGCCGGTTAACTCCGAATCGATTTTCAACGGTCAATGCTCACAAGCCATTGCTACCCAGGACGCTCAGTCCAACAGGATGCTCAACCAGCAACTTGCGGCGGCTCTCCTAGCCCAGACTAGGCAACGTAACTCTTTCAGAGGAGGAAATGTCACTAACAAGAGAGGCTCCTTTCCTTCACCCCGACCCCCCCTCCACCGTTCAGCTTTCGACCGAGCCAACCCTCAGTTCAGGAAGTCTCGTCCCAACGACTCTCAGAATGGTACCCCCAGAGATTCCCGGGATTCCCAGCCCAGAGGGAATTTTCGTGCCAGAGGAGGTCGCGGAGCCAGAGGCTCGTACGGTCGCCGTTGACTCGGTTCCCAACACTACTCCAAAACCTTACGATCTCGCTATGCCCATGGACTTCGATTTGGACTTCGATTTTGTGACACCAGTCGTTCCCTCGCCTGTCGGGGGACGTCTGCAACAGTATTCTCGGAACTGGACACAGATCACCCAAGACAACTGGATTCGCTCCGTAGTCACCGACGGGTATCAGTTACAATTCCAGACGCGGCCACCCCTAGCTTCTCACCCGATAGGAAAAAGATTCACCTTACAGGAGGCCCGTCTGGAGGCAGCTCTACTTGCAGTAGACCAGTTATTGCTGAAGGAGGCAATTACCGAGCTTCCCCCTCACGATCTCTCTCGGGGGTTTTACTCTCCAGTGTTTTTAGTCCCCAAGCGGGACTCGGGAGAGATGAGAATGATCATAGACCTAAAGATTCTCAACAAGGACTTCTTGTGCAGCCCGCCCAAGTTTACCATGGAATCACTAAAAAATGTCAGGAAACTAGTGCTACCCAACAGCCAATTTGTCAGCCTAGACCTCAAGGATGCCTATCTCCACGTCCCATTCCATCCTCACTCGCGGAAGTATCTCAGGTTCGGAATCAACGGAAGAAGGTTTCAATTCCGCGTTCTTCCTTTCGGCGTTTCCATAGCCCCATGGCTTTTTACGATGGTGATGAAACCAGTGCTTCATTTCCTCCATCTAAGGAACATCGCTATTCACGGATACTTAGACGATTTTCTGGCAAGACATACGTCCACAGCTCTTCTTATCAAACAAAGAGACTTTGTAATCCATGTGTTCACCCATCTAGGTTGGTTAGTGCACCCAGACAAGTCGGAACTTACACCTACTTCCAGGATCAAGTTTCTAGGAGCGATTCTGGATGCGAGGAGTTACCATATCTTTCCAGTGGAGGACCGATGGCGACTAACTCAGAATCTTATAATTTCCCTTCTGGACTCACGAACAGCTTCATTAAGGAAATGGATGTCTCTGCTGGGGTTTCTAACTTCAATCCAATCGTTCACCTTCAGAGGCAGGTTGAATCTTCGCCACACTCAAGTTTGGATAAATGCCAACAGAGTTCTAGACTTGGATTCCGTGATAGTTTGTCCTCCCCACGTTTGTCAAGAGCTACAATGGTGGACTCGGGAATTCAATGTGCTCTCGGGGACTCGTATGACGGATCCTCCCCCCAAGTTCACGATCTTCACAGACGCCTCCTGCGAGGGATGGGGAGCGCACCTGGACAGATATCAAGCACAGGGGACATGGTCAACTCAGGAGACCTCACTACACATAAACGCTCTGGAGTTGCTAGCGGTAATCAAGGCAGTCAGTATCTGGTGGCGCCCCCTCTACAAGGCGAGCGTCATGATCGCTACGGACAATGCTACGGTGGTGTCCTACATAAACAAACAAGGCGGAACAAGATCAACAAGTCTCATGGAGTTAACTCGCCGTCTGTTTGCCATGGTGGATCAGTTCAAGATAGTTCTCAGAGCAAGACACATTCCGGGAAGACTGAATGTTCTCGCGGACTCCTTGTCCAGGAAAGGCCAAGTAATTCCAACGGAATGGACTCTCCACAGGGAAGCCTTCCAGCTATTGATCGACAGATGGGAGTATCCATCAATAGACTTGTTTGCCACAGCTCAGAACTTTCGCATTCCCACCTACGTGAGTCCCATCCCAGACCCTCAAGCCTGGGCAGTAGACGCGTTATCGATATCGTGGGAAGGCATGATAGCCTACGCGTTTCCTCCGATCAAGATTATCCCAGACGTTCTAGCAAAGATCGCAATTCAGGATTGTGTAGTGTATCTGGTAGCTCCAGCTTGGCCAACCAGGACGTGGTTTCCAAACCTAATAGATCTGTTGACGGACGTTCCCCTCCAGCTACCTCACTGGACAGATCTCCTCACTCAACCACTCTCGAAGAGAACTCACGGCAATATCACCACGTTGAATCTGCACGTTTGGAGGCTATCGAGCAATCCCTTAAGAAGCAAGGGTTTGGCCATGAATCATCAAGAGCTATTGTCCAGTCTATCAGGCCATCTACTTCCAGACTCTACGATGCCAAGTGGAGAATCTTCACTTCTTGGAGAGAGCGGAACGATCTTTTAGCTCATGACATTACGATCCCTATGATCGCCGATTTTTTACTTTTTCTGAGGAAAAGCAAGAAACTGAAACATGGGACCATTGAGGGATACAAGTCAGCTATTGCTTCCGTTTGTGATCTGCAAGGACTTTCGATAGGCACAGACCAATCTCTGCATAGACTTCTCAGATCGTTTCAGATAAAGGACATGACATCTCCATCTATCTTCCCGAAGTGGGATCTCTGTTTAGTACTTCAGTCGCTCTTGAAAGCTCCTTATGAACCTCTTAACTCTACTTCACTGAAATTCCTATCCTTCAAGACCGCTTTTTTGCTTGCCTTCGCTTCGGCGGCTAGGGTGTCAGAGTTACACGCTATCGACAATGGATCTGTTAGATTTTCGGACGGTTATAAGGACGTTACTTGCAGAGCTCTACCCGAATTTTTAGCAAAAAATCAATCTGCGGCCTCAGGGCCTCTAGGAGCAAGGACTTACAGAATTCCAGCGTTACCGTCTTCGAATTCTCGTTCAGACAGAGAAAGACTCTTGTGTCCTGTAAGAGCGCTGAGATGGTATCTCGAGAGAACAGCACCATTCAGACGCAAGAGAAGGAGGTTATTTCTTTCCTGCAAAACTGCGATGGACTCAGAAATTTCCAAAAATACTATATCTTCGTGGTTAAGGAAAACTATATCTCTAGCTTATCAAAACACAGACCAAGATACAGTAAACATGAAATTCTCGCCTCACGAGATCAGAGCGTTAGCTTCATCGGTTTCAGCATGGAAATCAGTCTCCATCCAGGATCTTGTTTCGACTTGCCAGTGGAAGGGCACGAATACTTTCATCTCCTCATACTTACGGGATATTGCACCTTCGCTGGATGGAATTGCTCAGTTGGGTCCGCTGGTGGCGGCTCAACGAATCTCCACAGCTTAACCCTTCTTGGAGGAAAAGAAGGGGGGGGGTCGGGGTCGTCGAGGGAAAAGTTCGACGAGGACTCCTCTACCAAGTTCACCATTCTCCTAAGAAGGTGAGGCCAAACTATGACTTGTGTTATGGTGATGGTTTCGGAAGAAGGTTTAATGTTGTTATTCGTTTAGCACTTGTTGTGGACTGGTATATCCACCTAAACTCTATCACAACTAATGACTATCTGACTATGATGTTCGTTGCATATTTAAGGGAATAATTTGACCGGAAGTGACGTCATAAGAACCGGAAGTGACGTCATAATATGTATAAATAAAGTCAAATGAAAGATTACATCATAGTCAGACGAGGGAAAACTAACATATTAACCAAGTGGTATGCCTGTGAGATATAACATATTGTTCAGTTGAAAGGTTGAATAAATTGAAGGGAAAGAGCATGAAGAAATGGTTCTGTTATTGTTTGATTCACTTATCTACGAAATAGTAAAAGAAGTGATATTCAAGTAAAGAACATATCATGTAATGTTAATCTAATAAGTATAATTATTGGCGTCTAATGTTAAGTAAACATCCCCTGGATACCCGCCACCATTATGTGGAATTCGGGCAAAGGTTATTCCAGAGGTTAATTTACGCCAATAATTAGCAAACAATTACATGTATTGTTAGTAATTATTAGTAAACTTACCTCTGGAATAAGCGGTGAACACCCGCCCAGAGTAAACTAATTCCTCCCCGCACTTGTTCCAGGTGATGTTCAGCTGGAAGAGAATATGAGGCTGTCAGACCACATGCGGGCAAAGGGAGCTAACTCCAGGGAAGAGGAGGAGAGAGGCATACCACTAATGGTAATTATGACTTAGTTTTTTCTCTATATTTTATCTAGACTTCTGCAGGTACGTTCAGAGAACGAAGAGAGAGGGCAAAGGTTATTCCAGAGGTAAGTTTACTAATAATTACTAACAATACATGTAATTGTTTGCTAATACAGTTAACGGATGGAGTCTGTTGTGGATCCAGAGTAAAGTAGAGGATCCTTGGAAAATTTACTCTTAATTATCAAGATGACCTTTAGTTGTAGTGTATTGAATACAAAAATAGTTATAATATATGTATCTTAAAAGCAAAGCAATTAAACTTTTTGGAAAAGTTGGAAATTATGGAAAGTTTTTTTCTGGATTATCAAAGATGCCATCAGGTAGAATAACAAAAAATTAGATTATGAAATATTACCTTAAAAACAAAGTAATTTTCACATTTTTTGAAAATTTTATATTTTAAATTTGTCACTGATAATTTAGGTTAATGCTAAATGAATTATTTTGATGGTGTCAAAAATCTCATTACACAAATAAATCATCCACATTCAGAGATTTATTATAAAGATTCACATAAAGTCCATTGGCGGCCATTTTGTGTGAACACCTTTAAATCATTTTGTGTAAGAAAATCACATGGCTGCATGAACTTTACATTATATAATTTATTTATTACCGATTCATTAAGCTTAACATTGTCTTCCAAATGAAACCATTTATTTTAATTTTCATGACCTTCTATTCCCCCAAAAACGTGCTATTGGCCCTTTACTTTTTTAAAACAAGTTAAATTTATTTTGATTTATTTTCAGGGAGGAGACCTGGTCAATATATTCTGTACTGACGATGCAGCTACACCTATTAAAACATACAGCCCAGAGATGATTGTTCTCCCATACCTGTGAGTTCTTTCAACAACAATTATGGAATATTGTGATTTTGTTGAGGGCAAAATGAGAGTTTTCTAATGACATTGAATAGACTCTCCTTTGATTCAATACAATAAGGAGGTCACAAATACCTGATTAAATATAGGCCTTTATTTGGACGCTATTCTTAGGCCAAGTTACTGGTAATAGGATGGATCTGTCAGGTATATTTTGCATGGAATAAGGTTGGAAAATGGTCTCTCAACGACTTTTGCTCTCTATGGTACTAAAGATGACCTAAACGTTTAAGATCTCCACTCTTTCACTTCACAAAAATTAAGGATTTATTTAGATGACTTTCTACTCAAGACAGTATTTAAATGAGATGTTTGCATCTTATGTCTATTTCAGCAATGAACCTGACGCTGTGTCTAACATATCTGCAGTGTTCCCTCGTCTACACACTCTGGTTATTGGACCTGGATTGGGCCGAGATTCAAATATCCTTCAGAACACTGCTGTAAGCTTATTTATGTAATTGCTTCAAAAATTAATTTTCAAACTTCTGTTTAAACTTTAAAATCAGCATCAAGGTGTTTTATAATAATTATTTGAAAATCATTTCCAAAAGGAAAGGTTCATAAACAAGCAAGGGCTTATCTTGATAAATAGGGCTGAGTATAGCACAAAATTTTGTATTGCAATATATTGCGATATACAGCCCATGAATTGCAATAATATTCAATATATTGCATGAACCTTACAATCAACTATTTATACTTTTTAAGCAATCTTAAACATAGTAAATTTGATAAAATGCATTACAGACCATCAACTCAAAAAAATAAAATTTATAAAGTTAATGTTAATGGCATGTATATAAAAAAATATCTTAATAATATGTCATTTTTGAAACAGCTCAACACATATTCCTGAATACAAGAAATTTTATTACAAGTTAGGCATGTCACTGTGCCTCAAAATGATGTATTTGAATAAATTTGACTTGATATATTAATTGGATTGATCACATTTCAATATATTGCTCAATGAATATAATATTGCAATAATTGTATTGCACAATCTGTGTTGCAATATATTGGTATTGGGATAATATTGCACATTTTTGACATTTCTTGGCAATTTTTCAAAACATGGAAATTGAAGATTAAGATAGGTTTTTCTTATCGTATAAGTTGTATTAAAAGACACTTTTATATATATGTTCTTTAGGATTGTTTTGCAATTGGTATATGTCTTATCTTTAATTTGAATTTATTTTGTTTTTGTTGAGAAATTGTTCTTTTAAGATATGATCATATTTTTCAGGGTATAATAGAAGAAGCGAAGAAGCAAAACATGCCTTTTGTTGTTGATGCCGTAAGTGAAATATACCTTATTACTGTCATATTAGATGAAAATTTATTGAAATCTACAAATGTTTTAAATCCTTTATTTGGCTGAGAAATGACTGTTTTTTTATGATTTGTTAATGATATTATTAATTTGAGAAAAAAAAACTATTTTGAAAATTTTTGCTCAATTCAAACATTATCCGTCTTACCTGAAAATAAATCTGATTTTTTAAGCCATTCATTTTTTCTTTTCCTAAAACATTTCTAAAATCTGCCTTTTCCACCTTTCTTTCATTCTAACTTGTTATATCCATGAAACAAGAGAAATTTTTTCAATAAGATCCTCTTCGGCTAAGATAGCTTATATGTTTACAGAACATGTTAATTGTTAAATGATTGTTTAATTGTCACATTTTATTTCCAGGATGGTCTGTTTTTGGTCACTGAAAATCCAGATGTTGTTAGAAATTATCCAAAGGCTATTCTCACCCCAAATAAGGTTGAATTTAAAAGGATTTATGAGAAAATGGTAAGTTAAAATTGTATCACATGATGGTAAATGGTTATTTTACGAATGCTTCTTTTACCCTGTGCTGGCATTTGTCCTTTGTTTGCAAGTAAATTAGACCATTGCATCTTTTTCATTTCAACAACATGAAAAATAAAAGATTATTTTATGAATGCTTCAATCATGTGGCTCATGCTGAAATTTGTTTTTGTAAGTGAAATTGATCATGAATGCATTCAGATATATAATATTATATTTGGCATTAAATTATCATCTTCCGAATGATTTGAATCTTCAAAATCAGTTTAAGATTATTCATTTTCTCAAATATAAAATTGAAAATGATAATTTAATGTGAAAGCAGTTGATTCAAAGGAGGATGACTTATCTCCCTTACACCACTGTGTGAGTGGCATTCTCTTAACTGTAAGGTTATAAAATACAATTCCAGAAGTTGTACTTTATTCCCTGACACCAGGGGTATATATACTGTTATTTTATTATTCAGAATGTTTTTGCTTATAATACAATGGATAAATGGATAAGATAACTTAATCAAACTAGTGCAAATACAGATTACCGTATATGACCGGGTATAAGCCGACCCCGCATATAAACCGACCCCCTTTCTCAACCCCCCAAATTCCAGTCAAAACCTAGTATCTCGTGTATAGACCGACCCCCCTCTTCGCAGATCTATTTTGCTGACAGTAAGTCGATATGATGCCCGTTGCATTGAAACTAAAAGCTCATGAATCATCAAATGACACGTTAAATTTAAGACGTATATTATTTTAAAAAACTATAAAAGAAATTATAAGTGTTCACTTACGGTGTTTGTTGTTTGTTTTAATCATATAACATATTATTCTCGGCAAATTGTTAACGAACGACAGTCAACAACCTTTCACGAGTGTATCTTTGACAAAGATTTGATTGAATTTCGATCAGATATGATTGATAAGTTTGCAAATATGTCTTAATAATACTTTAAAATGGACAACAAGCCTTTTGAAGTGATAACTCTTGATAATATTTGAAAAACCGGGTTTCAATTGCCGATCGTGGATGCGAGTGAAGCCACATCGATCTGCCGAAATCTAACAGCGTGAAGGTTTCTTGAATATTTCATATTAATATATCTTTATATAATTTTCATCTTCTCTTTGTATATTTTCATTAAAAACAACAACACAACTAAAGTATTTTTATTTTACAAGTTCAATATAGAAATGACCTCGATGATTGTGCATGTTGCTTCCTGTGTAAACATCGACTCGCTGGGCTGACGATACTCGTGCTTGGTCTCTTGATTTTTTTCATCTGCATCATATAACTCAGGTATAGACCGACCCCCCTCTCTGACCCCCTAATTTCTGGTGTCAAATTCTCGGCTTTTACCCGGTCATATACGGTAATTCTTAATCACAAACAGTAGTTATTACAAGTTAAGTGAATGATAGAAATAGTAGTTTTCATATTTTAAATTTATGTAAACTGGAATGAACTGATGATATGAAAAAATAATGATCTTTTCCCAGTCTTTTTTTTCTCTCTAACTTCAAAAAAATATTTTGAGGAGTAAATGAGGGGACAAGCCAACTGATATTTCTATGTTTATAAAGCTGCATAAACGTTTCTTGAAAAAGTATTTCATACACTGTTCACCAGCTGAAATAATTTTTCCAAAAGGGTCAATCATGTACATATAGACAATGTACTTAATCAACTGAATTGTGAAGCATTTACGTCATACCCCATTTGTAAGAAAAATGTGCCCATAAAGCTTTAAAGGAGCAGTAGCACGTTTTTAAGTGGAATATAAGGTGTTATTATGTGAGCGTAATTTTCCGGCAATCCGATTGGTCGAGAACCGGTCACGTGATAGTCGACAGAAAGTGATATTGACTTGACCCCCGTGACCCCGAGTCCGACCAAAAGTGATATTGACTTGAGTTACTGAAAAAAATAGAGCCGATGACGTCAACCCGTTGTTTCATGACGTCATGCTATTGTTATCATGACGTCTTTGACCCGTCCTTGCCAACAATCGAGGCGAAATGCCGCTCGATCATACCTGTAGTTTTCTATTATCTTTTCGTTTTTTGACCGAGACATAATAAAACAATTATGGACTGGTGAATTCGGTCAATACCTGTTTTTATAGACCCGAGGAAAACAATATCGACCTCGGACTTCGTCCTCGGTCAATATTGTTTTCATCGGGTCTATAAAAACAAGTATTGACCTCATCACCAGTCTATAATTGTATAATGTCAGGAAAATGAAAATTAATGGTTCCAATTGAAAGACAATGTATTTAAACTAAATGGAGCAGTAATTGATCAAAAATAATGTAAATTTTAGCCATGCGATACCTTTTTCTTACACAAAATGAATTAAAGGTGTTAACAAAAAATGGCCGCCAATGGATTTTATATGATTCTTCATACTTAAAATTTGTCCTCTGACTATGGCTGATTGGCTTGTGTAAATAGATTTATGACACTATCAACATAATACATTTAGCATTAACGTACAATTATCAGTGAAAATTTTAAGATATAAAATTATCAAAAAACATACTACTGCCTCTTTAAATGAAAAATTACAGAGTTTTATAACCTCCTTCACTAGATCTTCAAGATCCAAATGCATGAATATCAGTGCTTGGTCAGTGCAAATGAATATGTGACCATAAATTTGTACATCTTTATGATGATTAAAGATGTTTTCGAGTGATATCACATCACATTTTATATCCGATGAACTTTCAAAGGTTTTCTCCGATTCTTAAATCTCAGCTTTATGTTATCAAAGATTTCCTCCGTTTCCGAGTTTTAAACCCATTTTCCAATAAAACTCTGAAAGTGATTCACTTCTTTTTTACCTTTTATTAGTTAAATGCAAAATGTGAACTAAATTGTTTTTAAGTGCGTAAATGAAATGGATATGTTATGTTTAAGTTCAGATTTAATGAGATAATTCACTGGTCTCACCGCTTTATGACAGAAAACATCCAATTACATTTTATTTTTCATCAAAATGATACAGTGCCAGAAAATTAAACGACCTTTTTAGAAACAACCGTTTTGTTTAATTTGTATAAAGTTTTTTTTATGTAAACTACCGTACTTTAACAAATACAAACTTTTTAGCTCATCAGGCTTATGCAGGACATGGTGTCCGGCGTCCGTCTGCCACCCTTCCGTAAACTTTATGCATTTTCGTCCTCTTCTGTGTGTGGACCATAAATATCCACATTTATTATTATTTATGTTGAAAATGTGGATTATAAATTGAAGACCTGGTTTCTCCCTGTGAGTGGTCACACAATACACACATCCTAATAGTCATTTTCACTTATTATCGATAATAACTAGCTCTAGAAAGCTGAAATTTTGGTTTCTGTCCTCAAATGAACTGTAAATTTGTTGATCTGGGGACTACTGAAAACGTTTTTAGTCAAGAATACAATTCTTCTCAATAACTACTAGCTTTGTTTAAGAATTCATTATTAAAACTTGTCTCTTGAGATCAATAACTCTAAGTTGAAAGGACTTCATAATAACTACTAGCATCTAAAATGCAACAAGTTGGCTAATCATTATTATTTCTAAATATGTGATTATGAAACCTTGTATTAACTATTTCAGGCAGTAAGTAATAACTTATAAACAAAATAGATCTATAAAATAAATCTAAACTAATGTCCAAAAGAAACGATACCAAGTTTTCAACGTCCTCCGAAACAAAACTCTATTACCTGACAGAGTCGAATTTAAGTGTGCCTAACAGGCATATGTCTTGTAAAGAAGTATGCACATTTTCATTCTTCATGAAAAGATACTTTTGATTTTGTGTCTCTTCAAACGCACATGGGGTGCATAAATCGAAATTTCAAGTTGTTTTATGCACAGAACTTTTGTCATTTCACTATAAAATTGATAAAGTATTGAATTTAGGTAAGAATACAATCTTGTTGATACAATGCACTTTATTTGACATAAATTTGATGACACGTCATTGCACTAGAATGTTTTAAAACAAGCGAAAGTGTCCAATTTCCCTCTGCTATCTCGCCTTGTTAAGGAGATCCCAGATCGATGATTTTTTTAAATACATGTTTCTCGCAAATATGAAAAGATAATGTTTCAAAATTTTGCATAGAAGTAAGTTGACTACTGAAGAAATGTTTTAGTCTTATCAATCTGCAATGGATTGAGTTATTGTGCGATTTGTATGGTATCGTTTCTTTTGGACACTAGTTTATATGGGATGTAAAATTGTTCCTTGAATACATGAACACACATCTGTCATTCCACACTGATAGCAGCTTTAATAGAAGTATGTAACATCTTCAAGAGATAAGGCCTCTCTATCTTTTAATTGAGGGGTGCAGGGTTCACCCTCAGGACAAATTTTATCCTAAATTTAACCCTCATCAGCTATGACAGAATTTGAAATGTTGTTCTCAATCTGGGTGGGCTGACAGCTGATAAAAAAAAATCTTGTATCTCATTTCTTCTGATGATGGTGTCGTAGGTGTGGCTGTGACATCTCCATAACCGAATCTCTTTTTGCTTTAGGACATTTTGTTACGGAGTTTTTGAGTAATGATACTTGTGAGGGAGGCTCAGAATTGAAATATTATCTTACCATAGATTATATTATATCTTGCTGCTGTGGTTTAAGCAACTGTGACAAAGGGTAATGACGCTGAGGAGGCGGCTCTGAATTTAAATACTAACTTACAAGAGAACACTGTTATATCTTGGCGCTGTGAATTTCGCAAAAGGGTACAGGTTATGGGCTAAAAGGAAAAGGACAACCTATTTGGGTGGGAAATTTTTATTTGCTTGGATTAGGTTTACTTGTCTATTGGTTAAACTATTGATTTAACACTTAGAAGAAGTCATGTCAGTGGTGGATTGAGATGGAGAGATTGTGTAGGAGGTTAAACCCCTTTTTACATTTGAAAAAAAAAATGCATAGAAAGGTTACTCCAAAATCTGACACTCCAGCATTTGACAGGTTTGACCTGCATGGCTTTGAGAATAGGAAGTCATTACCGGTATGTCTAAATATGATATCTCAATTAAATCAGGATGTTCCTTAGTTTATTTTGTTGAGTATACACAAAAACCTTCATTTAAGCATTGAGATAGAAGCTTCCCCCAGAAATGACAAAAATCAAATAAATATGGCCTCATCAAAAACACTACCCATACTAGACTCTAGATGTAAAATTACCGAAAAAGCTTATCTGTTTGACCAAAGAATTATATTTTCACAGATGGGGAAAGAACCAGATACTGACGATCCAGTCTCAAGTCTTAAAACCCTCTGTCAGAAAATGGGAAATATTACCATTGTTAAGAAGGGCGAGAATGATATAATTTCTGATGGAAATAATGGTGAGTATTCTTCAATTTTTAAAATTCCTGGAATTGACTCTGAGAATGAATTGACATTTGCCTGATGAGCTAATCATACTTATCATCTTATCCATGTTTTGTTACATAAGTCTGACACCAAGTGAAGGGATGATTCAGAGCTTGATGGATGTAACCACTATGACATGTATTATATTTGTTGTTTTCTTTGAAAAAGTCTGTCATGTGTTTTGTCTAGCAAATTGTTCTAAAGTTAGTATCAAGCTTTACGAAACTTAATACACAAGTCATCCATGTCCCTTATTGTGCCAAAAATTTGTGAAAAAGCCGTCTGAATTTGATCCACTTTAACAGGGACTCGATTAGAAATTCATATACTTCTCAAAGACAAACGGATATAAGATAAATGGGGCTAATAGGACTTTCAAGCTTGGCACAAGATGCAGGGATCACTTTGGACAGGGATTTTGGGATATTTACCTAATGATATATAAAGATATCCCATTATCAATACTAATCAACTATTATTTTGCTTCTCAAACATCCAATTGCTTCCTCTGAAAATAACATTATAGTCGGCCAAGGGAAGGTTTTTCTCCCTTTCATACTTTGAACCAGGGTGATCCCTGAAGATATGCTTTCAGTGTATTAGAATTACCAAATTTTGTTTAAAAAAAGTTAATTTTAATGTTTTTTTTACTTGGTAAAATATGTGTATTTGAAAGTCTGTAATCATAGTTATTGGGGATGCATGGTTATGCTGTTTAACCAATCCTCTTGTATTCATATGTTACTGTAGTTGAGATCTGAGATAATATGTTCATTTAAATGCAAATAGTCATCTTAGTATTTCCTGCCGTTATATCATTCTGATGACTGCTTCATTAAAGTGTAAAATACTGCTGTTGGCAAGGTGGTTAAATCCTCATTAATACCCACTAAGTCTTGGAGAATTGATGGTCGTGTTGCATGATGAGTAATATGATTACTGGCAGTAATATGATTACACCTCCCTGTCACTAATTACACTTTAAGTCTGTTCAAGCCCTTAAATTGATTAAAATTATAAACTAAATGTTAGAGCTCTTGCCAGCAAATTTGTTATGAGAATTCTTATCAATATGCATGCATTTGATGAAATTTGATTTTGGATATGAATTTTTTGTCACCAGTTCAAATCATATGCTAGTAGGCTTCACTGCAACAATGAGCGATCATGTTGTATCAGGCTTTCTACCTTTGATATCTTGCCTCTGCTATAGGAAAGAAATACCGGTAAGATGCATGATAATTGAAAATTTTCAAGATGTGCAATTTTACTGAAAGATTGGTCAAATCACATGCTTCAAGATGAGTGAAGTTTTTGCAAAAGTTAAAGGAATATGTTGTGAAATATGCTGCAAAATGAGAGAGATATGCTACAAGTTGTGAAAAATAATCACCAAAGTGACTGAAATATGCAGCAAGTTTGAGATAAAAAGAGATTATTACGAGGAAGTGTGTCATATGACTTACAAAACGAGTAAATTTTTGTTGTACCCGAGTGAGAGCGACTCTTTTATATGACACACTTCCGAGGGTAATGATTTCTTTATTAGTGATTTCATTCCATGTTACCATCTTAGAATTATCCAAGAAACGGGTCGCTTTCCTTGTGACGGCAGGAACAATGTTGTAATGACGTCACAAGCCAAAAATTACGGGAACTCGCACTACAACAATCGTTGCTAAGCAAAAGTGACAAGTGCACTAATGCTCATATTGAAAATATGTCACCACTTATTTTCATCCATATGGGTAATAATATGCTTGAAGATGAGAGAAATATGTTGCAAAATGAGTGAAATATGTTGCAAAATGAGCAAAATATGATGTGAATGATTGAAACATCCTGCAGGATGAGTAAAACATGCTTTAAATTGATATATTTCTTAATAGTGTATAATCCCAAATTTCTTATCACGAAAATAAAAATATACTTCTACGTCATATATGATCACTTTCCAAATTATCATAATGTTCTTCAGTTTATCTTCTTAATGATGAATGCCTGTCAGGGCAACAACAGTCTCATTTTACAAAACTACCTTATTGTTTATGACTTGGTATGATTTTCATGTAGAATATTTTTCTTGATCCACAATCTCATCAGGATTTTCATATCTCAATATCATTGCCATACAAAAATGTTTTGATAAAGCAATTTATGTGATTCAGCATACAATTTCAGCCTATTTTTGAGTGAAAATCAATTCAAATTTCAATTTATATGTATACACAAGAAAATCAATCTAACGTATCTTGAATAATATCTATAAAAGAATTGTTAAAAACCTTCCCATAAGACATGCTTCCTTTATCATAAATCCTTCTTTGTAATCAATTTCAGGAATGTTTTATCCAAAATCAATCGAAACCTGTAATTTTCTTGTAGCAGTTGTAAAATCACTTCCTCTGACCCGGCTGTAGGAGATTTATGACCAATTTGTCTTGCTTAAGTGATCGATGAGTGATTTGCGGAAAGAGCGCATGTACCAAATCAAAACTAACTAGCACAAGCCCTCTATTTAAGTCCTTTGGCATTTTTTTATACCCAAGTGCTTTGACAAATTCCAGGTTCATGTTTGAACAATGGTTCTTCCTCAAGGGATAATTTTCTGCCGACAGGGCGACAAATTTACAACATCGTAAATCAAATCTTGTCACTGCCGATACCAACGTACAAATTTTGACAAGAAGCGAATCAAACGCTCATCTTAGTTCCTCAAGATTACAAAGAAAAATCTCTGAATCCCATTTGCAAAATCTTTTATTAATCATACGGTCTGTCCTTCATTAATTGAACTCTCGGGTTGACTTTTGAGATACCTTTGGAGGTGGGATGGTCCTTTGTTAGAAGGTTAGCCAAGTGAAACAGTAATTTTTCTGCTACTGTTATTTTTTGTCTGTCTTCGTTAAAGCGTGAAGAAGGCGTAAGTGAAACTTGATCGGTCAAGAGGGTGTGAAACTAACTCAATTTTGATTAATAACTGTATTTTTGTTGGTTTTGAGGAGGGGGAATACCTACCTGGTTCACGCTGCAGGTGAGAATTGACGAGAAAAGGAGACACAAATTGATTTGTACTTGGTCGGGGAGGTGAAGAGGTCTCAACAAGCATCTCTTGAAAAGGACACGATGTTTCTGAAAACATATTTTTTATCAGGATTTTTACCACAAAAACTCCAATAACATACAAAATCTGTATTTTGTGAAGTTTATTTAACTTACTTATAAATTTGTATTTTGTGAAGTTTATTTAAGAGGATTTTCACAAAACTTTCCTGATAATCTTTGGTAATTAAAGGGACTGTCCTATCAGGTTTTTTTTGTGGAAACAAAATTCAAAGAACACGTACAGTTATGCATTTAATTCTTTGTCATATTGTTAAATCTTGAAAATGTTAACCTAAGATATTTGAAATTAAGTATGACATTATCATGGAATAATCATATATATATATATATGTATAAGCAGGGAAGTATTCTTGAATATTGTTAAAAAATATCCTGATAGGACTATCACTTTAAGCACAGCACTAGCATTTATACTAAAGGGAAGAAGTAAGTTTCAAACAGATATGTATAATAGTAACTTCAATCATTTGATAACTCCTACATTTTACTAAAAAAAGTTATCTTGCAATTGGTAACATTTATTTATTTAAGCGATATCAAGTTATTTACCTAAATAACATGTTACAACCTCTTAAAAAAACATACATATTGAACCATTTCCCATGACTTTAACCAAGGGTCCTCAACTCTGATTACTACCTGTATTTGTGAGGAGCCATTCACTGAATATGTACATGCATGAAATATCCACTACTGAAGGGGACACATTGTCTGGTCACTGAGGTTAAGAGGTTCCTCTTTACCTCGATCAAGGAAGAAATAAATCTTGAAAATGGGAAAAGAGATAACCTTGAAATAGATCTGATCACTCAGAATATTTTCATGTCTTGTAATTTTGAGGCTCTTTTCAAAATGTCTTAAAATACCCAAAATCTAACGTTGTTTGATGTTAGTTGACACTTAATGTTATGTCAGTGTATGGTCTAAGGCCTATCCATGTGGTGAGGTATTTTGGGTTTAATGATGTTTTCAAGAGTAAATCACTTATATCGCGGCTGCTAGTATTATTGCAGGAACAAAGACTGCAACACTATTGTGATTTTGCATTGCAGTGAAATCTGGGAGCATTGGCTGGAAAAACTAACCATGGGTGATACTATGCTGAAATTCAGTGTAGCATTGCACCCAAACCTTGCTGTGTGTAGAACAGTTTTCTACTGCAGAAAATCTTGTCGAGCCCGGCGGGATTCGAACCCCGGACCACTTGATTTGCCAAATGGGCTAACCACTGAGCTATCCTGCCCCCTATCTTTGTCTCAGAATGTCACCTGGTTACTTTTGGTCCAGGCTGGTATACATACAAGGTTTGGGTTTTTTTTCAATGTATAAAAAACCTTTTTTGGGCTGGCTACTCGTCAGGCTTGTTTCATACTCTGGTTATGTTTAGTTTACCTGGTTTAGAAGGATATTTTGTATATTGACATAGGTTGATAAATGAACAAATTATCTGCAGCTAATAGAAGGAAATTCTATATAATCTTTAAGCAACTTTCAATCCCAAATTATTCTTTGTGAAGAGTTTCGATTTCTGAAAATCGACTACTTTACCGGGTATTATACGAGTAGTTTGATACTATTATAATATATTATTATGATCCTGTCAGTCAAAGACCAAGATGTTCCATAGAAAATAAATGGCATTTTAGATAAAGAATATTGTACATTTCAAAAAACCTTTTATGGATAGGGATCTATCTCTGAAGAAAATTATTCACCTCTCACTGCATGTATTCATAAATGGAAGATATCCTTTGAAGAAGAATCAAAGATCGACATTAAATGTCTTTAAACACATGTTTAACAGCATGTTGACATTTCCCCATATTTCCCATAGGAGGAATTAACTATTTTGTGTCCCTCCCATGTCAAACTTTCAAAATGTTGAGATTGAACTCTTCAGGTCAAAGGTCAAAAGAGTAAAATTTTGAAATGTGAATTCAATTCAAGCCACAATTGTCCCCTTTTATCTCAGCAAGTTCTCACATAAGAATAACATTTCCGAAGTCGTAACTGAATTCCCCAGATGGTCCTTGACTTGACAAATCCTGATTTGATTAAAGTGCCACAAACCTGAGCCGTTTGATATTTCGTTGTCCTCAACTGTGGCTCCATGTTCCTGCATCAGAGAGGGCTGGATAGCACAGCGGTAAGAGCATTCAGCTTTCGGTTACGAGCTCCAGTGTTTGAATCCCGCCGGGGGCTCGGCAACTTTGTCTGCAGTAGAGAACTGTTCTACATGCAGTAAGGTTTAGGTGTATAATCAGTGTATAAAGTAGATTGGAAACCTAGCCTGTCCTGAAATATATGTGTCAATTCCTTAGGAGGAAATAAAGACAATTCTTGAAAAGTGACAAAAAATAGCCAATTTAAGGACTGGCGGACAGGCTATTTTCTAAACACTGGTGCAATGCTACACTGAATATCAGTACCATATCACCCATGTTTCCCTAGTTTCTGTTGATGCCTGCAGGTCTCACCATAACACTTAGCCACAATATTTGCAGGATTTTCTCTAATACTAGCAGCCTTGACATTATTGAAATACTCTTGAAAGCAGTGTTTAATCTCACATCGCCTCACCTAGCTTACTTGCATCAGATGGATCAGTTTAAACTTTAGGGTTATGAGACAATCACAAGATGTGTGTTTTTATTAGTAATAGATTATTTGCCACGTATTTTCACATGTTCAAGTCAGCCTCTTCAACTCCTGCATCTCCAAAGCTAAAAGTTTGTGGGGAGATACCTTGTACAAAAGGGATCAAAGTTCTGAAAACTTTTCATAATTGAACAATTTTGCATTTAACTAATTTTCCAATGTTGACCAACTCATACTTCCTTCATCAAAAAGATATGATTTCTGTTAAGTGGCCTTTCAGAATAATTTGTTACCAACTAATTTTACAGCGCCATTGTTCTGCAACAACAGAATTCAATTTCAAAGAAGGAACCCTTGTTCCTGATAATTGCCAGTGGATTGACACATATCTACATCATGGATGTTGAGCTCTTTCATTCTCTCCAGCATTGTTTGTGTAGGTCCCATCTCACCTATCTTCAAGTAGGAGACGAAACTCTTATTCACTTCTCTTAATGAGATTTGAATTGATTTCTGTAAATTAACCTACAAAATGGATTGACAGTTTACCCTTTAGGCTTTGGTTATTGTAGAACCAATATTCTCCAGTCATCAAACCCAAATGTTCTCTTCATTAATCAGTTATGATTCCTATAAAGTGGATGGTCCTATCTCACTTATCTTCAAGTACAAGACAAGACCGTTTTTGAATTGATTTCTATAAATTAACCTACAAAATGGTTTGACAAATTATCTTTTACCCCTTGGTTCTTGGAGAACCTGTTTTTCTCCAGTCATGAAACCCAAATGTTCTCTTCATTAATCAGTTATGATTCAAATAAAGTTGAAGTTCAGAGTGACTTCTTACCAACTAATTTAAAGCTCGATCATCAACAACAGTGTTGAATTTCAAAGAAAGAACCCCTTGTTCCTGATAATTGCCAGTGGATTGACACACATCTATATCATGGATGTCCCAGCTCTTTCATTCTCCCCAGCATTGTTTGTGTAGGTTCTATCTCACCTATCTTCAAGTAGGAGACGAAACCAGCCACTCAGAAAACATCCATCTCCTCTAAAACACTATCAAGTTCCCGCCTTCAGCCCTGTTTAGATTGGAAACAATTTCTCTTGTTTTCTGAATGAACCTACCGTAGTGTTCTAAAGATGGGATGAAAAAGTTGGAATTGTTTGTTGAAATTAAATTTTGCATCATCAATTTCGAAAATTTTGTTTTGTAGAAAATTAAAAAATAATTTGATTTTCTGTGATATTATTGTGTTATAAGGGTTAATGAGATTCCTTTATAATACAGTCTAGGTTTTTCATTTTAGATATCCTATCTGAATTCACAGTGAAGTTCAAAAGTTACAGTTCTTTTCGGGTATCCTGATTTAACAATTGTTAGTACAGGTGTAACTATACAGAGATACATTGGTCCACAATATATTGTACCATTTTGAAAGATGCATATTGTGATACATAACTTATTAATGAATGTAGATGCTGAGAAAGAGATTAAAAATATATTTTTAATGCACACAACTTGAAAATACATGTAATACATGATAGCGGTACACCCTAAGGGTGTCTTTGAAGTAATTATATTGGATCAAAGAATATGTGATCACAGGAAATTGAACTTAATTACTAGATAATATGGTAAACTTGTGTACCTATTGTATTATACTGATAACCATGATTCATAAAATTTACTACTTTTGGAACTCTCTTGAGAAGGGTGCACCAACACTACCCCCTCCCTTCCCCAACCCCCTCAGGATCTGCCAATGGTTATTCAGAATATTTATTTGCATGGAATTGTCAGTAAGTAAACCTAGCCTCAATAATACCCGCTTCACTCCAATATTGAGTCTAGCAAGATGTAGAAGCCGACCAATGACCCAACGTTATGTGTGAATTGCGACTTGGTAAGACGATCCCTGATAAGTCAATTTGATAGATCAGCTGACATGACATGTTACTGAACCTTGCTAGAGTCAATATCAGAGTGAAGCAGGTTTTATTGAGGCTAGGTTTACTAAGACTGATGGAATTTAATCATGCTACTTAATATATTGTTACTCATAATTTCATTTTGATGTAAAATTGGTAACGTAATTCAGGATGAACAAGCTATATATATTTATGTTTCCTGCATCAGATATAGTTTATCAGTTTGACGGTGCTCAGCTGAAGCACTTTATTCATGTTATGTAATGATTTTCTATCAAATTTTATATTGCTGTAGCATTCATTGAAAATACAAAAGCATATGTATGTGCTTTTTTAGCTCACCTTTACAAAGTAAATGTGAGCTTATGTCATGGCGCTTCGTCCGTCGTCCGTCTGTCTGTCCGTCCGTCCGTCCGTCCGTCTGTCCGTCCGTCCGTCCGTCCGTCCGTCCGTCCGTCCGTCCGTAAACTTTCAGGAAAAAGACTACTCCTCCTAAACGAATCCAGATATCATTCTGAAATTGTAGTATGTTATACCCATGGTGATTCCTCACAGAAAGGTAGACGTTTCAGTTTTGAGAATCCAAGATGGCCGCCATGGCAGCCATATTGAATTTTCAATTAGATTTCAGGAAAAAGACTACTCCTCCTAAACGAATCCAGATATCATTCTGAAATTGTAGTATGTTATATCCATGGTGAATCCTCACAGAAAGGTAGACGTTTCAGTTTTGAGAATCCAAGATGGCCGCCATGGCAGCCATATTGAATTTTCAATTAGATTTCACGAAAAAAACTACTTCTCCTTAACGAATGCAGATATCATTCTGAAATTGTAGTATGTTATACCCATGGTGATTCCTCACAGAAAGGTAGACGTTTCAGTTTTGAGAATCCAAGATGGCCGCTATGGCAGCCATATTGAATTTTCAATTAGATTTCATGAAAATGACTACTTCTCCTAAACCAATCTAGATATCATTTTCATATTGTAGTATGTTATACCTATAGTGATTCCTCACAGAAAGGTAGACGTTTCAGTTTTGAGAATCCAAGATGGCCGCTATGGCAGCCATATTGAATTTTCAATTAGATTTCATGAAAATGACTACTTCTCCTAAACCAATCTAGATATCATTTTCATATTGTAGTATGTTATACCTATAGTGATTCCTCACAGAAAGGTAGACGTTTCAGTTTTGAGAATCCAAGATGGCCGCTATGGCAGCCATATTGAATTTTCAATTAGATTTCATGAAAATGACTACTTCTCCTAAACCAATCTAGATATCATTTTCATATTGTAGTATGTTATACCTATAGTGATTCCTCCCACAAAGGTAGACGTTTCAGTTTTGAGAATCCAAGATGGCCTCGATAGCAGCCATATTGACTTTTCAGCTGCAGATGACACATCATTATTACTCAATTTTAAGCTTTCATCAAGTGATCACTCGCACTATATAAATTCTCTAATTTGAACTTACTAATCATAATATTATCTTGAATATGGAATATTTAAGATTGTCATGCAAGTTGTTCTATATTTTTAATTGTTTCTTAAACATTAAGATGAAAGACAAACATAATTAATTAATTTGTTTAAAATATTTATGGCAACTAGCTGCAAAAACCCAATGACATTAAACATCATGTTGAATTTTAAACAATGGTATCTCCCTTATATTCCTTTAAATACCACACAAAAGGGGTCAACCAGAGTTCAGATATTCCTGTTGCGTCCATTTTGCTTTTCTAATACACATCCCAATACAGGATGCTAGCATCACAGTCTCAGCTGCTAGTCTGTTGCATAATCAACCTGACCCAATTGATATGGTAGAGCGTTATGCTATATGGCCATGTGTATGCAATAAGAGTTATGGAAATTAGACTTGTATTCTCATGACAGTGATATGTTCTTTCTAAGAATAACAACTTACACAAAACTTGTCAACAATAAGCTTTGTGTTTAGCAATCTACATGATAAGTTGATGTGGAAAGAGTTATTTTGCATCAGGTTCCAGTACCTGTGTTTTACTCATATTTGTACCATTTCTATATCTAACAGAAGTTCTTCTTGACACAAAATCAATTTAGGACATAAGCTAACTATATTTTGTGAAATTATATATATTTTTCACAACAATTCATGTTCTCTCTCGTCAAGTCTTTTAATACCACACATAAGGGCTTAGCCAGAGTTCAGGTTTACATGCTCAGCACACTAGGATGCTTCTCCAAAGATACGTACACAAAGCCAAATACACAAATTGCTACACTCTCCTTAAGGATCTGGGGCTAGCAGCCCTGCCTGCTTGTATATTGCATAGTAATCCTGACCTAATTGATAAATAGAACATAATGGACTTTATGGAAAGTATATAATCTGTCTTTATGAAAAGTATACTTGTATTCTATTAATAGTAATACTTTTTACAAATAAAAATTTGATAAAAAAAAATGATAAAAGTTGTTCACTCCATCAGTGGGTTACATAATTCCTGACACTTCATATATGGCAAATAACATAGCCAGTGAGGGATAAATATACATTTTTTGATCATTTATATCTGATTACGGTCTGAACAATGATTATCTAGATAATCATAATGATCATTCAATTCAAACAAATCCTTTTCAAAAGCATTTAAAATGATTAAATTTGTTCACTCCCAACACTAACTGTTAGGTTTTTTACTCCTTTGTTCCCATACAATTAATTTATTCCAAATTGAAAATTTTGGTTAATGAATAACAAATTATCTTTTATTTTGTTTGTCATGCTAATAAAAGATATCATTTAATATTCATCTTCAAAACTAATTGAACAGCTGTCTGAACAATTCTTTTTTTACAAAGTCTTTCTCACCAATTCTCTCTGTTAGTTAAGATACTTCAATAAACATATTACTGAGTTGACCTCCAGATTATTTCCATTGCAAACCTCTCTTCTACACCCACCCCTTCTAACCCCCCTTTCCCTCCTCCCCTATTTTCTCCTGTCCATCCATTACAAACCTCTCTTCTATCCCACATTCCTTCTATTCCCCCCCCCCCCCCCCCCCCTCCTATCCTTCCAGCCCCTCTCCTGCAACTCTCGTATTGCATATTGAAATGAGGGGAGGACACTCACTATATGGAATAACAGTATCTTACATAAGAGGATAAGTTACATAAGCTACATGCAGGTGCAAGAGGTCATCATAGGTCATCATATCTAGTAATTAGCATAGACCCCCATGTTGCTAGCCTATTCTGACCAATCAGATTGCACTAACATATGTCAAGATTTAAGATATTCAGAAATCTTCAGTTAGAATTACATGAGACATTGACCTGGACAGTTTACTTTGGCAATTGGACTTATCATTAGCTGAATTTGTGATATGTGTCCGAGGGATATATTCCAAATGTTTATGTGCATCATCTTTTTAGTTCTTTGGAAGTTGAGAGTGTGACTAAATGAATACTCCTAAACCAATCAAGATATCATAATGAAATTAATACAGATGCCCACATAAAAGTAGCATTTTGAAGATTAAAAAGTCCAAGATTATCACCAATTCAGCCATAGATATACAAAAAAAGTTATACAAAAACCTACTGCTTGTTAACAAATCATGATTATATCATTCTTGTATTAATGTTTGTTCAAGCTCTAGTGGTTTCTAACAGAAAAATAGCATTTTAAAAGATAAAAAAATCATGATGGCAGCCATAATCAATTATCATATAAAAGATGGTTACACAATTAAACCATATAACCACATCATTCATTTTAAGGTGAGCTTCTGTACCCTCGGTACTTTTATATTTGCTGTGTTCTATCACATTGTCAATGAAAGTTCTTGAAATCTTATAAGGAGAACATAGTTGGCATGCACTCCATAAAACTGTCACTATCTAAATAAATTTAAAAATAAAATTGAAATGTTATATTTGAATAGAATTATTTCCAAATAGCTAAAAAATATATATAAGGATCTGCTTCTACAATAAATTCTAAAAAGGGAAGTGGAAAGAGGAAGTGAGCTGTGCTGTATAATATAATACAGAAAGCAGTTAGCTATATATGTCTTGTACAGAATTGTTAAAAAAATTAAAATAGCTGAAAAATTGCTGACAACATGTTAAACCCCAACTCACTCACTCACTGTTGATAAAAGAAATTAAAGTAAAATGACTCGGCATTTGAATTTAACACACTCGCCAACAATCACATTCTCATTACAATAACTTTTGTTTATATCAATAGTTTACCTTGATATCATTACATCAATCTTTTTGCTTAATGATAATTAAAGTAATATAAAGTTGACAATTGCAATCCAGTGATAATTTGATAAAAATTATGTGATTCGTGCATTTCAAGGACTGTTATAGATCTAGTTAAAATTGCGAATAGTCTACATAAATTGTTTATTGACAACTCAAGATACAATGCAAGTTCCAGTCAACACTTGCAAGCTTTCCTTTATCAATAACCTTGCTGTATACACATCACTTTTACGAATTTTCTGTGTTTCATCCAGCATTCATTCATCTGTCCATCCAGCCATTCATGCATCTGTCCATTCATCTGTCCATCCAGCCAATCATGCATCTGTCCATTTATCTGTCCATCCAGCCATTCATGCATCTGTCCATCCATCCATCTGTCCATCCATCCATTCATGCATCTGTCCATTCATCTGTCCATCCAGCCATTCATGCATCTGTCCATTTATCTGTCCATCCAGCCATTCATGCATCTGTCCATTCATCTGTCCATCCAGCCATTCATGCATCTGTCCATCCATCTGTCCATCTGTCCATCCTTCAATCTGTCCTTCCATCCGTCCATCCATCCATCTGTCCATCCATCCATCCATCCATCCATCCACCCATTCATCCATCCACCCATTCATCCATTCTTCCATCTTCTGTCATCGTTTGTTTGTTGTCCATTAACAATAACATTTCTTCCATAATTTGTTACAGTTGACATTAAATCATCATTATGTCCAGGTCAGGTAATTACTTTTGTAACAGAATTGATGTTGAGTAAGTAGAAATGTTGGATAAGTGAAAACATTTCCTGGTCCCATGGAATTTTCCTGATCAAGTGCAACTATGAATAAAATAGGTGAAGCTCCATGTGTAAAGTAGATTAACACTATAAGTATATACTCCAAAGGTAAATAAATCGAGCTTTTTGATAAGTTATAACCTTTTAAATTATATATCAACTTTTAACAACTTTGTGATATGATGCTGATGTTTTACAGCTAGCCTCCATGCTGTTTCAAATCTTTTGCAACCATTTTTAAATTAAGGCAATTTCATTAACTTTCTCGCCTCGCCGCAAATGGCTGCAATACTGCCCAAGCGGGGCTAAACAATAACTCACTCACTCACATAAAAGTAAATATCAAAGCTCAAATAATAAAAGCTGCAGAGCCTGGTGAGCTGCAGAGCCAATTTCTATTTTCTTCTCCAAGAGCTATTAGGGTTACTATGGTAAAACTGCAGTGACCAGCTGGTTCCTGTATTGTCCTTAATCACTGTCAGTTTGGACAAGTTGGTCTCCAGGATAACACAAGACACAACAATACCGTGTTTGTTGATTCTATCAGGATGCAGAAATCCAGAATCTCCAGTTCTTTGTTTTTTGTGCCAATACTGCCGTTGATTCCCAAAACCTCTTTCTTTTTTCATGTTCTATTGTCAACAAAACCTTTTTCTTTGTCTTACATTTTATATCTTTCTAGTTTTTATGGAATTCATTTTGGACAAAATAAGGATATTTGACTTTTCATGATTGATATTGTTAATGATTAAATAGTTGTTGATCAATAATTTCAACTTTGATTAATATAAATATAGGCCCACTCACAATTTTTTTTCAAAATGTTTAACATATTTCAAATTGAGTATAGTTCTATCAACAATTTGAATGCAATGAAAGTTTATATAATAAAAATAAAATATTGTATACAATATAATAAAATACGTTTTTCAACCTTCTTTGTTAAAGATATTCAACTGAAATTGCCAAACCTACTAGGATATTAACATTTTATTGGATATTTTCTTGACACTTAATGAAATGTAAGCACAATTATATTTTTATCAACAATATTCAACAATATCCTTTGAAAATCAAATTAATTTTAGTAAAATAAATTTATATTGTAGTATATGAGCTCATCATTTTACAATAGATATCGTGTCTGCAATTCAAAATGTCGCAAACTTACTTGGTTATTTTCAAAAGTTCAAAGTTATAAAAATCACACTAAAAGGATGTTCTAATGTGTAATCCAAAGTTTCTGATCCCTATTTATCACAAGATCTAACCAACTTGGCTTTTTTCAAACATTTGATCAGTTCTTATGGTATTAAAATTGTTTCAGACAGTAACTTGAAGCCGATTGAGCCCACATTAATTTCTGTCCTTGTCAAAGAAAAAGTTTATGCATAGATATCAAATACATAAACTTGTATTTACTTTATAATTAGATTTCATGATCTCAGGGGATCAATGTAAATTGTTTTAACTGCAGATATAAGAAATAATATGACATTTGACATTTGTGAAAAGTGTTTTGCACATTTGACTTTTATAGACATTTAACAGTTTGTCTAATGTTTTGTCAATTTTTTTAATAACGCTCACACTTTTATGTGAATTTGTTTTATTATCTGACATTTGTGGACAATTTGTGTGTAGCTTTTAAACATGTCCCTGTGTTGGTGTCATGGAGTTATTTTAGATTTAAATAGATAAATAATCTAAAATTTGTAAATGCTAATATTTATCAAGTGAAATCTCAAAAAGCTATCAGAAAGAAATAATGATAATACTTATTTATTGTCCTTATTACTAAGTAAATTTTACATTTGTTGTGTGCTAGTTGCACCTGACAGCCAAAGTGCAGCACCAGTTTTAGCGATGTTCTATCCTCAAAATGCTTATAGTGTCAAGCAAGGAAGCAACATCTCTCATCTTTTAACGTCTTTTGGTATCACGACATGGTCGGGAATCAAATCCAGACCTCCCGGATGATGAGCAGACGCTTTACCAACTGAGCTACTGAGCTAACCAACTTGCCTGCATGTATAGGTCTGCATCTGATTTTGAAATGAGTTTGTGTGATGGGATGATTAAAATATATCAGGTTTTAATAAATGTTAGAGGACTGACTGTGTTGTTTGTTTGGTGTGGAACTCCAAAGACTTACCAACATGAAATCCCTTTGGGCATATGATCAATAACCTAAAATTTCTTCAGTCATTTTTACCAGACAATTAAACTTTTCAGAGCCACATGTTTAAATGTCATTGTGTACTTAGCATAGAGTTATTGAAGGCAAAACATCAGCAATCATTACGTTCCAACTCATTGTTTACAAGTTTCATTGAAACGGAACATAAGCATCCAGGGCCTACATTTTCGAAGCTCTCTTAGTGCTAAGATAGTCGTAAGCCAATGTTATAGTATGGTACTTACGACTATTATTTTAGCACTAAGAGAGCTTCGAAAATCTAGATCCAGGTCATTCCAACTCTCTTACTAGCTTATTTACTTAGCATTGAGTCATTGAAACAAAACATAAAGGACCTTTGACCTTTGAATTTGATTAGTAAAGTATGTGCCATTCTCTTGTAGAAGATAGTCAGCTTTTGTCAATATCTTTGAGAAACTGGATTCACATGTGATTTCGATTTTCTGTCTGCGGTTCCGACTAGTGCATCATTGTTTGACATTTGAAGAAGGTTTCAGTGATGGGAATTTTCTTTTCCAAATGTTTAGCCCATTATCCATGTAAACTCCAGTGCATGTCTTGAAATGCAGCCGTAGTTTATTGACCATGTTTTTGTAAGGATGTACATGATTTCTTAACCTTTTATTGTATGGCATACAGTTTTATGAATATAAGAATTAACCCTTTCACTGCCACATTCCCGAAATCAGACTAATGTAACTCTCACTTTGTTCTTGGATGTGAAAGGGTTAAGATATAGACAGGCAGATAATTAATTCAGTCTCATCTCATGAAAATGACATTAAGTACAATATAAAGATACAATAAAAGTGAGCCACCCTTTCAGGGTTATGAGAGACTACATATACAATGTGAAATATGTATAAAAAATATACACAATACATCTATGGATTTATTAAGTGTGATATTTCTTTCTGTAAAATGATCAAAAATGAGATTTAACTATGTCAGCAATTCTGACAATTATAATGTGATGTAAGAGAAGGAAAAGTGTTCAAACTGAGAAATAATGTAGAAAACTTACAGGTTTTAGATATAATTCATGTAAATAAATAAATCAAATGAGTCTTCTTCATTGAAAATGTCATGAGCCATTTAGAAGACCCAATAACTCTCCAATTTTAAAAGAAAGGCAAAATTGATCGAGGAATTTCCTTTAAAATTCTTATTCTGGTTCCTATTTCTATAGGACAGATCAATTGATACATCTTTGTCTAAAACATGGAAATTCATTTAAAAGGATTGCATTGTTAAAACCTTTGTTTTTGCTTGAGAGTTCCCTGGAATGTTTAAATCAATACAAATGCGTAAAAGTTTAACATAACATTGACATGTTGCTGGATCCTCTTTGGCATTGTGAACATATGTTCATCTTTTAAGGAATTAAAAGTAAAATGAAAAATAAGATAAATTTTATTAATTGGGATAAGTATTTTGTATCGGGTCTTATGGTCAGTAGGTCTCTGATTGATTAAGAATATTTTGTTTGAGTGTGTAGTTTTGTACATTGAAAGCAAACCTTTTAAATGTTTAGCAGTTCTGGCCGCTCTATCTGACAATATTGATTTATTGTTTTCATGTTTGAATTGGGAAAGTAAAGGGGAAATATATATCTTGTACATGCTAGTTCAGCACCAAGTCTATGATTATTATTGATAAACATAAACCTGCTGATAATCATATATCTAATTTCAAATGCTTCACAGAAGCAACGAGGGTCCTCAGACATGCAGGACCCTTCACTTGCAATGCTTTGGATCCATAAAATCAGGCCTACCAATTGCCTATTTTAATGTTTTGGTTCGAGGGATCATATTTATGTTACATTTCCCACGTTTAATGTGGATTTGATCATGTTTTTCTGCACAGTAGAGGTGCTTGTTTGGTACGCCTGCAATGGTATGTTCCTGACAATGATTGGTTCCTAGCAATGGTATGTTCCTGACAATGATTGGTTCCTAGCAATGGTATGTTCCTGACAATGATTGGTTCCTAGCAATGGTATGTTCCTGACAATGATTAGTTCCTAGCAATGGTATGTTCCTGACAATGATTGGTTCCTAGCAATGGTATGTTCCTGACAATGATTGGTTCCTGACAATGGTATGTTCCTGACAATGATTGGTTCCTAGCAATGGTATGTTCCTGACAATGATTAGTTCCTAGCAATGGTATGTTCCTGACAATGATTGGTTCCTAGCAATGGTATGTTCCTGACAATGATTGGTTCCTGACAATGGTATGTTCCTGACAATGATTGGTTCCTAGCAATGGTATGATCCTGACAATGATTGGTTCCTAGCAATGGTATGTTCCTGACAATGATTGGTTCCTAGCAATGGTATGTTCCTGACAATGATTGGTTCCTAGCAATGGTATGTTCCTGACAATAATTGGTTCCTAGCAATGGTATGTTCCTGACAATGATTGGTTCCTAGCAATGGTATGTTCCTGACAATGATTGGTTCCTAGCAATGGTATGATCCTGCAATGATATCATCCATGCAATTGCATGATCTTTGTATATAATATGATCAACAATATGAACCTTGCAAATAGTAGGATCCTGGCAATAGTTGTTCCTTGCAGTAGTGCCATCCAGGCAATGGAATGGTCAATGAAATGGTAATACCTTGCAATGTTATTATCCCCCGCCACAAAGTTGGAGAGGGATATATAGGTTAGAGCACCATCCATGTGTCTGTCTGTCTGTCAGTCCGAATTAAAGGAGACAAATTTTCTCAGAAACTATTGAAGACAGGATGACCAAATTTGCTGAGTGTCTTCAGGGCATTGATACATTGATGGAGTTAAAAAATCAGAACCCTGCAATTTTTTTTACGGAGTTGTTGCTCTTGATGTGTGTTTTTGGACTCTTCTGAGATTCATCCAGTTGCATATTACAGAGTTATGGCCCATGTTTGGAAATGGTTAGAGGTTTAATGAAAATTAATTTGGCAGGGGATGTTGACAACCATGTCTTCTTGTTCTTCTTAAAATTGATTGTCCTTTGCAATTATTGTTTCTAAATGTTTCTTGCATAACAGCTGTTGCCACCTTTACTTTCAATATTGAGATCATTCATTTAGTAGTAAATATGTTTGTAAAATAAAAAAAAGGATGGTCCTTTACTTATTTTGTTGAGTACAGATGAAATACACTGAAAACTTATCTAAACCAAAAGTACACCACACATTTCTTATGGTTGTAAGAAAATTACTTTTTTTAAATCTGTTCAAACACTAAATGTCTAATTTACTCTAAATCAATTCTAACAAAGTACTCGTACTAGTATTACCTACAGCAAGTGGCATTCTTCCAGAGTAATAAAATCAAAAAGCTATTTAAAGAAGAAAATCAATGAAACCTTTACAGTGAAATCTACTCAGGGGCGCTTTATAATCATTTGGTTACTGTCATGTTGATTTGTAGAACCTTTTTTAAAAAACTAAAGGTCTGGACTAACTTGCATTTAAAGATTAGCCGAAATAGGAAATGTCATTATGACCAAAATGCTTTGCTTTTAAAGAGACACAGAGTATGTTGATAGGATCACATATGTCAAATTTTGAAATGGATGTTATTACATTGGGAACCACTAACCTTTACTGAAAATACCAAGTTAAAGGTCAATCAGTACATTAGAGCGAAAATACGGCCATTCAAAGTCCGGATTTTGATCGAAAACCGGACAATGTGGCTCGAGTGGTGTCTGCAAAACGTAATTTTGAAACCTTGTCATAAGTTTCGATAGTGTTTATTAGGTATGTAACTAATAGGTAGATTAATTGGATGCATATTTTCAAATATTAAACGTATTTGAGATGTTTTCTTAATTTTTCCATAAAATCAAGCATTTTAGAGATATTATGCATAAATGGAAATATTTGCAAGTCCAGTGATGAGATATGAACTTCAATCAGCATATTAGATATTTTGTATTGTTTGCTTATCAAAACCAAATATAATTTTAAGAAAGATACTCTGTGTCACTTTAATGAAGTAGAAAGGATGTCTGTCACCGAAGCATGGAGCATCATTAAAAGTCATGAATTTGGTTGTGCCAATGTGGACAAATGTATTGCTCATAACTGTTAATGCCATTAACAATTTAAATGTTTTAAATTTTGTTCTGAGTTCATCAAATGCACAATACAGTCAGGCCTCGATAATCCGTAAGCTTCTGTTCTTCATAAAAATTGTTCGGATAGTGAAGCGTTCGGACTACTGAAACGAACCGAACAAGTTTGAGTAACTCCACTCTGAATATACAGGCAGACGAGAACGTATTTAGTATATCAAACAAGTTTATTTCACGTACATATATATATTTATAACTATTACACAATTTACTAAAATCGTAAACTCCTGAAACACAAAGTGAGATGTTTCAATTTATTACAATCATAAAATCCACTGTTAAATGAAGTTTACTGATCCAATCAATGTGTTGATCACTTACCCGAACGGATTTAATGAAAGGCCGGATTAATGAAGCAAAAATAGTGATAATTATAACTAATCTTTTACAGGTAATTGGCATTCCGATTCAGAGACGGATTAATGAATCAACATTTTATGAGTTTACATAGAGATTAGTTTGGTTACAGCTGGCTACCATTCGGATTATCGGTGGACGGATTATCGAGGTCTGACTGTAAATGTTGTACTAGCATAAAACGCTTTTTTACAATTTGAGATAATAACTAATAAGGAAGTTGACGGTCAAAGTATGTGCCATGGTCAAAGTAGGGTAAATACGAATATATTTTATAGGGGTGTAATGATAGATCAAACTATCGACTTATCGCGATAGTTGCTCTGCCGATAGTACTTTATCGATAGTCTTTTTTAGAACGATCAATAGTATCGATAGCAAGTCTTAACTATCGATAGTATCGACAATTTGAAAAAATCAGTTGTTAACTTGAATGTTAAAAGTAAAATACACACACAAACACGTATTTTAACATTTGGAAAATACTTGAAATGGCTAACAGCAAACAGATCGCCGCAAGCTAAAAATATCAACAGGAAAACACAAGTTATCTTCCATGACTTCAAAGAGTGCAGCTGATTTTGAAATCTTTACAAACAAAGCGGTGACAAAGTCAATAAACCATTCTTGAAAATTGTTTTTATTTCCCTTATTGATAAACTATCGCAATAGCTATCGCAATAGTACCCTGCAATAGACTATCGCTATCGCAAAGCACCCTGCAATAGACTATCGCTATCGCAATATTCCCTTTGGGGTCAATAGTCACCCCTAATATTTTATATTAAAACATTCTATGTTAGAAATAGTTTTATAATGATTATGCCATACCCAACATAGCTGAAGTCTACATTTTGGCAGTTTTGAATTAAGTGTGTTGTGAAGGAGAAGATAACGAATTGACTTCCTTTGTAAAAATGACTTGCACCAGTCTTAGAATCATCCCTGGCTAACTAAAAGCTTGCTGCATTGCACCAAAACTCACTGAATGATAGCATGGCAATTAATGAACAACCCGGACAAAAGTGAGTCATCACTCTCTAAAATTCTCATTTATCTACATGTTAATTACCTGTAAGGAGAATAATTTTCATTGAAAAGATATCATCTCAGGCACAAATTCATGCTTTGTGTTTATTTTTGAGAAAGCTGCAAGTATTAAAACAGCAAATTGCATGCGTATCAGATTCAACATGGCGGTCAATGAACTTGCTTGAAAAGTTTTATGTGTCACTCAATCAGTCGTCATCCAAAAACTTACTCGCAGAAAGGTGAATGGAAATTACCTAAGCACAGCAAAGTTGATATCCTATAGTTTCCAAAAGATAATATATAGAGGATATTATATGAGTGTCCATGACATACTATGTTTACGACACGAGTGGCTAAATATTAGTATTTCCCGAGCGAGAGCGAGGAATATACTGATATTTAGGCACGAGTGTCGTAAACATAGTATGTCATCGGCACGAATATAATATTCTGTTCATTACCGTAGCCTCCAAATCAAAGAAATTACTCAAAACCTGGTGATAAGCATGGGCGGAAAAGCCGCCGCCGGCCCGTATAGATTGTGACGTCATAGGTGAACCGTGACGTCAAAGCATTGTTAATAACGTGATGTCACAATGAAAAAGTGATATTTTGCCCTAGGGCAACATATGAAAAATATGAACCCCGGTATGACTGCCCTCGTAGGTAATATAATGACTTCCTTACAAACAATGAAAGTTATTCTTGTTTGAGTTGTCATTGAAAAATGCCTGCAGCATCTTTAAAAAACATGGAATAGTCATCAGATTAATGTTGCTTTCAAGAATATGAAGCTTGAATGTATTTCCGAGTATGATCAAGTTGACCACTGTGCTGGGTAGATACCAAATGCATGTATGTAATACATATGTATGGATAATAAGGAGTTAAAATGCAATTTGGGTGTAAACCTAAAACTTTGAATCCAAATTAATCAAAGTCTGATGAAAATTACAATTTTATCTTAAACACTGTTTAACAAGTGTATACATATGTCCTATCTTTGTGCTGCCGCTAACATAAAAGGCATTGCCAATAAGAATCCAGGATTCAAAATATTCAGAAGAAGATATCATTCATCGTATAAACTTTTTAAATAATTTTGCATTTCATAAAAAAATATTTGCTTTCAATGATTTCAGGTCGACAAAATTAACTTTCTGGTTCAAGATTATTTTCAGGAAAGCTCTCTCTTTAGCCAGTAAGTCTTGACTATTTTCTATTTGTTAAAGTCACTTAATTCTTTTTCTAATGGCTGTGTTGTAGTGGTTTACCAATAAACTCAAATGTTAAGGATTGTGATACCAATCTGAAAGAATTATTTCCTCATATTACTGAATGAAAGTGGATGGAGTCAGTTTTCAATTGTAAATTTTCATTCAAATGTTTGACTCAAGTAGTACAAAATATCCAATTTTATTGTGAAATTTCAGTTTTATGGTGATATCAATCGGATTTATAAGCAATATAAGATTCAAGAACTTAGAAAACCGATCTTGTGGGAACAGGCACGTAATCGAAATCTAGAGAAAGCTGAGCGAAAGTGTCCATGATATCGATGTTGGGAAGATGGAGTGTGAAATGATATCTTTTACCTATATATCATATATCTTGCAAGCCAGAACAATTCTTCTTGGGGAATGTTTATCATTACATTACATCACAATTAGAAAGATTTACCACACATTTTAATGTCATGCTGACATTTTTTGGTTTAATAATTATGATTGCTTCTAGATTTGGGACATTTGGTTTGATTTACAATTCCAGTTTTAAGTTTGTACCATAAATTTAAGTTCTTTCATATTTTTTATTCATATTTTGCATTGAATAATATATAAAAAATGTAGGTAGGATTTTGTACTGTTTTATTTTACTTTTCAACTTTTAATCATTGCTATAAAGCTAGAATAATTTCCTTACTGAAGCTCTTTTCCATGATATTATCTCTCCATTTGAAATTTTTACAGTATATTTTGATATCATGCCAACTGTTTTTGTTTAAATGATTATGATTGCTTTTAGATTTGGGATATTTTATCTTATATTTATGATGCAAGTCTGAAGTTTGTCATAAATTGGAAGTTCATCAAGGATTACTAATAAAAAAACATTATTTTTGCATTGAAGAGTATTATAAGGAAAATAAAGATTTTTATTTTACATATAGCTTACTTCTATAAATATGGAACATTTCTTCAAGGAAACTTTTTTACCTTGATGGCCTCTCTGATATTTATCAATTTTGTAAAAAAAAAATTGTTGAATGATTATAATGATTGCTTTAAATTTTGAACATTTCATTTTGATTTACAATGGAAGATTTATCCTTATCGAAAAAAGAAATTATTGCATGGCATTTATGTATATTACTGCTTGAGATATTAAGATATATGAGATATTCATCAATGACTTAACAAATTAACTTTGGTTTGATTTAATAATGAACTTGTTCTGTATGATTTCAATGAAGATTCCAATAGATAATCATGTTTTTGTAAATTTTCTGTTTTATTTTTGTATTTGTTTGTATCAATCAAATGACAAAGTTATTTTGTACCATTTATTGATAAGAAACATAATTTTCAAGTGCTTGAGTGTTCTGTAATGACAAGGATTTATGTTTTAAGCAATTTCTCTTATTTTCCTGAAGCTAACGTTATATAATATTATTCTGTTATTCACATGAAAATAATGAATTGAAGATAAATAATCAAACCTTTAAATGAGCTCAACAAAGTAAACTTTCATTATTCATCAACAAATGAAAGACTACAAGACTAAAGTCTCTTACGTAATATTTCAATTTACTTACCCATGCTTATATAATTCCATTAACTAGTTCTGCACAGAAGGGAAATAATTATGCCCAAATTGAATGCAGAGCACAATTCGTCTTTCTTTCTTTTAAAGAATTTTTAAACCATTTTTTTTCCACCAATCAGAAGTGAGGTCGACTGATATCTGTGATTATTTGTGGATCTCGTATTATAACGTAAATTAAATATGTGGTTGGTTTCCTCTTAGACAGATTGATGAATCTGTTGACGAAAAACTTGAGGTCTTTTTCTTGAGACTTGGAATGAAATCCAAACTTTTAGATTACTTGATAAGATAAAAAATCATTTGAAATGAATTAGATTCCTTTCACACATGTTCTGAAAGGTCAGAATGAGTGTAAGGTCGACGGAAAACTTCTTTGGTAAATAGGGATGTCAGTGAAAATATGCTAATGTTTTCATTAATGTTTGTTCTCATGCATTTTTCATATGTTTAAGACAATTTTTATCCACGTGGAATAGACCAAGGCTACTAAAAGCATCAATCTTCTTCAATGATAAGTATCGGATAAGATTTAAACTTTTTAATCTTGTTTTTATAAATCTTCATAAACACTTAAACACTTTTTCAGATGATGAAAATTTCACTCATTACCATGACTTTTAATTTCACTATGAGATATATCTTTATAAGATTATTACCAGATTGGCAAAGTTTCTGGATTTGTCAGACAAATTAAAAATGTTCTGCAACTTTGAACCTGGGTTAGCCAGTGCTTTGAAAGTGGCAAATCTAGGACAACATTTTTGTATGAAGAATGCTATAGAAGACTTTTGATGAACGTTTTTTAAATTTTTTAAAGTGATGATAACGTTGACATAGATGCTTAAGCTGATCATTGATATTGGTGTTGATGTAGATGACGCTGTTGATGTTGATGGTGAAGTTGTTGATAATCAAGATGTTGATGGTTATTATTACATTGATGTGTCTGATGATGAATTGTGATGATCCTCATGAGGATAGTGATGATGCTTTTGTTGCTTTTGATTAAAATATAGTGTGATGACAATAATTATGATGATGCAGAGTTTCTTATTTTGCTATAGTATTGTTGATGATGATGCAGTATTCTTTAACGCCGCTAATGGCTGAAAAATTGTCGAAGCAGCGTAAAACAACTCACTGCACTAGTGTTTATTGTTGTTGATGATCCTTTGCTGTTAATGGATGATATAAAAAATGATGATGATCGATGCTATTCATGCTGATGATGATGATGATGTCAATAATGGATGATATTAATAATGATGCTATTCATGATGTTGCTGCTATTAAAGATGATGATGATGATTATTATTATCCCCCGCCGCGCGTTTAGCGCGAAGCGGGGGATATAGTATTCAGCTCCGTACGTCCGTACGTCCGTCCGTCCCGCTTCTTGTTAGCGCGATATCTAATGAACCGCTCAACCTAGAATCTTCAAACTTGGTACCAGTCTTCATCTGGGGAATACGCAGACCTGAAAAGTTTTCGGTGACCTTGACTTCATTTTCAAGGTCACGGCGAGACTTTGATCAGTTTTGAAAATGTTGTTAGCGCGATATCTAATGAACAGCTCAACCTAGAATCTTCAAACTTGGTACCAGTCTTCATCTGGGGAATACGCAGACCTGAAAAGTTTTCGGTGACCTTGACTTCATTTTCAAGGTCACAGCGAGACTTTGAACAGTTTTGAAAATGTTGTTAGCGCGATATCTAATGAACCGCTCAACCTAGAATCTTCAAACTTGGTACCAGTCTTCATCTGGGGAATACGCAGACCTGAAAAGTTTTCGGTGACCTTGACCTCATTTTCAAGGTCACGGCGAGACTTTGACCAGTTTTGAAAATGTTGTTAGCGCAATATCTAATGAACCGCTCAACCTAGAATCTTCAAACTTGGTACCAGTCTTCATCTGGGGAATAGGCAGACCTGAAAAGTTTTCGGTGACCTTGACCTCATTTTTAAGGTCACGGCGAGACTTTGACCAGTTTTGAAAATGTTGTTAGCGCAATATCTAATAAACCGCTCAACCAAGAATCTTCAAACTTGTACCAGTCTTCATCTGGGGAATACGCAGACCTGAAAAGTTTTCGGTGACCTTGACCTCATTTTCAAGGTCACGGCGAGACTTTGACGAGTATTTAAAATGTTGTTAGCGCAATATCTAATGAACCGCTCAACCAAGCATCTTCAAACTTGGTACCAGTCTCCATCTGGGGAATACGCAGACCTGAAAAGTTTTCGGTGACCTTGACCTCATTTTCAAGGTCACGGCGAGACTTTGACCAGTTTTAAGAATGTTGTTAGCGCCATATCTCATGAACCCATTAACCTTGAGTCTTCACGGTGGACATAGTATTCCGCTCCGTACGTCCGTCCAGCTTCTTGTTGTTAACATCAATTTGCGGCGGGGGATCATGTCACCTTTGTGACAAATACTTGTTATTATGCTATTGATGATGATGATGATGTTGATGCTATTAAAGATGATGATGATGTTGATGATTAATATATGCTATTGATGATGATGATGATGTTGATGCTATTAAAGATGATGATGATTTTGATGATTAATATATGCTATTGATGATGATGATGATGTTGATGCTATAAATGTTGATCATGATACTATTGATGATGTTGATACTATTAATGATGATGATGATGCTATTAATGATGATGATGAGCTATAAATGTTGATCATGATGTTGATGATAATGATGCTATTAATGATGTTGTTGATAATGATGATGTTGATACTATAAATGACGATGATGTTGCAGTGTTGGTGTGTGACCTAGAGGGTAGTGCACGTCGGTGTGGGGGTCAGGGTGACCTACTGGCCGGATCTATGGGGGTCTTCAACTACTGGGCTCATCAGGCCCTGGACACATCCAACAAGTAAGATTATTTGTTAAACATATTTAGTGAGCAAATGGCCTTCAATAGTGGCCAAGCAGCCCTGAGCAACACCTCGCATGACTGAAATATTGCCAAAGCAGAGTTTTGCATTGTTACAACTGACATTTCTTCTACCTGTCATCTTGCTCATGTCTTTCTCTGTCTTGTGAGGTTTTTTTTTTCAGATATGCTGAACAAAGATATTTGGATGTATGTTTTGAAATTATTGATATTTATTAACATATATTCTTTGTCACGCCGATTAAATAGAAGATATGATAACTGTCACCTTGGAATATATTGAATAATTTATAATTAATAAGTCATTCACATTGTCTGTGAAGATATATGCATGTTCATTTAGCAGACATTGTTCATGTACACTCCATTTTTTCAGTCAAAAATGCTCCAAACACATCTGTTGGGTGCAATGCTACAACTGAATTTCAGTGCAGTACCACCCATGCATGGTTAACTAGTGCCAGCTGATGCTCACAGGTTTCACCGCAATGCATTGCCACAATAGTGTTGCAGGTTTTCTCCCTGCAATAATACTATAGTAGCCTCAATATAAGTGAAATACTGTTCAAAGGGGTGATAAACCCCATATCACCTCACCATCACCACACCCAAACACATCTGGCTAACAACAAGAGGGTTTTGTTGCCCGTTTCCTTCTGCTATCATTTCATAACATAATCACACAAGGTTAAGTGTAAACTATAAATGAATTACTAACATTCATAAAAAAGGTTCAGTGTATAAAGTCTACAACATAGATATCCCTGACCACTAAACGTCAGTGTCTGTTCACTTCCTGGTACAAGCTTAACTCCCTGGGGAGTGTGCAAGTCAAGCTGCCACTAAAATTCAAGAGTTCCTTCACAGGTGACCTCGGTAAAGAAAATTACTGCCCATTTGCATAATTTGTACACGTCCCTTGGTTAAAAGCAACTGCATCAGAAAGAATTTTTTAAAACTTTTGTGGAATTTTTTTTTAGGTTAAAAGTTTTGCAAATCTACTGGTTTACAGAAAAATTGATGTGAGCTTGAATTCCCTTCTGAATTAGTTGCCATCATTTCGAGGTGTTTGAGCATGTGTCAAATTTATGAACTCTGGGTTGACACCTCTACGTGTACTTTGGAATTATCTATGTATTTCACGTCTGCCGCTAAAAGCTTTTATAAATTCATCTGTCAGAATTCCATTTTTCAATATCTATTTTTCAGCCTTAACCATTTTGATCAATGTCAATTACTTATTAACTTGGTTGTAAAATTTGAATACCATCAATGATTTTCAAGAGGAATTTAAAAGTTCTGATGACAATTTTTTTCATCTGATTATGACAACTTATCGTAAGTACATTTGAATTAGATAACATCTGAAAATTATTTGATAGATTTGTCATGTTTCTCAATCAAGAAATAATGTTTGTCTTCAAAATTGCAGACGGAGTGTTGGATATAGAAATACTACCAGTATTAAATTACATCCTGAATTTGTCTACGTGTTTAAGGTGTAATATGTTTAAAGTCGTTGATAGACTCGAAACCAAAATGTCCTGTCAGATAGTGTAAGCGTTAGAATCTTATTACTAAACTAACTACATATAGAGGCACTTTGGCTGCGTAAATTCGTCTTGAACTCAAATATTGCGGTTGATGAATGACACGACTCCATCATAACTGTCTGTCTCACTTATGTCAATTGCAATTATAGACGTTCATTTCAGTTGACAGGAAAATCATTCCATTGAAAGCCGGTAAGTCAAAAGTTTCCAACTTTCTGAACCGACATTCTTCACCATTGAGGCAGTTCATCTTGGGAGATTTCCTGATCACAACTTGTTAGGTATAGTTCATATGTGAAAATTGTCATATCACGACGGTGTCGGAGTGTAAATAGCGATAGCAGACGCGAATAGAAGTGAGACATTGTCTCGCTCGACGTGAAGGTGTGAGATAACGATCTCGCCAGCCAGGACTCAAACTCTTATCGGCTTATCAGGGATGCTCGTTTATGAAATTGAAAATAATTGAGATAGGCAAAATGGCAATGTCACAGTTTGAAAGAGGCTTCTAATGACCTATTATGAGCTCAAGGTGAACGACAATATGGCTGCTCGCAGTCGGGCATGGGCGATCTTCTGTGTCGAACCGTAGGGTGCGACTCGGTCTCTGAATAATCTCTCCATATGTCACGTGCAATGGTCGGTCTCACTGATTGAATGCTGGGAAGAGTTCGCAAGTAGTTTGCTGTCTTTCCTCCTGATTAAAGATATTGGTGATAAAACACTGTGTCCCACAAAGCCGGCTCTTGTTCGCCTTCACTCAATTCCCTATATTTACTGTTAAATGGACATGGTAAATCTATGACAAGAAAGTTATTGTTGAAAATCGTTTTACTGTGATGAGTGAATAATCAATGTTCTGTTAATGTTTTGAATATTGTAATATAAGAACTATTTTCAACATTAGACTTCTACATATGTGACATTCCCGAACATTTTTATTGATGACACTTTTTGGAATAGGCAAGTTCAATGGTTATGAAAATCATTTTTGTTAAAAGCGTTTTTGATAAAATTTGACATGATATTGCTATAAAGCTGATCGACTCTTTTCGTATCATGAGGAACTGAAATTGACACAAGTTTCTGGAATTCACACCAAAGTTTCACTGTCAATTAAGATATTTGTTAGTAATAGAATCAGCTGAGAAAATATAAATTGACATTGATTTATAGTGTTGTCAATTTCATAGTGACAAATTATTGGCATAAACTAACCTCTGGGACGAACTTAGCCCCTCTCTTCGTTCCCCTGAACGTGCCTGCAGAAGTCTAGATAAAAATAAAGAGAAAAAACCTAAGTCATATTTATCATTAGTGGTATGCAGCTCCCTTCTTCCCTGGAGTTATCTCCCTTTGACTGACCATGCTTCATATTCTTTTCTGCACTCCTTCTGAGTGGAAGTGTCTGTCAGAAGTCTGGACTTTGTGTTTTTCAAATCAAGCCTTCTAACTACTGAAGATTGTTTTCATGGTATGTGTTGCCGAAATTGGGTCTTTGACAATCGCATTCTGTGTTATTTGTGTGAATTTTATTTCAAATTTTCCTTGTTTTTTTGCTGTTTACCTTGGACATAGTTCTTTCACTTGTGATTGCTGTTGTCCAGGTTTATTGTTTGGGGCTTTTTAGCTCTAGTCTTTTTATTCTTTGTGGTAATATTGGACTAGATTTTCTTTTCTTGTCTTCAATTGCTCATACTTTGGAACTGTACATTTGTCTTCCAGTCCAGTTTTAGGTCACTACATTTGATGTTTTTTGGTCAGTTGGTAATCAAGCCATGTTTTCTCTACCACCTGTTTAGAGTACTATCTGCTGCATTACTGGCTGCATATCTATTAGTTTTGCTGTTAGCCTAGTAGGGGTCATGTACTTGTAGTGTTTGTCACAAAAAATGTACTTCAGCCCTAGCTTTTATGACTTTCTTTATATGGCTCAATATTTAGTGTTTACTCTGTAATCACAGTATCACCTATCAGGATCTGCCAGTGTATATTCTCAATCAACTTGTCTCTTAGCAGTAGGTTAACCTCACACAGTGTTAAGGTACTTTATGGATAATATTGGCAGTATTTCCTGTAGATGACCTGTAACTGGTTACAGTTAATTTTAACAGCTTATTTTGACAGTATGTAATTTTTTCTTGGTTTGACAGTGGTTTTATGTCATATTTAACGGCTCATTATGGCAGGTTTTACTTTTCTGAGGCTTTCCAGTGGATAAAATTTACTTTTAAACGGCTCTTTATGGCAGTTTTTACCTTTCTGAGGCTTTCCACTGGATAGAATTTACTGTTTAACGGCTCATAATGGCAGTTTTTACTTTTCTGAGGCTTTCCAGTGGATAAAATTTACTTTTTAACGGCTCTTGATGGCAGTTTTTACCTTTCTGAGGCTTTCCACTGGATAAAATTATTTTTTAACGGCTCATTATGGCAATTTTTACTTTTCTGAGGCTTTCCACTGGATAAAATTTACTTTTTAACGGCTCATTATGGCAGTTTTTACCTTTCTGAGGCTTTCCACTGGATAATATTTACTTTTTAACGGCTAGTTATGGCAGGTTTTACCCTTGGGAGATTCCAGTGTGACAAAGTTTAATTTCAAAGGCTAATTACGGCAGTGTTTTTCCTTACATTGCTCTCCAGTGGATAAGAGGTAATGATTAACGGCTAATCTTGACAGTGTTTACCTTTACAGGGCCTGTCAGGGTAGAATTCTCTTTTTTATGGCAACTTATCGGCAGTGTTTACCTGTACAGGGCCTGCCAGATACCAAGTGACAGTGTTTACCATTCACGGGCCTGTCTGCCTTGGTGGGTCTTGGTGACCCGTTAATTATACCCTAACTCAGTCTGGCGCCTAGTCTGGCACAGAGCTGAACGGGTTGTACGCTGTTGACACAGTCAACCTTTTCCTTCTCATCCGTGAGGGGTTACAGGCCTGGTCACACGTGCAGGGTCAGTTGCGCCCATCTTGCTAAGGCCTCAGTCTGGCTCCCACGGCGGAACAGCTGGGAAGGCTGACGGCATAGCCTTGGCCTGGTGGCCAGTAGCCGTAGCCGGCGGCCGGTAGCCGTGGCCGGCGGCCGGTAGCCGTGGCCGGCGGCTGGCAGCCGTGGCCGTAGCCGCGGCGGGCGGCCGGTAGCCATGGCAAGCGGCTGGCGGCCGTGGGCCGTGGCCGGTAGCCATGGCTGGCAGCGGGTAGCCATGGAATGATGGCCTGTAGCCATGGAATGACGGCCTGTAGCCATGGAATGGCGGCCGTTGGCCATGGAATGGTAGGCGTAGGCCGGTAGCCGTGGAATGGCGGCCGTTGGCCATGGAATGGCGGCCGTTAGCCATGGAATGGCGGCCGTTAGCCATGGAATGGCGGCCTACGGCGACCTTTAGCCGTGGCCGGCGGCCGGTAGCCGTGGCCGGCGGCCGGTAGCCGTGGCCGGCGGCTGGCAGCCGTGGCCGTAGCCGCGGCGGGCGGCCGGTAGCCATGGCAAGCGGCTGGCGGCCGTGGGCCGTGGCCGGTTGCCATGGCTGGCAGCGGGTAGCCATGGAATGATGGCCTGTAGCCATGGAATGACGGCCTGTAGCCATGGAATGGCGGCCGTTGGCCATGGAATGGTAGGCGTAGGCCGGTAGCCGTGGAATGGCGGCCGTTGGCCATGGAATGGCGGCCGTTAGCCATGGAATGGCGGCCGTTAGCCATGGAATGGCGGCCTACGGCGACCTTTAGCCGTTGGACAGCGGCCGTTAGCCGTGAAAGGGCGGCCGTTAGCCATGGAATGGCGTCCGCTAGCCATGGAACGGCGGCCTACGGCGCCCTTTAGCCGTGGAATGGCGAACTTTAGCCATGGAATGGCGTCCGTAAGCCATGGAATGGAGTCCGTTAGCCATGGAATGCCGTCCGTTAGCAATGGAACGGTGGCCTACGGCGCCCTTTAGCCGTGGAATGGCGGCCGTTAGCCGTGGAATGGCGGCCGTTAGCCATGGAATGGCAGCCGTTAGTCGTGGAACGGCGGCCTACGGCAGCCTTTAGCCGTGGGACAGCAGCCTTTAGCCGTGGAATGGCGGCCGTTAGCTGTTGAATGGCGACCGCGGTGGCCGTTAGCTGTGGGATGCCAGCTGTTAGGCGTGGAACGGCAGTCCTTAGCCGTGGACGGCGGCCGTTAGCCGTGGAAACCTAGCCGCTACGGACCTTTTGTATGAGAGACGTGGGTTATAGGGGGTCAACCTAATCGCTACAGATTTTATGTATGGAAGCCGTGAGTTTGTAGTGGGTCAAACCTGGCCTGATTTTTGTGTATGCGAACCTTGATGGGAATAATCCAGTCTTAACGGTTCCCCTGTTAGGAAGCCATGGGTTGTAACTGGTCAAACCCAGCTACTACAGATTTTTTGTATGGGAACTGTGTCTTTGCAACGGGTCAGTCTGGCTGTTACAACCTTTTTTGAATGGGAGTCGTAATGTTTTAGCTGATCAACCCAGCCGCTATAGACCTCCCTTTCTTCAGCTGTGAGTTTTATTTGTAGGGGATCAAACCCAGCCATTATATACCAGGTGTACAGTGACCATGGGTACAAGACAGGTCTAGTCCAGCCAGTAAGGACATCCAGTTCAAGCTCTCTTATGGACCACTGGTATTGAAACTAGGATTACATAGAAGGTCTAACTAAGCCATTACAAACATTTGGTACAGAAGCAATAGTTCTGTACTAAGTCAGACTTCTCCTCCAAGTTCACCATGGAGTCTTTGAAAAATGTACGCAAGTTGGTTCAGTTAGGAAGCAAGTTCGTCAGTATGGACCTCAAGGATACCTATCTCCATATTCCTATTCACGTTCTGTCTCGGAGATATCTAAGGTTCGATGTCAACGGCCGCAGATTTCAATTCCGAGCTCTCCCCTTCGGGGTTTCCATCGCCCCGTGGCTATTTACGATGGTTATGAAGCCGTAACTCCACTTTCTTCATCTCAGGGGAATAGCTATTCATGGATATCGCGACGACTTTCTAGTGAGACATCGGTCGACAGCCATGCTTATCAGACTCACCAATTTCGCGATCCATGTTTCACTCATCTCGGATGGATAGTGCACCTGGACAAGTCCAAACTGACGCATAATCCCAGGATCAAGTTTCTAGGAGCTCTTCTAGACGCAGAGAAGGGATACTTTTTTTTTTCAAATCAAGATCGCTTGGATAAACTTGAACAGAAGGTTCCATCTGGATCAGATCATAACTTGTCCTCTTTACGTTTGCCAAGAACTAAGCTGGTTGACACAGGAGTCCAATGTGTTATCGGGAACAAGCTTCACGGTCCCTCAACCTCAGTTTACCATATTCACGGATGCGTTACAGTAATCAGCCCGATTCCATACCCGCTAGCTTGGGTGGTAGACACCCTTTCCACCTCTTGGGACGGCATGGTAGCGTATATGCCTTTCCACCGATCAAGATCATTCCGGACGTACTGGCAAAGATCGCGTTTCAGGACTACTTAGTTTATCTAGTGGCTCTAGCCTGGCCCACAAGGCCATGGTTTCCAAACCTGTTTGATCTGCTCACGGATTATCCACTCAAACTGCCTCTCTGGGAGAATCTGTTATTTCAACCACACTCGCTCAGGAATCACGGGAATCTCGGGACACTCAACCTTCACGTGTGGAGATTATCGTCAAATTCCTCAAGGCACAAGCTATTGATGAGTCTGTCAGACCCTCTACAGCAAGACTCTATGATGCTAAGTGGCGAATCTTCACAGAGTGGAGACGAGAAAGGGAATTGTTAGATTCAGAAATATCTATCCCAATGATCGCATAGTTTCTATTGTACTTGAGGAATACAAGGTAGTGAAACACGGCACAATAGAGGGATACAGATTGGCGAAAGCTTCAGTCTGTGACATTCAGGTTTTTTTCTGTAGGACCGGATAAATCTTTACACATGATGATTAGATCCTTCCAGATAAAGGATATTACATCTCCATCAGTTTTCCCTAAGGGGGATCCTTGTATTGTCTTACAGTCATTAATGAAAGCCCCGTACGGATATGAGCTCTTCTACGTTGAGATTTTTGTCGTACAAGACGTCCTTTTTACTGGCCTTTGCTTCGGCCGCTGGTGTATCAGAACTTCATGCTATTGACAATTCTTCCATTAGATTCTCTAAGGATAAGAAGGAAGTATCTTGCCGAGCATTACAGGAATTCTTAGCCAAAAATCAGTCTCCTTCTGCGGGACCGTTGGGAACTAGATCGTACAGGATTCCAGCCTTGCCTACTTCGACTTCTCGTTCGGACAAGAGAGCCTGTTATGTCCAGTCAGGTGTTTGAGATGGTATCTTCAGAGGACGGCTTCCTTTCGCCGTAATAGGAGGAGATTATTTTTGTCCTGTAAGACTGCGGTGGATTCAGAAATCTCTAAAAATACCATTTCTTCATGGCTAAGGAAAACCATTGTATATGCATATCAAATCATGGATCAGGAAACGATGAATGTCAAGTTCTCTCCTCACGCCTTGTCATCTTCATTATCAGCATGGGAATCAGTATCCATCCAACGGCTCGTAGCCACATGTCAATGGAAAGGTTCTAACTCTTTTATCTCACCCTATCTCCAGGATATATCTCCCTCACTAGCAGGAATCAGCGAGTTGGGACCTCTAGTGGCGGCTCAGCACTTAATTGACCTGTGCCTGAGTGGTATTCTCAAGGAAAAAGAAAGGGGGGGTCGGGGTCGTCGGGAAGGAGTCGACGACTGACCTCTTCAAGATGGTTCTCTTACTTTAGAAAATGAGACCTACCTATGACTAGAGTTATGGTGATGGCTGCAGTGTTCAGGGAATTGGAGAGTATGTTTGTCACCTGTTGTGGACTGGTATACCCACCAAACTCTGTCACATGTTTTGAACTAAATCCTAATATGACGTAAGGGTAAATCTGACCGGAAGTGATGTCATAAGAGACCGGAAGTGACGTCATAAGGAACCGGAAGTGACGTCATATAGACATTAACAACCGGAAGTGACGTCAGAATCTTTATGAGGTCTTAACTAAGTCGTAATTATTATAAGATATCTTAAGTTTACGTCATATCCAGACCCGAAAGACCTAACATATTTATCTTGTGGTATGCACTCACATTAGCATGGAATTCAGGTGAAAGGATTAATAAAGAAAGGTGTTTAGCATGAGGATGTTTCGGTGGTTGTTATTATTCATATAAGAATTGAGTACATCCTAAGATCATCTCTGACTTGTTTGATTGACTAAGTTATTCCTAGTTATTGGCATAATATTGTAAGGCGACATCCCCTGGATCCCTCCTCCTATTATGTGTAATTCGGGACTAAGTTCGTCCCAGAGGTTAGTTTATGCCAATAATTAGGAACAATTACATATATTGTTAGTAATTATTAGTAAACTTACCTCTGGGACGAACAATATATCCCACCCAGGGTTTACTAATTCCTCCCCACATGTGTTCCAGGTGATGTTGTTTTTTCGAAGTACATGCAGTACGAGAATATGAAGCATGGTCAGTCAAAGGGAGATAACTCCAGGGAAGAAGGGAGCTGCATACCACTAATGATAAATATGACTTAGGTTTTTTCTCTTTATTTTTATCTAGACTTCTGCAGGCACGTTCAGGGGAACGAAGAGAGGGGCTAAGTTCGTCCCAGAGGTAAGTTTACTAATAATTACTAACAATATATGTAATTGTTCCTTTTGCACTATTAAGTATGTTTTTCTTGTCATATGATGTAAAAAGTTAAAAATGACAATGTTCATGTATCTTGTCAATTAGGACTCGCATTTCCAATGAAAATGTCACATGTCAAAATCATAACAGTATGACAAAATGGTGTTGTGAATAGATATCTTGATAAACATGTTTATGTTTTATGACCATTGACCTTCTGTGTATCTATATTTTTTATCCCCTCTACATATTCCATGTACCGATACATAATCTGGATATTATGAAAATCAATTAGACCAAACAAATCTCGAATAGATTTTCGGAATCTCATTACATGAAGATTTTGACTTATTTTGGGGAAAAAAATGCTTCTCCGAATTTTTGTCTTTTCATCATAATTCTAATTACTTAAAAGTATATGGGTATGAACAAAATAATTGATAACTCATTGCTAAACATTCTTCCTCTTATAAATTGAATTATGAAAAAAAAAATATTTAAAAGTAAGGAGAATTAATTCATCAGAAAAATCCTCCTGAGGGTTATCAGTGCTGGAAGCATAAAAAAGTGAGTTTGGTTCATTTGCCTCTATGATGTAACTTTTTTAAACTTTGATGATTATTGTTTTTATGTCAAGATTTCTTACAATTTTGAACAAGTGTTTTATTGCAGATGTAAGATGTTTTTGCAAGTTTTGTTAACAGCAAAATTGAGGTCTTTGCAGAATATAAGTACTTGAATTTTGCAATGTTTACAAAAAAAGGGGAAAAAATTGCATTTCTGCAGTTTTAATGTGGCATCTTCAGTAGGTTAATTCCAAGTTTGAAGACTGTTTACATGTTTTAAGCTTTTACAGAAGTTTAACAGTTGTATTTATTGCCAGATGTGTTCACAAAAATATCTTTTAAAGGTTTTATAAGAAGATTTTAAATCTGTTTTTAAAGATTCACTTTCAAAGCAAGGGGAGTCTGTTTCCTGTTAATTAACACTCTTCTTTTTATTTTTGAAAAAAATATTCTTGATTTATTTGTTTTTGAACATTTTTCTATGGTTTTTTTGTACAAGAAAGTGGATGGTCAAGAGAGAGTGTTAGCAATGTTTCTGTAATTATAGACTGAATGGTAAAAGAAAAACAAGATTTCTGAATAACAACTTTTTTATTGTGAAGAGACATTTAGTTTTTTTGAGAACATGAAGCTTATATATACTTAATCAGGTTGTGTTTTGTAAGAGATGAAAAACTCTTAAATGCAGTGCCTGTTGTTTAAGACACATGGTAGAAGCTGGAATGATGATGATGAAGAGAAATATGTGGATGACAACTTCTTTATTCATGGTTTGCTAACTTTTGATAGAGATTGGTGTGTCATTATCAAGCAGAGGTAACAAGATAGTAATGCCCCTATTTCACTACGAGAGGAATTATCACGAATCGCCATGATAGAGAAATATTTCACATTCGTGAACATTCGTAGACAATTTGTGATTTATTCTTGTGATTCGTAATGAATTCGTGATTGATTTGGCAATATTCTTACAATTCGTGGCATTCGTGAAAATTTTTTTGTTTGTCTAAAAAATTTCTCGAATCAACTACGAATTTTGTTATCGTAGTTGTCTCGTAAACTATTCGTAATTAATTCGGGTCATTCATAACAAATTCGTAACGAGTTCTTAGAAATTCGTGGTTGATATTTTTGATGGTCTCTCCCCGAATTATTTACTAATCATCTACGAAACAATTACGAATGTCCCGAATTAAGGACGAAACATTCGTAGTATATTCGTAGTTGTTTCGTAGTTATGTCGTACAATTCGTACATAATTCATAAGCAATTCGTATTGGTTTCGTAGTGTTTTAGCATGAAAAGCTACGGATTTTCGTAAACGTTTCGTACAAGTGAAATTGCAGTTCACGAATGTTGCCGAATATTCAAGAATATTCACGAATTTTTACAATCACCTATTCGTGGCGATTCGTGACAATTCCTCTCGTTGTGAAATAGGGGCATAAATGAGCACATATAAGTAAAATAAATAAAGAAGATGTCAACCATATATTTCTGTTTTTATTGCAGTGTCTGTTTATTCAAAAGACATTGTTTTCTTGATTGATTTATTAGTGGTACATCATTCTTCATCTTGTGGATCAACTGCTGTACTTAAGGCCATCCATATTATTTTGTGTGTTTTTCATCACCGAAGTCCTAAGTGAGCAGGTGGTCGAAAAAAAAAGACAAAAATAAAAATGGTGAGCATTTGTAGATATATGGTCATGTCATGATAAGGACAATGTTTTGTGCATTTTGTGCACAAAGGACTCTTAAGCTTTGTTATATACCTTGTTGACTTCAGCGGACGTATCATCCAAAACCACAAAGATTATCAATTAGAAGCATGCAATTATTTTTTTACAGTGTTTCAGTCCTTGTTCCGTCATTTTGGACTCTTAGGAAATGATCGGAAATTATATGAAAACCAGTTTGGCGCAGGATATTGATGACTTTGTCTTGTTGATTACAAGTCGTGGCTATCTTATTATTGATTACAGGTCTCACTGTAAATAATAAGTAAGTTTTGTATTGATAGAAAGTCAAAGTACATACATATGTCCTCATATGCGCTAAAATACTTAAATTGAGTTTTATACTTCTTGCTATACTGCTTTTGAATGTGAATAAGTGAACTATGTGCAGTATGTTTGACCAAAAAGGAAAGTGTATATTTCAATTTTGATATTATGGACAATAACATATTTATATATTGTTGAATTAATGAGATATTAATCATAAGACTTCAGATATCCTTAACCTTTTTTGTTCAGTATATAATAAACTATTTTAATTTCAAATTATAAGATCAACATATGCATTATGTTTTTGAACTGATTAATCATAAAACTTCAAATATCCTTAACTTATTTTGCTCAGTATATATAAAGTATCCTAATTTCATCTGGGTTCATGCATGTCTTAAAGAGTTTGTACTTTTGTCAGAAACCTGTCAATATTTGGTTTATATACCTATGTTTTGTACTGTGAGAAGACTAAGATGAATTTTACAAATCTTTTCTTTGCATGCAAGAAGTTCTTAAACCACAAGATTGTGTCTCCCTGTTAATTTAATCCATCATTCCACGTATAGATAGATATACAGAAAGTACCTTCAGAAGTAATGAATCGCTACCTGCAATAGCCAATATTCTTTGTATAGCAATACCTTTTTAATTACATTTCTAATAAGTCTGCTTTGACTTTGTTTTACAATTATGATACTTCAAGGTAAAATCTGTTTTGAGACATGACTTATTATTTAAAGAAGATATTTCATGATAGGATCTGTGTTTTTTAGGACACTTGATTGTTGAATGATATAATAATTCGAGTTCTAGAAACCCCTCCAATAGTCAAGTGTACTTTACTTTTGACATAAATTGTTACTCAAACACCAATTACTGGCATAACCATCTTGTCATAATTTACTTTCTAAAATGCTGGTAAGAAACTTACATTATTTCTGTCTTGTTAAAATTAGAATAATTCTTGGTTAAATCTTGATTAGATTTTATTCATTAGATTTCAGTCTTTTGACTTGCCAGTTCATTGGTGTTATAATTGTTTTTTGGTTTAAAAGGGCAGTAGCATGTTTTTAGGGGGAATATAAGGTGATGTCAGGAAAATGAAAAAAAAATTAATTAAGAAACCTCCCATGGTGTAAAGACATGAATTCTAGAAATCCTGAAAACTTCAAATTTCTATCTCTAATGATTTATTATGATCATTTTCAATGATGATCGACTTCTGTCATTAGGACGCAGTACCACCCATGGTTGCTAGTTCCAGCCATTGCTCGCAGGTTTCACCGCAATGCATAGCAACAATGGTGCTGCCGGCTTTCTCCCTGTAATAATACTAGCAGCCGCGATATAAGTGAAATAATCTTGAAAGCGACGTTAACACATCACCTCACCTCACCTCTGTCATTAGGGAAACTTCCAATAAAGAGCTAACATATTTTCACACAATTATGATGTTGTTGTGTTGAAGTTTAACGTCGGCTTCCACCTCTCGGTGATGTCATTAACGTAAACAACACCATTACCATGACAAGGGTCTATATGAGGTCAAGACACAGTCTTCTCTTACTCAATACATACTTTTGAAGCTTGTTTATCCATTTCACATCTATCGGAACAAAAGGACGACAATGTTTATATACACACAACCTTTTGCCCGATATCCTGCTGGGCATGAAAATGAATTTCCACAGTCATCATCTACTCTATTCTATAGAGGCAGGTGGTGTTTATTGTAATTATAGCCCAGATGAGGTACTGAGAAGGATATAATGACATAACTACCTCGTAGAAGTGACCTATGAGAGACATATGGCCAACAGATCCAAACATGCTTATGAAGAACATTTAACCCCATTGCAGCCGTGATACCATAAAGAGACTTTGCTGTCATATGGTTTTAGGATGCATGCAGGGTTTATCAAAGTCCTGTACATTATTTCATTTGAAAAAATTCTTAAACTTATATGAAGGGCATCCCTAAGTCATTAATATATTTGTTCTTTCACTTTTTGAAAAAAATCTCTTACATTCATTTGAAGGGCATCTTAAAAGTTGTTGTGGAAGGCATTTCTTATCAATGTTCAGGTAAAAATATCTTGAAGGTGATTTTCATTTTTTTTATTCATCTTTTCTTCAATCTCTTTAAGCTCATGTATTCTGACTTTTTTACAATCTCTAAATGATTTTGCTATTAGCAAAATTCTTCTGCAAAAAGATTAAGATGTCAATAAAATGCTTACACATTAAATCTTATCTAAGTCATGAGCAGTTTTCAAGCACTTGCATTTCAACTCAATTCGTTCTGCACATTGAAGTGTTATGTTAAAAAAAGATTCTGTTTTAGCAGATACACATTCTAATGAGAAACAGTCTCATGTAGGGGGAAAACATTTATCGTATTTGTAAGATATACATGTATTAATCAATATTGACTATTTCAAGGGTGTATGATTTGGATAATGATAAAATTTAGGTTTTCAAATCATAGTATGAAAACCCCTGCTGTTTTCCCTGAAACCATTCCTTTTCTTTTTGGCAGTCCTAGTTGATAATAAATTTCTTGATTACTATTAGATTTATTAAATAATTTTAAGTTCAAGTGTCCTACATGCATGATTACTGTAATTTATCTGTTAAATTACAGTAAATTAGTGTCATTCTAAATGGTACTTAAAATAATATATACTCACATAAGAGGTTTGATTAAAACCTGTCTTTGTTACCTATATTGGTATTTAACCCCAGTAGGTAGGTAATGAACCCCAGTGGGTAGTTGTGCATGGAGAGCAGATAACTGTTAAATGTGTTATCACACCAAGGTATTTATGGTATCTCATCATTAGGTGACATAACACCTGGTTTTATGTCTTACTGATGTCTATAGGTGTATTTGTTACTGATGTAGATGATGTGATGACATGACTGAAATGTATTAGATTGATGTAAATAGCTCATGCATAATGCTGTGATGGTATATTAATGCTACAATGAATGGTTTATATTGCTTATAAATGTACATATGATGTGTGACACCAAATTTAAATAAAACTTCCCTTGGTATGACTTGTCATAATAGAATGATAATATATTTGGTATGTTTGCATACTTTTATGTATTTTAAGTGAAATGCAGAATTATGTTTAATTTTAATAATTCTTTATTTATTCCTTGACAAAATCATAAAAGGAAAACCACATTTTAAGATAAAACAAAGAAGCCTTACTTTGTATCACATGTTGATATGATTTATCATAATATATTTCCTAGTGATGCATTTATGGGAAATGTCAGGATTCTTCACCAATCATGAACTTTACTATGCAATATGTGCAAGTGTCTATAAATCCAGATTAAACCATTGAAAGTTTGTAAACTACCTCAATACCATGGAACTTAAACAACACACTTTCATGATTCAATGCAAGCTAGTGGCGTGCGTTTCTCATGTATGCCAGGTTGTAGTACTGTAGTCTCTGTCTCATGAATATGCAAGTTATTACTGTATGTTGTAATATAATGTCAAGGTACTATGCAATGAAGTGGTGTTTATTTCAGATGTACACCAGATTTTAGTATTACATGTAAACAATAAAGATTGCAAGTTTAGTAACTACCTACATACCATGGAACTACAACAACACACTTTCATGATTCTAGGTAATTTAGTGGCGTGTTTCTGATGTATGCCAGATCGTAGTTTTGTAGATGATCTCATGAGTATATAGAAGCATATACTACATGGTGTAATACGTTTATGGATAATGTCATGGTACTTCACATAGCCTAAACAACACATGTTCATGATACTATGCAATGGAGTGGTGTATATTTCAGATGAATACCATATTGTCATTAGTGTATAACAAGTGCACTATCATTCTCAATGTTTTTAATCAACCTTGCATAATGTCAATAAGTCCTCTAGATCTAGCAATTAATTCATGAGTTTTTGATGAATAGTCCTTTTTATTGTATATTTAGCATTATTATTCCATCTGTAATTATAACTGTTTTAATTGATTAGGTAAATATGATAATGTTTCGGAATATAATCAATTGTACAAGATACAAAGTAGCCAGAGGGTTTAACAACTGTTACAATATTCAATATATATATGCGCGGAATACACTTAATGACTAGATCATTGAATTGATGAGGAATGAAGGATAAGCAGTATATATATAGTGAGTAATGTCGTAAGTAACAAGATTTATCAAGTTTTAGCAACGACTTAAATTGTCCATTTAATTTATATATGTATTTGTTGGATAGTTTCACAAAACAAATGTGACAATATGTGTTTGTACCTTTATGAATGAAAGGTATTACTGTCATAACCATTGATATACATATTACTTGCTTTCAGTTATTAAATCATCCATATACCTATAGTGTACTTAACAAATTTACTTTTGTAATTGTATAATTGAATTCTGCAATACCTTATATTATTCAATTATCATTGATAACATTCGATCACTTTATCAACTGCAGTAAAATATTCAATCAATTTATATTAAAAAGATCAAATAAAATTAAAACTTTATCCATCTCATTATTATGTGCTATATCTGTATTAAGTATTTTTCAAAAAATAAAATTATGCTTTCTCTCGATCTGTTCTAAAAAATGAAAATCATCACCACCGTTATTGTCATCAGTATTTTAGGTTGAATCAAGTTATTTTCTTGAGTTTTTTGTCGGAGGGAAAATAACTTTGCAAAGTCAATGATATGAACATAAAAAATTAATCAAATTGTTCAGTCTTTGACATCTATCATTGGAAATCATGTTATCATTCATGAAATAACAAAAGACTGTAATCAATTCATTACATAAATAACAAGAGAGATGTTATTCAGGATATTCTAATGAGAGGTATTGAGAAGTTCTAAAATAATCTTGGTGCAAAAGGTGGAAAGCTCGGAAATTGGAAATCAAAAATAGGTCATGAATAAACTAAAAACACTATTATATATGGCCTGAAGTCATGAACCTGAATAACTGAGCTATCAGCAAGTGCTGTTTTTTCTGATGCCTTTAATCAACGTCTTGAGAAGATAATTTGATTTGAAATACCCTATGAGAGCTTTTTCATCAATACCAATTTTAAGCTATGCACTAAAGTTGAGTGCACGATATTGTATGATGCCATTACTCTGAAGTCACCCTGACATGATACACATGCTGTGGCACAGGATAGAAAAATGCATGTAATTTATTTATTATGAGGAATTTGAAGATGAGGCTACCGAGAATGTTGTTGAGAAGCAAACATATCTTCTAGAGGGCCTAACTAGCTTTCTGTTGAAGGATAGTTGAGTCGCCTGATACACATATTATATGACGTTTCTTAAAACAAGGCGACCGAGGTTGGTGTTCAGCTGAGTTCAGAAGCAAACATTTTCTAGATGGTTTTACTAGCTTTAATTCCAGCACAGTTGAGTGCAGAATGTTTGTGTAACAAGTGCCCTGATTTCACCTGCAGGATATTGACCTGATACACATAAGGTGGTACATGATACAGATACAATTTCAGTTCAGTTGTGATACTTATACAGATAATGCTATTCATGGCACACAAAAGTCAAAATGATGTGGTACATGCTACAGAGATTTATAGGTATGTGGTACTGAGAATGTATCACAGTATATGATACACATAATGTGATACATGATACACATAATGCATGTCCTCTTTCATTATGACACACATCTAAAATGGCTAAGAAGGATGATCTGGTTGTTCATCTGAGTTCAGAAACATACAAATAATCAGGACTGCCTAAACAGTTTTCTACTCCCAACATGGTGAGAGCAGTGTGTTTTGTGTTACATTTGCCCTGATGTCACCTGCTGCAGACAAACATGATACAGATAATGTGGTATGATACAGATAATCATTATGACATATATATGGCTAACAAAGTTGTTCAGTTCCTTCTTTGAGAGGCATTTAGAAGCTAGTTGATAAAGAAGAACAAGTTATATGGATGGTCAACTTCTTTATTGTTTGAAATGGAACGTTTAGGTGTAGATACTAACACCGTTATCAAGCATCATGTGCTTGATAACGGTGTTAGTATATCTGCTTGATAACGGTGTAAGTATCTGCTTGATAACGACCGGTGTTAGTTTCTACACCAAAACGTCCCATTTCATGCAATGAAGAAGTTGACCTTCCATATAACTTGTTCTTCTTCTTCAGTTCATCTGGGTTCATAAAGATACAAATAATCAGAACTGCCTAAACAGCTTTCTGTTCTAACATGGTGAGTGCAGGGTGTTTTGTGTTACAAGTGCCCTGGGTCATGATACAGATAATGTGGTACATGATACAGAAAATGTGATACATGATACAGATAATGCATTTCATCTTTCACTATGACTTAAAGGCAATCAATTTTTAAGTTGGCGTTCAACTAAATTCAGAAGCAAATATTATCAGGATTGCCTAAACAGCTATCCATTCTTACATGGTGAGTGCAGGGTGTTTTGTGTTACAAGTGCCCTGATGTCACCTGCTGCAGACGGACATGATACAGATAATGTGGTACATGATACAGATAATGTGATACATTGATTATGCCACATACCAGGCCGGGTGTTATGCATGCTCCTGAACATGTGTTACGCATCGTGGGAATAGCTCAAAGTTTCTTGCCCTAGCTTGGCACCAAGGGACCAAATGTCAGGAAGACTGTGAGCAATTATCTCTTTGTCACAAAGAAGAACTCTCGTTGTTATACAATTGTCTTCAATGGACTTTAGGCTTTATCTATTTATCTATTAAAGAACTTGAAGTTGTTTGTCTGCAAAGTTTTGAAAAATCTACTTTGAAATGTGAAGCTATAGTAAAAATGTGAATAATATCTCTTTGTCTCATAGAAGAACTCTACACTGTTATACAATTGTCTTCAATGGACTTTAGGCTTTAAGATCTATTAAAGAACTTGAAGTTGTTTGTCTGCAAAGTTTTTAAGAATGTACTTAAGTCAAGATGTGAATGGTTATCTCTTTGTCACATAGAAGAACGTCACGATCTTATGTAAATGTCTTGATAGCTTCAGGCTTTGTAAACGAACTTTAATTTGTTTGTCTGCAAAGTTTAAAAAAAATTACTTTGAAATGTGAAGTTACAGTAAAGATGTGAATAATATCTCTTTGTCACAAAGAAGAACTCTACGTTGCAATTGTATTCATAGACTTTAGGCTTTAAGATCTGTTAAAGAACTTGAAGTTGTTTGTCTGCAAAGTTTTTAAGAATGTACTTCAAGTCAAGATGTAAATAATTATCTCTTTGTCACATAGAAGAACGTCACGATCTTATGCAAATGTCTTGATAGCTTTAGGCTTTAAGATCTATTAAAGAACTTGAAGTTGTTTGTCTGCAAAGTTTTTTAAAATTTACTTTGAAATGTGAAGTTACAGTAAAGATGTGAATAATATCTCTTTGTCTCATAGAAGAACTCTCGTTATACAATTGTCTTCAATGGACTTTAGGCTTTAAGATCTATTTAAGAACTTGAAGTTGTTTGTCTGCAAAGTTTTTAAGAATGTACTTTAAGTCAAGATGTAAATAATTATCTCTTTGTCACATAGAAGAACGTCACGATCTTATGCAAATGTCTTCATAGCTTCAGGCTTTGTAATAGAGCTTTAAGTTGTTTGTCTGCAAAGTTTTGAAAAATTTATTTTGAAATGTGAAGTTACAGTTAAGATGTGAATAATATCTCTTTGTCTCCTAGAAGAACTCTCGTTGTTATACAATTGTCTTCATAGACTTTAGGCTTTATAAGATCTATTTAAGAACTTGAAGTTGTTTGTCTGCAAAGTTTTTAAGAATGTACTTAAGTCAAGATGTGAATAATTATCTCTTTGTCACATAGAAGAATGTCACGTTCTTATGCAAATGTATTCATAGCTTCAGGCTTTGTAAAAGAGCTTTACCGGTAAGTTGTTTGTCTGCAAAGTTTTGAAAAATCTATTTTGAAATGTGAAGTCATAGTAAAGATGTGAATAATATCTCTTTGTCACAAAGAAGAACTCTCATTGTTATACAATTGTCTTCAATGGACTTTAGGCTTTAAGATCTATTAAAGAACTTGAAGTTATTTGTCTGCAAAGTTTTAAAAAAGTTGACTTAAAAAATGTAGATTTAAAGAAAGATGTAAGCATTTAATTCATCTCTTCTCTGTCACATGGGGTACTTCATGGGTTTCTTTCTTTGTGTATAGGAACTTGTCTCCAACATATGTTTAACAATGAACTTTGAAACATGAAATATGAGTTAAATGTGAATATTATATCTTACTACTTAAGATAGAAGCAACATAACAATGTCATATTCAATTTTTGTCAAAAGCCTTTACTCTTTTAGATGTGTATGGGACTTAAGTTAAATATATCTGTATGCTTCATGTATAAAGGCATGAAGCAAAGGGAAAGTTATTAGCAATTATCTCTTCTTTGTCACATAGGATCATATTGACATTTATTAGCCTTTCAGATGTGTAAAGGGAAATTTAGCTGCTTGTCTGCAATTTTTTTAAAGATATACTGGACAAAGCATTGGATGAATTATTGGATGTGAATTATTATCTTTTACTTGTCACATAAGGAAGAACTTTGCATTGTTGTTCAATAGTCCTCATAGACTTTAGTAATTGAGATGAGTTTTACTGCAATTGCAAAGTTTTGAAAAAATTCCTTAAAAATATGTTGACTAAACATAGGGATCAAATGAAGGGTCTTCAAATGTCTTAATATCTTCGCATTTGATAAAGAAATTATTATTTTCTTCTAAATCTCAAGCATTAATGATGTAGAAACAATAAAGTCCCTGGTAATTTTAGTCAAATAGTTTGGAAATTTTTGATATATTTTTAAAATGGAAATTTTACATTCTTATCATTTGACCGTACATGAAACATAATACCATATAAAAAATCTTGAAAATGTTTGGATCAGATTTTGTTTTTAAGTGCCTTAGCTTAATTAATTGCTCGAGGGAATTCATTTGACCTTTCACAAGATGCAAAGTTAGTGAGTAGATATCATACATAAGATCAGAAAGATTCAGTTACTATGTGGCTAGTCAAGGCAGGAATAGGAAGGATTATTCAAATGAATAAGAAGTAAAATGATGAAAACGTGTGAAGACTACCAGAATTATGCATGTTTTATAAAGATTCTGTACTTTCAATCAACCAAATTTCATACAGGTGTTGAAACTTTACAAAATCAAGTAAATACCAATAAGCTATAGTTCACATGGCTCTATCTATGTTTTAAATGACCTACAAGAAGCAGTAGATTTCTATTCAATCTCTGAAAAATAACAATTATCAAAAATGATTTTATTAAAGATAAAAAAGGAGTCTTGACGAATTCTCTCTTCAGATCTAGATTAGCTTCTTAAGAGGTTTTGAAATATTACAAATTACAGTTTGAGTGTAAGACTAATGAAAGAGGGTAAAATGTTAATATTCTATGACCTTGTACAGAATACAGAAGCCTCAATGGCAAACTCCATACCAGGTGTAGCCAGTTTCTAGAGGCTCCAGCTGATAAATGGAAATTGCCAGTTTGTTAATGATTCCAACACAGTCTCTACATACTTTCAGTGGAAGTGGAGGCAACATTTGTTAGTTTTCACTCAATTGGGGAGATAGGAATAACAAATGGGAAGTTTAACCTGAAAAGGGTTTCTTGGTAATGGTTAGGCTTTTCTGTATGGCAGCAGTGGTTTATTTTGCCAATGTTGCAAATATAGGCACTCAACATTTTTGTTGCTTGTGAAAGTAGAAATGCCCCTTTAATGTACATTTGTATGAAAATAGCTTTGTTTCACTTTTGACATAAAGGGGGAAAATACAATTTGAATTAAGATCTTTGAAAAATGTGAGAAATTTTCGTTCCCCGCAAGTTTCATCAAAAATATTCTTTAATTTTTGGCAATAAAAAAAAATATCCTTCAATTTTTGGCAATAAAACCGAGAAGATGTATTTGCCTCAAAGATATATTTATAAATTCTGGTTTTGATCTATGACTTATTCCTCTCTGCCTCGTTTCCTTTGTTTTGACTGTTTCCTCTTGATCCTGGCCTTCAAACCTTCTACGAGAATACCTAATTACCCAACTTCTCTGCTTCACTGGAAGAAGGTATTTTGAACTTTTTGCCAAGTCTGACTTAATGGAAGCTAAAAACATCCCTTGATTAATATGTAAGCAGTTGCTGATCATATATTATCCCCTGTCTGTGAAAGTCTGCCAGTCTGCAGGCACTTTCATTCCACGCACCGATGGCGCCAACTTCGGTAAAGAGATAAAATTCTTTCTATGTAACACCTGCTTACCATGCGTGTTGCTTATTAGAACTTGAGGTGTAAAATTTGAGAATTGCACGCTTTTTTGGGAGGTAATTGGTTTATTTTCTCAAGTTTCAAGCCAAGTTTTTGCTGTTTTTACGTTTTCAGCCCTTCATATTATATGTTCTGGTAATGTCAAAGACTGCTAATTCTGAACAGGATATAGCCCTGATCAGCAACATGGGTGGTAGATAAGTTTGTTTATTTGCTAAATATGTTTGTTAATGTTGTCATGAAGACATTCATCGACTCGGGTTTGTTTAAGGTTGATGTAATGGAGTTGTTTTGACATGAGTTAACGACCTTTTGGAATGATCTGTAAAGGAAATGAGATATTTTTCTATTTTTGCTTATAGATAACTAGACGTCTCATTCAGTTTGTACTTGATGACTTGATGTAATTATTTTTAACAAAAGTTGTTCATTATTTTATGAATTATTATCCTTCAAATTAATGCATTTGAATACAATGCCTGTTGACGATGTTGTTGAATAAATGTATTTTTCTCTGAGTATGATTTTTGTAAAAGCATTTAATTCATCTCTTCCTAATAAATGTTTCTTGTTTCATGACGAAGAATTTTTTTCAGATTGTATGATTACTTTAGGTTAATAAAATTATGATATTTGTTGCTTTAGAAAATCAATATTTTAATTTTATATCTTATTCTGATATATTTATTAAGTGTTTTAAGTTTAATTATATAATATATATAAATCTATTGGTAATGATTATAGCTTTTGACATTGCATTGGATTATCAAAAGTTGATAATACATTGAAGTTATACACAAAGTCACTTTTCATTTCTAATATCTTTAAACCATTTTTATCACCTTTAAGACAGCTTTATCGAAGTGTGGGAAACCACTAATAAGATATGTGATAATTCCTTCCAATTCTTTAGTTAATTAACTTATGTCCATATGTTTCAAACATCATAAGAACCTTGATGATACAAAGGATTATAGAATATTCATGGACTATTTTTGTTATACACACATCTTTGATGACTTATCTGCTTAGTTTAAGAAACAATTATATGCTTGACAGGTTAATATCCCATTTCCATGGAAACATATTTAAACAGGAATCATATGTTTCTTATTATGATCAGGTGTTGGTAGATTATTTTATGTATGACTTGATGAGGTTAGGTATTGAATTACTTACTCTATTTAATGATAAAAAATCAACATAATCTGTATAATAGAACATACTTGAATATTAGTTATTTAAATATCTTTTTCTGTTTAGCATTAAAAGATTTAGGTGATTATGATTTATTGAAAAAGGTGCAAATAGCAGCTGTCATTTTCAATATGAAAAGTTGATTTCAAATTTGAATTTCTAAAAAATCTTTTTATTTTTAATGCTCTTAAAAGCCTCTTCAAAGAACAAAATTGAAAACATATTTATGTCATCAAGTAGCGGAAGTTAGAATATGACATTTTTTAAAACATTTCCTGCTGATTGAAGCTCTATGGCAGTGTATATGAATGAAATAAACAAGGTCTTATGATTGACAGCTCTTATCGTAGGTTTCATGGTGTTCCTATCAGAAATAAATTAGCTTATCTTGCTCTCATGATAAACGTGAGACCGGTTATATTTACCTTCTTTAGCTGGATAAGATAAGTATGATATATAATCAGTCACAGGTTGTTGTTTTACAACCAGAGTAATAGCTCTGCACTGATAAATTTAATCATTTTTATCAAAAGAATTTGATGATGGAAATATATTTTTCAACAAATTTGAAATATAATTTTCAACGCATTTGACATGTATTTTCCCTATATAATAATGAGAGGACTTTGTGTGATTGTAAATGTTAACCTAACAAATATATTTAACTTTTAGATCTGTGAAGATGTAGAACGGTCAAGGAGTTAGCCTTTTTCACCTCAAACTTTCATTTCCCCAAGGTTCAGATCTTTTCAGGGACCCATAGTCTTACACACAGACGCTTGAGCATATAATTCACCCCATTGAAGCAAGTCTAGATTTGGGCTGCTCTGAAAATCTCCATTTGTCTGAGGCTCCTTTTAAATTTTTTTATTAAAATAACATTTTTACTAAAAAAAATTCAGAGACTAAATATAAGTCTAAGGGAGCCAGTATTACTATAGTTGTTTCAACGCAGTACCACCAATGGTTCCAACTAATGCTTGCAGGTTTCACTGCAATGATTAGCCACAATAGTGTTGCTGGCTTTCTCCCTGCAATGATACTAGCAGCCGTGGTGTAAGTGAAATAAAGCCTAAAACCCCTAATCACCTCAGCTCACCTCACTTCCAAAGTAGTTTATAGAGCATGAGGTGTACTGTCTTATTGTATGTACTAAACATTTGCAAGAATTCAGAATTTTAGTGAAAAAGGGTCCAAGTTCTTAATACATGTTTAAGGAACCATTCTATATACAAGCTAGGCTCCTGATCAAGCTTGCAAATTCCAAATCATCTCTATACTCCTCTTGGAAAATGTTCAAAATATACCAATTCCTTCTATCATCATGACGAAATTTCTATTGCGAAAGATGGTATTGAGTAATAAAGTAATTAATATTCCAGTAACCTACAGACCAATATTACATGACATGACATTAGAAAACTCAATTACATTATCTGTAAAAACGTATTGCAAACCCTTTTAACTATCACAACAAATGTAATGGAAAAATTAGTTATCTCCTAATTAACGTAAGCTGTGTTTAAAGATTTGAAAATAGTTTGTTTATTTGTTCACATGTTGTCTCCCTCACAGCTCGCATCACAGAGAAGTATTTTGACAGAGGTGTTTTCCCAGAGTATAACTTCTCTCATTGTTTTCCCTCTCTTTACCACAAGTAGACTCCTGTCATTGGCTGATTCCAATAGCTTCTCCCAGAAGTGAAAAAACACTCCCTAACACTCTCAAACCTGAAACTGTAAACCAGATTTTGTAAGAGAGAGATTCTTATATTCCAAGAAAAACGACCTGGTGATATATATGGCATAGATCTGCAGTGTTGAATAGTTTGAGATTTTGGTCTCTTAAATTGTTTGATTTACTCTTTATGTCCACTTAGTTTGTGGTTTTATTCAATTAATTATTTATGATATATCATGATGTTTAATAGGCCTGATCAGGACTTGGTGGTTGTGTGGGTAAGGTGTTAGTATGGTCAGTGCTGGCAGTTTTGCCTTCCTCTGAGGATGTGAGTTGAAGTCACACAAGGTACTTAACCTAAGGTTCCTGATCCCAAATATAACAATGTTTGTTACAAAAAATGTCTGCATCACGGAGAAGTATTTTGACAGAGGTATATTCCCAGAGTATAACTTCTCTCATTGTTTTCCCTCTCTTTACCACAAGTAGACTCCTGTCATTGGCTGATCCCAATAGCTTCTCCCAGAAGTGAAAAAACACTCCCTAACACTCTCAAACCTGAAACCGTAAACCAGATTCTGTAAGAGAGAGATTCTTATATTCCAGGAAAAACGGCCTGGTGAAATATATGGCAAAGAACTGCAGTGTTGAAGAGTTTGAGATTTATCGTTTTTTAAGTTGTTTGAATTTAATCTTTTTGTCAATTTACTATCTAAATTATATATGACATTCACAGTTTAGACTCATCAGGACTTGGTGGTTTAATGGGTAAGCTGTTAGTGTGGTCAGTGCTAACAGTTTTGCCTGTCTGGATGTGAATTGAAGTCATGTACGGTTCTTGACCCCAACAAATTGTAGAAAAGTTCAACCCAAATATAACAATATTTTCTTTAAAATAATGTTTGCATCATGGAGAAGTATTTTGACAGAAGCATATTCCCAGAGTATAACTTCTCTCTTTGTTTTCCCTCTCTTTACCACAAGTAGACTCCTGTCATTGGCTGATCCCAATAGCTTCTCCCAGAAGTGAAAAAACACTCCGTAACACTCTCCAATGTGAAACTGTAAACCAGATTCAGTAAGACAGAGGTCTTATATTCCAAGAAAAACGACCTGCTGATATGGCAGTGTTGAAGTAGTTTTAGATTTGGGCTCTTAAATTGTTGGGTTTTCTCTCTGTGTCATTTTATTTTGTGCCTTTTCTTCAATTTATGATCATAATTTATAATAAGGCCTTATCTGGACTTGGTGGTTGTGTGGGTAAGGTGTTAGTATGGTCAGTGCAGACAGTTTTGCCTGCCTGGATGTGAATTGAAGTCACACAAGGTACTCCTCAAAATGAAAAAACACTCTGTAACACTCTCCAACTTGAAACTGTAAACCAGATTCAGTAAGAGAGAGATTCCTATATTCCCAGAAAAACAGCCTGGGTGATATGGCATCTGCAATATTAGACTTTCTTTGAAAGATTTTAAGCAATTTAAGATTTTGATTTTGATTGTGATTTTGATTTTGATTTTGATTTTAGTTTGAATAAGTATTTTAGGTAAATGTTTTTCAATACATTTTATTATTGTCTTTTAAATTTAATATCTTTGTTTTTTTCTCTTTTGACAGAGACAAGGTTGTTTTAAAGCAAATTTTGTTGTTTGTTTGCAAAGATGTACATCTTTTTATTTCATTTTATTGTAAACATGTATTTTAAGGTAAAATTATAATTTCTTATAATAATCTGTCACAACAAAAATATTTATAGAGAGTTACACTCATGGTGTATATAACATGGTGTATATAACTGGTGTAGTGGGATTTTCCTGTCATGTTTCTTTGACTCAAGTGAATGCTTGTTTCTATATCTTCCCACTACCATCTTGGTGTAAAAAAAAAACAGGGTAAAATATTCTAGGGGAAGTGTACCGGTAAGTCAAGTTGAGAAAGAAAATGTATCTCATGTTCTGAAAAAAGTGATATGTTGGTACAAGAGCTTGTTTGGCTTAAGATCTTAATTTCAGAAAGAAATTTCAGTTTTTAATTTTACAAAATATGAAAAAAGAATGTTGCATTAGAATTTATGTAGCAATTGGGATTTTCCTGTCATGTTTTTCAAGATTAACATTTGTTTTTATACAAAATCTTTACGAGATGAACTTGATCCCTGCCTGACCAGTTACTGAGAGCACTGTAGCACATTTCTGAGGGAAAGTTTTTATGATAAGGAAATTAAATGGTACCAATCACAAGACAATCATACCCAACAAATGCTAGGATAATGTTGGAAATATATTGTCTTATTTTCTACGTTACCAAGAAGGAGTTTATGGATTATCAACTTCTTATTGTAGAAGGTTGCGACATTTTGGTATATACCCTTAGGCTTGAAAACTTGACAAGGATCTCAACTGAAATGTCACAACTTTCTACAATAAAGAAGTTGATAATCCATAAACTCCATGTCTATATTTCCAACTTCTAAAATGCCTCTCAAATAACATAGCTGTTATAGTTTAAGATACAGTAGGTGTTTATCAAATCTTTAGTTCACCGTTTCAGAATCTGGGAGGTTTTACATTCTTGACTACAATGTTTCTGTTAACACTTTTACAGATTTCACTTTCCAAGAATAAGTTATTCCGTTTTTCTCCTCCATTAATCACCGTTCTAGCTGGCCGAAAAGTAAAGAGCTCCACCGATGGTCTGTATTTAATTCCCATCTGCCAAGCCTCAGTCAAAGCCTCATTCTTTTTTTACACGTTGAGAATGAAGACTCAATCTGGTCTTGTCTAGTGAGAGAAGTTGGAAGTGCAGCTTCAAAACGGAGCTGGGAGGCGTGGAGCCAAACTATACTCTACGACCCACGGTTCTTAAAGCTCCAGGATAATCCTCCCAGACTTCCTGTGGCCTTGCATCTAGACATGCTTCCTGTGTTGGTCTCTTCCTTGTGATGGATATATATACTCATGGTGATAAATTGAGGACCACCCCTTTTTCAACAGATACCTTATTGTTACTTTGATCCAAGTTGTGCTAAAATATTTAATATCAAGATGATCTTTTATAGGAATTTTGACATATTCTATAAAATATTCGATATTTTTAAGGAAATAATTATAGTGAAGAGCCATCCTCATTTCAATAGTTATCTTATTCTTACTATAATCAAAATTTATTAAAGAAATGCCATATCAAGGTGGTCCTTAATAGGAATTTTGACATATTTTATAAAGACTCATAAAATGTAACTCATGGAAATATTTTAAATAAATCTCCTGTATTAAGTTTTAGCTATATGATGAAAATCACAGATTTTCCCTTGATCAAATTAATTGTAGTTAGCTCTAGAGTATGTTGTGATACACTCTTATTTCACACAAATATGATTTTACTTTTATGAAAATATAACAAATAGATCCTTGGCATTGATATGAGATACCAAACAACATATTCATAATCAGTAATGTTATATATTTGCATGATCTTATGTGCTCTACAATATTGAAGTGCAATAAAGTCATATTCTCCAATTCAAGTGATTAATTACTCTGTAGTTATGTAGTGAAGCACTGCTATCAAGTTTATCAGTTCAAGTTTGTATCAAATTTAATGTTAAATTTATCAGATTGTCCAAATGTGCTTGTCAATATCCCTCAGAGTTGTGATTACAGCTGATTATGCTCATGAAAGGAGAAACTGTACTGTATATGAGGTGCTATCTGAAAGATTCTGGGTTGTTGCAAGATTAATGAACTGGGGACTTGATAATGCTTCCGTATCAGTCTGGTTGAATCCAACCTGATTCCTTGGAATAGAGAGGAAACTTCTGATTGAACATGTTTGTATCTCGGTAGCTTCAATATGTTGAAACTTTTTTTCCGAAGAACATATGTTGTGAATGAAAAATGTCAGTTGACTGTTTTCAAAGAAAGAATAGTACAAAATATTTCCTCTACAAATACAAACGTGTTTTCTAGTCTAAGAAGTTTTAAAAAAACATGGTCAATTTTATAGATACAGGATGTTACATGTTGTGAGTGCTATATGTAAGTTGACATGTTCCAAGGATATTCAAAATATGACCCCAACCAGAATATAAACTTGTTTTTTTAAGTATTCTATTCTAAGAATTAGAAGCTAAATGAAACTTTGGTCAATAAATCTAAATTTTTATAAAGAACTGAATAAATATAACTTAAAAGACACTACGTAAAGTAAAATACATTTGAAATTTCCGTTATGGAAATGAGGTTTTTGTGTCAAAAACTTTTCAAAAAGCCTCTTAAGAACATGTCTTTTCTGTACTTGCTCTTTTTCACTGTCTCGACCTCAGACATAAATAAATCCATATTGACAGACCATTTTTTATATAATTACTTAATTACTTCATAATTCATAAATATAGATTTTTCATACCCAATATGAGATTTATTTATAGACTCACCACGACAAAGATGTCAAGTTTTAGTGCATGTTTAGCCAGAGAGTTTTTGAATGTTTAGGAAAGTCGTTTAGTCGTCTAAACAGAAGCAGATCCTTGTATACAAGCTGATGAAAGTTTTATAGCCTTAATGGAGGACCATCTTTTTTTCGACCATCTGGAATGATGGGTAAAAGCTTATAGGAAAACAAACATGTGGAAGTTAGAGTAAGCCTTAAGTAGATGATTGCCTGAAAATTGTTCTCAAGAGTCTTTGGAAATAAGTTCCTGGAAGTGGGTAGGGCAGAAACAGGCTCATGGGAATTAAGATATATTTTGGGATTTATGATTAGCGAAAAATTAAGATGTTTTACACAAAACTTACTACAAGACACCTGCATAAGGAATGTTGATAAATTTGACGAGGGAAAGTAGAAACATAAGTGAGAATTCATATCGGGAAGAAAAAGAGGATGTATTTTACTGATGGCCGTTAATTGCTTCTGCTTTAATCATCAACATGCCCCTAACATGTTGAATAACAGAAAAATTATGAAAGTGAAATTCTAGACAGCGAATCTTTGATTATTGAAAAATCTCTGCTGCTTTAAATTTTTTTTAAATTTTTTAGTGCATTTTGCGTTCACTGTTTTATAAAATTGTTCTTTGAAACTGATTGTACTAGACTAACATTTAGTCTCAGAAGTATTTTCAGAACAATTCATGTATCTTAACCATTGTAAGGGAGCCCAGAAGATGCTTTAACTTCACAGCTGAGCAATCTAGACTTGCTATACTTTGCTAGACTGGGTTGGTCGTCAATTGAATATTTTTGTTCTTGGGTTTGGATGGCAGACTATGAATGTATTTGAGGAGAGTTGTTGGATTTTGATTTTGATAAAAATGAAAATCCATCAACTTTGATTTATAAGAACTCATGCATGTTGTAGATAAAGTAGTGATGTATAAGAGTTCCTGCATCTTGTAAATAAAGTGGTGATGTATAAGAATTCATGCATCTTGTAAATAAAGTAGTGATGTATAAGAGTTCCTGCATCTTGTAAATAAAGTGGTGCTGTATAAGAATTCATGCATCTTGTAAATAAAGTAGTGATGTATAAGAATTCATGCATCTTGTAAATAAAGTGGAAAATTGTTTGAAATCATACAAATAAAGACAAAGTTGTCCATAGCTCTATAGCTCATTATAGCTCAATAGAAAAACATGCTTTTCATAGAACTCATTAAATTATTTTCAATAACTTAACAAAAATCCACTTCTTTTAATCAAAGATAGACCAAAAGACCATTTTCTCTCAATTATAAATTCTTCATAAACTTTCAAGTGTTAGTGCACTTTTTTAATACTCTTACAGAATGTTATAGTTTCGACAAACTATTCAGACAGCGTTAATTGTCCAGATAATTGCATACCTAAAATTGTAACTGGCAAGATTAATAGAAGAGGTAGCGAGTGCAACACATGCTTTTTACATTACCATGCCGGTTTTGCGTAATTGTTTAGCGGTTACACAATGAAATCACTATTTCCTCCATCATCATAGGATGACCTTTCTATATCTGAGAATCATACCGTTTAAATCACCATTAGCGTTTTAACTCGCCCAAAGTTGAGAGTAAATTGCCCATAACAGTATGTTAAACATAGATGCGTCATTAGCGCTTGTTTAGAAATCAAACAGCGGTCCAACGTAGGAGGAACGAATATGCTTTTCAACTATCTGCTGATAGCGAACAGTAATAATAAACTTTCGTACCCTGGTTAGACATGTGCAAACAAGCTTCATCCTCGTATTTAGACTTGCATATGTTTTGTGATTGGCTTGGTTTGTGTGCATCAAAGATGCAGCATAGTCTACTTCTAGAACTGCATCTTTTTGATTATGGGAAAAAATTATTGTACTTTAGTTTGAGGATTTTTGTGATTTGCTCTTATTCTTTGACTTTAAACACACCTGATATCCCTCTTGAAAAAGTTTTGAAATATTTTGTCTAGTGAACTTTTGGTATTAAGTATTTATGAAAACTTTGCTGATATGCTAAATATGTATAAATTTCCAATAAAATGTATTGTTTGTGTTTTTTGGAAATTGGGTGAACAAGAATATCAAGATGTCATCAAAGTTTGGTGGAAGCTAGTATTTTTCCAGTTTGTAAATTGAAAATTTATCAAAAGGTATATGTCCATGTCTGAAGTGAAAAGGCAAAATTTATCTGTCATCAACATAATGAGACCAGTATGTACTTGCATCATAAAGGACTCGAATATTCAATGTATGTATTCAAAGAAGTTTGTTTTCATAATAGACTCTAGTTGGGAGGGTGGTTTTTGAAAACAAATTGACATCTAAAAACTTGTAGGTTCCTATCTACATCCTTTAGGTATTTTACCACAAATATAAATGTATGATCGATTTCTGATTAATGTTATATTTCTATTCAAAACATATCAGACATTCATGGGATCTGTCAATAACATATAGACAAAACAATTATTTCTCCAATCTCCCATATAATCCAAATACCATATACTATATTCTTTCTGAAAACAAGAATATATCCCATACATACCAATCAGAGGAACCAGACAGTACAGTCAGATGCATTATGGGTCTTATTCAGACAATCAACGCCAAATTTATGCAATCAAATGAAGCGAGAGTATTGCGTGAAACTGACAGATTCTCTGAACGGGTCATCGGTTCGAGAGGTCGCTCATTTCACCCGTCAGCTTGTGACTAACACATCCCATAATATCAGCATGTCGTGATGTGTCAACGACACAAATTGTATTTCTTTGCTTCCGCTCTTAAAACCTCCAAATCACTGCGACCTGGCGGTGCCTGATTAAATTAGGCCTGAATTCGTTGGTTTGAAGTTGTTAATTCGATTGGCAAAACTTTGCCCCTAATTATTTCCCGTGTCATGACACTATGGTACTGAGAGTGTCTGAGAAAATGGCAGACTGGAACAGGTCAGTAATTAGGGAAATGACACACGTGTTGACGATGATACAATTATATCAAAGCTGAACCACGCGGGACACGTTATGTCGCCCAGCGCTCTGAATCAGTTACACTTGCCCTGCAATTATCTTGCACATTTTTCATCTAAAGCTCCTTACACAGAAATGGTAGATGATAATAAAGCAAGGTTTTCTTTGTTTTATTTTATTTTTTAGTTAAATTTGTAATATACTGCACTTTATTCATTAAGAGGGTCTTTCTTGAAAATTTAAGTTGACCCAAAAACAAGCGTTTTTGTTTGTTTTCATTGTGATGCTTTTTGGTTAATAAATGATTTATTGCTAAATTGTGAATCTATTGCTTTTCCTATTAATATACTTATTTTTCTTTGAGTCTCTGGTTACTGAAGAGAAATTTTACCCAGGATAAAAATATGTCAGTTGTAGATAAAAAAGGTGTTTTGAATTTTCTTGTCTGTCTGTCTGTCTGAATGTTCCTGAGAAAGAATACTAACTGTTCCAATGGTTCACCCCCTTTTCATGACTCCCCTTTTCTGTAAGTTAATCACCCGGCCTGCATACTAAAAAACAAGATATTTGATATTGATATTTACAAAGATCACCTGGAAGATTAAAGGGATAGTTGTTAGAAAACAAAATTCAAGGGTGTCAATTTGATTCAGTTGTTTTTTTTCCCGGTTTTATACATAATTCAGCTGCAGAATATAAATTCCAAATTGGTATATATCCGATTAAAATATCTAAGTAACTCAAATGCATTGTCTTTTAACCCTTCAAACCCTAACAATCAATCATGCGGTTTTTAAAAAAAAAAAATCTTGGTTGTAGGAGTGAAAAGGTTAAAAAGCTCATAGTGGGTGGTATCTATATCCGTTTGAAAAAGGTGATTTTACCGTTATATTTATATTTTTTTGATTGAAAAAAGGCAATGACTATTTCAGGAGATAGTTATTATGAGTCATTGTATTATATTAGTGTCTCTGTTTAGTGTCTATTTAGAGAGATTAATTACAAGCCTCTACCGCTGGTGTCTAATCCAGTTCAAGTCGCCGACTGTGTAATGAGGGTTAAAGCATTTCCTCCTTAAACTCACTAATGAACTGGACACAAGTTAGTCAGGGTAGGAAGGTCTGTTAATTTGTAGTGGTGATGATTTGGTCTTAAATTGGAGGAGAAATGAAAAAGGTTAAAAGCAAATGAATAATTGTAAGGCGTAGAACAATTCTGATGATTTTCTTGAGCAAGAGCGACAATTGAAGATATTGGTTATTACATAAGCAAAAGTTGAATAAACTTGTGGGAACGATTGTAAAATTTTATACCTCATCATAATTGATTGTTGTAAACAAAATAAAAAGCTGTTAAAAGCTGTATAAACAATTCTTTTAATGAAATTTTTAAGCTGGTTTGATGAAGAAGATTTTCTTGTCAAAAGTTATTCTTTTTTTGCATCAAATATGTAGATATACTGTCATACTAATAGCAATAGACACTCATAAAATCAATTTTAAATAAAGAAGTTTACTAACCATAAACTGTTGTTTTTCTTCTATGAAGATATAGTAAACAAATGTTGTTAAGCACAAAGTCATTTCGATTCTGATCATCGTGGTATGACGTCTTTGACATATGTGTCTGCTCATCATTGTAAAGATTGGGTTTCCATTCCCTGTTGCCTCATACCAAAAGACATGAAAAGATGGGAGTTGCTGCTGCCATGCTTGACACTCAGCATTATAAGGATAGAACTATACTCTTTGACTAGCCCTGCTCTGTGACTGCCCAGCCGTAAACCAAATTTCAAACATGTACATGTACTAAGGACAATAAAGTGTAAAGTATATGAAATTAATGGGGGGAAAAGGAGACATGGCATTTTAATTTTACACATACATCGTTCTGATTTAGTCGTCTTCCTGTAACATTACCACTCAGAATGGTTGGCACCGTTGTCCATATTGTTCAGTGACTTCAAAGAATTTACACTCATTTTTTACAGATCAAAAATAAAATAAAAAGGACTGGGAAACTGGAGAGTAGAGAGATGGTATCAGTCATCCTCCATCTTCATTAATCCAAAGATTTTTAAAATTTTCGAGAGAATTATACAGGTTTGTGATAAATGACTGTGGCAAGGTTTCCGCCAAGGAGTAGTCATCTGTCAACTCTTATTGTCATTGAGCCTAGATGGAAGGTTATATAAAAGAATATAGAGTAAAGAGATACAAAGAACAGTTCTTAATGAAGTAAACCTAGTTGAGTTGATTTTTCAGTGAAAGCATCTTGTGATAAACGTATACGAAGAGAAATATCCATGAATGAAAAAGGTATGTGACTGAACAAGATAAATTGTGAAAAGAAAGAATGTGGAATTGAACTCACTCAAATGAGGAGCAGAGGTATGACAAGGGTTAATGAATCATAATTAACTTCTTTTAAAAATGAGAAAAGAAAATTGGATGTTGGAGATGAATCAAAGTTGACCGAATTTCATGCTAAAAGAATGCTGACAATGCCGTAAGAAAATCTAAAATTGGATGATGAATAAATGATAAAGATGGAAATCTAAAAGTAAAAACATGAGATACTAAAAAGAATTAAATGATGTATGCAGGTCTGGTTCATTTTGTAGATGTTTGTGGCCCCCTTTCAGAGTTTATGTCGATACCAAATTTGCTTTCTTTTTAAAAGGTACAGTTTTGTCTTTTTGTAAAGATTTGATAACATTGTCCATAGTTTCAACTACCAATAGGTGCGAAAAAGGTAAGAGTTCAGTTTGAAATACTTTAGTTTAAAAAGGGCTTCCCAAAAATCTAATTATTTGTAATAACCATCTGTAGGTTTAATACCATAGATCATATCTGCCAAAGGTATAAGTAATAATAATAATGACAATTTTAAAGCCTAATATCCAGTTCAAGCACTGCTCATTGGCTGTACATCACTACTGTGAAGGAATTGTACTTTCAAAGCTGCTACTTAGCGCTCCGCGCAACCACATAGCTCCATACTTCCCGTATTCAGGAACCCAATTGTACAGCTGGGTAGACTGAGTGCAATGTGGATAAAGTGCCTTGACCAAGGACTCAACACAGTGAAAGCTGTCTCCACCTGGATTTGAACCCGGGTCTTTGGCGTGACAGGCCAGCACGCTAACCACTACACCACCGCCCTCCACGTGGTAAGTCAGAAAGCGAATTTGTATTTTAATTAAATCATCCTCACTAAGGAGTACACATTTGTCAAAAAGTTATGAATGATCAAAGTTCTTATCCCACAATTCTTGCTTATAATAACTTACATCACGTCCAAGCTCAGCATCAGGGTTTGTCAAACACTGCTTGATTACAAAAAATAAATAGTTTATTGAAAACAATATAAATACTTCATCAATCAATAGAATGTGAATATTTTTGTAGTGAACATTATTTATAAATATATTGATCAAACTTGTTGTTGCATAGAATCTTGAGTTTAGAAGCTGTACATATTAAACTTTTACATAAATAAATTGCAATGTCAGCATTTTTAAATATCCACAGGAAAGTGATTGAAGCGAAATTGATAAGAAGAGGTTTGTTGCATGTAAAACTTTCATATTTTCGATTGTCATAAAAGTAAAATCGGAAAATTGAATCAGATATTTGGAATTGAATCTTAAAATTTCTTCATTTAAAGTTGACTCAAGAATCTGTTGCTCCGCAATAGCACGGACTGAAAACTGATTGATTTTAAAAATATAAAAAGTTCAATGCCATTCATTCTGAGGGCAAGAATTTGACACGGCTTTCCTCTGTGAAATTTCTTTTTGTCAATGGTTAAAAGCCTCCAAATGAATCTCACTAAATAGTTACAAACGATGGGAATTGATGCTGTATCTTTGAACCTTGGTTCTAAATCATTTTGAACTTTTTCGCTGCTTAAATCTCCATTGTTTGTGCCCCTTTAAGGAATGGCAATATCTTAATAGAATTGTATTAAGCTCTTGAACAAAGGCATTCATTGTTTGGGAGAGGCTCTCAGAATGAATTAACTGATTCATTAGATTATAGAATTAAGATTTAGGTTCCATTGTTAGTGTACAAGTGTAACTCAACATGCATTCATATTTTTATAGTGTATAATTATAAACAATAGAGATTTTTTATTTTTATATTAGATTTGAAAGATAATAATTATATGATGTCAGAGTTGAAAGCATGATGATATCACTGTTTGAGAAGCTAAATGGCAGTTCAGATATGTTTAATCTTTTTTTCATAATAAAATTGTTGAATAAGGAAGAGAAATGTAAACAGAAATGTCCCCTTTTATCACTTAAAAGATTTGTTGGGAATGAAATCTCCTCAGTTAGTCACATGATGACATAATGAAGTTCTCTTTGTAAACATAAATAAATCTTTCAAAGGTACATACAAGGTATATAGCACAGAGGACCATTACAAATCTTTAAAAGTATACAAGTTCGTAAGAACATCACATGATTTTCATAAAGATATTGACTTATGCAAATGTCCCTGGGTAAAACTGATGACATAACCATTTTAAATCTATTTTTCAAACCAATATAGATTTTAAAATTCATTGATTGATGGTTAAAAGGGATAAAAAAACGAAAAGATCTAATGTACATTTATGGATAATAATCAAAATATTTGTTACCAAAATAAAAACTTGTTGTGGGAAAGAGCTCAGTTGAATTCTTCTTATACAATTAAACATTTTAATTACTCTCTATAATTATCAGAATGGCTTATACCATGCACAGAATGTTCAAATGCTGAAACATGTGCCTCATTAAAACCATTCCATAAAGAATGAGAAATCTTCAAGGTCTCTGAATGCCTAAATGTGATTCTCCTTGTCAATATGGTATAAGTGAACATCAACTCAAAACCTTAATCATGATTTTCAATGACCATGAAAGTGCCATAGTTTATGTTCTTGGTGTCCAACATGTCAAGCATTTAAATGTAGCATTATGGAGAATTACTTGATGTATGAGTGAAAAGGTTGATTTGATGCTAATTAGTTTTTGACTGGAGTTTACATTTGATAACTTATGAAAATGTTTTGGGAAACTTGGTGAAGACTTGTTTATAAAATTTATACGGATAAAGCGAACTCGGATATAGTGAACAATCAGATTTAGTGAAAAAAATTTTAAGTCCTGTCCCTATATAACATCATTTAAAGTATATGCGTATAGCGAACAGACCGGATATAGCGAACTAAATTCTTTGGTCCCTTGGAGTTCCTTATATCCGAGTTCTACTGTATAACAAGTATTCATGGGAATGCAATTCCTAAAAAAATCATCGAAAACAAGCACAAGCAAGTACAGGCAAATCTTAAAAAACTAGAGATCTCTATTTTATTAATACTTATTTCATATTATTCATATTTTCAAATTTTGATTTATTGACCAGATTGTCAGATTAACATGGATTGAGCCAATGACTATTTAGATTCCTAAACGTGATGGTATAGAGTACCACAGCACAAAGAGACCCGAGTCATCAAAGCCTGTTCTCTACCCCTCATCAGTAACAATTGTCTTCAATTTGATGAATTTCCTCTCCGTGATTGACCCCTACTTCCACCACAGACTCAATAAATAATTCACTTGAAGAATGTGTACATATTTGCACATGCGGAGAGCAATTGCACTCATAAACACCCTGCTGGAATATAATCTGGGCAGGTTTTATGACCCTAGACCTAAATATTGACATTGTGGTCATTCTTCTGTTGCCTCTATGTCAACAATGCAATAAAATGAGCTCGGTATGAAAGGTACCAATTTCTCCTCATTTAATATTTTAAATTGGGGCTTCTTTATTTATTTTCTTTATTTGTAAAGTTGTAGTGAGGCACTTGAAATCCTTAAATCAGTTGAACTGAATAGTCACTCTCTGTTTGGCATTTTCAAGTTTGTGCATGGGCTTTCTATCTTGTACATTGAAGTCTATTCCGTGTGAGCCATATGAGATCCTGAAAAAGTACTTGAAACATCAATGTCTTTTGAATATCTTGCCTTTGTTTCAAAATAAATAATTAAGAAAGCAAATTTGCTTTTGAAAATAGTCTATAATTGACAATCTGAAAGTAATTAGTGAATATCTTATAAATTTAGTACTGGTACCTCACTAAGTTACATTGTCCCTAACATTTCACCCATGCCAGTCTGCATGGTGCACTTTTCAAGAACATCTGCCAAAGAAACATTCTGAAAAACCTAGATCTCATTTGTATATCAGAACATTGTTCCTGTAAAGGCTGAAAAGCCAAATTTGAAACTTCGATCTTGAATTGACACTTTTGCACACTTTCAAGAGTTATCATAGAAACAAAAAAACAGACATTATACTACGTGAATTTAGAAATATCTACCAAAACTAAAACAGATAAAAGTGCAGCCTTGAAACTACAAAGTTCAGCGCTTATGTCACATGTACCTATCTATATCATCCTCCTTCTACAAGACTGACAGCCCGGACCTTGGCGCCAAGTCTTGGACAGCTGACCACGAACCATGATGACAGTTGATGGTGTAAAGAAGCTGCTCATTTATCCAACTATTGATACAAACCAGCGGAAGCTCTGGAAATAAAACAGCTGCCCCGCATTGAGAGTTGATAGATTTAGTCCTCGTTATAGGAGCGAGTTCAATTCTTTTCTGTCATATTTCCAGCCATAGCTGTCTCTCAAAGACAAGCAATATGTCCTCATCAGCCTAAAGTTCCTCTCACTGTCAATCTTCTATTATAGCAAGGAACAGGTTTAGATCTGGCACCAAGTTATCAGCAGCATGGGGTCACTTAATGGAACTTGGTCAATCGGCTGGAAATCCTCTTCTCCTGTAAAATGACTTTTTTCCAATGAATGGAGTTTGGGTTAACAAGTGATGCTACACAAATGAGAATGTTTCATAAATATGCTTAAATTCTCTTGATGGTTACTTGCTTGAAATAATTTAAATTCCTTTCAATTAAAAAAATTCTTCAATATAATTTGTTTTCTGCTTTGATGGAAGCATTTAAGATTTTGTGAAAGATGCATGGTAACCAGTATGGTAAGGCATTAAGACACAGGACATCTTTATTTCCATGTATATATGTTAGTAAATGTGGAATTTGAGTAAAACAAGTTCAACTGATTATTTGAGTAAGAGTATATTCATTACACATATATTTCAATTCGCCTTACAGCATGGAAGCTTTTCCCTTTCCTGAAATATATTCAGTGTAATAAAGAATTGATTGAATTAAACTCTTTATCCTTTTCTGTAATAGTTTGTAAATTGCCTCTCAAAATCTTCTGTTAAAATGGATCCATTTTAGATATAGCATTAGAACAAAAAGTGGATCAATATACACAAAGCTCTTGGATCTCCTTTACCTCACAATCTTGCAATTTCAACACAATATCTGATATCTTCACATACTAATATGTTCTTATAACAACTTGTGGATACTTAGGATTTGTATTACATGAGCTGTTGGGAGAGAATGATGCATAAAAGATAAGAAGATTATGTTACCAAAAATTAACATAAAAATTAAAGCGATAGGACCCTCTCTTTAGCTCTGTCCCCCTGTACCTGGTCAACTGCATGTGGACCGACTAGTGGATATGGTCGATCTATTCACACTGACCACCATTGATTCTTTTCTCAAAGAGAAAGCTGATAGAACCTTCTCTTTAAGCTGTCCCCTGTACCTGGTCAGCAGCATGTGGACGACTAGTGGATATGGTCGATCTGCTGACCATCAAGTGGTTGTTTTCTTAAAAAGAGGAAAGCGATAGATCAGACTCCTGGAAATGGTCAGTCTGTAGATGTTGACCAGCAATTCCTTCACACCAGCAGGTTGTGCCTGATGATTTGATTGGAACGAAACATCTTTGAAGCACTTGTTCCAATCGGGAGGTGCTTGTTTCTTCAATCTTTAAATGACAGTCCCCTTTTAAAATCTTGATGATTCAGAGTAATTTGAATCTTTTTAAGTCCTCTGTGTTTTTAATAAATATTTTGAAAAAACTTGATTAAAGAATTAACTACTTTTGGAAGGATCATGGGGGGCACTCCATCACTGTCTGATTTTCGTCATTTCACTACGTCTTCATCCATTGCTGCCTTCTCTCATTCAGTTCGTCATTCTTTCTGTTTTTCCTTCATTCATTATGTTTTTGATGTTATTGAGGTTGAAAAACATTCTTTCTTTCTCTTTTTATTTTCCCTCATTTCATTTTGTTGATTTTCCCTTTTCCTCAATCTTTTTAACTTTTCTCTTTCTGTGTATGTTATGTTTTTTTAAAGATCTAATTTTCTCTTTTACTGTTTGCATACTTTTAGGTTTATTTCTTGCACCCTTTTATAAGGTCAATTGTTAGCAGCCAGGGAATTGATAATAGAATAAAATTTTATTTTTAGGTTGCCAAAAACAATACAATTTATCGTTCACACTCAAACAAGAGATACGTCAATAATCGGATAATTATGTAATTAATTAATACAAACAGATATTTCAGTATGTAAATAAAAATAGATATCATTTTTATTTAAATTGCCATTAATCATTATAATTGAAATAGCTTTTTTCAATATATCCTAATTGATATAATATTATGTTGTAATATGCTGGACTCTTGTGTCATATAACCTTGTTATGGCATTACCTGCAGATAATAGAAGTACCCTTTGCAATTATATTCTCTTTTTAGTCTGAGACAGCACTGAATTGTTTTGGTGATTTTTCTATAAGATCAATTACAAAATCAATAAAAGTTATGGAATCCATAGGTATAATTATAAATTTATATCGATTACAAAAGTTACCTTCTTTTAAAAAATTAAAATTATCAGGTGAAAAATTTCTCTTTTAAAATCCAAATGGCACTGATTTTGTTTCCAGTGACATTAGTATCGGGAATAAAATCCAAATTCAACCAATGTGCAGCATATTAAATTTCTTACAACTGTTATTTGAGAATTGCATGCTCTTTAACAAAGTTCTGTATATTTAATCACGTGGATTGCTTTACCATTTATCAGTTATGTTCACTTTGGTTATTGTTCAGTTGCATGACATGTTTGAACTGAAATACACCAGCATTGATTCGCTATAGGTTAACGAGAGTTGACATTTGCTGCTAAATGAATATTTAATCTTTGAAATTAAATTTACGACATCTGATCATTAGTTGAAAAGGAAGTCGCTTGAATAATTGACAGACTAAATGGTTGTCATATTTCTTACCTGGCGATACGACATTCCAACGGAGCTCTGCTGTCACGTGTGATTAATGACATATATTGTTTCCCACTGATTTTTATAGATAACTTGCCGAGAGTTTTCTTGTTTTACACTTGGAAAGACAATGATGAGGTTGTTGTGTTACAAGACCTTTGAAAGATGATGCTGATTTTAATGATAAATGGACATCTTTTTGTTCGTTATTCTTTTAGACAGTTTCCTGTTGATGAGAAAAGTTTGAAATGAAAAATTTAAATGGTATTCAATGAGAATGAAATGAAATAACTAGTGTTCAAGGAAAAATATTAGATTTGTATTTAGAAGAGTGAAAAAATCTTAGCTAAGTTGGTAGAGTGTCCGCTACTCATCAGGAAGACTTGAGTTTGATTCCAAGGCATTTTGTAATATATTAGTTCAAACCATACATACATGCCATGATAGTATACATTTCACAATATCAATGAACAATTTGATTAATCACCAAATATGAGACATGTCACAATACACTATTTTCAGGGTATGTAATGAAAAAAAATCAGAAAACTTTTGATATCTTGATGTTTAGGTGAAATAAGCAAATAATATTTAAAAAATGATACCATCACAATAAAGACCTGATGTATCACGATACATATATTGTCGGATAAGAATCACGATTCTCAATATATTGATATATCGTCACAACTCTATAATGTATTTCTTTTACTTATTATCTATATATAGGTAAATGACAACAATATTCTTGTTAAATATTGATCCTGTGCATGACTGCTGCCGGGGATGTAGCTCAGTGATAGTGTCCACTCGTCACCCGGAAAACCAGAGTTTGATTCCTGGTCGCATCATACCAAGGTGATAAAAGATGGGAGTAAAGGCAGAACATTAACTGGCGCTGCACTGGCTGCCTGGTGCTTAGGCACAACCCGATTTTCCGATGTACTTGTACTTAGGATAATAAAATATTATTATTATTATTACTGAACATTGATAATGAGAATATGATATTGTACATAAGTTATCAAATCACTCCTCTTGTCCTGCTAAATAACAGTAAAATTTTAGTCTTTTATGCAGTCTAGGCCAGTCTAGGCCCTCATACAGCATGTGAGGACTTTACAAATACATATAAGAAACTGTAAGACCAAGAAATGAACAATCAAACAGTTTCCTATTTACAACATAATTCCAAAACTAAATGTTAGTCTAAGCATTAACCACGTTGTTGCCATCCCGATGGTCTCCCTAAGCTGCCAATTAAGAACTTAGAGGTTACCTCCAACATAACCTTCATTAGGTACCAACATCAAAAGATTTTTGTTTGCAATCAACTCTGTTCTAGACATCACATGAAGCTTTAAATTAGTCAGGTACTTAATTGTAGCTAATATTTCCCTCAATTTCACCTGAGGACCAGATGTTTGAATTAACTTTTTTGTTCTATAACTTGCCATTATTGTATACCAAACAAAATAAGTCATATATTTTTTTATTAATTTATATTGGTTTTCTAATGATTGATATTTTACCAAGCCAAAATTCATAATTATGAGTTTGAATTTCCATAACTAAGTGTATGTCCAGATTATATGAAATGTGAATTTTTGAAATATTCTATTTTTGTAATATTTTCTTGTTGATATTCATCAATCATGTTTATATACTTATATGCATTATAGAATATAGAATTACAAACAAAATTATTCTTATATTTGTACTTCTAATTCAATTGTCTAAAAAAGTACCCCTGTCCCTTTAAATTATTTCACTAATTTATTATGAAAAACTATATAATTAATCGGTGTCATTCTATCAAGTATTTATCAGTTCTCTAACCCCACCTCACAGTAGCATACACTTGACACAACTCGATCTAAATCTCTGATAGGAACCATATGTGTGTTGCACAGATTTGAATTACGTTATCAACGTTGATGGGAGTAGGAAATATCCAGCTGACTTGTTTAGTTGTGGAAATGCAAATTAAATAAAATAGCAAGAATTCTCAACCGGAAATATATTTTCTGGGTCCCCAGCACCTGTGTGTGTAAGATGGTGGTTGCTTTCACTTCCATTAAAGTGCTAAATATATTTATTTACATAGGACATTTTCTTGACAGTTTAGAAATTTAAAATGTTCTTTGGAATGTGCTTTTTTGAGTTGTATGAATTAGCCTAGAACATTGAAATTTGCAAACAGACAGACTGATGATCTTGATATGCAGGCTTTTCATGCACTTTTGTCAGAGTGTTAGATGTTTTTGTGATAAAGGACATTATCCTGGCTGTTCGTTAGCTATGAACATAATTATGTTATGTACAACTTCTATGAAATGTGCATTTGTGTATATTTCATGAATTAGCCTATAACATTAAAATTTTGCATTTTGAATGTGCAGACCTTTCAATACACTTTTATTGATTTTGTTAGTATAGAACATTAGCTTTGCAGTTCGGATGGGGGGCGGGATAGCGCGTTCGGCTCCGGATCAAGAATTCCGTGGTTCGAATCCTGCCAGGGGCTCGGCAACTTTGTCTGCAGTAGAGAACTGTTCTACACGCAGTCAGGTTTGGATGCAATGCTACACTGAATTTCAGCGCAGTACCACCCATGGTTCGCTAGTTCCAGCCGATGCTCGCAGGTTTCACTGCATAACCACAATAGTGTTGCGGGCTTTCTCCCTGCAATAATACTAGCAGCTGCAATATAAGTGAAATACTCTTGAAAGCGGCGATGAACCTCAGATCACCTCAGCTCACCTCACCTTGCAGTTCGGATGCTATGTACATATGATATGTACAACTTCTTTAAAAGTGCATTTGTATAGTGTATGAAATCAACCTAAAAATGTCTGAAATTTGGGGAAAAAAGTGGATGGGTGTGGGCGTTAATGTTATATTTTTACAACCAATTAAAAAAGATTTAAATTTAGGGAGGAAGGAGGTTTGGTTGAATCTTAGAATCATCTCTCTCCATAAATACACCACAATTAACCCATCTCCTCAAAAATAATATTCAATGTTGTTTCCACCTCTTAAAGAAATTGTTGCTTGAATCAATATAGTTTTAATTATTTCAATTACAAAACTTGAAAATACTTCATACATGACTGTGTAACTGATTTTAAAATGTGTTTGTTCATGTGTACTCAGATTTCTTCCCCTAAAGAACTTTACCAAAAAGTCATAAGTGCTCTCGCCTTAAAACTATAACAAAAACAACCAATTCTATTTAGAAACCTGCTTTTGGTTTATCATGATCTGAAGAACTGAATGTGGGAAATTTTAACATATACCGGTATATCAAGACAAATGTTTTGGAAAAAGTAACTTTCAGATGAATAACAAAGTTGTTTATCAATATTCCAAGCAAGCTAAAACTATTCTGTCAATGTTTTTCTGTTTGTCAAACCAGATTCAAATGCCATGTAACAAATGTATCCTTCGCATGTTTTACATCTCTGATTTCTAGAAGAAATTCAAGCTTTAAAACAATACTAAGATGACTCGATCCACATGAGTCTAAAACATTAAAATTAATTGTAAAGTTTTAAAGTACATTTTTAAGTCATTTAATTTTTAATTTTAAAATCATACAACATTCATGTATCTATATGGCATGGTCTGGTACAGGAAGCCCAAATTTCTTTATTTGCAAATTTAAATTTTTGAAATTTTTATTATTTCCGAAACTCACATAGCATACGCCTCCTCAAACACACCGTGACCTGCATAATGAGTTTTATGTTTATAAGAGATGCCGCAGTGATATATGCCTCAGTATAAGCAAATAACAGGAACCATGTGTGGTGGCGTGTCAGTATAATTAAGACACATTTGGAACTTCCTTGCCTAATAGTTTGATCTGATACGTGGCCGCTCTTTAGAGCGGGAGGCTTGTAAAAATCATTTTTGATTACTTCACCCAGACTTCTCAGAACTCTTTAACTTACACTCTCCGGTCTTGAATGCAGCGCTGGTCATAAAGATGTAATCATGAAATTTCCTTTCCACTTTTGAGAATTGCTTAATGAATTGACGAGTGTCAAAGAGAAATGCCTTTTAAGAAATTTTCTTTTTGCTTGTCATTTGATGGGCGTAATTCCTTGTAAATGTTTGTTATTGATGGTAATGGAAGTTTAAGTAAATGTCATTTAGATGTATTTTTCAATGTCTCGGAAGTTTCTGTTTACATGGTTCTTTAAGAAGGTATTGAGCCCATGGCTGTACCTTTGTTCTGGAAGGATTTTGTGCTTCTACGGAGTCACATTAACCTTGCTTAGCAAAGTGACTTTATCAATATTCTTGTGCATCATTTTGGAGTAAAATAATCTCTGATGGGGTTGCTTGAAGCAATTTGTACTTGATTTCGAACAAGTTACATGTTATCTGAAAATGTTTTTGAGTTAATTAAAGTGGAAATGTTTTTAGCATAATAATTAAGTTACTTAAAAGGTTGTCTTAAGAACTTAGATATGTTATATGTTCATCATTTTAATATGAATTGATCCCAAGTTAAATTGCAGATTTTGTGGCTAATCTTTATTATCTATAATTCCTGATAATTACATAATAAACATTATTACCGAAATGAGCTTTGGGTGGCATTGATGTATTTATGGTTTACTAGATATTAATGTAACATATATTGCTCTGATTTCATTTCAATGTGAAAGACCAACATGTTTTAATATATTGAATTTCAACAATTTTACATTGTTCTTTGTTTTATCATAAAATTCTGATAATGTTGTGATCTGATTTCAGTACATTGAAATATATAAAATTTCTCATCATATTCTGTTCATATCTTGTAACATGTTAGAACATGATGTTTATTACATTATTAAGATCTAAAATATCCCTCTTGTCAAGGCAGAGACCATGTTTAACATTTACTCAATCATCAATATTATTCCAAGATGACCATATTTTCTTTAAAATTATCAACTCGCCCGGAGATCAGATATAATTAGAAAATGATTACTCTTACTCACACCATGTTGTGAGAATTGCAACCCTTAATTTAATATCGGTGACAGGAAATACGATTAGTTCCTAGTGGCTATTTCAAGGACCCCATGGTGTGATGTCCAACCAAGAACCTACAAGGTCCCTAGGGGTCGTGGGGGTTAATGGTAGTTATAAGTGGATTATGTTTGTGGTTAAAATTTTCACTTTGTTGATTTTGGCAGAATTATACATGTAGAGGAATCTTAGTCGGAAGCAGATGTCTTGACAATATTTTCAATTGTAAATCTCTTGAGGGTGCATAAATGTAATTGAATATTTCGTGTGATGAGATTATTTCGTTAAGATCTGGACATGAACTGCAGATAGTGATATTATCTTTGATGGGGGTAAATGGAAGGTTTTATGGGTTTTATGGATAAATAAACTTATTCTGACTTCTTTTGAAAGTGACTGCAAATTACAAATAGGTATTATACTTCCATTAAAATATATCCATGATATATATTTTGATATGATTGATAGTAAAAAAATGAAGATTGCGAGTATAATATATATAACCTAGAATTAAATTTCTTATAATGAACCTGTTACAAAATCTGAATCAGCACTTAATAACATACATTATACCTTCATCATTAGAGCATGTACTTAAGACAGAATAGAACCGCTGATGTGAAAACAAAAAATCCCCAAAAAATTATCAATTATCAATACCACTGAAATGTAAGTAAACATGCAACTACATTTGCAGTTTATGTAACAAAAACACATTACTTGTTTGCATAACCAGATCAGAATATGAAAAAAAGGCCTCCTTGTCAGTCCGATACTTGGTTACATTTAATCTGAGCTGTTAGCTGTTAAAGATTTTTCTCTAATTTTACAGTACTTTCCTTAAAATACCAGTTTTTACTTCATACTTTTCAGGCTTTTTATATACGCTCTTAACCTATCTTTCAAAAATCTCATAATACAAATGTTATTAAGTTTAATAACCAATAAATTTGGCCTCATATTTAGCAAAATATAGAAAACCTCTTTTACAGAAGCACAAGAAACCTTTGTTTTAGTAGGTATATATAGAGAAAGGTGCTTACGGTCTTCATTTGGCTTGTGAAATTGATTTTTGCATTGTTCATACAAAATGGTATATCACAAGCCATTAGTGCTGATGCACTAACAACATTTACAAACTCAGACACAAATAGACCTGGGTTTTTTTGTTTCTTAAAACCTGTCTTAAAGGGGCAGTAGCACGTTTTTAGGGCGTATATAAGGTGATGTCAGGAAAATGAAAATTAAAGGTTCTAATTGAAAGACAATGTATTTAAACTAAATAGAGCAGTAATGATTCAAATATATAATGTAAAGTTTAGCCATGCGATTCCTTTTATTTACACAAAATGAATTAAAGGTGTTCACACAAAATGGCCGCCAATGGATTTTATGTGAATCTTCATACTTTGTCCTCTGAGTATGGATGATTGGCTTGTGTAATGAGATTTTTGACACTGTCAAAATAATACATTTAGCATTACCTTACCATTATCAGAGTAAAATTCAAAATATAAAATTATCAAAAAAAGTGCTACTGCCCCTTTAACCTACACACCTCAGAATGTTTTGGATAATCTTTCTTGAATCTTTTGCTACCTCTGCCTCAGTGCTTTTCTGAAGGTGTTGAACCTGTTAATCAGCGTCTTTGAACAGTTAACAAAATTAATTCATAAGCAATTTTAAAGATTTAGTAAAATTTCAAAATCATATATTATCATAATATAATTAGTGTTTGGATCTGAGAAATGTTTAGAAAAAAATTCTTATGTTTGTAATTGATGTCATATTTAATGGCTGCAAACAGTTATAAAGAAATTCAGTGACTATCCATCATGAGTATTTATTTAGAAACCATTTACAAGAATTACCAATTTATATTTATAAGGTAAACAATTTGATATTTTGTCATCAAAAGCAATTAATATTTGACAGATATACTTTATCAACATCAATCAAAGTATTAATGTAAAAACAATTTACATTAGACCCTGGGAAACCCAAGTATTCTCATCAATGGTCTAGCTATGGTCAAATGCTTGAACCATGATTTGTTTGTAATCCATGTATCGGAAGCTGATAAAGTAATGATAACACTCGGACAGCTTGTGTCTCTCAAGCACTGAGATAGACAGCTTTGCCTCTGCTCTCATTCTATCATATGAATTTGAATTATGACATCTCGATCCCACGTCATATTAGAGGTCCTAAAAACTTCTGAAGAGCTCTGAAGCACTTCCTGTTTGTAGCACCTATGTCATGGATGTCGACAGCTGAAAGATGAGATGAGAAATGATGTCATAGGTGTCATGAATCTCAAATGCAGAATCAAAAATGATGCTTGTTGAGATTGTGAAAAGGAAGATCCGAAACTCAGTCATATGTCGAAAGTCTGAAAGACAACATCAGAAATGATGCATGTTAAGATTGTGAAGGCAGATCAGAAACGATGTCGGTTTGTAAAGCAGTAAATGAGCCTGATGTTAATCCATATCTCTTGAAAAGAATCCACCGCCCTAAATAGCTTCAAACTTGTAAATCAGTCTGTCTGTGAATCTGTTTTTGACTGTCAAATCTGATATTGGTGTCACAATAAGAGTCTAGAGGTTTGGTATGCTAGAGAGAGGGATGGCCGCAGACTTGATGTCGGTTAGTCTGTACAAGAACAATATCAGGGTTTGTCTTGTCACTCACTCAGATGTCACTCTGGATAAATGGTCATCTTACAGCACAAGATGGGTTTGAATAAACTCCAGAAATATTTTGTGAAGTTTTTACATCTTTTATTTTTAAGTAGTAATGTGGGATTATCTATGAAGGTTTTTTGAGAGGATTTTAAACTTTACAGTTAAACTTGCTTTAAGATTTCTTTTGAAATATAGACTGACTACCGGTAATTAATCTTGAAACATTGATTTCTTGTTATGTTATGTTATATAAATTCTTTGTATGATTATTGCTGTCAGGGTTGGCGTATACAGAATTGAAAAACTTCATTTCTTATATTTTTTTAAATGAAGATTTAGTATTTGACTTCTTGTGATTTTTCACAATTTCTGAATATAGCTTAAGTATGCTGTGACATTATTTTGGTGCACTATCCGATATGATGATAGTGTTTTAAAGGGGCAGTAGCACGTTTTTCGAGGGAATATAAGGTGATGTCAGGAAAATGAAAATATATGATTCCAATCGAAATACAATGTATTTAAACTAAATGAAGCAGTAATAATTCAAATATATAATGTAAAGTTAAGCAATGCGATTCCTTTTCTTATACACAAAATGAATTAAAGGTGTTCACATAAAAATGGCTGCCAATGTATTTTATGTGAATCTTTATAATTTGTTCTCTGACTATGGTTGATTGGTTTGTGTAATGAGATTTTTGACAGTATCAAAGTAATACATTAAGCATAAACGTACAATAATCAGTGACGATTCGAAAATTTAAAATTGTCAAAAAACGTGCTACTGCCCCTTTAAGCAAAGCGTTATTTTATTTCATTTCATTAGCTATTTTCTTTTAATTAGGAGTATACTTATGCATTTACTGTAGCAGAACAGATTCTGAAGTTAACATCAAAGACACAAAGATGTGCAGATGCTGTACTAAAGAAAGAAGTTTATAAGGTCTTCTATTTCAGATCACATTTCCCAAAATGTGTCCAATAACATTTCAAGGATATACATTTTTATGGTTTTGAAACTTATCCACACTTGTTTGAAATTGTATGCCAACATCTTCTAATCAGCAGCATAAGACAAAATCAGGAAAGTTAAGTTTTCATAAACAGTTATAAAGGATTAAATTACAATTGAAATATGATTTTAGTTTACATTTATGATATCATAAGAACATTACCTTTTATGATATCTTCAATTATATGGCTACATTTATGATCTACCATAAGAACATTTTCTTTTGTGCATTTATATGGCTGATAGATTTCCAGGAAAATTTATCTGAATGTCATTTCACAGAAATTAATATGATCCACTCCAGAAATAACTTGTCATATCTTGTCACTTGTCATATTCCAAGACACCGATTCCAAACCAAGATAATTCCTTCCAGACACATAATTTCCTAGAAGAATCAGAATGTTAGCACATAACGCCATATTGATCAACTTCAATAGGAGTCATATGAGGGTTGTCCTGAGAATATGATCCATGTTTGAGTTTATGTCATAATGTTATTTCCTTTATCTTGCCGCTCGTTTAGATATTAACATTTCTGAATTGCTCATATTCTTCAAATGGAACATTATATCTATGAAATAAAGAGAATATGACTGAAATCACCCACAGATTTATTTGTATTGTATTTTGTTACAGTGAAATAAAATTAAATTTTGATTTTTGAAATTTTCTTTGCATCAGTTTATTTTGAATTAATTTTTGTTTAGATATTAGTCATTTTGAGTAAGTTACTCTTGTTCCTTATGAAAAAGTCCAAATATAAAACTTAATCTTAAACTTTTAAGAATTAACATAAAAATTAATTCTGAGAGGACTGCAGTTTGTTGATCTGTTATCACATCAGATTTCATGAAAATACTTTTCAATGATAAAAAAAGTATGAAGTATTTAATCAAATTTATCGGAATTAGATGTCTGACATTCGAGTAATAACGCTTGAAGTGAAATGTATATATTCTTTTAAAAAGTCCTTGAAGTTATGTCTAAATAATTCTGCCAAAGAAAAATATTTCCAAGAGGAAGTGCAACCCTTATAAAAAAAACTCATATATGCAGCAACATTGCAGCGATGTTTTCACTCACCGTTGCACATAGTTGCGGCTGAAATTTCGAATTTACCATGCAAATGAGCGTGCGGCAAAGTTGCGGCTAATTCATTACGCATAAGTCACAACAACCGTTTCACTCAAGTGATCCGCAAGCGTTGCACTCAAGTGATCAGCAAGCGTTGCGCTCAAGTGATCCGCAAGCGTTGCGCTCAAGTGATCCGCAAGCGTTGCGCTCAAGTGATCCGCATGCGTTGCGCTCAAGTGATCCGCAAGCGTTGCGCTCAAGTGATCCGCAAGCGTTGCGCTCAAGTGATCCGCAAGCGTTGAGCTCAAGTGATCCGCAAGCGTTGCGCTCAAGTGATCCGCAAGCGTTGCGCTCAAGTGATCCGCAAGCGTTGCGCTCAAGTGATCCGCAAGCGTTGCGCTCAAGTGATCCGCAAGCGTTGCGTTCAAGTGATCCGCAAGCGTTGCGTTCAAGTGATCCGCAAGCATTACGTTCAAGCAATATATATATATAACATATTCAGTGTAATGTTTTGAAAGTAGCTTACATTGTTTCTCTCATGATGTCAACTGTATAAAAGATACAAACACATCATATTCATTTTAATATTTTATTTTGATTATTCCCTTGTACATAAAATAACACACAAAAATATATATATCAGTTGTATGTACAGCGTGAACGTTTTTTATATGACATCATCAAGCATTCTAGCACTAAGAGATTTGAGACACTTGTTGAATTACTAACTGAACATTTAATATATTTAATTTTGGTCTCGTTTCAGGGTATAATAGATACAAGTTTTATGTGACATGAAAAGGCATCCTGGCACTAAAAGATTTGAAACAAATATATGCCAACAGTTGCATTCTAAAATAAATTACAAATTCAACTGTTAAGATTATACTCCAATATCTAAGATTTAATTCACTGATTAACCTTTATAGCTATTAAATGAAGTCCTTACAATAACAGGACCATTTATAGATTATTACAATTTCTGTTGAAAAGTGTCACATCACTAAGTTATGAATGACAATTTTTGGGGAAACTTATGCTAAATGTGATACATTCAAGTATATAAAGTGAAGAAAATTAAAACATTTTTGTTCAAATTAATTTGTCTGTGTTCACATCTGAAGAGTTGTGGCTTGGTCTTCATTCTGAAACAATAAACAAATGTTTGTACAATCAATTAGGATGCTCGCCATTGAAAATAAAACAATAGTTTCTCTTATACATGAATCACACTTTTATTGCATACATAGATATGAATTAAGAACAGAATTGCAATGTGGTTCTAATCTGTAACTAAATTGGTCAGAAGTCATTGATCAATCTGTTTGTTTATTTAGCACTTCAGTTTACTTTAATGACACTGCTTTGCTATTCCTGTTAGTTCCCTTATGTTGTGAGGTCTGTGTATTGTAAGCTTCAGTGATCACCTTAAATAAACAATTTGAATACATTCCTTCAATGTATGGAAAGAGAAAAAGACCACAACTGAACGTGCTCACTCAGTTACAAAATGGTGAAATAACAAGCAAAAAAAAGTATGACACCTGGATCACTTTAATTACTATTTATTATAATTAATCTATAAAAACAGATAGAATTTGAACTAATGATTTGACATTTGAATGTGTAAATGATTTTATACTTATTTATGATTATTGTATTACCATTTATTTGGCCCCAAAACTAAATGTAAAGAAATGAATGAAAAATAGTGAAAAGATTTTGAATCATTTGAATTTCAATTATTATTACCTTTAAGACTATGTCTACAACTGTCAAGCTTGTTTATTACTATCATAATTGTGTTTAGTAATTAAAAAATCTTATCAATCTTCAGGTGTCAGGATTTTAAAATCTAGACTACTTTATAACCCAAAATAAATAATAAAAAAGGTTATATGTCTAGATAATTTGAAGAATAATAACATTTGAATAAAAAAAATAAAAGAATATACAATAATTTAAGAATTGAACAGAAAGACTTTCATTGAAAATCTATATGATCAAACTTTAAAAATTGTATTAAAACTAAATGTGTCCTGAACTAATAACAAAAATAAGTTAATTGATATATCAAAAGTCTTCAAATTGATTTACAGCTCATAAGCATTTGGAATCAAGTGTTCCCTCATGTATTTACAGCATACAATCAACCTGTCTGGGTGTTTACAAATTAAAGTGTTATTAATCAAGTCCATTTATTTGCAAATTAGGTTGCAATTGTCTAATCTACAGTCAAGGAATATACAGCATGTTTATTCAAGAATTAAATCAGGATTAAGAACAGTATAGCAATGTGACTCAGATTGGTCATTTCTTAAACTGTTTGTTTATTTAGCAATTTAGTGTACTTACTATGAAGACACTGCCTCCTTATCCCCTCATGTTGCCAGGTCTGTGTATTGTAAGCTTCAGTGGTCACCTTAAATAAACAATTTGCATATTACAGTCCTTTTATGAAATGAAACAGGTATAGGGAAAGAACAACTGAATCTTATTATTCAGTTATATATATATAAGCAATATATGAAGAGTTAGCAGAGATAATTTGAACTAACAAGTTGACATTGAATATATCAATTACTTTGATAGTAATTTGTTTGTTAAGAAAATTGTATCAATTCAAAAGGTTTATGAAACAATTTGAATTTGCATTCATGGTAGACTACACATTGGTAAACTAGTGATCAAATAGAAACTTCAACAGTTTCTACTTGATGAACAGTTATCAATTGTACAGAAATGGACACACTTGAAAATCTATTTGATCAATCAAATATATATAGAATTCATTGCAAAAGTTTTATATAATAAGTCTTTAAAGATCATAAGCAATTGAAATCAAGTGCTCCCGTTATATCTATGATATACAATTGACCTGTCTGGATGTTTACAAATAAAACAGTCAGTTATCAAGTCCATTTACAATTGCATTTTGAATTGTCTAATCTACAATCAAGGATTATAATGCATGTGTATTCAAGAATTAGATTAGCATGCCAGGTGTGCAGTTTTCAAGAATTAGATTAGCATGCCAGGTGTGCAGTTACCTGCAGTTACATAATCTCTGCCTGTGTCTAGCCTCAGTTGTCCTCTCATGGCAGCCATGGTCCAGTGCACACTTGTGTCAACAATGCCATCTTTTGCTGAAAATTACCAAGTAATAAAACCTAATGACACATCTAACAGTATTACATTGCAAAACATAGAGGTACATAATAATGTAATATAACAATACTTTACAAGATATTCAATCAAGAAGTAACAAGGTTTGAAACCATTTGTAATTTTGACTGCATGTGAAGCCAATTCGCGACTTTCACAATAATTTTTCGACTTGCATTTGGGTACGCTTCCGGTTTGTTCGCTGTGTAGAATTCCACACAGCGAACAAACCGGAAGCGTACCCAAATGCAAGTCGAAAAATTATTGTGAAAGTCGCGAATATTATTGAAACATCATAAGCTCTTGTTTATGATTTGGAAAAGAACATACAGGCAACATGAACTTGGAATAGTATTCAGATGTACTTACTCTGATATCAGTGACTGAAGAAATGCCATTTTAGCTGTTAATGGGCTGTGATATAACTATTATATCCAGTTGTTTATGTAAGACGCCATCTTTCTTCCCTCCTTCTTGCATGTGGCTTGTGCAGTGGTAAAGAGCTAAATATTGCAGAGATTCTGATTGGCTAATGTCCAGCCCAACTTGATTCTGATTGGCTAATGCACAATGCATTGCACAGTGCACAGAGTACTTGCCTGATGGTTATGCAGAGGGTTTTGATTATTGGTTATTGAATTTGTTCATGCTGATAATGATAAGTATGAAAGTGTTTTTCTTTTTAAATCTAACAAATGTTTTGTAGGTTTATTGTTTAGTGCCACAATTGTTATAATTGTGTTTCTTTTAAGTGACATTTTTACAATCATTTATTTCCTTTATAATTGTTATTCAAGAAGTTTTTCCATTAATTGATTACTTATGAAAAATAGAAGGTAAGTATCCAATAGACATAAAGATCAATTTTACATTTTACAACCAGGTTTACAAAAGATAGAATTAGAATTAACAAGAAAGAAAAAACCTGGGTTTACAATAAATGTATCAAAGTATGTGAAGTCTTGAATAAAAATGAATAAAAAGGAAATAGAACCTGTGAAACACTAAGTGATTATTTGTTTTCAAATAAACAGATGTCACTCACTAAGCAACTTCACAAGTTTTTAGTAATTAACAGATAACTGACAATAGACTAAACCAACAAGCTCGTCAACACATGATGGTCAGTGTCAATGACAGGAAATCACAACTTCAAATAACAACTAATTGTATAACTGATATCCCTTACATAGCAAAATAACAAAGTTAATGACCCTTGAAGTAAATACCTTTTAAGGTAGCAATCAACAATGCTGCTTTCAGAGAGGGATAATGGATGCTTTTGTCATTGGCTAATACTGAATATTAGCTCCACCCATCTCTATCACTGTAACTAATTCATTTACATCTTAAACAATGTCGACACAAGTTATAGCAATGCAGAACATGTAAGTTTTATTTATTACAATATCATACATCTTTTATGTAGGAGGATAATAAAATTTATTAAAAGTGATAATCTGAATCAAAATTTTTAAATCTTATTTCAAATGATTAAAAGAGGAATATCCAAATTATTTGTACGGTACACTTCTGTGTGATTGATGAATGTGTGATATCCTGATGTTAACTTAGAGAGCCCAACAGCAGGAGATTCAATTAATCTCAAATCTGTAATAACAATCCCTTTATGAATAATTCGAATATTGAGATTTAACTTCACAGCTTCTCCTCACAAGACTTACTTAGTTTGTTATGTATGATTATTAATATAGATTAAATTTTGAATAAAAAGAACATAAAACCTTAAGTTGTTTGAGAGGCATTTTAGAAGTTGGAAGTATCAAGATGACAAGGATTTATGGATATTCAACTTCTTTATTGCCACATTCTACAATAAAGAAGTTGAATATCCATAAATCCTTGTCATCTTAACATAAAACCTGTCCAACATTTTAATTCAGAATATATTTTCAAATTACCAGGTGTCATTAAGAATTTAACAAGTTTTGAGTAATTAACAGATAACTGACAATAGACTAAACAAACAAACTCGTCAACACATGATGGTCAGTGTCAATGATTTGAAAATTAACAGGAAATCACAACTTGAAATAACAACAAAGTTAATGACCCTTGAAGTAATTACCTTTTAAGGTAGCAATCAACAATGCTGCTTTTAGAGAGGGACAATGGATGCTTTTGTCATTGGCTAATACTTGATTTTAGCTCCACCCATCTCTATCACTGTAACTAATTCATTTACATCTTAAACAATGTTGATACAAGTTATAACAATGCAAAACATGCAGGTTTTATTTACTACAATATCATACATCTTTTATGTAGGGGGATAATAACATTTATTAAAAGTGATAATCCAAATTAAATTTTTTAAACCTTATTTCAAATGATTAACAGAGGAATATCCAAATTATGTGTTGGATGAATGTGTGATATCGTGATGTTTACTTAGAGAGCCCAACAGCAGGAGATTCAATTCATCTTAAATCTGTAATAACAATGCCTTTATGAATAATTTGAATATTGAGATTTGACTTCACAGCTTCTCCTGACAAGACTTACTTAGTTTGTTATGACATGAAAAACAACCTCAATAGAATGAAATTTCAAATAGGTCTTATTAATTGTTCTTAGAACATGGTTTGATTAGTCCTTTCATTAGCATTATTGTCAGTCGCTTCTAGTCTGATATCATATTATCATTACATATTTTATATTATGAATAAGAAGGCCATATACATTTTAGTGCAACTGGGATAAATCAAGCGTGTATTAATTGTGAAATGGCATGCATGGACTACATGGGCATGTCATTAACTAACTCAGTTATGATCTGATCGAGTCATTGACAGTGATGAATAGTAATTCTTAAGGGATGTGTTATGCTGTCGTATACCTGTGTGTTAAGCTGAAACTGCTTATTGAATATTGTATTGTTATGATGATCCAGGTACATATCCTTGAACATCGAATGTTATACAACTATTACAAATGATGATGAATGGTTATGATTATATGAATCGGCTAATTACACCAACCCCAATAAATGCAATGAATTGCATACAATTGTCTTTGTCTTTCTTTATCAATGCATAAAAGTGAAAACTTTGCGGCAATGTTTTCACTTTTTTTCCATCTAATTATTAATTGTCACATTGCTGCATATGTTTATCTAAACAAGCACTTGCGTTTCACAACCGTTTCGCTTGTTAGTGAATGTTTCGCTCCTAGAAAACAATACGCCGCAATGTTGCTGCACCATTGTGGCTAACTATAATTTTTTGTAAGGGTGATGGATATCTTGAAGGAGATTTGAAGGGCCAACAAGAGTTTGAAATATCAGTCTTCAGGCAACGATTGTTTTTTCTCCAATAGACCATGTTTTTATTTCCCAGGGTTCTCAGAAGAGGAAGTAGATGTTGTGTAGATGAGAGATGGCAATTCCTGACCCAGTATGGCATTAAACTTGCCATTGGCGCTCAGCAGATGGTACAATGGCACTTTTCCTGACAAAAATGTTTTTTCAAGTTTAATGTCTTAAGAATTTAAAAGAGGAATAGACGAGAGCATTTTAATCTACACAAGGCATAAATTCAAATATTCTTTTAGGAAAACATTTTTTGTTCAAGTTTACTACCTTTGGAATCAAAAGTGAATGAAATTTCTGCATTTAAACCAAAAAAATGAACACAAAGCTTAATTGTTTTTAAGATAATCAAAAGTTGTTTTATCCAACATATTTAAATGGAAACTAAAATTTTCATGCATTGTGGCTTAATTAAATTAAATTAAATTAGATTACCATCATTTGTTTAGTAAGATTATTATCAGTGACAAAAGTTTTTTCAAGCTTAAGTTAATAGAAGAATACACAAGAGCATTTAAACATAAGAAATTGTACATAAGACGTATAAATTCAAATAGTTTTGAAGAAATCTTTTTGTTTAGGTTGTCTTTGGAATCAAAAGTGAATGAGATTGCCGCATTTAAACCCAAAAAATGACCACAAAGCTTAATTGTTTTTTAAGATAATCAAAAGTTGTTTTATCCAACATTTAAATGGAAACTAAAATTTTCATGCATTGTGGCTTACCATCTATTGTATAGTAAGATTATTATCAGTGACAAAAGTTTTTCAAGCTTAAGTTAATAGAGGATAATACACAAGAGCATTTAAACATAAGAAATTGTACACAAGATGCATAAATGCAAATACATGTAGTTTTGAAGAAATCTTTTTGTTTAAGTTGTCTTTGGAGTCAAGGAAATAGACAAGAGCGTTTAAACCATATGAAATTTACATTTGGCATAGATGCCAATTAGTTTTAAGAAAAGGTCACTTTGTCAAGAATTACACATTTGAATGGAAAGTAGGATTTTAGCAGTGGATGCTGATCTTAGCACCAAATGTTTGAGAGACTCATAAGTATCAAGGTAAAGTACTAGCATAATTCTTTAAAAGTGTGTTTCAGTGAAAATCATTTTGAAAACATTTTTAACAACTAAATGGAAGGTGTTTTTCAGATGTAGTTTATTTATCGATCACAATTGTTCCATAAGATTGATAATCCAATCTTTTAATTTTTATTCAAATACGATTGTGATGTAAGACCATTGAGCTGAGTTGCATGCACTGCTGAGGAGTTCATATCCTGCTGTCAGGAGCTTACTTTATCATTATTTTTCATTTGAGCTTGCTGTAGTGAAAACCCTAATCTAGACTCATGTGATCTAAATCCAAAACAAGAACCATCCTTTCTTCTCAATTGACGCCAACAACAGAATTGGTGAGTGTCACTGTCAGAAAGCAGTCCAGTTTGTGAAGATTTCAATTCCATTTGCAAACAAAGATGTTCATGACAGAAGGAAGATGAACTCAGAATCCAGTACGGGTTGTTGAAATAAAAAGAATCTTGTTACAAAGATTTAATTCGGTCAGGATGTAAAAGATAATGGTATTGGATATGCTCCCTGGGTCGTCCAAGAGTCGAATACAAACTAAAGAAGACAATAACAAACTTTCTTGAAAAAAGGTTGAAAAGGTAACTTGTCTGTCATTTCTTTTCCATATGACAAAAAGGATATCAGTTTAGAAACTTTTATTATCAAACTTTCTATGAATTCTTTTAATCTGGCGTGGAAACTTTTTGATGTGCTGATATGTATATTATGTTTCCAATGCTCAAATTAAACCTGCCAACCATTAAGGATTTAGTTTACCTTCATGATATAAAATATATTTTCAAGCTTTCATTTTATAAAGTTGTATTTTATCTTCCATCATCAAAGCTACTGATACTTCGCATATAAGTTGAATCCAGGATTTGACAATAGCTTTTATATAGTTACTGCAATCTATCCAACCTGTTTCCGTCAAAACAGAGATATATGGTAATAAATTGTTTTAATCTAATTTGGTAAGAATTTTATTTCAAATAAATATATATATAAAAACAATTTCTATAACAAATGAACCTAAACCATGCAAGCTTACATATTTATTACATTTTCTTTACTCTATTCCCTCTTATTAAACATTCCAATAAAAACTAAAATCAAGTTTGTTTATTTGGCGTACATCCTGTATTCCAAAGAGACTTTCCAATTCTTTATCAACCTTTGATGTTCTTATGGTAATCACTGAACCTATATTCCAACTGTTCTTGATTCTTCATCAGTTCTCTTTATCGTTGTTCTGTAACAGAAACAGCTTCTATTCCCAACCTGATGACACTCGTTCCTCTTAATGGTTTTCTTTCCGATGGAATGGTTTGAGTCTCTATTGGGTTATTTTAAGATCAAGCTGAGCATGACTAGAACTAGTTAATATGTGTTTCTGATATTAGAGAATTATTCTCATCTGTTTTAGCAATTCAATAAAGTAATGAGTCCTTTTTGAATACCCAGAGGAAACTTTGGCTTGTCAAAGACCTTGGCCAGAAGCATCATTGGTTCTGTACTTTCTCAATGCTGTAAATGGGATTAATAAATTCAAACATTTGCTGAATTGGAGCAGAATGGTTGTCAAGAGATTTGGTACTCGAGTTCATTAATCGTAAAAATGTTTATTATGAGTTCAAATTGGACTTGAAAGTGTTTCTTGTCACAAAATAGAAACTTCACGTAATCATGCTCTCATTTATAAAATGAAATTTTATTAAAGTATTTGTCTTTGTTGAACTGTTGACTTTAGGTGAAGTGGGGTGAAGTAAAATGATTTGACAAGTGTATATCTATTGATACATTGCACAGTAATAATTCAGGGAATAGCTCAAAATGAGTTTTGACTTGTTTGAAAATTCATTAAAGGAAAATAAGTAATCAGAATATTGTTAATCTAAGCTATTTGTGCTGATGATCTAACAAAAGTTTCAAATTAATTGTCCATATGTGTACTATCTAATACACACAATACATTCAGTGGAATATCCTTCTTGATACTTTATCTAGAAACTATTTAGAAAAATAAGAAAATATTTTCATAAAATGGATTATTTAATATATTGTCATTAAAATTGTTTTCATATTTGAAAATTATAATGCATCAAGACCCATCAAATTTTAATGTCACTCTATTTACCTAAGACCCTGGAAAACCCAAGTATTCTCATAAATTGTCTATGGTCAAATGCTTGAACCATGATTTGTTTGTAATCCATGTATCGGAAGCTGATGAAGTAATGATAACACTCGGACAGCTTGTGTCTCTCAAGCACCCAGATAGACAGCTTTGCCTCTGCTCTCATTCTATCATATGAATTTGAATGATGACATCTCGATCCCAAGTCATATTAGAGGTCCCAAAAACTTCTGAAGAGCTTTGAAGCACTTCCTGTTTGTAGCACCGATGTCATGGATGTTGACAGCTGAAAGATGAGATCAGAAAAGATGTCATGTGTGTAATGAATCTCAAATGCAAAATCAGAAATGATGCTTGTTGAGATTCTGAAAAGCGTCATCAGATGTCGAAAGTCTGAAAGACAACATCAGAAATGATGCATGTTGAGATTATGAAAGGCAGATCAGAAACGATGTCGGTTTGTAAAGCAGTAAATGAGCCTGATGTTAATCTATATCTCTTGAAAAGATTCTGCTGACCTAAAAAAACTTCAAACTTGTAAATCAGTCTGTCTGTGAAGCTGTTTTTGACTGTCAAATCTGATATTGGTGTAGAGTCTAGAGGTTTGGTATGCTAGAGAGAGGGGTGGACACAGACTTGATGTCGGTTAGTCTGTACAAGAACAATATCAGGGTTTGTCTTGTCACTCACTGATGTCACTCTGGATAAATGGTACGTCATCTTACAGCACAAGATGGATTTGAATAAACTCCAGAAATATTTTGTGAAGTTTAACATCTTTTATTTTTAAGTAGTAATGTGGGATTATCTATGAAGGTTTTTTGGGAGGATTTTAAACTGTACAGTTAAACTTTTGAATAAAGACTGACTAATTAATCTTGAAACATTGATTTCTTATTATGTTATGTAAATTATTTGTATGATTATTGCTGTCAGGGTTGGCGTATACAGAATTGAAAAACTTCATGTCAATGTTTTTAAATGAAGATATTATTTGACTTCTTGTGATTTTTCACAATTTCTGAATATAGATTATGTATGCTGTGACATTATTGTGGTGCACTATCCAATATGATGATAGTGTTTTAAGCAAAGCGTTATTTTATTTCATTCCATTAGCTATTTTCTTTCTTTCAATTAGGAATATATTTATGCATTTACTGTAGCAAAACAGATTCTGAAGTTAACATCAAAGACACAAATATTTCTCATAGAGTGCAGATGCTGTACTAAAGAAAGCAGTTTATAAGGTCTTCTATTTCAGATCACATTTCCCAAAATGTGTTAAATAACATTTCAAGGATATACATTTTTATGGTTTTGAAACTTATCCACAGTTGTTTGAAATTGTATGCCAACATCTTCTAATCAGCAGCATAAGACAAAATCAGGAAAATTAAGTTTTCATAAACAGTTATAAAGGATTAAATTACAATTGAAATATGATTTTATTTACATTTATTCATAAGAACATTACCTTTTATGATATCTTCAATTATATGGCTACATTTATGATCTACCGTAAGAACATTTTCTTTTGTGCATTTATATGGCTGATAGATTTCCAGGAAAATTTATCTGAATGTCATTTCACAGAAATTAATATGATCCACTCCAGAAATAACTTGTCATATCTTAATTGTCACTTGTCAAATTCCAAGACACCGATTCCTAACCAAGATAATTCCTTCCAGACACATAATTTCCTAGAAGAATCAGAATGTTAGCACATAACGCCATATTGATCAACTTCAATAGGAGTCATATGAGGGTTTTCCTGAGAATATGATCCATGTTTGAGTTTATGTCTTAATGTTATTTCCTTTATCTTGCCGCTCGTTTAGATATTAACATTTCTGAATTGCTGATATTCTTCAAATGGAACATATAATATCTATGAAAGAGAATTTGACTGAAATCACCCACAGATTTATTTGTATTGTATTTTGTTACAGTGAAAGAAAAAATTTTGATTTTTGAAATTTTCTTTGCATCAGTTAATTTTGAATTAATTTTTGTTTAGATATTACCGTATATGACCGGGTATAAGCCGAGAATTTGACACCAGAAATTAGGGGGTCAGAGAGGGGGGTCGGTCTATCCCTGAGTTATATGATGCAGCTGAAAAAAATCAAGAGACCAAGCACGAGTATCGTCAGCCCAGCGAGTTAGCCAGTCGATGTTTACACAGGAAGCAACATGCACAATCATCGAGGTCATTTCTATATTGAACTTGTAAAATAAAAATACTTTTGTTGTGTTGTTGTTTTAAATGAAAATATACAAAGAGAAGTTGAAAATTATATAAAGATATATTAATATGATATTCAAGCAACCTTCACGTACTGTTAGATTTCGGCAGATCGATGTGGCTTCACTCACATCCACGATCGGAAATTGAAACCCGGTTTTTCAAATATTATCAAGAGTTATCCCTTTAAAAGGCTTGTTGTCCATTTTAAAGTATTATTAAGACATATTTCCAAACTTATCAATCATATCTGATCGAAATTCAATCAAATCTTTGTCAAAGATACACTCGTGAAAGCACGATGTTTTACATTACTTTGAATTTCAATCGTAATTTCGTGACGACGAATAACATTCCTTTTATAATTCTTTGCTCATGGTTATATTTCTGATTGTTATTCTTCGACTTTTATAAACACAAATATTTCAATTAACTACATGTTAATTTTGAAAATATAAAATATAGAAAACGTGTAAGAAAATCTGATATATTTACACATTTAATATTGTATCGACAAAATGTTGTCATGAAATTATTACGACCACGTTTTATGTTTCGTAGATCTTTTTTAAACCGACTTGCTGATTGGTTGACCTACATAATTTAGCCAATGAAAAGGCTTGTAACAAATATCTCATTTCCAGCAAACACTTCATGCACCAAAGGTTGTTGACTGTCGTTCGTTAACAATTTACCGAGAATAATATGTTATATGATTAAAACAAACAACAAACACCGTAAGTGAACACTTATAATTTCATTTATAGTTTTTTTAAATAATATACGTCTTAAAATTAACGTGTCATTTGATGATTCATGAGCTTTTAGTTTCAATGCAACGGGCATCATATCGACTTCATTACTGTCAGCAAAATAGAGCTGCGAAGAGGGGGGTCGGTCTATACATGAGATACTAGGTTTTGACTGGAATTTGGGGGGTTGAGAAAGGGGGTAGGTTTATATGCGGGGTCGGCTTATATCCGGTCATATACGGTAGTCATTTTGAGTAAGTAACTCTTGTTCCTTATGAAAAAGTCCAAATATAAAACTTAATCTTAAACTTTTAAGAATTAACATAAAAATTAATTCTGAGAGGACTGCAGTTTGTTGATCTGTTATCACATCATATTTCATGAAAATACTTTTCAATGATAAAAAAAGTATGAAGTATTTAATCAAATTTATCGGAATTAGATGTCTGACATTTCAAGTAATAACGCTTGAAGTGAAATGTATATATTCTTTTAAAAAGTCCTTAAAGTTATGTCTAAATAATTCTGCCAAAGAAAAATATTTCGAAGAGCAAGTGATGGATATCTTGAAGGAGATTTGAAGGGCCAACAAGAGTTTGAAATATCAGTCTTCAGGCAACAATTGTTTTTTCTCCTACAGACCATGTTTTTATTTCCCAGGGTTCTGAGAAGAGGAAGTAGATGAGAGATGACAATTCCTGACCCAGTATGGCATTAAACTTGCCATTGGCGCTCAGCAGATGGTACATAAACTTTTTCTGACAAAAATGTTTTTTCAAGTATAATGTCTTAAGAATTTAAGAGAGGAATAGACGAGAGCATTTAAATCTACACAAGGCATAAATTCAAATATTTTTGTAGGAACATTTTTTTTGTTCAAGTTTACTACCTTTGGAATCAAAAGTGAATGAGATTGCCGCATTTAAACTAAAAAAATTAACACAAAGCTTAATTGTTTTTAAGATAATCAAAAGTTGTTTTATTCAACATTTAAATGGAAACTAAAATTTTCATGCATTGTGGCTTACCATCTTTTGTTTAGTAAGATTATTATCAGTGACAAAAGTTTTTTCAAGCTTAATTAAGTTAAAAGAAGAATACACAAGAGCATTTAAACATAAGAAATTGTGTACACATAAGACGTATAAATTCAAATAGTTTTGAAGAAATCTTTTTGTTTAAGTTGTCTTTGGAGTCAAGAAAATAGCCAAGAGCTTTTAAACCATATGACATTTACATTTGGCATAGATTCTAATTGGTTTTAACTTTAAGAAAAGATCACTTTGTCAAGAATTACTCATTTGAATGGAAAGTAGGATTTTAGCAGTGGATGCCGATCTTAGCACCAAATGTTTGAGAGACTAATATAAGTATCAAGGTAATTTTTAGTACTAGCATAATGCTTTAAAAGTGTGTTTCAGTGAAAATCATTTTGAAAAACATTTTAACAACTAAATGGAAGGTGTTTTTCAGATGTAGTTTATTTATCGATCGCAATTGTTCCATAAGATTGATAATCCAACCTTTTAATTTTCATTCAAATGCGATTGTGATATGTAAGACCATTGAGCTGAGTTGCATGCACTGCTGAGGAGTTCATATGCTGCTGTCAGGAGCTTGCTTTATCATTATTTTTCATTTGAGCTTGCTGTAGAGAGAACCTTATCTAGACTCATGTGATCTAAATCCAAAACAAGAACCATCCTTTCTTCTCAATTGACGCCAACAACAGAATGGGTGAGTGCCACTGTCAGAAAGCAGTCCAGTTTTGAAGATTTCAATTCCATTTGCAAACAAAGATGTCCATGACAGAAGGAAGATGAACTTAGAATCCAGTACGGGTTGTTGAAATAAAAAGAATCTTGTTACAAAGATTTAATTCGGTCAGGATGTAAAAGATAATGGTATTGGATATGCTCCCTGGGTCGTTCAAGAGTCGAATACAAACTAAAGAAGAAAATAACAAACTTTCTTGAAAAAAGGTTGAAAAGGAAACTTGTCTGTCATTTCTTTTCCATATGACAAAAAGGATATCAGTTTAGAAACTTTTATTAGAAACTTGCTATGAAATCTTTTAATCTGGCGTGGAAAGTTTTTGATGTGCTGATATGTATATTATGTTTCCAATGCTCAACTTAAACCTGCCAACCATTAAGGATTTAGTTTACCTTCATGATATGAAATATATTTTCAAGCTTTCATTTTATAAAGTTGTATTTTATCTGCCATCTTCAAAGCTACTGATACTTCGCATATGAGTTGAATCCAGGATTTGACAATAGCTTTTATATAGTTACTGCAATCTATCCAACCTGTTTCCGTCAAAACAGAGATATATCGATAAATTGTTTTTATCTAATTTGGTAAGAATTTTATTTCAAATAAATATATATATAAAAACAATTTCTATAACAAATGAACCTAAACCATGCAAGCTAACATCTTTATGACATTTTCCTTACTTTATTCCCTCTTATTAAACATTCCAATAAAAACTAAAATCAAGTAAGTTTATTTGGTGTACTTCCTGTATTCCAAAGAGACTTTCAAATTCTTCATCAACCTTTGATGTTCTTAAGGTAATCCCTGCACCTATATTCCAACTGTTCTTGATTCTTCATCAGTTCTCTTTATCATTGTTCTGAAACAGAAACAGCTTCTATTCCCAACCTGATGACACTCGTTCCTCTTAATGGTTTTCTTTCCGATGGAATGGTTTGAGTCTCTATTGGGTTATTTTAAGATCAAGCTGAGCATGACTGTAACTAGTTAATATGTGTTTCTGATACAAGAGAATTATTCTCATCTGTTTAGCAATTCAATAAAGTAATGAGTCCTTTTTGAATACCCAGAGGAAACTTTGGCTTGTCAAAGACCTTGGCCAGAAGCATCATTGGTTCTGTACTTTCTCAATGCTGTAAATGGGATTAATAAATTCAAACATTTGCTGAATTGGAGCAGAATGGTTGTCAAGAGATTTGGTACTCGAGTTCATTAATCGTAAAAATGTTTATTATGAGTTCAAATTGGACTTGAAAGTGTTTCTTGTCACAAAAGAAAACCTTCACTTAATCATGCTATCATTTATAAAATGAAATTTCATCAAAGTATTTTCCTTTGTTCAACTGTTGATTTAAGGAGAGATGAGTTAAGGTTAGTGAAGTGAAGTGATTAACAAGTGCATAACTGTAGATATAGCTTTAATGCAGGGAACAGTTTAGATAAATAAAAATTTTAATAAGAGGCTTATATCACTATTTATATCCAGGGTCTGTTGACCAATCAGAGATCGAGCTTCTTACATGAGGTAGGATAATGACAATAATTTGAAATTTGATGGTTTCATTATCAGGAATAACTAAACTGAACTGAATAATGATATAATTTTGAACTTGAAGATTTCAGTACCAGGAAAATGTAATCTTAATAATACAAATAATAGTAAACTTGAAGATTTCATAAACAGAAATAACTAAATTTGAATAATATAAATATAATTTAAACTTAATATAAAACAGTTTTTTTCTTTTGAGAGATAGATAAACTACTATAAGTAAGTATTTGTCAGGATTTAATTATCGAAATGAATTGAATAACACTGACATTTTTATCTTCCTGCATTCTCCTGCCATTGCATTCTTCCTGATCAAGGCAGCTGCAAACACTAATGTCAAGTGTTCAGGTCATAGACATTACATCAAACCTTGGTAGCAATTTTCATTCACTTCACAAACCTTTCATTTCCCTAAAAACAACCCTTCATAAGAAAACATCCAACGTTTTCAATAAATATTTAGAAACGCCAGTGAAAAACATCATTACTTCATTATTTCAGTTCCTTGAACATTTTACCAAGAAAGGAAAAAACATAAAGTGATTAGACTCATTAGTGTGGATACTCTGTCTTGCCCGAAATAGTTTCCCCAGAATACCAAAGAGGTATGTTCTACTCTTATTTAGGAGAGCGCCTAGTGGATACACTGATGATGAAAATTGTTTGATATTTGAAGGAAACAAAATATGATATACAGTTTTGAATTTGTTTTTGAACATAGACTTACATTAACAGAATTGTTAAACAATGTATAATCCAGATTATACATACAATAATAATATGTATAATAAATACAATCATCGATTATCTTGTAAAAGAGAGAATCTCATAGAAGAAATGTTCTGTACGTCTATTTTTAAGTACCATTTATTTCAGCGAAATATTATCAAGCACCACCAGTAGATAATTATATTTGTAATTCAAAGCTTATGGTCCCCCATCATCTAAACGTTTAGTAAATACATTTTGATGAAAGATCGCCAGATTCTTAAAATAAAATATTTTAAAATTAAAAAGAATTCTTAAAAATGTTTTTGTTCATCATGCACTGTTCAAAGTGTTTCACTGAACTATTGTGCAGGAACACGACTAGATCTTAAAGAAGTTTGTTATGATAGCAATTGGCACATATTTTAATCATCAGCTCTAAGAAGACATGAAGTATTTGGTCTCCTGCTTGCCTCTTGGTGTATTGATCAAGCATGATCCTTTTTATTAAGTAAGAGACTGCTTTAAGTTGTATAAAGGCCTTATAAGATGAGCTTTTTCTTGGAGTCTCTTTGCTGTGGGAAGATGTGGATTTAACAGACATATATCTTGATTGAGAGCCGTTTTTGACCTAGTTTTTTCAAAACATGTTGTAAAATGCTTTGCAGTTTTTCTAATGGAATTAAGTTGTGCTCTCACTTCTCTGTGTATTTAAGGACTGGATATGTTGTTGAATCCTGTATTCTATCTCTGCTTGGATCATGTTTTTCGATTTTGAACATCATTGTACACTACCGGTAGTATGAAAAAATACAAGTTGGATCTTGCATGAGTCTAGAAAATGTTGGCAAATCTTGGTAAATTTTGTTTCATTTCATGATCACATCAAAGTGATATTTTCATTAGCATTTGTTTCTCATGAAGTATATGTCCTATATAGCCTTAAAACTAAATTTACCATTACATTTATGAGGATTTGGTCAATTCGTCACTCTTTTTAATTGTTGACTAATCATATTATATAAAATGAATCAACTATTAGCCATTTTTAGAAGATTGATGGATTTTCATATTTTTATGATAAATGAATTCTTTTTAGTTAGAAACCTTTGCTTTTTGTGCTAAAATATAAAGAATCAATTCTCATATCGTAACAAGTCCCTTGAAATGATCATGCTACAAAACATACCTCATTCAAGCCATTTCTTTAAAACCTTTTAGTGGGGCCATGAACAAGTTGTATGATAGCTTGTCTTACCGAAGGTTTAACAACTCCCATTACTCTCATACAGCTGTCTGCAGCTGCTCGGAAATGTCAGAACAGGCCAAATATCAAAGTCTTATTTACATTTTTCCCTGGGGGATGAAAGCCAAAACATCTTCCTCCCCACTTTTGGCATATCCTGACATCTGAGGCCGAGTGGTGAAAGAATGTGGGGAACCAGAGCTAAAAGTCTCCATTCTAGATTTGCTTATCCGGCTGAAGTCTCCGGTCCAAGACTTGCTATCCGGCCTTATCCGGCTGAAGTCTCCGGTCCAAGACTTGTTTATCCTGCTTTTGTCTCCAGTCCAAGACTTACTTATCCTGCTTTTGTCTCCAGTCCAAGACTTGTTTATCCTGCTGAAGTCTCCAATCCAAGACTTGCTTTGTCTTTCTCTAAGGCTAAAGTCTCCGGTCCAAGACTTGTTTATCCTGCTGAAGTCTCCAATCCAAGACTTGCTTTGTCTTTCTCTAAGGCTAAAGTCTCCAGTCCAAGACTTGTTATCCTGCTGAAGTCTCCAGTCCAAGACTTGCTTTGTCTTTCTCTAAGGCTAAAGTCTCCAGTCCAAGACTTGCTTATCCGGCTGAAGTCTCCAGTCCAAGACTTCTTTATCCTGCTGAAGTCTCCAGTCCAAGACTTGTTTATCCTGCTGAAGTCTCCAGTCCAAGACTTGCTTATCCGGCTGAAGTCTCCATTCCAAGACTTGCTTTGTCTCTGTCTCTCTCAAGCTGTAGTCTCTTGTTCAACACCTCTGTACAAGACATTCTTAGTGTCTTTATCTTGCCATCTGGAATTACCAGTAGAATTCCTAAGTTTTATTCTTTGAGGAATTATGTTTTGAACCTTACATTTATAAAATCCTTATGAGTCATCAGTTTATCATGATCTAACAGTCTGTTGTAAAATGAGTCTCTATCTTGCTAGTTGGAATTAGATTATTTGAGAATTTAGACCAGTCAATCAAACATGAACTTTGTGTTACTATAGACAAAAGATACTTTTCAAGAAATCCTGGTTTAGCAAGAGACTTACTTTAACTTCCTCACATTTACCTTGAAATTTAATTTTTGTCATATAGGCTTCTGACTTGTGGTAATAAACCACTAACACAACTGTTTTTTTTAGTCCTTATCCATTCCCTCTCAATTTGTCTATTGTTAACTGAACTATCCCAATCAGTATTTAAGAAAATGAACATTGTAGTTAGTTGAGTTTGATGTCCCAATGCTATTGTTAGAGATTAGAATAGTTTCTCAACAGTACCACCTAGAAATTGATTTGAGCGAACTTTCGTTGCTGATTAAAACCTATAATCAAACAAAAGGTTTAATAAAAAATTATCTTAAATAGGCTTTTCAATAACTAGGTTTATTCTAGTTTTAATGTTCTTGACAATTGAAATATCAAGAAAATTATAAAGATGGAATCAGTGCTGGGTAAAGATTTCATGAAATATGACTGCAGACCAGATACAAGGTTTTAAAGAATAAAACAAATGTGAATTTGTTGTGCCTATTCAATTTACAAAACATGGCCATTGCACTGAAAAGTTACCTTAAGTTACCTTAAAAACTTGTTCATTAACCATGCCAGAAGGTGTGTTTAGAAACATGCAAGAGGTGTGCATTTTTATTTCTAATTATTCATCATTAAATGCTGACTGTTTATATCTCTAAATATTACTGCATGGCAGGTGCAAGAATTCCAAAGTAACCTTGAAACATGTTCATTATTCACACCTGATGACATCGCACTACTCAAAAACAAAAATGTGCCCATAATTAATTGCAATTATTCATCATTGATAGAAATAAAACAATGAATTATCATCTCCTATGGCAACATACAAGAACTAATATAAATGCATGTCAATCTCTAATTATTAATGATTAGATAGAAGTAAAACAATGGTTCAACATCTCCTATTGTCTTAAGCAACTTATATAAACAAAAATTCATTCATTTTAATCTCTAATTATTAATGATTAGAAAGAAGTAAAGAAACTTACAAAAACTAAAATACATGCATTTCAGTCTCTATAATGATCAATGATTAGAAAGAAGTAAAAAATGGTTAAATATCTCCTATTGTCTTAAGCAACTTACAAAAACAAAAATACATTCATTTTAACATCTAATTATTAATGATTAGATACAATAAAGCAATGGTTTCGAGACAGTCTAGCTGATGCACCAGGAGGTCCGAGAACGGAATCCATCTTTGACAGACACGCAGGCAACATCTCAGCACTCTCTTACTCGCTCTTTCTTCATCTTCGGACTTTGCCAGATGGAATGCTTGGTAAAAAGTCTTTGTACCGACATGACCTTTCTCACCTGGTGTGTAGTTTCACGGGAGGTACCATTGTAGTTTGTCCCGATTAATGGCAATAATGTGGGGTGCACGTGCAGTGTGATAAACAGATAACTGTATTAGATACTTAACATCTTCGTCATATACATATTACCTCTGTAATGGTACATTATGAAGTGTAATAGCCTACTAATGTGGCTTAAATTGTCTTACATGGTTTGTAATTGTGTTAAATGTGTTACATGGTTTGAATTATGGTAGTTTAGTTAGCATGACAATGGTTGATACTGCTTCCCAGGTGTGGGGTTGGTGAGTTTAATGTTTGCTGTTTGATGATGTCATACATCTTTTAAATGAATCTTTGTGTCTTCAAGATTAGTGTTTTTGTCTTGACATTTCATATTCTTGAATGTGCACAACAATAATTTTGACTTTGGTTTGTGGATATGATGTCATATGAATGTAAATGTAAACCGATTTGTTTGTGTCTTCAAGATTATTGTGTTAGAATATCTTTTTTGATGAATAAGGTCAACTCTTGATCACATTCTAAGCTACAATAGTTATTTCTTATATGTTGGATCTAATGCTTGTTGTTTAAAAATATTATATGCAAATGCAAACCTTCTGGTTAAAATCTTCAAGTTCAGCTAGTGTTTGGATCTTGAGAATTCATAGTCTCTGTTGGACCAAATAAGGTGCAAAAACATGAAATTTTTCCCCATACCTGAGTTCAAGCATTTGGTTTGGGTGTTTTATGTAAAAATGTCATGATTTAAAAAGAGGACAGTTATCAGCTTTTATCTTCCATTATATAAAAAATGACAAAAATGTTTACAGAGATATATATTGCTTTCAATGTGCCATTTTGATTTAAAAGTTAATTTGACACTCTTTTATATAACTTAATTAAGTGTAAGGTTTAATCTGTTTTATCAATTAGGTGTCCGATCTTAAGTTTTCAGAATTAAGAGAAGGGGTTATGTGAATCCCTATTGGCTCTTAACTGATTTCCCTCCTTGCATTTGAAATCTTTTTTTCATGAAAAACACAAATATTATTTGCCGACCAAGTTGTTTATTATTTCTCTTGGGTGATCACTTGAGAAACAATCACAGAAAATGAGTTGGTTCCAATATTAAAAAAACTTTTTTAAAAAAGTGTGTTTTTAATTAGGTTTCTGAACTTTGATATTATCACATTATACTCTAAGGTCTCTGAGAGCTAAGGAATAATTTTTAAACCTCTGTTCATTGTCTTTTTTGTATTCAATTATTTGGCTTTGAAGTTAAAATACATCATTTGTTTTTTTATCCTTGAGATATAGTCATCACCCTGACAGTCAATAATCATTTTATTTCCATGGCATCATTCTTTTAGATGAATTTGGGTCAAACAGAATGTCAACTTCTTCAGATTTCTATTTTTTGGTTTCCTTGGAAACATATTTAAGAATTTCGTTTCCGGAACGTCACTGTAAAACCATTATACCCAAAACTCATTGAAAAAAAATCTGAAGTACCAAACCATTAACAATTTTATCCCTTTGGTTTTAAATAAAGTATGTTTCATTTTTTTTAGAGTGAGGATTCTCATTGAAACAAAGAAACGCTGTCTTTAACAAAAGATGTATATTTGAACTACTGCAAAGGAATCATTTATATATGTATTCATCATTATCTAATAAATCGTTTATTTATCATATTTCCAAAGGAATTGCATCATGTTTACCCTTTTGAGTGTACTAGAAAGATCATCCATTCAAATGTCATGTGAAACCGGAACATCGACTAAAATTTAGAGACAATTAATTGCTGTATTGTGACGTCATGCTAAACAAATATGACGGTCAGCCTGCAATGTTACTAAACAATGTGTGATAACTTTGAAGATCTATTTAACAGCAGGATCTTTAATGTGCCAGTCTTAAAATATACATGTACTTCTTTCTTTTCTTTTCTTTTCTAACCCTATTGTGTATTTGTTGATTAATCATGACAAATCTGAAGTACCAATTGATTAATTATTTCATTATAACACGCTTCACGAGAGCAACACTTCAAGACCTTAGAGAATATTTCCAAAGCAGCACAAAACAATAACTCACTCACTCACTCACTCACTCACTCACTCACTCACTCACTCACTCACTCACTCACTCACTCACTCACTCACTCACTCACTCACTCACTCACTCACTCACTCACTCACTCACTCACTCACTCACTCACTCACTCACTCACTCACTCACTCACTCACTCACTCACTCACTCACTCACTCACTCACTCACTCACTCACTCACTCACTCACTCACTCACTCACTCACTCACTCACTCACTCAAGACCTTAGTATCTGTAAACCATTATTCACAGATTGTAACTGATCACAGAATGATTCTCTTGACAGGGAATTGTCTTTTTCCCTGACAACCGATTTCTCAATCATTTGGTGAGATCTTTTGGGAATAAGGTAATTTAGTTGCACACTGAGGTCACGTCTAATTTTTTAACTATTACCAGGAAGAAAATTTTGCCTCTTTTTTTATGTGTATTGGCAAGCTGATAGAGTGTTTTGACGTTTTTGCAACATTTTTATTCACAAGAAGACAATTAAGGTTAACAAGTTGAGCACTGGTACTTGCAAACCAGATGACAAATGTTGTAACCTTAAAAATGGGGAATTGGTTTAGCTGCAAATCATTCTGAATTGCTTTCAAGAAATGCAAATCTTTTTTAATATTCTGTAACACAAGGGTTAAAAATTTATTTGTTCAAAACTGAATTATCTTCAGCTGATTTGAATATCAAAATAAGTTTATTGTACTTCTTGAACTACAACATTCTCTTCAAATATACATGAAGAAAATTGTAAATTGGCTTTTCTAATTCAAAAGTATCATTTGTTTCATATTTCATGACGAAAATGCCGGATTTGGTTAATAGTCTACAAAAATGCTTGTATATATAACTTATTCCAAAGTTCCTCCTTTATCTTGTATTTTATATCAAATCAGATACGGTTGAAAGCGTACACGCAGAAATTGTAAAACTCGAAAAAATGGAGGTTTGTTCTGTAAACACACAAGTCTACGAGAGTTTCTTTCATTATAACTGCCGACTCGAGGGAAAGTAATCAGCCAAATTAAGCCTGTACTTAGGGACTACAAGCGTTCATTGCACTAATTACAACTTGTCTCTGTGTAGCACCACGCTTATTAGATCAAGCTGAGTAGACTTGCTTATGTTTCCTTAAATATATAATTGAGATATTTTTTCAAAATGAAGAAGGAATAATGTATGTCATAAATGTTCAATGAAATAATAGTTAATAATTTTCTTCTGAGTGTTTAATGTACAGATTATAATTCATAACAAGGGGAATAATTAAAAAAATGTACAAAGATATCAGGGTATTGAAGGAGCTATGCAGATTGAAATATGCTGATGTAGCAGGATGACATTTTGGATCTAATTGATAAGTGTCAAAATATTAATTGTGTTTGATGTACAGATCATTCTTATTTACTAACAGAGGGAATAATCTACAGGAAAATTAAGATATCATGGTAGTAAAGGAATAACCCCAGTGGTGGATCCAGTAAGGGGGTTGACCTATTTGAAGTTTTATTTCAATAGTCTACCTTCAAGATGAGTCCATTGTTTTTTTAATTCAAAAAGGGTTATTTGGGTTTGACACCCCTTGTAACCCCCTCTGGATCCGCCAAAGAGTCCAAAGGTAAATTAACGATCGATATGTATATGCTCTCATAGTGGTTCATTCTTACAACTTCCCTTACTAGTAGTAATGACCTAGTTGAAATAGTAGGCAAAGAGTCACTAACTGTATATATGGATGCAATGTCAGGCATGTGTTGAGAGCTGTTACGGAGGACCGCCAACCTCTTGTACAATGTTACCGAGAAGTGGAGGGCGCGGGAGAAAGACTTATGGATGCCATCATCACCAGACATATTGCTCTGGTTCTACAGGAATCCCATTAGCACCATCTCTGGCATCCCCAGAACTTGGTGAATCCTTTTAGAATAAGAGGGCAGTGCATGCTCAACACATTCGGAGCAAATCAGGAGATTATGACTCAGTGGTGAATCAGTATATCTTATGATACCTTGTAGACAAGCATTTCAAATTATTAAAAATTTGAATGCATCTTATTTATCAACACCTTTATGAAGATTCAACACAATTAGAGCACATCACTATAAGATTATTACTCATCGATGAATCAATATATCTCATGATACCTTGTAAACAAGCATTTCAAATTAAGTATGATCCAGTAATGATTTTTTAGATTTATGACATCTTACATATTGGCACTTTTGGGATTTAACACAATTGGAGCAAATCGGTAACTAATTATCACTCAGTGAATCACTTCTAAGAATGTGCTACTTTATACCATGTCAATAATCATTTGTAACTAAGCAATTATTTGTAATGAATGAATTATTTTATGGCATATTATTGTACATCTAGTATAAAGTATTACCGGTACAGTATATTTCAAGCAAATCAGTAGAAAGTTATAACTCAGCAAATCATATTTAACTATATCTTCCCCTATAAAAAAAATATTCCTCAAAGTTACTTCTACAGCTTTGACACAGAACTTTCACTGCATTTTCAAACTGCCTCCATATCATCTCTTGAGATAATTGGGGCAAAATTTTACCATCTTCACTAGCAGAAGCATTTTGGTGAAGGTAAAAAAGCATCTGGGAGGATGCCATGAATGGTTGGCCACAAGCTCTAGAGCAATAAAAAAGTTATGGTGAGGTTGTAACAGCTTCGATAGCCCTATAAGGGCATGTCCACAAGTGGCCAAGGGATAACATGGGTGAGTGGAGATACTGTGGAAGGTACACCAATGACCATAAAGTAATAAAACCTCCACAGCAGCATGTGGGTTATGTAATCAGGGATGGGGGTCTCCCTCTGGGATAGATACACAAGTGACATTGGATTAGCAAGCCAAATGGAGATACTGTGGAAGGGACACCAATGACCATAAAATAATAAAACCTACATGTGGGTTATGTAATTAGGGATGGGAGTCCCTCACTTGGAAAGTTCAACAAGCAAAAATATTGGATGAGCAAGCCTTGTGTTTTTGTTTTTTTTTGTGGTTTTTGTTAGGGTACATTTCATAAAGAGCCTAGTGTTGATGGTTGGAAAAGTAATCCAAAATATCAGTGCATGAATATGAAGTGAATTATATAAGTAGGTATGGGGGATTTTTTGAAAAAAAATTAAGAGGCCGTTGTAAACTTTATCATATTTCATTCCAACAGTGTCTGGGTATTAAAAAAAAAAAATTAATTCCAATATTTTATAAAAACATTAAATCCACAGATACAAATAAAAATTACTAAGATACAATAAAGGGTTGACAAACCAGGGTCTGTTTTCACTTAAACCAACAATGAGCAAAGCTTGTTGATGAACAATTCCCATGACTGAATTAATGACTTTGTAGTAAGGGAAACAAAATATACAACACAGCATAAAAAAGATGTAAGCTTAGTGAAGGTAAAAATAAATTTGGTACAGAAATGAAGATGTGTTGAGCTTCAAATTAATTCACTATGTTTTGTTGATTGCTACCATTATACCTAAACACTTCATGGGTCGTTAAGTTTGTTTTTTTAGTTGGGGACATCAATTACCAATTTAAATGTTATTTCAAATCTTAAACTCAGGTTGTGAATTTAAGAGGAAATATCTTGGTGATTATCTGTTATTTCTAAAAACGTGTTAATTGCTTAGTTAATAACACCTGGTCATTTGAAAATGTATATTCATATGACAAATCCACTGTCCATCACTATTACAGCCTTGTTGATTGTCACCCTAATAAGTAATTACTTCAAGGGTAATTAAGTTTGTCATTTTGCTATGTATTGGAAAGCAGTTACACAATCAGATGTTATTTTAGTTTTAAACTCATGTTGTGATTTCCTGTTAATTGTAAAATCATTGATTGACGCTGACCATCGTGTTGACAAGTTTGTTTCATTAGTATGGGTCTTCACATGTTTTGATACATAAATTGTAAACCAATGTTTGTCTATCTTGTTAACTTCCATTTTAATTTGTTTTACTCAACAGACTAATTTCAAATATTGTAAACCTGGCTGTAAAATTTACTATTGATGGATATGACTATTTGACACTTATCATGTAATTTCATAAGTTATCAATTTAAAGAAAAACTTCTTAAATGCCAATAACAAAGGACATAACTGATTGATGTAAAAAATGTCACTTAAAAAAAAAATTTTTTTAATGTTATCATTGTCAGAATGAACTAATTCAATAACACTTACACAATAACACAATAATACATTTTATCAAAACCCTTTGCCATAACCATTACTCAAGTACTCTTATGAAAGAAAATAATCAAAGATTCCTTACACCATGCATTCAATGCATTGTGCTTCTCATTGATTGGCTAGACATTATCAGCCAATCAGAATCACTGCAATATTTACTAAGCTGTGCACAAGTCACAAGAAGACAAGATGGCCGCCTGCATCAACCATTTACATAATCAACTGGATATGATGGTTAAATCACAGCTCATTAAGAGCTAAAAAAGCATTCTGCAGTCACTGGTACCAAAGTAAGTACTTCTGATTACTGTTTCTAGTTCATGTTGCCTGCTATCTTTTCAAATCATAAAGGAGAGCTTAAAATGTTTCTGAAATATTGGCTTCACATGCAGTCAAAATGACAAGTGATTTTAAACCCTGACCCTTTCTTGCTGAATTTCTTGTAATGTATTGTAAATGTTCATTATAATGTACCATTAGGATTTGTTTTTTTGATACTGATTTGATCTGTAATATAGTTTTTATCTTAAATTGGTAACTTTCAGCTAAAGATGGCATTGTTTACACAAGTGTGCACTGGACCACAACTGCCATGGAGGACAACAGAGGCTGGACACAGGCAGTGATTATGTAACAGGTACCTGCACAGCTGGCTAATTCTAGAATAAACATGCATTATATAATCCTTGACTGTAGATTAGACAATTGTAAATGGAACTTCCAAATGCAATTGCATTATTATTTGTAAACATCCAGACAAGTCAATTGTATGTTGTAAATTTGTGGGAGTACTTGATTTCAAATGCTAATGACCTTAGAATCTTATTTGAATTTGAATTCTATAAACATTGTTAATAATTCTCAAAGTTAGATCAAATATATTGTTAAGAGTCCATTTCTGTATGATTCATAAATGTTCAAACTGAAACTCACACTCCTGGTTTATAATTTTGATAATGACTGGATAGTATTTCACAGCCAGACAGTTGAAGACATGGTCTTCCATGAAGTTTTGATTATAAATGCCAATTCAAAGTGTTTGTCCAAATCTGTTCATCCTTTTCATAAACTTCTTGAATTGATAAAAGTAGTAAAACAAATTAAAAAATAATAAAAACCTAAATACCATTATTATTATCAAGTTATTAACTTATTCAAATGTCAACTTATAAGTTAAAATTCTATCTGTTTTATAAAAAACGCATATAAGCAATCAAGGGGTTATCTTTTTATCATTTTTATTTTTATTAAGGATTCAGCCATAAGGCTGAATCCTTATTGTTATTGGCGTGTTTATTATTTTTTTTTTTTTTATTATTATTCCACGAATTTTGTGGTCAACTTTCAGACCAAACGGCTAATGCTATCAAAGCCAAATTTCACAGGCTGGTAGACCTTGTTGTGGAATGGCGACAATAAGCTTTTGGGCCAAATCGATCGGTACATTAAAGGTGCAGTTCGATTTCAAAATCGAAAATTTAACATTGATTTTTTTTTCAAAATGCATTTAGAGACTTGAAATTTTTTTTAAAAGATGCGCAATCAAAAATGTTGCAAAAAACGAAATCATGGCAAATTCGTAAGTCACGTGGTTTGGCCGCCATCTTGCTTTTAGTGCATTTTCGACCATCTCTGACCCCACCCACCTTTGAAAATCTTCTTCTCTGAAGATACTTGCACTAGAGAGCTGAAATTTATACTCAATGTAGCTGAAGCATTGTAGTTCTGAATTTGACTTTTACAAAGTCCTAACATTAATACTTTTCTTGCTGTGATTTTTCAAAGTTGACCAAAATCTAAAAATCGCAAACTTCAAGGGCAGATTACTCAAAAACCAGACCATAGAATTTTATGATTTTTGCATGAGAGTTAGACATTGGCAAGGTCTTTAAGATAAAAGAATAAAATCGCTCGCGAACAGTCATTTCCGGTCAGGGTCAGAGGTCAAACTTTGCATTTTGGACATGTAGTGTTTTGGTGGGTATGTTTGAAATATCGTAGCGAATCAACGGCGTACGATAACGCATTGTTCTATACATCATATGAAAGCCAAAAGTCTATAGATTTTTTTTAAATTTGACAGTAAATTTCTATATTTGTTTTACATTGAGTTACGGCCCTTTGAATATTGTCAATTCTGCTTTCGTTTTGAATGCATAGGATACAGGTATGTTAAAAAGGTTGTTAGTCATCAGTGATAGACGACAAATCATTGTTCCATATATCATTAGAAAGCCAAAAGAATACAAAATCTTTTAAAAATTAACAATAAATTCAGTTACTACATTTACATTGAGTTACGGACCTTTGAATATTGTCAACCCTGCATGCGTTTTAAATGCATTTGATAACTGTTTGTTTGCAAATCGCGTTAATCATCAACAAAAGACTATACCCAGAAGCTTTTGACTGAAATCATTACCTTTGTGCATTACATTTAACACCATACAGCGCTGAATCCGTTTGTCGTCGCTTGCGACTATATTTTTTGCTTATTCTTGTTATTTTGCCTATATATAAATAAATCATTAGTTTCAGTTGTTCTTTCTATATACCTGTTTCATTTCATTGAAGAACTGTAATTTACAAATTGTTTATTTAAGGTGATCACTGAAGCTTACAATACACAGACCTGGCAACATAAGGGAACTCACAAGGGAAGACTAGGCAGTGTCATCACAGTAAGTGCACTGAATTGCTAAATAAACAAACAGATTGGTAAATGACTTCTGACCAATTCATTTCTTCTTATTTACTTACAGATTAGAGACACATTGCATTTGATTATGTAACAACACAGCCAGGATGGTGATCTAATTCTTAAATCAACATGCTGTATATTCCTTGAATGTAGATTAGTCAATACATTAGAAGATGCAACCCAATTCACAATTAATGAACTTGACAGACCATTATTTTCATTTGTAAACTCTCAGACAGGTTGTCTGTCTGATTTAAATGAATTTAGAGGACTTTCTTTCAAATTCTTATGAGCATTAAATCTAATTTGTAGACATTTGACACAGCATTAAACAAACTCTTGTGATTAATCTTAGTTTGTTTACAATTCTTAAAGATGTTCAACTCTTGCCATTTGTAGAGGCGGATCCCAGTGGGGGTTCAGGGGGTCCAGACTCCCCTTCTGAAAATCAGTTATAGATTCAAGTCAATAAATGGTAATAAATTACGTACTTATAGATTATTTAAGAAACTTTTGACACCAGAATTTCATGTTATTACTTTGTTAACAAGATCTCAACGTAGTGTACTGAGTAAGCTGCGCTGCGGCACATTACCACTGGAGATAGAAGTCGGCAGGTATACCCGCCCCAAAACGCCTTTAGAAAATAGGATTTGTAAGTTTTGCAGAAACAATGTAATTGAAGATGAGATACATTTTCTTGTTGATTGTGACTTTTATTCTGATCTAAGGTATAATGTATGGCTGGATATTTCCTACGTCAATCCTTTATTCACACAGTTGTCCTCAACAGCTCAGTTTGTATTCTTATTACGTAATGAGAGGTTTGTTAAGCCTCTTGCCGCTCTATTAATAAAAATGTATAATAGACGTAAGCATGCCATTTGCTTCAATAATACAATTTAATATAGAATCACATAAATCACAAAAACTCTTGTATATGTTTGTATTGTTATGTACATTATCATATATATATAAATGTGACTCATTTTAGACATTCTTGTGTCTCATAGGCCTTTTGGCCGGGTGGTACGCCTTTTTTAACATGTTTCTTACAACGTCCGAATCAGACCATGTACCACGTGACACATTAATAAAATATTTTTCTTCTTCTTCTTCTAATAAAAATTATGTTCTATAACAGTACATAATGTCTACGTCCCTATATAGTTCATGTATCCAATGTAATTGTTACTGTTGGCTGTATCTTAATAAATTGAGGTGCATTTTTAACTCCGAAGTGGAATAATGTAGTTAAGAAAAGTAAAGTAAAACAATGAGGATTTTGATTAACATGTTAACCTATCTTTAAGAATATTTCTGCAATTATATCAACAAAGATATATCAAACTTCTTATAAATCAGATGGAATATGCAAATGAAATGACATCCAATGTTTATATTTGAAATATAAGGAATGTTTGCTTTTTTCAGTAGCAATCAGCATGACTGTACATTCGTTGATAAAATATTATCTTTTAATGTCATAGCCAAAATGCTTATTGTTCAAATGCTATTAAAGTTGACATCAGTTGTATCACATAATTCAATCTTCACAATTTTCACAACTTCAATTTCTAATAACATTTGGTAGCTGATATTATACTTTTTTATATTTTTACTTTCAGTCACTAAGCCTGCCCATGACATCCACTTTCAGAACTGATGTCTCCATGATCTGTCTTGCTGATTTCAAGCTGATGCCCCCTGCCCCAACAGGCTGTCCTCTAAAGCACCACAGGCTGCCACCAACGTACTACAGGATAGTACAAGAAGCTGCCACCCAAACCTCACCAAAGGCTGACCCCCACAGCACCAAAGGCTGACCCCAAAGGCCCCACAGGACCTAAAAAAAAGGCTGCCACACCCACTGCACCCACAAAGCTCTCCAACAAAGCACACTGGACGGCGCAAACTTTCACATTTTATTAAAACATTTAATTGGTTGTTTGATATTTGTCTTTATTTAAAAAATCTATTTAATTTTAGGCATTATTCAGGATGTAATTTTGCAGATTTGGAACCATATTAACAAATTCTGCTACAAAAGTTTCTAGAGGCACTGGTGGCTGTAAACTTTTACGACTTAATAACCCTTACATGGTGCATCCACTTCTTTGCCACAATCACTGGTGGCTGTAAACTTTTACGACTTAATTACCCTTACATGGTACAGCCACTTCTTTGCCACAATCACTGGTGGCTGTAAACTTTTACGACTTAATAACCCTTACATGGTACAGCCACTTCTTTGCCACAATCACTGGTGGCTGTAAACTTTTACGACTTAATAACCCTTACATGGTACAGCCACTTCTTTGCCACAATCACTGGTGGCTGTAAACTTTTACGACTTAATAACCCTTACATGGTACAGCCACTTCTTTGCCACAATCACTGGTGGCTGTAAACTTTTACGACTTAATAACCCTTACATGGTACAGCCACTTCTTTGCCACAATCACTGGTGGCTGTAAACTTTTACGACTTAATAACCCTTACATGGTACAGCCACTTCTTTGCCACAATCACTGGTGGCTGTAAACTTTTACGACTTAATTACCCTTACATGGTACAGCCACTTCTTTGCCACAATCACTGGTGGCTGTAAACTTTTACGACTTAATTACCCTTACATGGTACAGCCACTTCTTTGCCACAATCACTGGTGGCTGTAAACTTTTACGACTTAATTACCCTTACATGGTACAGCCACTTCTTTGCCACAAAGTTACTCTTTGATGATTCATCCATCATTTTACGACTTAATCATCCCTGGTGAAGGTGATAATGTAGTTGTGGATGCAGTTGTGGCAATGGTAAAATTTTGCTTGCCACGAAACTGTGGATGCCCTTGCACAAGAGAATTTTTTTTATAGGGGTTACTTTCACCTCATTAAGCATTTTCTGAATGAAATTAATATCTTTTCAATTTATGGCATCATAAATATCAATAACGATTTAAAAATGTGTAAAAATTATGATTTTACATAAGAAATCGTATACATTTTAACAAATTTCTGTCCAGCAGCTGTAAACAACATACATAAGCTGCATGGATATACGGTTACCTCACATCATCATTCTTCAGAGACTTTCCTCAAGTTCCTTATAACTCTTGCAACAACTATCTTGTTTGTCAAAGAGACATTTCAGACATTCTCTACATTCTGGTATCTCTTGTATGAAAGGAATTTTAAGTTAAGCAACTTTCTAAGAGGTTTTTAATGAGTTTTGATTTGCTGCAAATTGTGGGCAACCAGTTTGTGTCATTTTTTGCGCTATAATATTTCTGTTGGCAGATTTATGTAGGGAACATTTTTTTCTCTTAGCTAGCATCATATTTCCTATGCACAAATTGAAACATTATGAGACACAATGTATTTGGTTACCCTCTTAGCCTCACAACAAAAAGCTTGCTCGACATTGTCATTGGATCATTTAATAAAAATGGCCTGTCTCTGTCTAATTAGTTGTTGTCCTTGTGATGTTTTATTTCATTGGTATGAAGAACTTTACAGCTAATCTTATAAGTAACTTTGTACTGAGTGATCTAAGAAAAAATATCAATTTTTATTAGGGTGGTTATAAAGTCAACTGTCTGATGACTAGCCAGAGGCGTTCAGCAGAGATGATAAACAATTAAGAAATATGATGATGATAGTAATAATGATGATAATGATAATGATGATGATAGTATTAAAAATTATAGAAATTATTATGAATAATAGTAATTTTTTTTAATGATGATGATGATGATGATGATGATTATGACTCTCTGCAGTCCTCAACACTATGTACATCTGAAATTCATTGTATGCATTTTTATCCCACCGGTATGTAATACCGTGGGATATAGTCATCACCCTGTCCGTCTGTATGTACGTCCGTCCGTAATCATTTCGTTTCTGGATCAGAATTCAAAAACCGGTCCACATATCTTTCTGAAACTTTACATGTGTATTGCCCACCTACTGAAGTGGTGCCTTTTGATATTTTCACATTTCTGAAAATTGTATTTTTTATTATTTCCATGGAAACAGCTCTTATTTGGACTCTGTTCATGAAAGGTTTCGTTTCATTATATAAGCTTATACTATTATGAACCTTGCTTGAAAAATTTACAATTATCTTTCAAAGGTTTACATCTTACGATCATGTGGAACCGGTGGGATATGTCATCTTCTGATGACTCTTGTTAAGTTTTTCTGTCCTAAAATGCTGAGTTCTAAGCAACATCTATCGACTTTTGCTATAGTGTGACAAGGGACCCATTGATGAGCTGACACACTACCATCTGAGGAGCATCCTTGTAAGAGGGATATGTGTCCAGTAAGAACAAAATGTGTCATGGTCTGGAGTTGATGCTCATATCTAGTCAGAACAAATCCTTTTATTGCAAAATGTAGCCTAGGTGTGATCAACATGCAACATTCCTTCAAACTTTGGCCTGAATCAGTGTTTTTACAAGGTAATAGAGGACATTAAACTTTTACAGCAAAGCAGTTTACTTGTGCTTGAGCATCAGAATAAAACCAGGACTTAATTCTTTATCAATTGATTGTCTCATGTGCTGCCCTGTGAGCGAGAGATCTCCATCCTTTCAATCAAATGAAGATGAAAACAATATACATCAGAAAATGAATAAAGGTGTTCCATGTACTGTGTGGCCAAATAATAGGAATCATTGATAAAGGGAAATTCCTCCTGTGTTTAAAGGGTTAACTTGGTCATTAGAAAAATTGAACTTAAAAAAGATTGACATGCATTAATTTCCAGCATTATAATGCTTCGACGTACTCTATCAAACATACAAAGAGGGAAAAGCATTCTTTGATATAATTTTTTTATATCCTGCAGGAATAACACTTCAAATGTGCTCAAAGAACACCAAATTAAACCTCTCGAACCATCATTTGGGTTGTGTTTTGAATAAATATGTACATAAATCGAGTTGGGAGTGATAATTGAAGCGCTCATGTATCAATTGTCTGAAAGTTTCTCTGATAGTTGGTATCAGACTGGAGAGCAAATGTCTCACACCATCTAGACAGATTGATGGGGTGTCGAAAAGCAAGGAGTATCACCCACCATGTTTAGACTGACTCTAGTCTGTATGTAATAGAGTTAACCCTTAATCTGTGGGTGTCGAAATAATCTCATGCTCTCCCAATGGCCAGAGGCTCAAGTGATAAAATTCTGTCAAGTCATAACATGTTGCTTTGAAAAATAAATTCACACCCACCATGTTTAGACTGACTCTAGTCTGTATGTTATAGAATTAACCCTTAATCTGTGGGTGTTCAGATAATCTCATTCTCTCCCCCAGAGGTGAAGCTCAAGCAATAGAATTTTGTCAAATCATAAATGTTTCTTTGAATAAGGAATTTACATCCACTATGTTAAGACTGACTCTAGTTTGTTTGAAATAGAATTAACCCTTTATCTGTGGGTGTTCAGATAATCTCATTTTCTCCCCATGCATGGTCAAAGGTGTAGTTCAAGCAATGATATTCTGTCAAGTAAAAAATTTCTTTGAATTAGAAATTGCCTTATTCATGTTTGGACCGACTCTAGTCTATATGTTATAGAATTAACCCTTAATCTGTGGGTGTTCAGATAATCTCATTCTCTCCCCCAGAGGTGTAGCTCAGGCAATGAAATTCTGTCAAGTCATAAAATTTTGTTTTTATTATTGCGAATTAGGTATTTACACCCACCAATATTTTTCTACCAAGTGATGCACTTCTTTTCTCAATAGCTAAATTTCATCACTAACTGCATCCAACTATGACGAAGGGGTTTTAAGAAAGATATTTCTTTAAGATACCGACAGATTATGGATACAGACTAGAGCCAGTCTTAGTTGGATGCAGTTAGTGATGAAATTTAGCTATTGAGAAAAGAAGTGCATCACTTGGTAGAAAAATATTTCGTCGAAGGCTTGATATTATATTGACAAGTTTTAATCAACAATTCAACGTCAAAATTACAGTTCCTCTGCAAAAGTGCCGTAGCTTTTAACTAACCCGCTTTCGGTGACGTCATCATTATGTGTTTAGGATTCACAGTTACTACAATTGCTTCCGATAAATATCAACTTGGGCGACAATGAGTACCTGATTCCGACAAAAAAGAAAAGAAAATCTAGTTGTATGCGACAAGGACGACTTTCAAACGTATATTTAGGAAACAAAATTTGAGATGGTCATGCACACTTGATTTGCATTCATACCAACATGCCGGGGCTGCTGTTTCTGTTATTTTGGTAAATTGTTGTTTTGGTTCGATTTTCTCCAGAATGGCGCAGAAGTTTGCAAAAAATGCAACGAATACAGTAAAAATATTGTTTAAGATATTGAACTTCCCTACAATTTGAATATGGAGCTTAATTGATTTGTGATTCCTGTGGTTGGCTGGGTCACCCAGAATAGTTTGGCATTGTTGAAATTCACCTTCAAACGCATTGCATTATTTATTAATGACAAATAAGTTTATTTTGAAGCCACACAAGCATAGTGAGTGAGTGAGTGAGGTGGTGTTTAACGTGTTTTGAACAATATTTCAGTTATTAAACACGTGGATGTTGCCATCCAAAAGAGAGTAGATAGATAAGGGAGAAAGGGATCGAAAGGATGAGGGAAAAGACGGAAAGAAAGGCATAGTAAGAGATAGAAAGCATAGAAAGTTTCCTCTCCAATTTAGTCAATGATAGTTTATTATTATGTTCTCGATGTTAAAAAACGGCTCTAAGGTTCATATTCTTTTATCAAAAAGATAATGTCACCAACATCACGATCATGCTTTGTAATTATAGACATCCAAATCTCATTTTGATTTTATACGAAAACTTATTACAAACACTTTATAGTTTCTTCCCTCAAGTACTTGTGATTCTTTTTCAAATTATCTTGATATCATTGGATACTGATATTAGATATCATGTTTATAAAAAACACTAATATTTTCTTCTGTTGAGTAGTTGAGATTGTATCTCAAAATGACACTTATAGTCACATGAATGTATTAAGCGTGATTTCTACTTTCTAGTTGGCAGAGTCTATGATAATTATATTGTCTGTACTTAAAGGGGCAGTAGCACGTTTTTAGGGGGATTATAAGGTGATGTCAGGAAAATGAAAATAAATGGTTCCAATCTTAAGACAATGTATCTAAACTCAATAAAGCAGTAATAAATCAAAATTATTATAAAAAGTTAAGTCATGCGATTCCTTTTATTACCCAAAATGAATTAAAGGTGTTCACACAAAAATGGCTGCCAATGCATTTTATGTGAATCTTCATACTTTGTCCTCTCACTATGGATGATTGGCTTGTGTAATGAGATTTTTGACACTATCAAAGTAATACATTTAGCATTAAGGTCCAAGTATCAGTGAAAATATGAAAATATAAAATTGTCAAAAAACGTGCTACTGCCCCTTTAAGATGAATAAACTCTATAATGAATTCAGCAGCTAGGGAATAAATTGTTTTATGAAGATCATTAAAAAAATTATTCCGTAACCATCATATTCATGCTTTGTTAAAGATGTTTTAGTTTTGTTATTATTTGATACAGAAATTTGGTGTGTCACAAACACATAATATTTTCTTTACCACAAGGGGTTGAGATTCCCTCTCCAAATACATGTAGTTATTATTATAATGTATTTTGAAGGCTTGATTCCTACTCTGTAGGTGGCGGAGTCAATGACAGCTATAGCTGTCTGAACTTAAAGTAAAATAACCCTATAATTAAATCAGCAGCTAAAGTTTTTATTGTTTTTTTGTCGATCATTAAACAAATTATTAAAAAATAATCTTATTTTATTAGGACATTTTAATGTTATAATTTTGTACTAAAATGTGATGTTTAATGAAAAGTTACTATTTTCTCTCCCTCAACTGTTTATCATATCGCTTTCAAAAAAGTTTCATTATGATATTTGAAACTAAAATTGAATATTGTATATTTAGAAAACACTTATATTCTATTCATTTAAGTGGTTGAGATTTCGATCCCTCTACAAATAACCATGAGTATATATGCAAAAAGCGTGATTCCTACTATCTAGGTGGAGATCGAGTTAATGATAGCTTTACTATCTGTAATTAAGATATGATGATAGTAGCAGCTAAGCTATTTATTCTTTTATTTGTATTACTAAAAAAGAATTTCATATCCTGCTGTTATATCCAAGACATATCGAGGCCGGCCGGCCTATATTTTACTTTTACTATTAATTGATACTCAAAATTTGAGGTGTAACAAAAAAAATTTGGTGTGAAACGAAAAGAAATTTGGTGTGTAACCAACGCTTAATTTCTTCCTCTGTTATCTCTTTCCAATTATCTGGATCTGATTTATTACTTAAATTAAATGGTACGTTTATATTTATATATATATGTATATATAGCAAACACTTAAATTTTCTCTCATTCAAGTGGTTGAGATTCCCTCTCCAAATAGCCACCAGTATGCAGAAAGCGTGATTCCTACTTTCTAGGTGGCGGAGTCAATGATAGCTTTACTGTCTGTGCCGACAGATTTATCAGCAAACGAAAGATATCCTAACATTAGTCTAAAAACTGCCACACTTTCCATGATAAACTATGCTTCGTCTTTTCATCTGCGGTCTCCGCTATCAAAATGTGTACATTTATCGGCAACAAATAGCTCGTTTTGCCCCCAGTATAATTTGTATGAGGGGATCGCAGTTAATAAGCTGGCCTGTGCTAAATACATGGGTAAACTGTTACATGAGAGGATACGGTCGTGTTTGTAACTGAATGATTGATATGGGAAAAAGCGTAATCTGTGTATAAGTTTCATTTTGAATAATGTCTGGGACTAATGGAATATACATAAGGCAATTAGACTTTGTCTTCCCGGAATCCATGAATCTTCTTATATTTTGTCTGCATATCACCTTCTGTAATGGTGGGTTAAGGCAGATTTTTTTTCAATTCTTTGTGAGAGTCTTGGAGTATTTATCAACTTTGAATTATTTTAAAGAACAAAAATGAAAAATGGTGTTGTTGATATCTCCCTGGAATTGATGAATCTTATCTGATTTACATATCACTTCTCCTAATTGTAGGGTTTGGGGATTTTTTTCAACATTTGGTTCTTTGAGAATTTTTCAAATTTGAATTCTTTTTAAGAAAGGGAAAAATGTCTCTTTGACATTTCTTCTTAGGAATTGTTTAATGTTATCTGCTTTACTTATCTTTACTTAAATTAACGGTTACAGAGACGTGTTTTACATTTTGAGGGAAATGCTCTTTGTGAATATTAAATTTAAATTTTTTTTAACGAACAAAACGAAATTGAACTTTTAAACATCTCTTCATGGAATCCATGAATCTTATCAGCTAAACATATCACTGACTATAATTACAGGGTTAAGAAGAGGGAGATAGTGAAAAGTGTTATTGTGAAATATTTCTAGTTGAATTGTTGCTTTTTTAACAAAATAACAGAGTATAGAGCATGTTTAGAGATTGTTTTCTTGAAATGTGGTGATTCTTTTATCAGCTTAGTTCATTCATCTCACTTGCAAAGACGAGAAATATGGACAAGAAATCTTTATGCAGGGCTTCTTTTAAAAGAATGAAAAGTAGCAAGCTTTAAAGAGTTAATTATTAATTTCAAAAACATAAACCAAGAGAATTAAAGTCCTCTTCAATATTTTTGCTCTCTGCCATTGCATGATACTTTCTGCATATGAACAAGATGGTAAATGTAACATTTTCATCTATCATATATGTGTATAAAATAGATTTGAAACCTAGCCTGTCCTGAAAATTAATTGGTCAATTCCTAAGGGGAAAATAAAGAAAAAAATTGAAATATTACCAGTTCTGACCAATAAGGAACCAGTCCTGGCAAAAAGTAGCCAGTCAAGGACTGGCGGACGGGCTATATTTTAAACACTGCATATATGTGTATATTAGAAATATCGATCCATAAAATATTCTCATCATAAAATTCATAAACAAAATTCTCAAAAACATTTTTTAATCTTTCAACCAAACATTCCGATATACAAAAAGTGAACCTTTTGAAGAAAACCAATGACAATTTGCTTTCATGTTTGCTCTGATTACACGTGGGGCATGATTCGTCCTAATAAACAATCTGACGCGGCCACAAGGTCTCGCTGATTAGTACCCTAGGGCCTCGACCACTGTCTACAAGATAGAGATGAGTGTTTATATCAGAAATTATATTTGACGAGGGAGTTCTAAGCAGGATGTGACACAAGACTCAAATACAGAGCAGACTCTCTGTTAGTCTTTATCCGTCATTGTCCATCTTAGAACGTCGTTCAATATCATAGCGACAGCTCGATAGTTTTTGTTGACGCTTCGGAAGAATTTGCCTTCGGTGTGTAAATGTGTATTGGAGCTGGTAAACCAACGGCTTGATATGTACTTTAGGATGATAAAATGCTAGATTGGTTTACTGATCTTGTTTGGAGAACGTTCCGATCTCCCAAGTGTATGTTCTCATGTCGTCATAAAAACTTCTCGTATTTGCTTCGATCTAACCGTCGTTAGTTCTTCATATGTTGATTGTTTTTTTTAAAACCTGATTTTTTTGTTAACGCTAACAAGGTTATGAAAAGAAGCAAATAAAGCGTGCTCATACTGCAGGGTTATTGTTTATTAAATATTAAAATCAATAAAATGAATGTCATCATTAGAGATGTGTTTCCTGAGATCATATCAAGGACCTTGGGTTTTGTGATAAAGAAATGTGATATATTGTTCTAAGTTCATTTCATATTTGTCTATCAAATGTGCGTAGTGTTATATTATTCTGAAGTGACAAATTTTGAAAGAAATTGACATCTCAAATAATTGTCGTTTCTTTGACTAATTTTTATCAAAATAGAACTAATGATATCTGCAGTAGGTGTTGGGTTTGTAATTAATTGACTGATTTCAAGATATTTTAAAAATGGATTTTCAATCGATCCAATTTATATTATTTTAGACAGCGAGTTCAATTACCGGTAATATTGAGATGATTAATGAAGGGTATATGAGACATTCCATTGTTGAAGACTAGTTTACATTAACTCCTACACCATAGTCCTACGTATCTACTGTGGTTTAACTCTCAGTACATAATGGTCGGAAGATAAAACAGCTCTCACATCATATTGTCATCTTTAAAAAGCATGTTAATTTACATATTAACCCCAAAATGCAAAATAGTTAATTTGACTTAATATCAATGAAAATCTAATAATTATGATATTAAGCAGAAGCTGAAATCATAGATATATAACTTGTATGTACAATTTATTTCATTAAACTCTATCAGTGCAAATTTGACATTATTTCTGCTCAAAATAATATTTGATTCATTGGTGTGACATTTGTCAGGTTTATATCAAAACCAAATACTGTCATGATAATGAACACATAAGCATTTCATAACTGTTTAATTTTCAGCATCATACAGCTCTTCTCATTATGATGATCCTGTTGATAATGTTTAGTACATGTATATGACTTCATTTTGATACCGTTGGTAATTTTTAGTATACGACTTCAATAACATGCTCTACAGAATGGTTTTGTTGCAATATTTTTGTTAAAACAAGATTTGAGCAAAGATTCATTTTATGTTGTTTATGATGATTATTTGTAAACAAAGCAGTGGGAAAATGATACTGAGTATTATTCAAATAGAGAATACTAAACAACGTTCAATTTCATAACATTTTTATGAAACGAGTGAATGGGTTGGTATTTAATTAGCGAAAGATTGTTAAATACCTATACAATTCATGAGTTTCATAAAAATGAAACGGGACCGAGTTAAGTATTTTATCAATTACTTGCTTAATTAGATCTTAAAAATATAAAGAAATTCGCCTGCATGACCATCGCAGTCCGGCTGCTGACATTGTGACGTCATGCGGTCAGGGCGCAATGTTATGATGCATATATTTAACAGTGATATCTTCAACTGGAGAGTAGTAATCAGGATTTAAACCTGGACCTTGGGCATGACAGGCAAGCATGTACACCACAACACCACTGCCTTATGCAATGACAAGTTAATATCCTGAAATCTATTGAAGTTTATTTCTTACTTCATGGATTTATGACTCCTCTTGGTGAAAAATAATATCACGGAATTCAAACGTTTTGATCTTACAACTTTGAATCCCTCTGCCGGCAATATTTGCCGAATCATCATTCTTACTTACGAGCACAATGATTTGAGTATTGGCATTTGGGATTCTTTAACATGATAACATCGTCTTCAAATCCATTCTTTGATGTTTGCGAGATCATCAAATCACGAGATATAGTCGAGTCAATGTGAAAGATGTTATTGACTGAAAGCAGAATTGTGGACTTCTCAGATTACAGGGTTGAATCGATTCCTTTGAGGAAGATTATGATCGACTGGAAAGATGGTCTCAAATTATTTTTAGTTTTTAATTAGGAGATGTCATTCAGATTCAATGAGTTTGATTTATTTGCTCTCTGTGTATGTCTAACTTTAGTAATCGGCAGAAACATATTAATCACTTTGTTAACTCGTTTGAAAAGGTTATGTCAAATTTTTGCATATGACTAAGTCCATGTTTTTCATCTAAGCTTTTGTGAAAGAATATCTGATCAGGAATCTTCAAGCTGGATTTCTGATATTGACGAATCTATAAAAATATATTATGTCATTGAGTCCAAGATTTGACCCCAGATAAGAAACCAGACAAAGCTAAGACCTTTTACATCAATCTTTTTCAAAAAATTATTGGACAAAATTGATTTTAACTAGCTTGTAAATCTTTGATATTTGAGGAATTTATTGTAAGAAAATTTGAGGAAAACAAATTCATATAATTCCATAATTTGTGACCTTTAGAATGATGTATATGAATAAACGAAAATGCATTTTCTTCTCAAGTCGTTTCAAATATCTTATTTAACTAGAAAAATGATGTTTCCTTTTTCATAATGAAATGATTATATGATTCAATGAGATAATGAAATATTATTTTAGATATTAAGTTCTTGCTCAAAGAAATATGAACACTTTATTCTTCCAATATCATTAATGATATTATTGCTATTGTAAGGATAAAACTCATATGATATTTTTTGAGAATATCAATGGCTCTAATTTTCATTAAACATGCTCTGAAAATAAGCGCTTCCAATTTCTCAATAATTTGGGGAAACTATTTGCTTTATCTGCTATTGAAATTAAGAAACTTAGTAAATGTTAATATGACAATTATATTAAGATCCGATATAGATATATTTTCTAAGTTATTCTTACAAGAAATACAATTCATATGTGTTCTGGATATGTTCATGAGATAATTTTGGTTATTTGAAACAAATTTTGTGTAACAATTAAGCTGTAAGTTATTCATCAAATGTTGTGTAACAAAAACAAGTTATTCATGATTGATTCAGGGAATATATAATTAAAGTTGGCTCCAACTAAAGTTTTACAGGTAAAGGGTTAATAAAAATCTAATTTCTTTCATCATGTTAAAAATAATTCTCATATAAGTATCAAACATTGAGTCGATCATCTCCTTGCTCTCTTGCAGTTTCTGTAATAGTGCAGTAACTCATTTGAGTTTAGTTTTTTTGCAAAGAAATGGTAAGGCATTTTCTTCTTAATTCACTTACAATAATAATTTGGACGATTCATTATCATTTGAGCACAGAAAAATATCCTTAGACTTTAAAATTTCTTAAATTGGCAACATTTTAACATATTTCGTCTCACAGATGAAGCATTAACATCAAAATTCACTAAAAATGATAAAAGTGGTCATTAGTTAAATCTCAAACATGTGGGTGGCTCGGTATGTTTTACCTGCTACTTTCCTTTGATGTAATATATTTATTCCTTGTTTTAAATGTAAAGAGGTGAGACTCGAATAAAATATCTGTCTGTCTGTGGCCATAGCCATTTGCTATTGCAGTTTTTGCTGTATTTTAATGTCTTTTTATAGGTAAGCAACAATTTGATTTTCAAGGACATAAAGGTAAAGGGTTAATATCGGAACTCACAATAATCAAAGTAATTATTCTCCTACAACTTTCAAGGAGCCATTGGATGTTCTTGTTCTTGCAGTTTTTGTTGGAGTAGATGGTCTTCACATTTATCAATTGTCTTGTTCTGAAGAGAAAATTATTTTGAATTATGAGAAGGGCCCAAGTATTATATACATTGTAATAGAGAATTGTCTAGTATATCAGGAGACGGCCCTTCTAACTGTACACTTGAGTCTAATATATGACCCTTCGCCCTCCTTACATCTTGTTTGCATTCTCTTCATGATTATAGCCCTTGAAATCTACACTTGTTATCACAATAAATTATTTCAGTTACTAAAGCAACAGACACTATTCATCATGGTTCTAAATCCCCGACCTTTTGAACCAGGAGTTTAACCCCTGGTCCCGCTTAATCAAGTCTAATTTTCCATCTCCAATCATGATATTTTTCATATCTGTCTGGATTTCTTGTCATAACTCGTCCAGTAATCTCTCCCATTGTATCCTAACCTCCGGGCACCGAAGATGTTGATTTTGAAAACAGCCCCCTGTTTGCTCATCAGTGAATCCAAAGCGCATTCAATCAGGGTCACTGGTTTAGAAAATCCATTTAACAAAGTTAGCAACTTTGAAATGATAGCCGTGACTGCACAAAAGGAGATCATGGTAGATCTGTAGAGTAAACATGTGTGTTTGATGGACAATAGCGGTCAGTGGAGTGGTCAAGAAGTATGGAGATTGGGATGGTCAGCAGAAGGGGGTGATGTTATGTGGAGCATGATGGGTAGGAGATATGGATGAATGTTGGTTGGTTATTGGAATATAGGGGATTGAGGGTTTAGGGTATTGTTAATATTGAAGGAGCATGGGTTGAAAAAGGGGTTATGGTTGGTTTGATGGACCAAGAGAGTGGACTATGGGTGCAGACTTTGAGGTCTTTAAACTTCACCACTCATCCAACAAAATTCAAAAACCAATCATTAGCAAGCAACACACCCTTAACCTAAAACACCCAAAATCACACACCCCTTACCCACACCATTTAACTAATACCCCTTACCCCATATCCCATATCCCATATCCCATATCCCATATCCCATATCCCATATCCCATATCCCATACCCTATACCCCATACCCCATACCCCATACCCCATACCCCAATCCCACAACTTGAACATCCCATGCTACATACCACACCTCACACCCAACACCCCTTTCCTTTAACCCATAACCAACATCAAACTCCCCAAATCCTCCATACCACATTTGAATATACAATAAGTGAGTGCTGAGTATACATCTACATTGGAGGCAGGAGAAGTGCTATGGCCTAGGTACATTGAATATATCAAAACTTTGTCCATGTTTCTAGAGAAGGAGAGAGGAAAGTGCAATGGTCAAGGTGTGTACAGGACATGGTCCCCTCCCATCCTCTTGTTCACATACGAGGGAAGGGGTGTCGGGAGATATTTGGACATCCTGCCCTCCGGTCAGAGGATTAGCATGGCTGTCACACCTGTGTAGACGGATTAATTCACCTGTAGCTTCTGTGCTCGTCTAGGCAGGTGTTAATATGCACATCAGAGATTTGTTAGGTTAATATTTAAAATCTGATTTCCATGGATGTGTGATAATTCAGGAATGTGATATTCAGACATGTCTGTTTCGGTCCGTTGTTGTAAAGAACTTCCTGTTTCATAGATCTTAATTTTGAAAGAGTATTGTTTTCTTGTCGATGAATGTTATGATCTTTTAACCAAGAATAATTGGTAAAATTGTTCACTAGTTAGTGTCACTGGTCATTGTCGGATCAATTGAGAATTTTTTAAGAACAATGAAAATATTTTTATGGTTGCATGTTTGAAGATACTGTATATTTTCTTGACATATCATTTCAAGAAATATATAATCCTGATGCACCTTTAGGTTAAATTTGAACAATATTACAGCCAAAATATGGGATCCTTTATTCAACCTTAATAAAAAAAGCTTAATTATTGCACATGTGCATTCATATGATTTGATCGACACTCTTCATGTTTCACTTTGTGGGTAAAATCATGATCTAGACATAAACATCTTCTAATTTTAAGAACTTTACACAAATTTGACTAAGTCATGTAGTTTCAATAAGTTTGCAAGTTTGAGATATGTTGTGATGTGATATGAATTTCAATCATCTATCTATACTTTAAGCAAAATGTCTGTTCAGCAATATCTATATTCCAGGATAGTTTCCATGAGCTTTGATCCTGTTAGATAAATACTTTGTTAAACATCAACCCATCAAAGTAAAACATGTGTAGTCAAAAGCTTCCAACTTCGAACATGAAATTACAGAAATTGTAGTTTTTATAAGAAATTGTGAAGGGTGTGATAAACACTGTAAGTACTGCTACATGCACGGGGTTTGAATAGGACATTACTTACTGAATAACAGCATGTAATTAGGAAATTTGGAATTCATTTACATTTATTCACAGGGTGCTTCAGGAAATTGCAGAAGTGTGTGAAAAACGTAGATAGTATTGTAAGTACATGTACCGTGTTTGAAGAACATTTTTTGAGAACTTCTGCAAATAGTAACCTCTGAATTTATTCAAAGTTATTCGCACTGTTCTGTCAAAATGGAAGACAGTTTGGCATACATGTATCTATCATACTTACATTTGATAAAGGATGGTTGTAGGTTTTGGTTCTTTTGTGTAGTCACGTAGGAATTAGCATTTGTCGGACGCTATTGACATAGTCTCCTATGATGTTTGTACTGATCATTTGAATGCATGTACATTCTTTGTAAGTGTTGTGTATGACATTTTTTGCCAATTCTTGTATATTTAGCTATGATTTTACATCTGTTTGATAATTAACAGACCATAATAATATTTTGTTTTTTCTTACAAAACATGACTCAATTATTTTACCATTTCTAATATTATATTAACTGTTTGAGAAAACCCAATCTTCTACTTCTATGAATCTTTTGAACTGTTATAATATGATGTACATTTTTTGTCTTCATTCTTGTAAATAACTAATTTTCTGTTGTAAATTTAAAAACTTATAACCTTAAACCTTTATGGACTTATAGTTGAAGATACCTTAATGCACCTAATATTGAAAATAGACATGAAATATTCCTTACTTAAAAAGTGACATTGATAAACATATATTTCACATGAAAACACTCCAGATATACTTCTTAAATCCACAATTTTTAAACTATTGGGAAAAATCATCTGGATATCTTGTCAAATCTCGCAAGATCCCTTTTTCATTTTGAATAGATACATTAGTGCATGTGTCAGGTCTCAGGGAGAGATACAGTGAAAGACCATGTCATGTCTGGCTCGGAGAATACCCAATAGAATTGGAATGTGTGTGAACACAACGGTACAGGGACAGAGCATGTAATCTCTACAAATGATGAAGAGGCAGACGCAGAACTTTTGATAGGTCGTGTTGCTTGCTCTCTGTGTCTGGCTTTCTGTCTCTCTCCCTTTTGTCTTTCCTTTTTCTCTTTTTCCCCATTGCTGTCTCTTTTTCTCTCTTTTGATGCCGATAAAGCTTTCTCAATATCCCTGTATGTATTTTCTCCTTCTTCCCTTTGTTTTCATCATTTATCCCCTTTCTCTCCATGTCTTTCTCCATCTTCCCTTTACCTTTGGCCTAGCTTGCTTTGTCGTTCCACAGTCTTTTTGTCTTTCCATTTTTTCCCTGTGTTTGTATCCCATCGCTATGTTATACTGTGGGATATATAGTCATTGCTCTGTCTGTCTGCCAATCTGTCCGGAGCAGAACTAAAATACTGCTAAAGCCTAGCTCAATGATACTTGGCATCTGGATTAGACAGCATGTGTAGATGTGCCTTTTCATATTTTCATTTTCTTTGGATTTTTGTTTTTGGTGATTTCAATAGAATTGTAATTTTATTGAGGACAGGTTGGATATGTCATCTTCTGATGACTCTTGTTTTTATCTCTCTTCCCTTTACCATCACATATTTCCCTATCTAGCAATAATTTCCCCTGTGTATCTAGTGTCACTATATATATATATATACAAAGACGAGGTAAGGGTAGAAAGGTTTATCTGTCTTTCTGTCTCATTCGTATTTTTATGTCTCTCTGTTTTTGTTTTTGTCTATGTCTCTCTTTCTCTTCATTTCTCTATATATCTCTTTCTCTCTCAATGTAAAATGTCTCCTCTCTTTTTTTCATCATGATTGTCTTTCTTTCTCAATGCCATTGACACTTTGAACTTCAAGCATTTGGTAGACTGCTGTTATCATGTTAAATCAAACTTTTGGGATATAATCTATGAGTCTTCTGATTTTGTTAAAACAATCTCTGCCACCTTATAATCTCCTTGAACTGGCATTCTGTACCTGAGATTTAATGGATTTATTATATGTAAAATGTTCATGTATCAACCCCTTATTAGAATTCTTGGTTGGCAGCTCAATTTCAGATAATGGAAGGATGGTATATATACTAACTGCTAATGAAGTTTTCATTCATTTATATATTTGTTATATCTATGACATTCAACTTTGCTTACCTAAAAGTAATTATCATTGCAAAAAACTTGTATTTGTCGCATGTAGAATTCGAGAAAATACACAAAATTGCACTAACTGGATTATTAATCCCACATTTGTAGAAATTCCTTGGATGTATTTTCTTGAATATGCATGTCATTTGAATATGACATTTTAGCTGTATCCAGAAACATAACAGACTATTGTCTGGCCATATTTTTAGAATAGCACTTATTTTCATCAACATTGAATAGAAAATATGCCACTGTTTGATTTTGAAGACCAATCCTTTCAAGGAGGATCTAGATGTGCCATGTATTATAAGAACAAACGTTCTATGAAGATTGCTCAGTATTCTGTGAAGCTGTTTTGAAAGCAAAGGTGTCAATATTGAGAGAAAAAAATCTATTTCATCTTTATTCAAAATAAGGATTAACAGTTGCATGAATATTAAATATTGATATGATTATCTTTATGAATGAGATGCACTAATCCTCTTGAAGGATCCTTTGAATCCAAATTAGGATCTTTGATCAGAGATAAAACAAGAAACATGAAGATATTAATGTCATATGTGACGCTTTGGACTGTGTGAACTTGGTTTGAGGATTATTAACGTAAATATTCACTGTGGACCTGAAATAAATGTCAAATTCAGATTTTCAAAGGACCATTTTTTCACACGGCAATGGTCATTTCAGAACCTTATGATCAGGGAATAGAATTAACAGCTAGGGCAAGCATTGTGATCCCATGCTCTATGATTGTAAAAGATGGTACCATTTCACATTGTTGTATTGCAACATATTGCAATACAAAAGAGCATATTGCCATACGTATTGCAATATATTGGTACTCATTTGACTTTATGACAGCGATAAAATCAGTAATTATATGCTCTGCTGTCCCCTGTTTGGACAGCGAGTTCTTTTTTAGTTTAAAAAGTAAACACTATTTTCACAACACAAAATCACACTTTGTTAACAACTTTTTCTATAATCATATGTTCATTGGTTTGTGTTTTTTCTGTAATTTGAATAGAAAGAATTTAATGAATATTATAAGAAGTATATAACAATACATATGTTGTTTTTGTATTGCAATATATATATATACCAAAAATACCACGAAAGTGTTAATTCAAAGATTTTCAATTTAATGAATATTATGAGAAGTGTGTATCGATACATATGTTGTTTTCGTATTGCAATATATCCCAAAAATACCCCAAATCCTAAATGATTATACATATCCCAGTATATTTGCTGCTCACTCTTGTTACTCTAACTATAGTATATCTACAATGCCTTCTGAATGTTGCCTTAATTCTTAAAACTTATACCTTCCCGATCATCATTTGTGTACTTTATATGAACACCAACATTTGCTTCACACTAATGTTAAGTGTATAAACTATCAAGGGATGCTGCTTGCTTTATCATATTTTCCCTGATCTAATTTGCTGCTTTGAAAGTTTAGATTAACCTGCAAAACTTGATTAGTTCCCCAATGCAAATAACTTTGATCACATGAGGGAAGATGGGTATGTTTGAAGAACCCTTAATGTGATTGTCCATGGAATGAAGAGCCGGGGATCAGATATGAATTATGAATGCTCAAGACGACTCTACGCTATTCAGTAATTAGTTGAAAGTCTTGATCAAACATATTTCATCAAAGTTTAGTCACGTTCCGTTTCTCTGTCCTTATGGTAGTTTCCCCCAGATAACCGTGAACCTTTGGTAAATGGTCTTGCTTTGTTTTGAAGACTTTGGAATACTTATGGGCACTGACGTAGTATCTTTAATGTAATTTATTTTGGGGTACATTTATGTCCATGAAATTTTAGTTTTATTGTACTCATTTTTATCCCACCAGTATGTAATACCGTGGGATATAGTCATGGCCCTGTCCGTCTGTATGTCTGTCCGTCCGTCCGTAATCATTTCGTTTCCGGAGCAGAACTCAAAAACCGGTCCACATATCTTTCTGAAACTTTACATGTGTATTGCCCACCTACTGAAGTGGTGACTTTTGATATTTTCACATTTCTGAAAATTTTATTTTTTATTATTTCCATGGAAACGGCTCTTATTTGAACTCTGTTCATGAAAGGTTTCGTTTCCGGAGCAGAACTCAAAAACCGGTCCACATATCTTTCTGAAACTTTACATGTGTATTGCCCACCTACTGAAGTGGTGCCTTTTGATATTTTCACATTTCTATAAATTTTATTTTTCATTATTTCCATGGAAACGGCTCTTATTTGGACTCTGTTCATGAAAGGTTTCGTTTCCGGAGCAGAACTCAAAAACCGGTCCACATATCTTTCTGAAACTTTACATGTTTATTGCCCACCTACTGAAGTGGTGCCAATGGGATATGTCATCTTCTGATGACTCTTGTTTTGTAAGGATGTTTTATGTTCAGATGTCAGACATCTTGTCATTTAACCGAACAATCCAAAGTCCATGTATGTAAAAATCTTATTTGAGCCAAAAATGCATTCTATCATTCTATTGGTAACCCTTTTAATTATTTGACTTTTGAAATTGAAATTAACCAAAATTGCATGTTTCATTGGTTTGAGAAATACTTTGTAAAAATTAAATATGTTTCTCTTGCTATCAAAGCCTTTTAGAGTGTCGACCCCTTTATTTACTTACAAAACCTCTGAGACATTTTGTTCTTTTACAGTTTGTAGAGATTATTTCTTTAGATTTCAATTCTGGAAGTCATTGTTTATGTTTTTTATTTATATTTGTATCATCATATGTCTATATGTATATAATATCTAGTAAGTTTTACTTATGAATTTCTAAATTCTGCTTCTAATGTTGCTGATTGAATTACCTTTCATAAAAAAAATATTTCAAATGATTTTGATTATCTTGACCTTGGATATAAAGCAAGAATGGCAAGTCAATGTTGTCTGGCACGCCTGTGATACTAACAATGTGTTGTCACAGAAAACCTCTATTAACATACATATATTCAGTCTGGTATAGGAGAGTATAGTTAAGCTGTCAGTCCCCATCATTTATTGTAAGCAAGAATTAATCTGAATCAGAATATGAAAATTGAGGGTAATTTCTTGCCATTCTGTAGTATATATGTTAAATAGAATAAAATTCAATTTCAAATAAACTCCTAATTTATTTTGCCAAAATATAATGTTTAAGTCAAGAACAATGAAAGTTAGACTTAAATTTGACCCTAAATACTCGGTCCTTAAATCACAGGTATGAGGTGACAGAAGTCAATAATGTTACAAAATGTTCTGTTGCAGAATTTACCAATGTCACAGAAACCTGTATTAACATACATATATTCAGTCTGGTATAGGAGAGTATTGTTAAGCTGTCAGTCTCCATCATATATTGTAAGCAAGGATTAATCTGAATCAGAATAAAATGTTGAGGGTAATTTCTTACCATTCAGTATAGTATCAAAGTAAATATTTTTATTGTTAAGAAAATTCAAAACATTATATAATTTTCCAATAAGGTCAAAATTTATTCTGCCAAACAAATGTGAGAGTAAATGGAAATGAGAGATGGAATATAATTTCAATCTGTCTTATGCTCTTAAATCGAAGGTATAGCTTTCCCGCCTTTCCTAGGCTTTAATTTTGTCACAGACATATTTGCTCATATCCTTTAGACATGATGAAGGCGATAGAAGCAATAGAAGCATGACATCATCAAATCTGTGTCAGTCAAATACTAAAGGAGATACTGTTACCATGACTGTCAACTAAGGGTGCAACGATACACCGATACACCGGTGCATCGCGATTATATGGCCGACGATACGATACACGATACGTTTTACCTCTGAATCGATACACTACGATACGACCTACAGTGGAATTAAATTTCTTAATTTAAATTTAATAAACAAAAATTTACCGTATTTTGCCTTACTTGTACCGCACATGGAGCGATTGAATTATGAACTTTGCGTTTTCTTTGCGTTGCGGGTGCGTTGGAGATACATATGATTTGCGTATCCCCACTTTATTGTTGCAGATTATAAGTTACCATGTGTTCGCGAGTTTGATATGGAGATTTATCATGTGTCCGAGTTAAATATCAAACGAGAACGAAGTTCGAGTTTGATATTTAACTCGGACACATGATAAATCTCCATATCAAACTCGCGGACACATGGTAACGAATTTATCTCGACGAGCACCTTCTATAAATGCTTTAAATCTGGCTTGAAAGATGGGATTGGCCAAAATGCCGTCTGATCAGATCAGTGTTACCCTTTATTTAGGTATTTACCAATATAATTTTTAAACCATCGTGTTAATGACCAAAAGTATGGTCTAGTACCGGAGCGAAGCGCACGGTACTAGACGGAAATTTAGGATTAACGAAAAAAAATCAAAATACTGAGCAATGCGGGCATTCGTAAATTTTGATTGTTTGGTCACGTGACCTCGTGCACTCGCACCACATTCGATTTGAAGCGGCCGTAGAAGCCCCGTTACTGTCATGGCGGACTGTCGAGTGGGGGCGAGCGAGTTTGATAGTGTCGGAGTTATAGATACGACAGGCATCATAGCAGAATGTACAGGTTGGTTTGAAAGTTCAATAAACAAATAGCGGTGACTTTTAACTTAAATGATGTTCATAGATCGACACTCTGTTTGCATCATTTGAATCTTGAGCTCGCTGATAGACAACCTTGCTGCTAGTGAGAACATGCCGTTGAGATGCCGTATGACTTGCTAATGTATTTTAGCGGTACCAATCTTTTATTAGAAGAACATTTTACTTATACCAGTAAAGTTATAACATAAAGCTGACTTTAGCATGTACAGGGCAATTCATCAAGCATACATGACGTTACAGCAATCAAGCGTAGCGTAGCCGCTTATTTACCGAACAAAGGGCAAGGGAGATAACTCTTGACTCCGTTGTTGCTTGTTACTAGGGGAGCGCGTGGCCCAGTTTGACATAGCTAAATATACCTACGGCACGTGACCGGTTTTGACCAATGGTAAGCCGACATTGCTGTGCAAGTCGAGATAAGATTGCATATGCAGAGGGCAAACATACCATAGCCTAGACGCACCCAACTTATGTCTACCGCATGCCGGGCGCAAACTAAGCGAACATATTTCGAGCCCGTTGCTTCTTCACATAATATTCAATCCTTTCTGTCTTTGTAGTAAGTTTTCGCAAGTAATATATATATACAAAGGGATCTCGTGGAAACGAAAAGCTTGTTACCAATTGCAAGACAATTTATCTAAACAAAAGCGTACTGAAATACAGTTAAGTCTACTGAATCCATTTCTTTATCACATGTGATTAAAATGAGTTCCCACTTAAATGGCACTCCGCAGTTTTCGGCTGTCACTGATGATTTCTGAACGAATACATACTCCTCGATTTAGGTATTGAAACCTTTAGAACATATATGTCAGAAAAAATACATTCTTCCTCCCAATAAACCTTAGGTCGGATCTTTTCTGTTACATTCATTGACTCTCTGTTTATTAAATTATTATAGACAAATAAAGTAAATGTTCTTTTATTACTTCACTATCCTGTGTAATACGTATCGTATCGTACCCCAAATATCTAGATACGTATCGTATCGCGACCCTCCTGTGTGGTTGCACCCCTACTGTCAACCCTCTTTTTTTGCAAGGGTCGGTCTTGAGCAAGTCTTTTCGCTACAGGATTAAAACACCAAGAATCAAAGCTCAGTTTTCAACAAGATCAAATCTAAGTTTCATCACAGGGAATCAAATCTGAGTTATTCAAGGTACATAGAAGATAGAAGTACAAATGTAATACTGTCACCCCAAGTTGTCTACTGCCAGAGTGTGTAGCCATGAGGAATCAAATCTCAAGGAAGATAAGAGATACGTTTACTACTGTCACCCAAGGTCTCCTGAAATTGAACGATTTCCCCTCTTCTTTTGCAAAGGTCAATCTTAGACAACATCAGAACACCAAAAATCAAGCTCAGTTTTCAACAAGCTCAAGCCCAAGTTTCATCATCGGGATCAAATCTGATTAAAACAAAGACAATAGGGCATGCTAATAAAACCATTGCAAACGTCCTGTATCATCCAGAAAAGAAAATATGCCAAACAGGATTACAACATCAAGAACTAGAATACAGTTTTCAACAAGATCAAGTCCAAGTTTCATCACAGGGAATCAAATCTGAGTGATTAAAGGTGTATAGAAGATAAAAGTAATACTGTCACCCCAAGTTGTCTGCTGCCTGATTGTGTATAGCAATGAGGAATCAAATCTCTGTAAAACAAGCAGCATAATAGATATATATACTACTGTCACCCAAGGTCTCCTGAAATTCAAAGATTTTCCCCCTTCATTTGCAAAGGTCAATCTTGGGCAAAAACAAAAAAATCTTCAACAACATCAAAACACCCAAAATCAAGCTCAGTTTTCGACAAGCTCAAGTCCAAGTTTCAACAACGAGAATCAAATCTGAGTAAACTGAAGACAATTAGGTATACAAATAAAACCATTGCCAACATCTTATATCTTCCAGAAAAAAAATTTGCCAAACAGGATTAAAGATTTAAAGCTCAGTTTTCAACAAGATCAAGTCCAAGTTTCATCACAGGGAATCAAATCTGAGTAATTCAAGGTGTATAGAAGATAGAAGTAATACTGTCACCCCAAGTCGTCTACTGCCTGATTGTGTAGCCATGAGGCTTATTCCTTCGAACAATGGTCCATCTTATGCGGGAGCATTCCGATACATGATCCAATATGTCCAGAAGAATTAGGCTAAGTCTGTCTTTCAGCGATCCCCGTGGGTATATTAGCTCCTCTTTCAACCTTTGAGATGAACATTCCAACCTCTATGCTTATAATCTTCATGGGATATCCTGTACAGGAGATCTATAGTGGAATACAGTGAATTTCATTTTGTTTATGATTAGATGTTTGTAAACAGATCCAGTCATTATCTATGTGGTTTGGGATTCTTTGTGTAATCTGCTTTTTGGAGATTTGTTATGAATCATGGGATTTGTGTTTTCATTTTTTGGAGGGGAAATTGAAGGTAAATGAGATAGGAGGTTAGTGAACGCCACCAGATAGGATTGCTCTTTTCTTATATGATGTAACGTTATGGATTAGGTTTTGTTTTAGGTTTTTGTTTTAATCAGGTGTAAGCTTTTATGTTTATTTTTAAGATAACGTGTTTTTAAAGGGGCAGTAGCATGTTTTTTTTAAATTTAGATTTTCAATTTTCACTGGTAATTGTATGTTAATGCTTAATGTTTGATTTTGATACTGGATAGTGTCACAAATCTTATTACACAAACCCAATCACCCATGGTCAGAGATTAAATTATAAAGATTCAAATAAAGTTCATTTTTGTGTTAGCACCTTAAATTAATTTTGTGCAAGAAAAAGGAATTACATGGCAGAACTTTACTTTATATATTTGATTTATTACTGCTTTATTCAATTTAAATACTTGTCTTTCAATTGGAACCATATATTTTCATTTTCCTGAAATCACCTTATAGTTCCCTGAAAAACATGCTCCTGCCCCTTTAATCTACATATACATATATATAATGTTAGAAGGAAATGCATACAATCATGTATATGTTTTTAAAAAGACTCAAGGTTATATATTTTTTTTTCAACAGAAGTCTTCTCTTTAATTTTAAGGAGTATCTATTAGTTCCCATTTATATGTCCTCTCCAAACAGTCATTGAGTAAATTTTGTTCTGATACGCATTGTAACAAGACATAGGATTACAAAGAAAGCTAAACCTATACAGCTTGTCTTTTGAAATCACTTGATTGCCTAATTGATGATGAGGGTGATGATAATGATGATGAGGAGGATGATGATGATTATGATGAGGATGATGATGAGGAGGATGATGATGATGATGATGATGATGATGATGATGATGATGATTTTAAGCCTAATACCCAGTTCAAGCACTGCATGCTTACTAGCTGTAATTTATTACCCTGAAGGAATTGTACTTTCAAAGCGCTTCACACAAGCATATAGGTCGATTCTGAAAATGAAAAATTCAGCACTTTTTCCCTGAAATGCTTATAAAGGAAATCAACATAAAATACTTAGTCAGGTGTATTTAAAATTTAAATCGTAAAATTCTATCCAAAAGAAACCTCAATTAACTTACAATTTGTTTGCAGGCAATAAAGTTGAAATTCCAAAATGACAAACATTTCAAGTTTATTGACAGAGAAGCTGCTGTTTATGTTTATTTTTATTTTTTTGTGTTCACCAAATCAACATTTTACACTGTGACCCTGAGTGGCGCTGAAATAATTATAATATTTTATCAACTAGTGTCAACAATTTGCCATCAAGAGACAAATATCGAAACTTCGGTTCAACATTCCGTCACCCCCTCCCAACAAAAAACATGTTTATTCTTCTAAAGGGGACACGATTTGGTTCTTTTGTCTGTCCTTCTGAAAGAAAATGTGTCAATTTGATAATGCCATCATGCATCATGGCTGTCAATTTTAATTTTGATATTGTCATTTGTTTTGATATCAAGCAGAAAAGACATTTTGTTCCTCTTTGTTATAAGAATTAGATATAAAAAAGCTATGTGTTTTAACTTAATATCACTAAACTTGTATCCAGCTGAAAGGAGGACGAAAAGACATAGAATGGAAGCTATTGTTCATTATGTGGTTTATGATCTTTTATCATGTACCGGTACTTAATTCTAAATGCTTGTATTTGTTTGAGAATAAAAATATTTTTTTCTATTTATTTGTATATGAACTATTATTTCTTGTTTTTCAAATATTAAAATCAATAAATTCTTCTAATGATGCTCTACTTTTCAAATATTGCTAAATGTTTTTGAATATTTTGTCATCAATAAGAACCCATGTTTTGCATATTTACAATGAGAAATGTTTCATAATTCATTTTATAAGTTTTCAAAATGTTTTTGAATATTTTGTCATCAATAAGATGACATCTTCTCATTTTAAGATGAGCAATATTTCATAACTCATTTTATAAGTTTTCTGAAGGGTTCTCTGTTTTACAAAACATTTTGAAATGAATATGGTAGTTTCTATCAAAACACTTCTACATGTGTCAAAAGGAATCTTCAAATTATCATTTATTTGAAAAATATTACATCTTTTTCGATGAACCATTAAATTGGACCTCTTATGGTCACCCTCTTTAGGCTTTGTATAATCAATTAATATATTACAAGCAATAAAAATTCAATCTCTATAATTATAAAGGAAGAAGCTATTTATCTTATTTCTCAACAAAGAGCTCAACATGATAGATGTCGTTACCTTATATGTCTTCTTGATATGATACATCAATTTGAGATTTTCAGTTTCAATTTGATTCTCTCTCTTAGAATATTCATATTTCAAATGGGATAATTGCTTTGAAGATGGCACTTGTATTTCTCATATTATGAAGGAGGATAAAAATCAAATTCTTAACTATAATTTTAGAAGTAATGTTTGTTATAGGTTGAAATTATAATGGAATGCTTAGAAAATATTTTTGGCCCTTGAATATTGTAATCATTATATTTTCAGGTGTTTTAAGGTGTTTTAAGTGCTCCAAAAATCAAGGATTTTTACATTCTTAATCAAATATCAAATCCCTAAATTAGTGTTTTATGGTAGACACAAATAATATTATGAATATTTCTTATGAGACAAACGTAATAATTGATTAGAAATGCCAACTGATCTATAGATAGAATTCTGAAATCAACGCAAATGCCATAGATAAACTTAATTTCATGTATTAATTTTGAAAATCTAGATCGTCCCTCTTGCCCAATGTCAACTTATGATGTTGACGTCACATTAGCATCAAAAGACATCATAAATGATATCATATGATAGATGTTTAATAGAATTATTTCTTGTTGTGAAAATAAAAATTTAATTTCAACTGTAGTGCTGAAGTAATTTCAGTTAGTATATCATAGAAAATAGACTAATATGTTGAAAATTTACGAAAAATCAAATGCTCTCATTGAATATTGTTATCTTGAAGCTTTGATCATACAAAACCTTATTTACAAGCTTTGACATCCAGGGATTTCAAACAGTTAATGTACATTAACATCTTTAAAGACAGTCACTTCTGTTTTCAAATGACACTTGATTTAATATTATTCAGGATTCTACACATAGTTCCCAGATTATACAAATACTCGGCCAATATTCGAAAAGGGTCTTTTAAATGTAAGTTGACCGAAACTAAACACATCAATTTGGTCTGAAGGTTGCCTGTTTGCATGTGGATTTGTGTGGGAGAAGAAAACAGGAAGATAAATAGGTTTTAAAGAAAGGTGTCTGATTTAGAGGTTTGTTGCAAGGATCAACGCCTTTACACCTGTAGTTGTGACTTTTGTACTGTACTTTCACTTTGGTATTCTACTTTCACTTTTCTATTCTATATGAAGATGTTCTGAGATTTGATTTGAAAAGAGCATCGGTTTATGCTCTATAGAGAGTAGGCAATACTATCCATACAGATTGTATATAAGAACAATTTAAACTATTTAGTAGCTTTGTGAATTATATTCTATTGATTGTAGTTTTTGTAATATAAAGCTTGGTAATGATATTTTGTATAATCTTTTATCGTTCTTGTTATTTTTGTAGTCTTTCACAAGTTTGTAAGAAAATTTACAATATCTGTGAACTGTCATCAACCAAAGATAGAGACAAAACGGAATCCATATGAACAATTTTAATCAATGATTAGTTTTGAGAATTAGACATCATATTTGCATTTAGATTAAGGTAATATTAATTTATCTAATGATTTATTGCTATTATGACATAAAATGAACAAATTTTATCAATGTAAAAAATTTGATATATCTAAGAATGAAACATATTTTGAGTTACAGAAAAAGGAAATAGCTTGAAGAAATTTAACCGTACCTTATCGTGATAAGGAAATATTCTACAGTCATTTTTACCAAATATGTAAACAAAAAGGATCAAATCACATGCAAATGATTCTCAAGCCTTTGTATATTTTTGAAAAGCAACGACTTGATATTAAGTAAGGAGTGTGTTAAAACATTTCCAACATATGAAAATTAAGAAAGATAATTAATTAAAAGGAGAGAAAAATTTTAATACCAAATAGAAGAAGCACATTCTTTTAAAATCCTAGCAATTTAAAAATCAAAAGTTAGAAATTCTTTGGCGAGATATTTTCAACACAACTTGTAAGAGAAAGCTTGTCTCCACATGCCAAAGCAAGTACCTGATGTGAAACCTAACTATAAACTCCATCTTAGCATTGTTAAGAGATTCTGAGTATATACCTTAGGTGTGAACTCAAGTGTAACCTCTTCTGAAACTCTCTAAATAGGTTACAATGCATTTATAGAATGATGACTTGGAGATCAAAAGGTCACCCTAAGTGTTTGCCTCCCTAATCAAATCAACATTTTCTCTCACTTAAATACATTCTAGTGCTTTCTTTATCTCTTTCATCTTAAATCCATTTAATCAGAAAAATATAGTGACCAAGTGCTTGTCATTTTGTACTATTGGCCAGCCTCTTGCTTGTTTATGTCTGTTTATTTGTTCTCCGAAGATGTTGATGATGGACATTGCTATTGGGGGTCGCCCAGGTGAGCTGCTTGGTCCTTATTTATTTCCACAGTTCAAGAGTTGAAGTTGATGCAGTATTGGATGACGCTCTCTCTCTTTAACGCACATAAGAGATGCTGATGTTCAATCTATCTAATCTGTCCTCACGTTAAAGGTCATCGTTTTTTCTATGATTATTTTGTCGTGATCGTTGATGCATACCATAAACAACGGTTGCAAGCATGCAAGTAAAATCAGTCCATTATTATCTGGTCAGGGGGTATTTAGTTGTACAGTGTAGCGAAAGGGGGTATTATAAAGCCATTAATCTCGCACTTAACTTACTGCTATGGCCTTGTCGAGAGCACATGAATTGGGCAGAAGGTTCGGTGTTTTTGACAATGGCCTCTGTTTTATTTCCTTCTGACAAGTGAAGAGTTTATCCTTTATTACACTTCAATAGTTAATGAATCATACATACATACTCCACTCTAAGTGATTCTCTCAGCGACTAAAGATGTCTGGAGTTTTAATGGCAATATACAAAATCGTAACTCTTTGGTCTGCACCGTAGGAGACATTTTATTGCTTTTATATGAAGTGAAAGAAGATGGGACTCAATGTGGTTTACTAGAAAATCTTCCGACAACAAAGGGGTATAATCTCCTTGGTCATGCAAGGGGAAAAAAATTAGTTTGTTCACACTTTTTTATGAGCTTTACACCAAATCCCATGACAATGTCATATATTTCATTTAATTTTGATAAAATTGAATCTTTCTTTTGATGTCATTGTAATCTTTATGAAATCTAGGTACATAAAATTTTAGAAAAAAATATTTCTAGGATTGGAATCTGTGAGGCAGAAAATAACATAACATTTCATTTCAATATCTTGCAGTTCATTGCTAACACATTTGTCTATACTTCTGAAAATAAGTGTAATTTTACATGGAAAAAAAATTTAATGGAATATACATGGCATATGCTTTAAGTTACTTTGCTGTAATAGATTTTGACATCTGAGTTTTTATGATGTTCAAATCCATTAAGGTTCTGAAGATGACAAGTGACAAAATTATGCATTTTGAATTACTTTAGCTGCTTTTATAATCTCAAGTTCATTTTAGGGGTAAATTTACAGGAATAATTTTGTGTCCTCACCATTAATTGACTTGAACTGTCTAGTTTTTTTAATTCTAGAAAAAGATTTTAACCCCAACAAGCCATAAATTAGACTAAAAATGACATTATATTTGGTAATTATCCTTAGGGATGAAAGGGTTAAGACTAGATTTTACCAAAGTGCTTACAGCGCCAACCAAATTCAAAATCTACAGTTCTTTGATCCTGACCATAGTTCATTATAATGTTATTGATTTCTAGACCCTCCCTGTCATTGTCAAGGGATAATCACTCTTGTTTTTTTAGCCAAATGATGGGTAATTTCCCGTTCTTTAAGTCAATTGATTTTAGGTACTAAATAAAAGATCGAACCATGTATTCTATGGTCAGTCGTATTTTTAGTACCCAGTTGTTTATTTTCCTAATCAGTGTTCTTTTTTTGTAATGATATAATTTGAAGTTAAGAATTGGTTCGTTGAAAAAATCAATACTATTGTCTATACTATGGAAAATATTTGTTCAATGAAACGCTATTGAAGAATGATTCGTTGAAAACTTGAAAACAACACTAAACAGAAATTGGCTTAATTACTAAGAATGTCATTACATCACTGAGAAAGTTGGGGGTTTACCTGTATATTTTAACAAAAGAATATTAATTTTTCGCCATGGTTTAGTTTGTACGACCTATTTCCATGTACAATAGTTTAATGAACAAACTTAAATTAAATATTTTTAAAAATTAGATGAGCTCTCGATCTATGACAGATTAAATGGTTTTAATTTGATTTCAGACAAAAAAAACTACATAAATATAATATTGGGATGAAAACCTAGGATTGGGTTAATTCCTTGATGAAAATAATAAGAAACTGATATGTTTTCATTTATATTAATTTGAAAACATCCAGTTAAATTTGGATAAAAATTCATAAGAAACATAAAATCAAGGTACGAAATGGTAAATTGATGGTAACTTAATTAAAGAAAATTAAAGAAACCAAGGACATGCTTCAAACAAAGTATAAATAACAAGAAAATCAAACCATTGAGCCCAGAAATCCTGAAACTGTTTCATTCTTGTCTCTTCTTCCTGATCTGGTTGTATTGTAGGCAGGGACATGTGCTATAGAAACGTGACCCCTACTTTCTGACAATCTGATGAATTGAAGGTCGCGGTTAATCCATTCTTGACCGGTGAAGAGAACCCATTGAGCATCGATCAAACAAGCAATGATAATTATCTTCACATATCTTCACTCGTCCCGTCTTTAATCTTCACGAACACTTTCAACGTACGCGTTCATGTCAATACATACAGAATGTCCTGAATGCTTAAAAACATCAAGTCGCAATAGCAACTGTACGCTATTTTAGTAATATACCGCGGAAATTGAGACATTTCTGGTTATTAGAGATTGTCTGTAATGCTTGGAGATTGTGTCCAGCGCTGAAAGCAATCAAGACGGTCTTCAGGAAACTGATTTGTAGTGGGAGAGACGATTATTAGATTGAAAGAACCACGTTGAAAATATTCCATTTCTCTATCAAATAATGCCTGATATCAAGTTATTTAATTTAGCAAATTTATTTAATTTGTTTCGGAAAGTAAGTGATTTAGATGGTCTGATATCAGTTGTAATTTGTCTGAGTGCATTTGCAAATGGGCGTCAACAGAGTTTTTGTAAGCTCACTTGTTTATGTTTGTTTGATGACAGAATTTATTGCTGTTTCTTGCATTGTAGTGTAGTAGTTAGTGTGTTTGACTACAGACCAAGTGGTCTGGGTGTTGTATTCTCTGTTGTATTGACTTCCGACAAAGGGACCTTGGTTTGTATGGGGCAGTAGCACATTTTTTAATAACTTTATTTTTTTATTCAAATAAATATCCATATGTTATATATCAGAGAGTCAAACCTTTCATTACTTAACCCGATTGTCTGAAGTCTTTTTCAAATATCAAGTGAAAACTCCTGGCTGTCATTTTTGTGTGAACACCTTTTAATCAATTGTAATAGGGAAGTGAATGAGTTTAGGTTAACCCAATATGATACATTTGTTTTAGAAGTTCTTGATTTAAAAACAGTGTATTGCAATTGGTAACATGTTTATTTTGTATTATTTTTGTTTATTTGCTTAAATGAACAGGCTTCTGCTATGAGAGGCTTTACAACTTTGACTGCCAGTGACATGAGTAATGTTGCAATCATTATTCAGCGCAGTTTCAGCATTGGTTTGCCATTTATACCCGCACTACAAAATATTATTTCTATGGAGTTAAAGGGGCAGTAGCACGTTTTTAGGGGGAGTATAAGGTGATGTCAGGAAAATTAAAATTAATGGTTCCAATTGAAAGACAATGTATTTAAACTTAATGGAGCACTAATAATCCAAATATATAACGTAAACTTTAGCCATGCGATTCCTTTTTCTTACACAAAATGAATTAAAGGTGTTCGCCAATGGATTTTATGTGAATCTGCATACTTTGACCTCTGACTATGGATGATTGGCTTGTGTTATGAGATTTTTGACACTGTCAAAATAATACATTTTAGATTAATTTACAATTACCATGCAGTGAACAAAATAGAATAAAAGATTATCAAAAACGTCCTACTGCCCCTGTAACTCCCTTAAACCTTTTGATTGAACCTAGTCAGAGTGATAGGTCTGGTGCCAAAATTGGTAAACAAATTCTTGAAATTTGTTACATCTAGGTGAATGAAATGTTGGTTGTTGGTACACCTGATGATACTCTTTGAAAAGATTTAAAGCAATTTCTGAATTATATTTTTTATTGAGTTATTGCCCTTGAATCTGTGATTGAACTTAATTAGTACAATTAAGTGACAGGTCTGATGCTCCAATGGGGACAGTTTTTTAACATTTGTAACATCTTGGTGAATGTAATTTCATCTCTGAAGTTGAGTTTACTTATGTGATGGTCTATGGAATATAGCTTTTATATAGAATGCAGGGGTTTGTGTGCCATGCTCATATTTTTTGGTTTATTTAGTCCACTTTTGCATGCTTTAAATCAATACATAACCTCAGCAGTTTTGCCAAATTTGTTTCTGCTGTAATCCAAACCCCCATGTTATAAGGGAACATAACTTGAAAGCAGTATCTAATTTCCAAATTGATTCATCTTACTTAAGATTTTAGATAGATATGTAATTTGTATCCTTTTTCACATTATGGGTGTTTTCAACATAGGTTTTATTAATTGTCACTAAATAAGGAATAAGGAAGTTATTTTCATTTTATAATATTCGTTCTTCATTACTACTTACAGAATTAAAAGATAACATAAATTTATCATGATTTATCCTCTTTTTTACTTTATAGAATAAAAGTACAACAAATATTGATGGAAAGTACCTCCTGAATACACTATGCCTTTCACAAATAAGCAAGTTGATATTTGTGTATTTACTTTCAGAATTTGTTTTTGACTTTATCATTATTACATATACAAAAAAGGAAAAGGGAATATTCTATTTATTGACCTTTTTGATCAGTCTTGAAATGATAGATAAGTCACAAGGTTTCTAGAGCCTATCTCAAGAGTATTCTGAGATGGACAAAATGAATAATATCGCTCTTTGTAAACTATAGACTAGCACTTTGGTAGAGATAGATTGAATGTAAATGGTTTTGTAAGGTCAAGCAAGCATAAAAGAGCAATTTTTCTCTTATATTTAGCAATCTCTTTCAATCTTCATCCAAAGAACTCGTTTTATTTGTCATGGGATTCGCAGGTTAGGATCTAAGATAACTTTCTTATATGACTGTTTATCTCCAGACATAAACTTTATCACAAACAAGTAATCTTATACATTGAAAAAATGTCAAACAGTGGCAGTTTGTGGACGAAAATTGTCTGTAATTGCGTCCATTACTTTATACAAGGATTATTCGTTGATCCCATTTTGTGACATTCTTTCACATAACTCTTCACATCTCTCCCCGACACGTGTCATCGGACACCAGGGATTGGGGGAAGTGATTAAACGGACGGCCACCCGCCCTCTTATCCACCCCCTTATCCCTGGCAAGTGATCCCCATTCTTTAACTACACCTTCAATCCATCCCCAAATCCTCTATGGTGATCCTGTGGTCCAACTCCCTATTGGAGGATTGGGTCTCAAGATCCAGTATCCTTCCTGGACCTGTTCTCCTATGTCAGCTTCTTTTCTATCCTTCATGAGGGTGTATTAAATCCCTCTAACAACATTGGATCCAAAGATCCAGTATTTCCCTGGATCCGCTTTCTCCATGTCAACTCTTTTCTATCCTCCATGAGGGTGTATTAACTCCCTCTAACAACATTGGATCCAAAGATTCAGTATTTCCCTGGATCCGCTTTCTCCATGTCAACTCTTTTCTATCCTCCATGTGGGTGTATTAACTCCCTCTGGCAACATTGGATCCAAAGATTCAGTATTTTTCTGGACCCTCTGTCCATGTCAGCTTCTTTTCTATCCTCCAAGAGGGTGTATAAACTCCCTCTGGTAAAATTGGATCCAAAGATCCAGTATACTTTCTGAATCCTCTCTCCATGTCGTCTTCGTTTCTATCTTCCATGAGGATGATAAAGGAATCCACAGACCTATGCTTTCATCTATGTTTCTTTTTTCAATGCCTGTTTAACTTTTTCACTTTATTCTCCATAAATGTATTTTAGGAATACTGTGTACACATATTCTATTAAATTTCTCTCTTCTATGTCTCTTTCTATGTCTTTTCCTTTGTGTGATGCTCAATCACCTATTCTCTTCTATCCTCCATGAGGGTCTATCAGGAATCAGACTTTTCTTTCAAATCTCTCTCTATATCTCTCTTTTTCAATGTGAGATAACCATTCCCTAACCTGTCCTTTTCATTCAACATTTGCAATAATTAAAATTGAATATGTCATATATCTAATATCTTAATCAATATCTTTTTGCATTCCATACTAGGCCAAACAAAATTAATTAGTTTTGATTTAATTAGATACAAATTTTTGTGGGGGAAAATATCTAAAGGCAATTTGCAAAAAAATAAAATCTTTTTCAGTGTCAAGCTTCTATTGGGTATATTATTGTTATTTCATGTATCAAGATGAAAATAACAAAAACATTACAGAAATATTGAAAGTATGTCAATAAAAGTAATGCAATGCTACACTGAAAATCAGTACAGTACTACCCATGGCTCGCTAGTTCCAGCCGATGCTCACAGGTCTGACAGCAATGCATAGCCACAATATTGTTGCGGTCTTTCTCCTTGAATAATATAAACAGTCGTGATATAAGTAAAATAAGTAGCATTAAACCCTAAATCACCAAAAACTCTAAAATCCACAACCACCACCCCTCTTTACTTAAGTCAACCCCCTTTAGCTCAGTCCACCCTTTCCTATAAAGTATCAGCTCACGTTCCCCATATCAGTGCAAGGTGTGGGGTGTCAGTGTCTGTTCACCTACCTCTCCACTGGATTATTGATGCTCGTTAACCTGACCAGGTAGACACTGGACACCTCACCTGTATCCTCATAGCATCATGTTGAGAAATTCTAGAGGCTCTTATTGTTACCTGGAATACTGCTTTATTGAAAATTAATGTGGAAAAGACTCAGGACCTCACTGGTATTGTTTTGGGAATGAAAAGTGAAGCATGTATCAGTGTCATGAATGTGAGTTTTGTCTAAGAATAATCAAAGTTTAAATTGGCTCATAGTAGCATCATGTTGAGAAATTCGAGCTGCTCTTTTTGGTTCTTTGAATACTACTTTATTAAAACAAAGGTAGATGATTTTTGGGAACTCTTTGGTAGTGTTGTTTTGGGAATGAAAAGTGAAACATGCACTAGCGGATCCAGGGGGGGGGTCCAGGGGGTCCTGACCCCCCCCTTTTCAACACCCGCCCCCTTTCAAAATCCATGTATAAGGGGTCGTGGACCCCCCCCCCCCCCCACTGAGTGGAGAAAAATTATTTTGGGACCCCCCCCTTTCAAAAATCCTGGATCCGCCCTTGACATGTATCAATGTCATGAATGTGAGTCTTGACTAAGAATAATCAAAGTTCAAACTGGCTTACAGTAGCATCGTGTTGAGAAATTCTAGCAGCTCTTATTGTTACCTGGAATACTGCTTTATTGAAAATTAATGTGGAAAAGACTCAGGACCTCACTGGTATTGTTTTGGGAATGAAAAGTGAAGCATGTCTCAATGTCATGACTCTGAGTTTTGACTAAGAATCAATCAAAGTTTAGATTGGCTTACAGTAGCATCGTGTTGAGAAATTCTAGCGGCTCTTTTTGGTTCTTTGAATACTGCTTTATTAAAACAAAGATAGATGATTTTTGGGAACTCTTTGGTAGTGTTGTTTTGGGAATGAAAACTGAAGCATGTATCAATGTCATGAATGTGAGTCTTGACTAAGAATCATCAAAGTTCAAACTGGCATATATTCATCATCTTGAGAATTCTTTAGGTTCTTTTTGATTCTTTTAAAATTCTTTATCAAAACAAAGGTAGATGATAGTGTCAATTGGTAGTGTTGTTTTGGGATTTAAAAGTGAAACATGTATCAATGTGAGTCTTGACTAAGAATCATCAAAGTTTTAACTGGCTCATAGAACCTTTATGTTGCAAAATCATAGAGGTTCTTTTTGTGACTGGAAATATTTTTTATGTTATATTAGAAATTGATGTAGGACCTCTTTAGTAGTGTTTTTAGATGAAAAGTGAAACATAGATCAATGTCATAATGTGAGATTTTACTAAAATCAATCTAATTTTAACTCATAATTTTCGATATTTAAGCATCATAATAAATTATAGAATAAATTAATTTTGAAAATCATGGTGGTGCCTTACTAATTTTCTCAATTTTAATATTTTAATTTGTTGAGTATCCTACAATGTTTCGTTATGTTTTTTAAGTTAGTGTTATTTTCTTTTTCATATAATTTGTTATCTGAAATTGAAATAAACATCTGTCTGTAAGGGTAATTGGTACTGAAAGTTTATAGAATGTTAAAATTTAACATTTTAATATCAAAAACTTGTTTCACAAAACAAATTTACATTATATGTATATTTTTCTTGAAGTTTTCATTGTTGTCAAAAGCAACTAAGTCAACTTAAAGAAAATAATAATTTTCTGATTTTGTGTTTTAAAATTTCTCATAATTAAAAAGTTGATGTAAAATTCCAATTTCCAAAGATTGTCAGTTTTTAGCTAAAAATTTATCCAACTTCCTTTTTAAATGTCAAAATCAGAAAATCCAGAAGATTTACAAACTCATTTCAAACTTGCATGGCTTGCTGTCCAAGAGCCCAGAAAGTAAATGTCTTTTAAATCCAAAACTTTTTAAACTTAAGATTTAGTTTTTGTCCCAAAGTGCATATGATTTTGGCAGTATTTATTCTGTTACATGCACCTGCCCAGCCAAAGAAGCTTGTTGATTAGAAAATAAAATCACCGACTTTGTTGATTTTTCTAATTCCATGTTCATTATGTCTTATAATCAACTTCTTTACTTGGCTTCATCAAAAATACTTTCTTTATTACTCCGAATTGTTTGGAGAAAGAAGTTATATAGGTTTCTTAGATTTCAATAAGCGTAGCATTAGTTTAAATCATATTAAATGAGAAAAGTTATGTAGAGACTATGAAGTTAGATTGCACTTTGTAAAAGCTTATATCTGGTCCTATGTAAGGGATCTTGAGCACTTAATAACGAATTTTGGTATTTTCATGAACAATTATTTCATCTGAATGTTTTTCAAAAAGATTTAATTGTGGGGATTGCAATTTTTTGAGGATTTAGAGAATAATATGTCATTTAAGAGAAAAATAGACAAATCATTTTCACTTAACAGTGCTTTTAAGAAAATCTTTTTAGGATGACAAACTGAATGAAAATCTTAAAGATATGTTTTCAATAAAATTGGGTATTAGAAGAACTTCTGGTTTTGACAGTGACCAAGATTTTCAATTTTATTATATTATCTTCCAGTAGTTTTAAGTTGGTAATATGATGTATAAGTCATTTGAGATATGATACAGAGCCCTTCTAAGCCCTCTGATTTGATTGGATTACCAAAATATAATAACATTGTTTTTGGCTTACATTGTTTATCTTTGTTGATAGAGGATTCTAAGTTTTCTTCTTCTTTTTTAAGCTGCTTTGCAAGTTTTTTCATACTTTGTTATTATGTTGTCAGATTCCTAATTCTTAGTTTCATTGAATGGGGAAATGGGAAGCTTAGTAACTTCACTTCACTATTAAACATATGATTGACACAAAATGACCAAAAGTTTACTAATGATAATACAAAATTGATAATTTCATTTGTAACATTTCCATACAGTTCTTTATTTTTCACTCTATTTCTTAATTTCATTACTTTTGTTAAAAAGAAAAGATTTTAAATCTTCTCATTCATGTTATGTCTCATTCTCTCTGATCAACCAACTTCAAGAATGCCCCAGAAAGGTCAAACAGAAAACCCCAGAACCAATTCATAAACTACTGAAGTCTATATTGAACAAAGGTAACAGAGAATATACAATTTGTTTGAATCAAATATATTCTGCATTACCCTGTGTAGTTGAAAGTCAATTGAGGAGATCACTGTGCTTATCTACACCGAACACTGTCCAAGTCTTTGTGGATTCACAATAAGGGCCTGTTGTGGTTTCTCTATAATCGGTAGCTTCTGACAGTCACAGACTCTACTTATGGTAATGACAATCCCGGTGACCCAGTACCTCATAGATTCCTCTGCACAGTGACTTGATTGCATGGTCACACATGACCCTATGCATAGCTCAGTTGATAGATTAAAATTTATGAAATATTTAAAATAATTACTGTACATTCATATATATATAATTTAATTCTTTAGGCTTTTCATATTTATTCAGTCAATCTAGACTTGCAGAATTAGGATGTAGACTGTATTAAAGAATCCTATTTGATACACAGTCATGAAGCAGGAATACTCAGTTGACCGCTAGCAATGAAGTGCAGCAACATCGTGCATCGGTAAACCACGGTACCTCTGTAAGTATTTATCCACACTCTACCATTGAGCTACGTCCCTGGTTTCTCAGTTGACTGGAAGCAATGAAGTTCAGCAACGTCGGTCATGGCTTTCCAGATGTATGGGTCAACCACCCTACCTCTGTGAGTATATTACATCTTGATAATGACATTATAGCATGGTCACAAATGGCCCTGTGCATAGCTCAGTTGACTGCTAGTAATGTAGTTCAGCAACATTGGGCCCAGCTTGCCTGATGTATCGATCAACCGTAGTTACCCTGTAAGTATATCATCTGGACTATGACCTCACATGACCTTATGCACAGCTCAGTTGACCGCTAGCAGTGTATGGAGTTCAGCAACATTTGGCATTGCTTTCTGGATGTATGGGTCAACCACAGTACCTTTGTAAGTATTCCAACTGAACAATGGCTTGATTGCATAGTCAGCCCAAGCATACCTCAGTTGACCGCTAGCAATGAAGTTGAGCAACATTGGGCATATGGCTTTCCAGATGAATGGGTCAACCACAGTACTCCTTCTAAGTATTCCTTCCAATAACTTGAATGCATGATCTCGCATGGCCCTGTGACTACTAGCTAGGAAGTTAAGCATGGCTTTCCAGATGTATCAGTCAACCACAGTATCTCAGAAAGTATTTCATCTGGACAATGACTTGATTGCATAGTAGCACGTACACATGTACTTAGCTCAGTTAACCACTAGCAGATAAGTTCAACAATATCGGGCATCGATCACCAAAGGGATAGGTGAGCCAGTCATTTAGAAGATAATAGTTGCATTCGTAAAAATTTTGGGATTCACTGTTATTCAACACTCGCAAATTTACTGATGGTGTTAGCCAATTTGAAGGTGTTCTTTGCCATTTTACATAAAGAGATCTTTCTAATCAGCCATTTAGAATCAATTATTTACGGATGTCATGTCACAATGCTGGATAGTCATGTTACAATGCTGGATAGTCATTGCTCATTGTTAACACTTTGTTGTTAAATCCTTTTAGTAAAAAAAGTGTTAAAGTTTCTTTAAAAACTAAAAGTTTTTGTATAAGTTCATCACCAGTCTAGGAGAGAATGTCAGGAAGCATCTGATAAATGCCAAATTAAATTGCTTTTGTGATATTTATGAGATTGGTTGTCCTTGATTAGGACAAGTACTCTATATTTAGTCAAATGAAATTCTTAGTTTTAGCTTTGAGCAGATTCTGAAGATAGAATTGGAATGTCAGGATGTCTTGTAATCAGACCAGTATATGTATTATCATATTATTGTGGGATATAGCTCTATCTGTCATTCTGAATTTCTACAGATGACTTGTCCTCTATATTTAGAAAGATATAAGATAGTTTTAAGATGAGATTAGGATTTTTTGGGGACTGGAATCCCGCCAGGAGCTCTGCAACTTTGTCTGTAGTAGACAACTGTTCTACACAAAGTAAGGTTTTGGTGCAATGCTACACTGAGTTTCTGCACAGTACCACCCATGGTTCGCTAGTTCAAGCCAATGCTTGCAGGTTTCACCATAATGCATAGCTACAATAGTGTTACAGGCTTTCTCCCTGCAATCAGTGAAATACTCTTGAAACTAGCAATAGACCCTTTATCACATTCACCTCACCTCACCTCACCTCACCTTACCTTTTTGAAAGCCGCGATAAACGTACCCCAACTCACCTCACCTCACCTCACCTCACCTTGAAAGCGGTAATGAACCCCAAATCACCTCACCTCATCTTAAAAAACGGTATTGGGTGACTGGTGGGATAAATCATTTTCCATTGACTATTGTCTTAACAAGGACATCCTCTCAGGAACAGCTGCTAAATGAATTGTGTTGAAGCAGGAGAACTCTGATATTTCAAATATATAAATCATTGACTAAGTTCCTCTGTTCAGGAGGCAGAAGGGAGGTTGAGGTGTGAAAACTGTAGGGATATCTCATCAAATTGTGAAAGAAAAGATAGCTTGATTTTCATTTACCTTCTTGAAAGTCTTGAATTTGCAGTTTTTTTCCTTCAAAATAGCAAATTCTTTGAGTTGGAAGTTATATCTCTTTCAGTATTGTCAAAGGACAATCATTATTGTGATATAACCGCCTACATTTTCTATGCTTTAAAGAAATACTTTTATATTGTAACATTAATATGCTGATTCTACAAACTTAATATTTTTTCTTTATTTCTTTAATTCAACTAGTAACAAGAAAAATTTGTTGTTGTATATTTCACTTTGACATTTCAAAAGTGTCATTTTCTGTGAAAGCGTATGGTAAACACTTTCTTACACCTGATTTTCAAGTCTAATATTGCCATAAAAAATTTTCTTAGATTTGTAAAACATTTTTGTTTTATCATGTTTTATGGTTACAATGGTTCCTCCGCGTCAAATTCAGGTGATGATTATTAACACTGTCAAAACATGATATATATACTGAACAAAAATCGTATATATTTGTTCAAATTCTTATGTCAAAACCTAGTCTGTTATCCATCCTCAAGCCAAAAATAATTAAATTAAAGGAACGTTCTTAAATCTAGAAAATGTTGAATTGTCTAGATGCCTCAGCTTTTGGCTGAAATTCATTATTGCAGGACTCACTTTTATTTTATTTTAAACCACAAATTAAAAAAATTAATTACTCATAATTCTTTTTTCAGAGACCATATGTTAGTCTAATCAAACCTCTTTAACTAGTGAAGACTATTTTCACCATACCATAGAAACGTCTCCTATGTTAAGCAATGTCACAGTTATGATAAACACTTTCTTAGCATGAATTTCAAGTCAAATATTGCTTTTAAAATTTTGCATTTGCATGTAAAGTTAGATTTGTATCAGCTTTGTTTTTCATCATGCTTTGTTCAAAACCGTATATCTGTTATCCAGACCCTAGAGCAAGAAAATGTTGACTCTAAGCTAAAATTAAGAATTTTTCAAGGAACCTTTTTATTTTATTTTAAATAAAAAAAATTAAAAATCAAATTAGTATCAAACCCCCTTTTCCAGATCATATATGTGAGTCTCATCAAACCCCTTTAACTAGTGAAGACTATTTCCACCATACCATAGAAAGGTCTCCTATGTTGAGCAATGTCACAGTCATTGTATTCAGTACCACAGGGGCCAAATTGTTGTTTAAATGTTGTCACTGGCAGTAATTAGCCACGGACTGGACACTAAGTTAGCCAGTGGGACATGTCACTATAGACTGACCGTCACCCATCAGGTGGTCCACTGAATTTGAATGGTCAGTTGGGAGTGATTACTTCAAACCGCTACTGACCTTTCCAAGAACTTCTTTTGGGACAACTTTTCGAGAGATAAGTAGAAACTTGAAAATGCCAATTTGAGACAGCTCATTGAGTATCAATGCTCGATGGACCCTTGTAATCCAATTCAGAAGTTGTTCGAGTGTCGAAGGTCCTTTTTAGCAAGATAATCATTAGGAAAACATGTTTTCTTTCTAAAACAAGCAACTGCTCTTCAATTAGTGTTATTTAGAAAATATTTTTGAAAAAATATGTCAAAGAATAAATATATTTTTGAAAATTAAGTTTTTGACTAAAATCTATATAATCCTACAAATCAAGCATCTGCTCTTCAATTACCACTCATTTGAAAATAGTTTTGAAAAATATGTCAAAGAAGAAAGAAATTCATATAAAATAAACTTTTCAACTCAATTCTAGTTTACCTTGCAAATCAAGCAAGTGCTCTTCAAAAAGCATTCATTTTGAAGATATTTTGAAAAATATGTCATATGAATAATGAAGTTCTTTTTCGACTCAATTCTTTATAATTCTACACTCTTAATTTCTTTCAGATGAATACGAAATTTCTCAAGTTATTTTTTTTCTAAATCCTTACAAATACATTACACTACTCTTCACTTTAAGGACCATTCAATTAGCATTGTTTTTCGATATTTGCTGAACTATAACTCTAAGGGAAATCAACTTAAAATAATAAGATACATAATCAGGATTGTATTCCATCCAGTCCTTCATTTGGCTGTAAAAATTATTACTTCTTTAATCACAACAGTGGTGGATATTACCTTAAATGTTGGAAGACATTTTGTAAATTCATATGTTAAGAGTAACTTTAAAAAATATTGATTCCGTTTGAATTAATCTTAAAGCATGTGCAAGAAACTGTGAGCATAAAATATAATCCAATTATTACGTTGATGACTGAATTTAAAAATTCATTCTAATCCCAATAATGAAAAAATAACAAAAAATCAGAAACCAATGGTCTGATTGCACTGAAGAAGTTGTTATCCAGAAATTTAGATTTTCTTTTGTATTTCACTTTAAATCCTCTTCAAAACTTTGGAATGTCTCACGACGACATTTCGACATTAAAACATGCATGCACTGAGGATTGAAATATCTGAATAATATATTGAAACATTGAAAGGAAACATTGGTATATGATTACATCAGAATACCTGAAACATGGAACATCTCAGGAACTGTGACATGAAAATGTAATATTTGATTCTTCAGAATTAAATACCATTAAACATAATGGAAGGAAATAGTGCAACAAGATTACATAGGAACATCATGCATTGAGAAATTATTATTTTTCGTTGTTTGAATAAAAATATTAGTATACCTCACCATTTGAAGTAGGATCGGAAAAAGACATTAGACTTTTGAAGGATCGCAAATACTTTGGAACATTTGCAGGATCAGAATACCATATTGGAACAACTGCAGAATCAGATAAAACATCTTGGGGCATTTGCAGTATAATAAAAACCAATGGAATATTTGCAGGATCAGAATAAAATATTGGAACATCTGCAGGATCAGTATAAAACATTGGAACATCTGCAGAAAAAACATTGGAACATATGCAGAATAGGAATAAAACATTGGAACATCTGCAAAATCACAATACAACATTGGAACATTTGCAATATCAGATAAGTCATTGGAGAGACCCTAATGCAACCAACAGTACCATATGGCAAAATTAGTTTGTGTGCTCTTTATCCACTAAAATTGAAGAATATAACCCTTTATTGTCATTTTGATATGAACCATGACATAAATAATGGGATATGTCACTTAGGTAATTACACCTTACCATCCACTTCTGTGAAAGTGGTATGATTTCATCGTCAGAATAACAAAGCTATACAATTATTAATATTCACATTTATTAATTAGCATTCACATTGTAATTTTATAATTGGAGTTGACAACATCATCAATAAGCCAATACATAATGATATAGTGTCAATCATTCATCCGTTGACCGAAACTTGTACGGACAAAGCTGACCATCAGCAGATGACCGCTCAATGGACATTGATAGGTACGGACATATAGTGGCAATATTCTCTTGTTATTAGCTAATTAAGCAAATTGTCTTGATAGCTCCGTGGTGTACGATTTGCAGTGGACATGCTTTCGGTCATGCTCTGGTTACCATAACTGACCGAATGTGATTAGCCAAATAGCATTGTTTATATGTATGCTAATAACCCTGCACTAATGATATTGACCATTAAGCATATGGACTGGACACTGGGCGGTGATATGTACGTGCTGAGATGTGCAATGCATGACAAATACATGTGACCTGCATAGCAAGTGCATGTTCCTGGATTGAGTGAGATCGCTCTTTAACATCTGTCAAAACTCATCAGCTGTATTCACAGGAATGTCAATATCACTCATCAGATGTCGATTTCGGTTCATGTCGCTCGATGTTGGTGATTAGTTCATCTAATTAAGTTTCTCAGTTTTTGAGTTCAACTTTTATGCATTTTCATAATTATATTTCATATCAAGTTATTACTGTTCTTTCCTTTAAAAATCAACAGATAAGAAATATAAAGCTATTACTGTTCTTTTCTTTAAGAATCAACAAATTAGAACTATAAAGTTATTACTGTTCTTTCCTTTAAGAATCAACAGATAAGAAATCAGATATTTTAAGTAATCCATCATTGTCTCCAAACAAGATAATATACAAGGTATTTTTAATTAACAAATGATGGTGAGATTTCAAATCAATCATTTTACATTATACCAGTCACCATTACTACCTTATTTCTTCGAATAGACGCCCCCGGCGTGTATTTTTTCAGACCCCCTTTACCCCCGGCGTGTATTCGAGACCCGGCGTCTATTCAAGGCCGGCGTCTATTTATTTTGTAGTAGGAAACAAATATTATAGATGGTGTGAAGGGGGAATACTTTATTTCAATTCAACGTAACGGCAGCATTAATTAATCAACTTATCACCCGGCGTTTATTCAAGACCCAGCGTCTATTTGAGACCCGGCGTACCCGGCGTGTATTTACTTAAAACAGCCATACCCCGGCCTCTATTCGAGGAAATACGGTAATCTTGATTCATATATTTTCATAAGATAAAATTCTCTCTTTAGAATGATATGAAAGGAATATCTCTTTAAAAATATCTGTACAGTTAGTGCAATTCAATTATCTTGTCTTAGAAAATGTTGCAGATTCCTATCTTATCCTCAATTCTCTGGAGTAAACTGAGTCTACAATTTTATGTTACAAACATTTCCCATCCCATGATTAACACACAGATAAGAGTTATTTGATTTCTAGTGAGTGATGCAAAGACTTACGTAATATTTGTCGCAATAAGTCGAAATATTCTGGTTAGATTGGACATTTTTGCAATGAAGCAAAGTTTTATCTGATCTTCCAGTGCAATAATGTTGTACTGGGAGAATCAATTTTTTATTTGAAAATAATTGGAAGGAGTTTATATTTTTATCTTATTTACTAACTTATTTTTGTTAGTGTATAATGAAGACTTTTGATTAAGAAATGTTATTTGTCTGTTTTCATCTAGTTGAAAACATATTTATAAAAGTTTTGATAAAAAAACTAAATGATTTTATGGATGTTATGCCCGAAAGGATATGAAAGATAAATCAAAGTCACTTTTCTTACTTTTCTTGTGCTATTTTAAAGCCAGCCAGGTCAATAACTTACAGCATATCAAACAAAATAAAACTAATGAATGTCAAACTTGGAAATTTTAACTTCATGTTTAGTGAATCTTATGAAGACAATCTACAATTTTATTTCAATTCAGTTGATCATATGGAAAAAAATCCTTATAAAAACATGTATTTATCATCTTCATTTTAGAACCTCTTTGAATGTTCTGAAAATTATTGAGGTGATTAATTTTTGTATTTGATCGGTGTATATTTTTGCACAAATTTGATGACCAACTGTCACAAAAATAAATATTTCATTACAAAAATTATTTTATAATAATCAGTCACTACATCAAAGCCATTTTACAATTAGGACCTCTTGCTCTATTACGTTCCCACTATCTAATTGGTACCCATTTCCCACTAGCTAATTGGTACCCATTACCCACAAGCTGATTGGTATCCATTACCCAAACAGTAGCCTGTTCACACTGATAAGAGATAGGGACTATTTGCATAGAATCCCTCTCTCACTCACCGGCCCTTTGGGGGTTTTGTAGAGGATGTGAGGAGTTATCTTAGCTCTTCCAGGAGGAGGGGTTGTTTGCAGGAAGGTCCATCTGTCCAACCGTTGGTCCTGAGGGGTTAGGGGTTGATTGTGTTGATAGAGCCCCTTCATTGTTGTTGTGGTGCTTATTCGGAGTTGGAATGAGATGTTTTCTTAATGTTCTGTTTCCTTTTTTTCATGGCTGTCTTTTATTCGATCTTGAACATCTTATTGAAAAGTATTACGTTGTCACCCTGTTTGCCGTTTGATTGTTTAGATAGAGCTCCTTCATTCCTGTTTTGAGTTTAGTGGTTGCTTTGGAGGGGGGAAGCAATGAAGACATGAATTTTTTATGATCTTTATCCGCTTTTGACCATCTTATATTCCATCTTGTACCATTTGTGGAATAGTACAGAATAACAATGTCACCCTGTTTGTCTGTCTGTTCATTTTGTATAACAGAGACTGAATATAAGCAGAGGCAATCTGGACTTCTTAGACTGTTTTGGACTTCAGTTAATGGCCTTAATCTTTTCCCTTGGGTCCCAGATCTGTTGTTCTTTCCTTGGTTTTAGGGGTTTGTTGGAGGGACAGGAAGTTCAAAACAGGAAGTCAAGAACAGGAAGACTCATTGATTGCCCGCAGGATCTGTTAGTTTTTTCACAAAGGATGTTTTGAAGGATGTTAAATGGGAGATGCAGTTGTGAAATTTGATTGCAGGAAGATAATGCTTTTCATCTTGTAAATTTGTCCATTGGATCCAAGGTACCAAGCTTGTAAGGGACTTATCAAATAAAAGCCATTTCCTTAGAGTATTGAAGGTGTTTCTGTCATGGAATGAATGAGAAAAATTTGATTGTTTTGGTGATATGTACAAGAAGTAATTTTGGGATCTCCCGTGGGATTAGAACCAGTGAGACTTTGATGGTTTACCAATTGAGCTACTGGAACTATTAGTTGGCTCGTGGTCTGTTTAAGGAATAAACCACATTATCGAGAATATGGTGGTTATATACCTTTAAGATGTCATCTTCAATCTTGGCATTGGAAATATAGCAAAAATGTCAAAAGCTGTTAAGATAGCTCTGTTATTATGTAAAAACTTCACTTACCACGACACGTATTAGATAAAGGTATATGTTATTCATTCGACAGGAATCTAAAAACTTGCTCGGTGAAGTTTGATCAGGACAAAATGATAACATATTACTTGGTAATTACATCCAGATTAATTATTCTGACCTGTACGTGTGTTCTGGCATTTGAGATATATACAGCACACTCAAAACACTGTTGTTACTGTGAATAAGCTAATACCTTCTACTCATCAGCTTTTAAATCTGAAAACATTTTGTAACATGAATAAAAGATGTTGTTTTATCTACAGCATTTTAAAGAGTATACAACTTTGGTGTAAAAACTGGTCTGATGGCGTTTTCCACGGTGAGGGTCGGCGGCTGACGGTACTGAGTAGAAATTCGATCCACTAAAGGATGCGGGATGGTAGACTAGGGTATAAACCATAGTAGAATAAGCTAAAAGGGGGGAAACCATCCAACGAAATTGACAAATTCGTTGGATGGTTTTCCCCCTTTTAACTTTGGTGTAAATGTTGTCAAAAACATTTCATTGGTTTTTTTCACTTTCTTTCTTTCTTTCTTTCTTTCTTGGGTTCAGCAGGTCTTCATTGTTACAATAACATTTCAAAGTGAGGTGATCAGATCACTTAAACTGTCCCTCCCTTAAACCATTACACTTCCAGGTCCATGGATCCATCATCAAATAAACTTCATAACCCCATATTACAATTCATGAAGAATTGAGTAAACTCATACCATGACAAGATAATCAGATCACTTAACACCCTATCGTCACCAACCCACTCCCCCATCCCAACATCGCCCCCAGGGTAATTAGATCCCTACCTGTCCCTCCCTCAGTGACCATATGCTCCCCGGTCCCCAGGGTCCACTGTGGTGGTCAGTTTAATGAGCAATTTGATTTGGACATTTCCACTTCCTATTGAGTAGCTCATGTACTGTCTGGCTGTAACAGAGAGTGACTGAATGGTCTTGAATAGTAGCCTACTGTTATGGGCTCTCGTATTAGGGTAATGTTGTTATTTAGGACACACTGCTTTGATGTTTTAGCAAGGAAATGAGTTTTTTGTCTTCCTGAGCGTTTGGTAAATGAAAATTGGGAAATATATGTAATTATGGAGTGATTGTGTTGCTGAGGAAAGGTTATATGTCTATTGGTGCTAAGGGCGATTGTAGATCAAACAAATATTTTTTTACCATTAGTGAGCAAAAATGTAGGTGATGGTTCATATTGATATATCAATATTCATAGATGAAACATAAAAAGGAATTGCATGGATGAGTTTTGTGTCTCTGGTCCAGGATCATGAAACAAAGTATGGATGGGATAATATAGTTAATTGTAGATTCTTTTATAGCCAATAATTCTTCAAGACAGATAGACTTCATAAGAACATCTAGCCAGTGCAAAAGTATTAAGTTGAACTGTGTTAACAATTAATAGAGGATACTTAATGCAGTTTTCAAATATCAGGATTATTCCATCGAGTGGGTAAAGTTGATATTTCACGAGTTGCACAGCCTGATAGAAAGTTTATTTCGCCCAGTATAACATCCCTGACCGTATGATAAACCATGAGAAGTCTAACAACATGGTTATAACATTGTCATGTTCTGGATATATCAGTTTTTTTGCTGAGGCCTGATGGCCATGTGGTAATCTGTTGGTACTGTCAGTGCTTGGGTTGTCCCCTGACTGTGAGGGTGTGAGTTAAATCACAAATGGATTCAATCAAAAAACAATTCCCTTTAGGTAGTGATTGTCTTATTGGATTGTATAATTGATTATTTAAACCACTATGACATTAGTAGAATATTAAATACATTAAAAGAACTGTCAATAATCTTCAATAAGGAAAATTAATTTTATGGATAATCAACTTCTTTATTCTTTGAAGAATAATCAAATATCTATGCTGATCCTATCATCTTATGTAAATTCTTGATATATTTTGAATGATCTTTCATCATCCAATAAATTTGTTGTTACTCATATTAAATAAAAATATTCATTTTCCTTTATATTTTGAGTTTATATGAACTCTCCAAATCTGTGCATCTTAATTACTGTCTTCATCATAGACCTAATTCAACATTTGAAGCAATTCTTAACCTGTAACGTAATGGATTTTTAATGAATTATTGTAAATACCAATTAAAGGATTCACTTTTATGATTGTCATTTTGAAAATGTACTTCCCAAATTTGTTATGAAGTCCTCTCGTAGTGATAAACCCAAAATCAGCATTGAGTGGAAGCTATTCTAAACCTGTAACAGCTAATCATGCATCCTTCAATGGTTTTTAAAAAAAATATGTAAATACTTATTTTAGATATTCACTTTAATTGTCATTTCAAAAATGAACTTCCCAAATTTGTTATTTACCGAAATCCCTCTCTTTGTGATAAACCCAAAATCAGCATTGAGTGGAAGCTATTCTAAACCTGTAACTTCCAATCATGCATCAGTCAATGGATTTTGATGACCCTCGCCCAGACAAATATTTTTGTTATCCATTTGTGAATCTTCAATCTACCACATATTCTAGCCATTGGAGGATGCACTTTGTAAATATTTGTCTTATATCCATACTTAACTTGATCTTTATATCTACTCCCTACTAATATTTATTCAGTCTCTGCCCTTTCCAATCTAGAATATTATATGACTCGATAATGGATTTTCGCAAGACAATAATATACGGAGCTCGCTACAAGACGATTCTTTTGTTTTATCTTTTACCCGTCTGTATTACAAATGGCATGGATCATTGTCATGGTATCTATATGTTTGATCTTTATGTAAAGATTTCTCTTTTTTAAAAAAGATTTTGTAGGTATAACCATGAGAATGCTAGACTTTGACATTTGAAAATGCATTCCTCTAGTTATGTACTCAATAGCAAGAGATGTTTTTAACATAAGAACTAGAGAGTGTTTTATGGTACTGATCTAAAAATGTTTTGAATAAATGATAAGATGATACTGTTTTTTCTTGAAGAGAATGGAAATTTAAGAAATTTGAGTTGATGTTACACAAGTGGGGTAGAATTTGAAATTATTTCCCGTAGGGTTGAAAATAAGTATAGTGACATATTTCAATATGAGCACCTGTGCATGTACATGTACAAGTTCGTATTTTTTATTCGTCATAAGACCATTGTCTGTGATATCACTGTAGCCATCTGTCCTAACGAAAGCAGCCTAAGAGAATAAAATGGAATAGAAGTGTGGCAGATAATTTTTATGAAACTAGTGCAAAATTGTGTATTTTTGACCCTCTTAATCCTGTAATTCAAAAATTCACACTTGTTTCGTAAAATTAATATGACACCCTTCCTCAGGTAATAATGACTATATTCTACCTCAGTTCAGATAAATATTTGTCAAGAAAGCCAACTTTTATCAAACAAACAATAAGTTTTTAACCCAAATCTTATTGGAATTTGGCTTCAGAATTCATTCATGACGTCATGAGCATGTCATATTACTTCAGAGCATTGTCAGATGATGCCGGAGAATACTGTTCATTAGTGACACACGTTTCTTCATTTATTTTCACAAGTAACTGATAATTTTTTTTGTCATATTCACTAGTGACTGATAACTCAGTTTATTTTCCAAATCTCTGACAATCATAAAATAAAGTTATGAAATCCTGGCCATTATGTCAAGGGTTAAGGATTTTTCAATAGGAGGTTGATTTTCTTTGATGATCCCAGAGCAAATTATTCTGTGTTCATTATATTATTTTAAGAAGTTTCTCAAAATTCTTGAATTTGTTAAATATGTTTGAGAGTTTTTGACCCTTAACAAGAAACATTGGATGAAGATTCTGTTGCACTTAGGCAAACCTCTTGATCATTCTTAGTGAACAAATAAAAATACACAAATTTACTTCCTGATTTTTTACTTGTCTAATCAGAAAAGTTTGGTTTGAAGCCTGAAAGAAAAGATTCTTGGAGGTCTCTATGAAGCAATGGTTTTTCTAGCAACCTTTGGTTCCTTTGTATTCATTGATTTAAAAAAAACTTTATTTCTTGAAATATCAGATTAATTATGAAGCTACAATATTATTGATTTCAAGGGAGACAATGAACAATGATTAATGAACATCTTTTGAAGTGTTTGGTTCAAAGATAATGAACATTAGAAAAATGCCAGACATTGTTCGATTGTTCTTGTACTTCAGTCAAATTCTTCAATACTGCTTCATTTACTTTATGAGATAATTGTAATATGACTCTCTTGGAAAATGATTTGATCTTATTGTGTAACTTTCAATAAGCCTTGAAGATCAAGTGTCTTGATCGGAATATATTCTATACTACTGACAGCATATGCAGTAAATAACATACATTATGACATGAAATAACGTTAACTATATGAAAATTTTGATTGAATTTTACCCTATTCAATGTGACATTCTGAAGTATTGATTTTGAAATATGTCAAAATTCCAAGCAAATTTCTTGAAATAGGTTTAGTTACAGTACATATCAATTACATAATTACATATTTTGTTATATATTTACATTAATATTACATATTTATCCAAACAAAAGATTATCACTTTGGTTCTTTTTTAAGCTGAGAGGTACACTGAAGATATATTAAGGTAACTCTGACCATCTCTGCTATTTTAACAGAGTCTCTAGTACAGGTAATATTTCAGGGCAATGGTAAAAATTAAAATATTTTAAGGGTTACCCAATGTATAAAATATAAAAAAAGCTTGAAATATTGTCAGCCTCAAAGTGGTTTTAAAGGATGTCACTAATAAAATTGAAAGAAAAACTTAAAAAGTTACAAGATCAAAAGTAACCAGGTTCTTGGCTGGTAGATTGGCCTTATTTCATACACTGTTCTTAGAAGACTCCAAACTTCCTTATAACATTTTTTTTTTATTTATCAACAGACAGCTCGCGAAAGAGGATATAAACAGCAAGATTGTTGATTTTTAATGTAAAATTGAAGAAAAAACTAAAAAAGTTAAAAAACCCAAAGTAACCATGTTCTTGGCTGGCAGATGGGACTTATTTCATACATTGGTTTAGCCTCAAAACTTCCTTAAACATATCTTTGATTAATTAAGAGACACAGCTAGGACGAGGATATACCGGGTAACAGATTTTGTAAAATTGAAAAAACAAAAACAGTGACCAGATCAAAAGTAACCAAGTTCTGGACTGGCACTCACTGCCATGGGCCTTATTTCACTGTTCTAAGCCTCAAAACTTCCCTATAACATATTTTTGATTAATTAACAGACACCTCTAGGACGAGGATATAACAGATTTTCCAGGCTATGAGTTATCCTGTGATCTTCAGAAGACTAACCGAGACAATGGAGACAAGTTGAACCTTGAGTCTCTGTCCCCTTCCTTTCTGTGCAACACGTACCGGTCAGCTAGGCTAACACTGCCCACTGGTCAATCTGGACAACAGGATATTATATTAACGTGTACATTGCCGCTGGATAAATTACCGTAAATCTTTAAAAAAGAGGTCTTAGGATGATGGTAACATATATTTTGCTTGAATTTTGTAATAGGTGAGATGGGCAGATTTGCAGATGATGAATTTAGATATTATATTAACGTGTACTTGCTCTTGGATAATTACCATAAATCTTTCAAAAAGAGTCTTAGGATGATGGTAAATGAGTTAATGTTTGAATTTTTTTTTTTAAAGGTGAGACTGGGCAATTTTCAGATGATGAATTTAGATACCATATTAATCTGTACTTGCTCTTGGATAAATTACTGTAAATATTTTCAAAAATGAGGATTATAGGAAGAAGGTAAATGAATTTTTGTTTGATTTTGTAATAAATGATGTTAGTCAATTTTCCATTAAATGATTTCCCCACGGTTTGCTGAAAATCTGTTATTATATATGTCAAAAACATATTCATTACCAACATGCTCTTCATGGCTCTTCATGGCAAGTGTATTATGACATAATCAACTTTTTAGCATTAATAGTGATCCTAGGCTGTTCACTAACTTCTTTGATTAATGGATCAATGCCTATCCATAAAACTGATCTCTGTGCCAATAATTGAATGTAGCATGATCAGAAGGTAAGGTTTTTTAGGTGGTAATATCTATTAAGTGCATAGCCCAAATTTATTGGTAGTTTTCTTCTTTGAAATTATTTTCGCCACAATGACAAGTGAGTTCCTTGGATAAACCTCAGATCACCAAAAGCTGTGTTAAACCACAACCACCTTACAGAACCTGACAAAAGCATGCTCAGATCATCTGGTCAAATACTGTTATGATTAACTGGCCTTTCGCAGAATGTCCATCTGCAGGTCCAGGGTCTTGGTCAAATAACAGTATTGCTAGACTTGCGCTAAGTCCTAGATGCTGATTTTCATTTATCACACTGGTCCAGCATACAAAGAAAACATCTGTAGAGTATTTGTACTTTTTAACAACTTGTTGATGAATTTAATGAAATTTCAATTCCCCATTTCCTAATTAGGAAATTGAGATATATCATTATTACAGAGAGGCTCTTTTAGGTACCAAGTAAGCAGATACAATTTATGATGTTATAAACCTCATATGAAAATAATATTCTCGGGTACAACATGTAATTTTGAAAAATATTTTTGATATATTTTATGAGATTTTTTATCCAAAGATTTTGGCTGCTATGTATCGGTTAAACAGATAAACAAAATCCAATGTCATATACCTCATTAAAAGACATCCAGCACACAAAAATATTGATAAAGACATCAAGACAGTCGATCTACATTACTCTTTGGTCCCTGCTATAGACCTCTGTCAACCATTTGCCAATCAGGAAGATATTCTCCCTTCTGTAGAACTTTATTGAAGACACCTCAGCACGATCCTGACCTCTCCTGCCCATCTGTGTCGTATTTCCACGGCATTTATTCCTCGTTTTTACCTCTGGGATGTCCCTCGTACCAATGTCCCTCCGTACAATGGCATTGTTTTCCTCCGTAATTGTTTGGCTGGGAAACTGGGAATAAGGCAGTATTGATCATCTGTTTTTTATCTCTTGTAAAGAATGTTTAATGGTGATTGCTGGGTTATAGGGACAAGACAGAGTTTGATAGAAAGTAGTGCGCGAAATGTTCGATATATTCTACAGAGGGAGGTCCCTTCTTTTGATGAGTAGAGAAGAAAGGTGAAGAAACTTCTTCAGATCTTGATAACCTGAGATGGTTCAGGCTGCCGATAAGATGATTTACAGTCTTTCAATTGAGATCTGTTAAAAAATCGATCTATTGATGTGTTCCTTATTTCTCTTTTCTTGTCTCCTTTTATAATAATACGGATATTAGGTGTTTTGATTACAAAGAATTTTTGAATTGATCAAAACAAGATTCAGAATTGCAACTTCTTTATTATGAGAATATGTGATTTTTTTAAAAATGTATCAAATAAAGGAATTTGAATGCATTTATACAAATCTAAGTGAATTGAATTTATACTCCAACATTCTTTCGCTCTACGTCATCAGATGATGCTTATGCCAACTGGCTCCATTGAGACTGCCACCATGTGACTATTAACTTATCATGGTGTGGTGGTCTTTGTGCTTTGGTGACCCTGAGAGCTTTATGCCAGCCAAAGTTTACTTGTTCCTTGTAGGGTAACCAAAGTTGGACAGAACTATAACATGGTTAGAAGTCAAACAAAATTTGAGTCTTCTAAAACCTGCTGCCTTCCTTCACTATGCCTTTTTGTCAGCAAATAAATTATGTCTGTCTGTCTGTCTGTCTGTCTTTTGTCAGCCTGTTCTCTCATACTTTCCATGATATGTCCACTCTTGATGGCAGCGTCCGTGGGTTGAATAACCGAAATACTGCTGAAAACAACCATCATTTGGTAATGGTCTGATTAGTTGATCGTATATGAACAATATGTCTAAGAATTATGATTCTGTGCTCATAGTATTCACTATAATGGTCTTCATATCATTGGAACTCAAATATATTACTTTATTACATGTCAATTTCTGATTTTATCATAGTCACACCAATCACCAAAAGAAATATGATGAGTTTACTCAAATAGAATCTTGTATTATATGTTCCTATATTTTATTTATTTCAAAACCTAGATTTGTTTATTTATTGTGGTGAGATACTTTTTTCTGTTCAGATGCAAATCTTACTACGTGAAAATAAAGATGATTAAAACTAGAAACATTTCTTCCTCTAATTAGAATGAAATGATAAAAACATGCAATTTTAAGTCAATTTCAAATCTGCTTTGGGCATTAGAAAAAACCCTGAATTCACTCTGTAATCACGAAAGGAATTTTTTAAAATTAAAACTTTTGAATCCCTTAAGAATTTTAATGGGTCAAATTGATCGCATGTCACCAAATTCCAAGGCTACTTTATACACTCCCAATATAATAACTCCCTATCTACACAGATGATATTAGCATAGACAAACTGTAAATAATGGTTGACACCTCAACTGGACACACTATTTTCCAAACAACAACTTGTGGATCAATTTTCCCTTGCTTGTTTTTGACAGGGCTGGAAAAATTTGTTTGCACTCATCTGTTTCGACAAACTGTGTTACTCGAGTGTTTGTGTGGTGCTTTAATTTCTCTGAAGAAAAGAAGAAGAAAGGTATTTCTCCCTCCTGTAATTGTTTGATTAGAAAGATGCAACTTTGAAGAATTTTCAGACTTTGAACTGGTTTTATGGAATATTGTATCAAGATAATTAGGAAGTGTGCTTCAAGGGAAATCATAGTGTCACGTGATTTTTTCATGTGGAACTGCGTAAATTTCAAAATGATGAAATGAAAATATTTTTGCTAAGTAGATATACAAATCTATATTAAACAGTTTTGTCAAAAATATTGTTGAAGTAATGTTTTAGCATAAGCTTTATAATTAAAGAGGAAATGTTTTCATTTAGCTTATTCTTTAAACTTAATAACCTTGGAGTGTTAGAAATTGAAACAAACAAGTATGTTCACAAAAATCATTATTCTTTCTTGAAAAATATCCCTTTAATAAAATCCAAGATTGTTAACGTAATAATAAAAAAATATTACAAAAATGTTAGATTGATATGAAATCCTTTATATTATATAAAATAAAATTAGATAAGGGAAAATATCTAAGATAAAACATCTCTTCTATATGAATAACAAGGACATACTAGGCGTGTTGTAAGTAATTTGTCTTCATGAAATGAACATCATTAGGGGTTAGATTTCTGGTTTCGATGTTGCTCATCTCTGCTGATGAATCTGATCATGTATGTATTCTAAGTACCTACACCAAACACCATCACATTGTAGAATCTTGATACTGTATGGTAAAAGTGTTTGACATCAAATCTCTAGTATTCCAGGTTTGGATTCAATTTACAGACCAACTCCAGTTCATTTTTTTGCCACAATGCCTTAAACTTGTATCATGTATAAGAATATCACATCACCAAATAACTTTGTATAATACACAGGGTATTATGTCACATTGCGACTGAAACCGTCTTAAATCCCAACTCACTCACTCACCATTACACATTGCCAGAGATCTATTATTATCCCCCGCCACAAAGTGGAAGGGAAATATACGTTTGGGCTCTGTCCATCCGTCCTAGTTAAAGAGGAAAACTTTTCTCAGAAACTATTTAAGATTAACCAAACTTGCTGTGTGTCTTCATGGTATCAATACCTTCATCGAGTTCGAAAATGAGATGTATGCAATTACATACTACAGTGTTTCAGCTCATGTAGGAAAATATTGGGAGCTTTAATGAAAACTTTTTTGGCGGGGGATGTTGATGACCATGCAAGTCTTCTCGTTCTAGAATGTGCCTTATTGTGTCTATATACACTTGCATATGGAGATAATAATATCTGCTACGGTTCCACACCATGCCTTCTCTCTAAAGATGTTGCACACATTGCCATGTAATTATCTTACTAGTCATCTGATTATGTCTACATATACTCAGATCCTGTATCACTAGCAAAATGATGTCACGTCATTCTTGTTAACTCCAAGATGTTGAACACATTGCCAGGTCTCAGCAACCATGTAATGCTGCATATCTATGTGATTGGGTTATAGAGTTATGCCATTTAGGAATCATATTTCTTAATTGTCACTTATATGATATTCAACATTATCAACAATATAAACACTACATGCACATAACATCAAGATGTTCTACATCAATAACACAAATCATTTGTATATAGGTTACACGTACCTCTCAGAGTTTGGTTGCTTCTGTGGAATATTTGAACTGTAGTTGTAAAATTTGACAAAATCTAAGATAACTCACAAACCATCAAGATGTTCTTCATACAATATAAAGGTGTTTTATACATTTTTATCTATCTATGTATTCATTATGTCTACATTTGGGATACAGATAACATCTTTGAGTTTGGTTTCTTGATTGGTTCTGTGGAGCATTTTAACTTTAGTTGAAAAATTTGACAAAATCTAAAATAACACACATAACATCAAGATGATCTACGATACATAACATACAAAACAATAGGATGTTCTATCAATATGTTCTTCCCACAACATCAAGGTGTTCTACACATTTCTAGTGCCTAGCTGATTATGTCTATATTTGGGATATAGATAACACCTCTCGGAAATCTGGTTTCTGTATTGGTTTTGTGGAGCATTTTAACCTGAGTTGTAAAATTTGCCAAAATCTACATAACATCAGGAAGTTCTTCATACAACATCAAGGTGTTCTACACGTTTCTACCCATCTATCTATCCAAGCATCTTAGTACCTGATTATGTCTACATTTGGGATATAGATAACACCTCTCTGAGTCTGGTTTCTGTATTGGTTCTGTGGAGCATTTTAACCTGAGTTGTAAAATTTGCCAAAATCTACATAACATCAGGAAGTTCTTCATACAACATCAAGGTGTTCTACACGTTTCTATCTATCCAAGCATCTAGTACCCGATTCTGTCTACATTTGATATAGATAACACCTCTCAGGGTCTGGTTTCTTGATTGGTTCTGTTGTACATTTTAACCTTAGTTGTAGAATTTGAAAAAATCTACAATAACTCCCATAACATCAAGATGGTCTACATACAACATCAAGGTGTTCTACACGTTTCTATCTATCCAAGCATCTAGTACCTGATTATGTCTACATTTGGGATATAGATAACACCTCTCGGAGTCTGGTTTCTTGATTGGGACCAGGGTGTAATGAGCTTGTAAGACTGCTGGGAAATGAAGAATATCCAAGGTCTGTTTACTGGGCTAATTGGTCACTAGCAAATAAAGCTGGCTGATTCAAATGATGCTGGCTCTATTTGTCTGGATTGGAGGAAGGTCGTCAAATCAGGTTAATATTGAAAATGTGCTGCCAGAATCGTTCCTGTTTTCTTTGAAGTTCTCATCTGGAGATCATTAACTTAACAAATAATAAGGCTTTAGTGTGTAATAAAAGTTGGAGTTCTTCTTTTTATGATATCCGAAAATGATTAGATATGATTGTTTTAAAAAAAATTGCTTTATAAGTGTTTTTCTTGAAAAGAAATTTCAATTATTTAAAATCATGAAATCAATTTTGTAGGGATGTCATTTGAGTCATTTGTATTTGTCCTATTGTACTATGTTTCACTTTTATATCTACAAACACTCTTGGGTGTATATCTTTTAGGTACCTGTATATCAAATCATATTTCTTCTTGTGTTATGTGGCATCATCATACAAATTGTCTGTTTCTTAAATAAATAACATTGAAGCATTAGAACTTATAAATCTTTTCTCATTGCACAAAATACAATTCAAGATAAGCTCATCCATGAAAATAAATTGCCATGGAGAACTATTTAAATCCAATCAAGTAAAACACTTTGACTAATGTAGTGTGGCAATATATACCTCCTTGTGTATTACATGTCAGTAGCTTGATATCTCAATTAACTACATACACACAGGATGTTTATTGCACATCAATTGCATGTCAATTGCTCATTGATTGAACTATACAGAGAACTCTCATGACAACACTGTGAAAGAGTTTAAATGTGTAATGAAAATATATTACAACTTTAAAACTAAATCTCCAATATGTAACACAAACAGTATATTAATTGCATGTCTATTGCATGTCTATTGCATGTCTATTGCATGTCTATTGCATGTCTATTGCATGTCTATTGCATGTCTATTGCAAATCTGCAATCTTTAAAACTTAGATATTTAATGATATGGTGCATTTGTCATCCAGCGAAGTAATGTAATCAAGATGAATTATACACATCCAATCAGCAATTTGTAATAGCCAATCAACATCCATCATCAATGGGGGAAATATGATATCACCTGTTAATCAATGTATCTCCAATATTTAACATACAGGATGTTTATTGCATGTATATTGCATGTCTCATTGAATGACTACATTCTTGAAAGTTCAAATAAAAGTCAAAAACATGATTTCTTTATGTCTTAATTTGTTTGGATCATTTATGAAATCTTATTTACACAGTAGAAATGAATTTATGGATTTGATGTCAAAATAAGAAATGATTGAATACACACAGAAGAGAAAAACAGGTATAACCAATAATAAATGTCTAAGTTAAATATTTTCATCAAAATAGATAAAGATTTTCCTACAGATTTGGGAGAATGAGAATAAGACATGACAACGATAAATGTGATAAACATGTGGTCGTGTAATCAAATTTAATAATTGTGTGTAAACAGAAACAGATAAGGACTCATATTGTAACAAACATGATCAGAAAAGTTTCTCATGCATCAAAATGATGTAGATGTAAAATGAATGTTAGATCAGTTCAATTTCATTTCAAACTTGAATGCTTTTTAGGAATATTGATTTAATCACTTTATGTGGGAGGAAACATTAAGTGTAAGCCATACTTCATGCTTTTTTTCTGACATATCAGCAAAAAGTAGGTAAAATGTCACTTTAGATTGGAGTATTGATTTTATCCATTACATTTGTGTAACGGTCATGGAAAAGTATTACCAGAGCAATGCCGACTTTCAATCCTTTCAATCTGACTGTATCATTAATTGTTTTAGCATTTTAACGAAGCATGAAACTTTACCATCTATGCTTTTTTTCATAACAATCGAGTTAAATAAGAAATGAAATCATAAAAGCAATGAATAAAGTAAAGGAAAAAAGTTGGCAGTTGATGATTTGAAAGATTTGAGAGGCATTTAGAAGTAGGAATGACAATAATGCAGAGGAATTTATGGGTGACAACTTCTTTATTCATGGTATGCGTCGTTATGACATAGGTTCCTTGTTGTTTTCAAGCAGAGGAAACGTCTCATGAATAAAGAAGTTGTCGTCCATGTATTCCTCTGCATTATTTGAAAGATAAGACTATGCTAAAGTCAAGATACAAAATGTCAATAGACACTTTTTCAAAATGCCTTTTGAAATTAATTATAGGATAATTTTTCTTTAAGGGTAATAGTTTATGTTAAGTCAAGTTCTCAAAATCACTTATGGGCTAGAAAACCTGCCAAAAATTATGTAACAAAATAATTAACTATCATGTCCACATTTCATGTTAAGGATCTGTTCTATCAGCTTCATTTCAGCATATTGACAAATTGACAAAGAGTGAAAAAAATTGCCATTATTAAAAAATAATACCCTGATACAACAATCCTGTAATAGATGTGACTGAAGAACTCAGATAAAACTAGAACAATTAGCAGCTCAGATTTCATCAAACACTTCCATCCCATTCTGCCGCTCTTCAAGCCGATCAAGATAAGGTGCAAATTTAGTCTTGTGGGCACAGGAGTAACAATCCTACTTAGATGTTTACCATCCTCTCCAACCACCTTCATCAATAACATTAGAGGGCAAGCACATGTTCACTGATGTCCATCATGGTCACATGACCCCATGCTGGAGTCTGATTGGCTGAGGAATGTTTAGGGGCGGGGCATGGCTTGAATGGAGCTGGGATCTTGTAACAGTTGGCTCGCTTTACTATAGTAGCGAGTAGAAGCTATCAGTTTGACAGGCAAGAGTGGAGTCTTATTGAAGATATCTCTACATCGCTAGCAACGATTGTGTCATAGTTTACATTTGGATTTATCTCTGAGTGGACGATTCAAGGTATGTCTGTGAATTGAATTGAAGGCTTTCTGCTGTGGAATTGGTGATTTTGAGAGTGGAAAAAGTGGTTTCTGTAGGAGGATATATGTGAGATGTCAACCTGTGTTGTTTGTTGTGATCAGTCTTGTGTAATGATTTAATCACTTCTGAGGTATTTGTTGCAAGAAGACTTTTATGTGGGGTCGGAATGATCAAAAGAGTTGAATTAATGATCAAAAGATTTGTTTTTGAATCTTTTTCAATACTAAATTAATGACACAAATCTGATACTGATTTTTCTTACATTTCTTAATCTGATTATGTAACTATATTTTTATCAAAGTGATTGGAATAGCCTCGTTTTGATGAAATTGGGATATGGTAGAATATTTGTGCAAAATTTATATCAAACAAATTTAAAAATCTACTTAGATTTAACTTAAAAACTCTGGATTATCTAACTTCTTTTCTGATTTGAGATGACAATCTAAATGGTTATAGCTGAAACCATTTATGTAATAAATGTAAGATTGGACCTGTCATGTAGAGCTAGTAATTAGCTGAAATGATATGACATAACTGTGATTTTCTTATCAACCAGATTTAATTTCTGTATCATTATCTTTATTATAACATATTTAAGCTATAAAATCTGAAAGATGGTATTCATATTGAAATTTTACTCCCCATCAAAAAAGTGCCTTTTTTCACACATGATACTGTAAAGAAGGAATTATAATGAGTTTTTTATCTGATGACATTTGATGCCAAGAATATGAAAATTAATAAAATATAAGTGGTTTATCTCTCACACTTGTATTTAAAGATATTTGAAAGTTGACATTTTAAAAATTGAAAATTAACAAGGGGATTGTTGATTTATTATGAAATTGATACTTTTGACAAATAATGTCAGAAGTTGTTTATTTTTATCCAAGATTTATTTACAACGTCTCTAGAGGAGAAATGAGAAGAAACATGACATTTGATCAAAATTCAGATAACAGCTCAACTATTTTGTGGAACATAAATATATTATTATCTACTTCTTTTGAGGGAATTGTTGCTCAAGATGGTTTAATGATTTTCTGATGAGCAAATGACATTTATACATACCTATTATGTATACGCAATTGTATACATGTATTGTACATTTTCAAGATGACATTTGGATTATGAACAAAGATAAAAATTTGAAGTGGTTTTCTGGATCCGAATATTTGTTATGCCTCTGAGTCAAATTGTCAATTTTGATCTTCTTGTTACTCAAGATGAATGTATATCTTTTACTTATATATATACAAACATTGAATGCATACAAGCATGCATAAAGTTTCAGTATCCATATAACACTATATTGCACTTTAACTCAACAATGGTTATCACTTGTCTTCAAAAATTCAATAAACAGACAAATCTGTCAATCTGATTAAAAAACAGAAACTCTGGTTCTGAGGTTGAAATTGAAAATTGTTCCATAAAAGTACAAACAAACTTTGAATATTATTTATCAACAATGTACTTTTAAGTTTGAAGGTTATTTTTGGAGATTTCATAGTGGCATATGAGTCATACATTTGTATAATTTGACAAAATAAAAGATAAACTATAAGAAGATGAAGAAATGTTTATTTTAACGTCTGTAACTCCATCTCACTGGTGAGAAAGCATGTAGTCTGCTTCGTTCATGTCTATATGTGGGAAAAAGTCATTTGCATGTTGTAAATGTCAACATTACTTAACATGATGATTTATATACTCATAATAAATTCACCAGCGTATAAGATTATCATGTACATACTCTAAATGTCCAAAATTATCTACCTAGGTTAAAAAATAGACTCAAACTCTCTTCAGAATACAAATAATGTACTTTTGTAAATGCTGTTTTATTCAAGGTGACTTCTTTTTTGTATTGGTTTACTGTTTTTTTCTTTTGCTTTTTATCATATGGAAACATACATTTTTTTATCTCGATCTAACCTGTGCAAATTGATGAGGGTTGTAGGGTCAAAAAGTATTAATGATGGAGACTTTTCCAGGTATTAGTTTTAAATGCATTTCGACAAAAGCATCTTGAAACGATAAAACAATATTACCCTTGATAAGTATTCATACATTTTTGTTATACAATAACAGTATATGATAATAGATAAGGAATATTAGATTCAATAAATTATTATCAAAATAGTCAAGGACAGAAGTAATCAAGATGCTACGCAGTCCTCTGAAGTTATTATTTAGGTGTTTTCTAGGGTGCCACTTCTGAGCCTAGGTTAATGTTCAGCTTCGGATCGAGAGATCTGTGGTTCGAATCCCACAATCCTAAGCAACTTTGTGTGCAGTAGAGAGCTGTTCTACAAGCAGTAAGATTTGGGTGCAATGCTACAATTAATTTCAGTGCTACAACCCATGGTTCGCTTGTTCCAGCTTGTTCGCAGGTTTCACCGCAATGCATAGCCACAATAGTGTTGCGGGCTTTCTCCTTGCTATAATATTTGCAGCCGTGATATAAGTGAAATACTCTTTAATGTGATGTTGAACCCCACATCACCTAACTGCTAAGTCTAGAATCTTCTTAATTTTAAAATATGAATACACATTTTCGCTTGTAAAATTTTCAGTGCTTAACATTTCCAACCTATGGGAGCTACAAAAGCAAACGTTCATTCCACTGATTTCGCATTTTATGCATTTTTAGTGCACATTATGTGCATACAAGACGTGATTGTCTAGCTTTTATTCATCTATTCTGAAGATAATGGGAACAAATTTACATTTTGTGAAGATTGTATCATGAAAATCGCAATAATATTTCTGGTAACATTACCATTAACTTTCAGTTGTCAATAAAATATCGGCCAAATGGGAGATATTTGATGATAGCTAAAGTAGGACCATAAACTATATGCAAGTGTTGAAATCAATGAGATGCATTATTTAATCTTCATAACTCACAATTGTCCTTTTGCGTTGACTTTATTGTAAAATTTTCATATCAACCTCTGAATTGATGACCTCATTATTTCCTGAATTTTCCAAATCATCTTCATAAAGTTATGATTTAATAATTAATTTCATGTATTTATTCATAGCTTTGATAAACCCTAATGTTCTTTATCATCTACATGTCAAACAGACAGTTATGTTAAATATGGTTATTGTGTAAATATTGCAATGTAAGAAAATTCCATGTTTTGATAATAATATCGGAGAGAAAAATAAGCATATTTAGAGAGTCTATTTTTTTTACCAAAGCAATTGATGTAAGGTTTCACTAACAATCAACTATTGCCACTTATTTGTTGCAGCCTCTCCCCCAAGGGTTATTTTGTACAAAAAACTGCTTTGGGCAATGGCATGAATCTTTTCCTTTACCAACATTTAGTTGATTATCAATTGCTTGTAAAGATCAAATTTTACAAATAAATAATAAAATATTTTATCTTGAAACCATCACAAAGATGTGTAAGCATGCATGATAAAAGTTTCAATAATTTTTTTTCTAAATTTTGCTATTTCACCTTTAAATGATGAATATCCTTCCCATTTTTCAATTGATTTCAAATTTGGACACATTATAAAAAAGGGTGCAAAACTTTGCATCACATGTTCAATAATTGTCCAATTTCATATCTATATTTCACATTTGTTACAATATTTCCCTCTGTCCATATGTTGTATATGATGACCCACTCATAACAACAGTAAGTACCTTTTATGTCCCATCAAAATCTCTATCATTATTGATAGCTCTGTATATTATACAGTCGCACTGTTTTATGTAGTCTAACTGGTTTTGTGTCCAAATCTTGATTTTGAGAAATTGTGATTGCCTAGGTGTAATTTTTATTTCAACTTTTGCAGAACTGTCTTCGCACAAACTTTTTTGAAAAGAAGATGTTATTTGATAATAAAAGGTTCATCTTTGTCGAATACATATTGAAGAAAGTACATTTAACTTCTTATACTGTTGTTCAGGCAAAACAGAAGATGAAGTTCATATTCTCCTAGTCTGTGAAGCCTTTTCTACATGCAGTAATAAGTATAAGTATATAAAATATGTGCTAATTTCAATCCACAAAACATGTACAATCTACTGAGTTCCACTATTCCCGATGTTATTGATAATGTTGCCACTTATGTAAAACAAATGATGTGTATTATGAAGTCTTATATCAAATCCTCTTTAAGATCACGTGACCAACTACAATTACAATAACTGAAAACTCAACTGTACTTTGGGCCACTGCAAGTACTGAATAAACATGTCTGTCTGTCAATAGATTTCATTTTATAGAAAAAATGTATTAAAGGAAGTACATTTGATTGTTTCTTTTCTAAAAACACTATACATCCATTTTGCAGAAAACAAATCAACCTTTGTAAAATTACCTTTGTCTTAAGGCTTTTATTCAGTAGATTTCATTTGACACGAAAAGGTTTATTTATGTCTTATACATATTAAAGAAAGTAAATTTGATTGTTTCTTTTCTTAAAAGAATATGCATCCTTTTTGCAGAAAACAAATCAACCTTTGCAAAATTAACTGTGCCTAAGGTTTTGTACAAAAGCAATTTCTCAATTACAACTTCCTTTGCAAACGGACTAAGAGAAATTGGTAAGAAGCAACTGCATAAAAGTTCTTCTTTATGTACTTTCCGTTATCAGTTTGTTTATCAGTAGAAAAGACATCTAATAAAAGTAAAAAGTATATTTTGGAGTCTGACGTTTTGAAAAGAATAGGTACCGTATATGACCGGGTATAAGCCGAGAATTTAACACCAGAAATTAGGGGGTCAGAGAGGGGGGTCGGTCTATACCTGAGTTATATGATGCAGATGAAAAAAATCAAGAGACCAAGCACGAGTATCGTCAGCCCAGCGAGTTAGCGAGTCGATGTTTACACAGGAAGCAACATGCAAAATCATCGAGGTCATTTCTATATTGAACTTGTAAAATAAAAATACTTTTGTTGTGTTGTTGTTTTTAATGAAAATGTACAAAGAGAAGTTGAAAAATATATAAAGATAATTATATTAATATGAAATATTCAAGCAACCTTCACGTACTGTTAGATTTCGGCAGATCGATGTGGCTTCACTCGCATCCACGATCGGCAATTGAAACCCGGTTTTTCAAATATTATCAAGAGTTATCACTTCAAAAGGCTTGTTGTCCATTTTAAAGTATTATTAAGATATATTTCCAAACTTATCAATCATATCTGATCGAAATTCAATCAAATCTTTGTCAAAGATACACTCGTGAAAGCACGATGTTTTACATTACTTTGAATTTCAATCGTAATTTCGTGACGACGAATAACATTCCTTTTATAATTTTTTGCTCATGGTTATATTTCTGATCGTTATTCTTCGACTTTTATATACACAAATATTACAATTAACTACATGTTAATTTTGAAAAAAATAAAATGTAGAAAACGTGTAAGAAAATCTGATATATTTACACATTTAATATTGTATCGACAAATTGTTGTCATGAAATTATTACGACCACGTTTCATGTTTCGAGATCTTTTTTAAACCGACTTGCTGATTGGTTGACCTACATAATTTAGCCAATGAAAAGGCTTGTAACAAATATCTCATTTCCAGCAAACACTTCATGCACCTAAGGTTGTTGACTGTCGTTCGTTAACAATTTGCCGAGAATAATATGTTATATGATTAAAACAAACAACAAACACCGTAAGTGAACACTTATAATTTCTTTTATAGTTTTTTAAAATAATATACGTCTTAAAATTAACGTGTCATTTGATGATTCATGCAATGATTTCAATGCAACGGGCATCATATCGACTTTAATACTGTCAGCAAAATAGAGCTGCGAAGAGGGGGGTCGGTCTATACATGAGATACTAGGTTTTGACTGGAATTTGGGGGGTTGAGAAAGGGGGTCGGTTTATATGCGGGGTCGGCTTATACCCGGTCATATACGGTAAGTGATGCTGAAAAACAAATTGATGTTCTTTTGGAAACCGGTTCAGAAAAACATTGTAATTATTTAATTTCGTTTGATTGATAGATGAAAAGTTGCCTTTACTTAAAGGGATAGATACACTTTTAAAAAATGTAATATCTTCAAATTCATGTCATGTTATGTTATATGTTGTTTTAAGAGCCCTGTTCAAGGTGAATATTGGGACAGTTTTTTCATATCAAAATACAATTATGTCAGCAATACAACCTTTATCCCACCATCTGCCTGATTATGTAAAAATGATCTTCTTGGAAACTTTATGCATAAACATTAAGCTACGTACTTTATTCCAGAGATCTTTATTTAAAGGATCAACTTACCGTATTTGAATTCTCAAATTCATAAAAAAAAAATTGAAGACTGTAACATACTAGACAACAGAAAATAATACTGTAAAAGTAAAAAATGGTTTAAGATACTAGGTTCAATGCAGGATATCATGTTTGACATGATTTTATGCATCTCTTGTTGAGTTTGAAGTGAAGTATACTCAAAAAGCAATGTTTTGGTTTATACAAAACTATTGAAAAGAATCCATATAAACAGTATAATTGTCTTATGAAGCAAGCAATGAATAAAAGTACAATCAATTAAAACTAATGAATACTTTATTAGATAATTTATAAACAAAGATGTTGTGATCTGGAAAATATCCGATTCAGTTTGATGTGTTCCATTTATGTAATAAATCTATGTTTGATGTTGATGGGCATGAAAAGGTCTTTGCTGGCAGTGACATTGACAAAAGCCATCACAAAGTCATAAAAGACTTGGTGAGACTATACAGTGGTTGTTAACGTCACAATTCATCAACTTTGAGAATGCAAATTGAAATTCTCTTCATTAGTTGCAGTTTGAGAAACGCTCAAACTCATAAATGACAAACGCTTAAAACTATATATTTCTCATAAAGGACAAACGCTTAGTACTATATATTTCTCATGAAAGACAAACGCTTAAACTATTTATTCTGCAAAAAGACAAACGCTTAAAACCATTTATTTCTCGTAAATGACATAACGTGTTTAAACATTAGTGTGTTGACATCTAAGCAGAGGGCACGTTGCATGTCATGAACGTTCTGGTTTCAGAGCAATGGGGTACGCTGCGGCCAATCAATATTGAGTCGAGATAACACCAATTTTCCCATCATGCATCTGAAATTGCCGAAATCCCAACAGAAGTGAATACTGAGTAGATAGCTTTTGTGAGGTTTAGTTTTTAACCTTTTTACTTGCATTGGGAATTGGCCAGAAAGCGCCGACAGTGTGACCTGTTTTTACTGTCTATGTTTTAAAGAACCTTAACATTTAGAGAATGTTATCACACTTGATGACATGTTACCAAGTTAAAAATCAATTTTAAAACAATATGACAATATAAGGTCTATTTTAGCTTTTGATAAAATAAAATTCACCTCTGAACAAATAACTGCTTTCATGAACAATAATATGTGCTTGTATCATAAAATAACGTTAATATCATCTACGTATCTTACAAAGATTTTAATGTTTGTTACCACATGCTCTTGCAAAAGTGATGATAAGTAGAGATATTTCATAATGAAAACATTTTAGGCAAGCTTTTGCTGACTAAGGATAAAACAAATGAAAAAGTGATGTAGACGCTATAAGATATATGTCTTAATCAAATATCAACATCGCAGTAAACAGAATTCGGATTGCTTAAGTCCAAAATGTGTTTTTTGGCGTATTGTGTATTGTATAAGAAAGAGATAATGATCTTGATTAAGTTTCATCAAAGGATTAACTTACCTCATATTGCTAAAACTTGCTATTTTTTAGAGTAAGTTTCCATTTTTCAGTTACATATATATACAAATATGTTGTTTGTTTTCACAATTAAGATAATATACTTTCTTCATGACTGTTTATTTAAAGGAGTATTTAATACTTTGATTAGGATCTCATTTAGCATATCTAGATTTAACTTCATATATGAATTGGAAAGGTTAAAGAAATACGAACATAGAAGCTACAGCAAAGAGTTTAAAAATGTTATAGATTAAATTTGAGTTTATGATAATGATGCAATATGTTTGATAAAACAATATCAGATCTTTTAAAGGTGAACTTGTTATTATGTAATTATTGTCTCTCATAAGTCACTGATCGACTGGTTGTAGATTTATGTAATCTGTGTTTATTTTTATACATTAACATTTGTATCTATAAGTGAGACATGAATATTTGCAGTCTATCTGTCAGTTATCTCACTCTGTAATCATTCAGATTGATGTAACCTTGGCTTTGGGATTTCATGGTTTGATATCACTGGTGTTTTGTTTTAAGTGTCTGACATTAATCAAGGAGAAAGGTTATACTTCAGCTATTCTTCTCTGATTTGAAATGCTCTAGAAGTTTGAGTAAGGTCTAGAATTCATAGTATATGTATCTTTGATGACATTTTAATAACGTTTGATCTGACATCCACCTTCCCAAAGGGTTTTCGAGATGAAATTTGACGTGAGAGAATAGGTCTAGCTTTCATGGAGTGGTCGTCAATGATGACGTAAACGGAACATTTGCTTGGTAATATTATATTCACTTTTCACTTGAATTTTTAACCTAGAACTATGCACTTGTTTTTATTGGTTATCTATTTCATCTTCAAATGGGAGATTTTAAAGCCTTTTATATAAATGTATCTTAATCTAATTGAGAGGTCTTTGAATATGAGATTTTGTCCTCTGTGGTAAAGACAGATATCTGACAAAATAACTGTTCTGATAACATCTATGAAAATCGATTTTGATAACTTTCTCGCCTATGTTGTGGGTAAGGATAGTTCAAAATGAGTGACTTGTCTCCCAAAGCATCCCCCACGCAAAAAAAATCAACTTTAAAGAAGCATGACTTTTTTTGTTATGCAAGGATTATTAAAATGAATTTTGTTCCAAAGTTAAAAATTGGTTATGATAACATTTATGAAACTCAATTTTCATGACTTTCTTTCCTATGCGAGTAACGATAGTTAAAAATGAATTATTCTCTCTACATTTGTGTCACTATGTAAAACCAATAAGGCCACAGACTATCAGATTTGTAAAAATGGTCTGTCAGTAAGCTGATACAGAGCTAGACTATTGAATCTGGGAGTCACTGGTGTCGGCATTGGTAAAATTGGTAAAATCTACACTATGAAATCTCAATATGCAACACTCTCTTGCCTGTTGTCTGCTTCTATACAGTCTGCTACAAACTGACTTGATTGAAGATACCTTTTGAATCAGAATTTGGTGAAATTTTGGTGTGAGTTTAGTGTTTATATTGAGAATACAAGTTACAGTCTTTTAGATTAAAGAAATGTTAGATGTTTTGGTTGTCTTGTAAATGCATAAAATACGTTTGGTTAAGATTCTAATGTAGTAGTTAGCAATAGTGTCTAGACTGTCTGAAGGAATAAGTTGATTAGGTATTCCAAAAAGAAGAATCTATATTTCACAATAATTTCTTTACCATCTGTATGATCAGAACAAATTGATAGAATGTTTTACAATAATTGATCTATCATTTTCCAGTAACTGATAAAGCATTTACCAAAAAGTGATGCAGTATTTTGCTGATAACCAAAAAATGATGCAATATTAAACAATAGTAATTATACCAATATTGGCTAAGAGGGTTTAACCGATAAGCCATTTACCAAAATATGATGCAGTATAGCTCTTACGAACTGTCTAAAGCAGTAGAGAGATAGAACAGCACGACTGTCCCTGACGCTCAATGACTGACTGATAAATCATTTTCTAGTAACTGATAAATCATTTTACCGAAAAATGATCCAGTATCTAACAATAGTTTCTATACCAATATTGGCTAAGAGGGTTTAACTGATAAAACATTTACCAAAATATGACGCAGTATGTAACAATAGCCCCTACCAACTGTCTAAAGCAGTAGAGAGATAGAGCAGCGAGACTGTCCCTGACCATCACTGACTGACTGATAAATCATTTACCAGTAGCTGATATAATAATTTTACCGAAAACTGATCTAGTATTTAACAATAGTTTTTATACCAAAGTTTGCTAAGAGGGTTTAACTAAGAAGACATTTACCAAAAATGATGGGCTAGGGCGGTGCTAACCTACGCTAAGGAAATGTAGTAATCATGGAATGACATAACTGTGGATCAAATAAATGATTCACAACGGTACAGAAAAGTAAATGATTTAGGGGGGGAGAGTACCGTCAAAACACAGGTATGACAAACATGAAAGGTTCAAAATTTTAATGTGACGTTTCGGGGGTCGTTAAACCCCCTTCCTCAGACAATTTGTACAGTAGTTTACAAGGGCTAAGGTGCCGAAATGCGGTTCAATTGAAGACATATATAAAACATGAAATAAACATATGTACAATAAAAGTGTGCAATTATCACAAGACTTATGTTGTTATTGAATAAGTTATTGAGAATTAAAGTTATTAGAGTGAATAATATAGAGTTCAAAAAGTATCATGGCGGCACATCGGCGGTCTGGTGGCGGTGCAGCGGCGGTACAAGAACAGCACAGGTAAAAGGTTGCAGATCACAGTTCATCACACTGGGGGTTATATCAGTTAAACATGAAACATGAAAAGTTAATGTTTGGGCCATTGATCTTGAATAATGTAGATCTCATTATCATAATGAAAATAATTGTTCTTGCGGGGTGGAAGTAGAACAGGGCGGGGCACACTCCATGAAATGGTGGTAGTTTCTTTGGAGCCTGGCGGGATGTTGTTGGCGAGGTACATCTTGGTAGAAACTGTCCCTTTAATGGTGCGTTGAGTGACACGGCGGGGTTTCGTTCTTGCTTCAAATGGAGGTTTGTAAGGGCTGACAGGTTGAGGTTGAAGGTCAGCTTCGGTGTACTTCCTCGGGGTAGTCTTGTAGTTGGGCGGGAGAACTGCAGGTAATTTCCAGTTGGTGGTAGGATCGTACTGAGTTGATGTAGGTTGGTGAATCATAGTTGCTGTTCTTGTACCGCCGCTGCACCGCCACCAGACCGCCGATGTGCCGCCATGATACTTTTTGAACTCTATATTATTCACTCTAATAACTTTAATTCTCAATAACTTATTCAATAACAACATAAGTCTTGTGATAATTGCATACTTTTATTGTACATATGTTTATTTCATGTTTTATATATGTCTTCAATTGAACCGCATTTCGGCACCTTAGCCCTTGTAAACTACTGTACAAATTGTCTGAGGAAGGGGGTTTAACGACCCCCGAAACGTCACATTAAAATTTTGAACCTTTCATGTTTGTCATACCTGTGTTTTGACGGTACTCTCCCCCCCTAAATCATTTACCAAAAATGATGCATTATTTAACAATATAGTTTTTATACCAATAATAGCCAAGAGGGTTTAACTGATAACACATTTACCAAAATATGATGCAGTATGTAACAACAGCTCCTACCAACTTTCTAAAGCAGTAGAGAGATAGAGAAGCGAGACTGTCCCTATTAATCATTTTCCAGTGACTGATAAATCATTTTACCGAAAATGATGCAGTATCAACAATTGTTTCGATACCACTGTTGGCTAAGAGGGTTTAACTGATAACACATTCACCAATATATTATGCAGTATGTAACAACAGCTCCTACCGACTCTCTAAAGCAGTAGAGAGATAGAGCAGCGAGACTGTCCCTATTAATCATTTTCCAGTGACTGATAAATCATTTACCAAAAATGGTGCATTATTTAACAATAATTTTTATACCAATAATGGCCAAGAGGGTTTAACTGATTACACATTTACCATAATATGATGCAGTATGTAACAATAGCCCCTACCAACTGTGTAAAGCAGTGAAGATATAGAGCAGCGAGACTGTCCCTGACCATCACTGACTAGAGAGATGATGAAGCCTTGCTGTATGGATACAGGAGTCACTCTATAATACAGAGCATCTCTGTAGCCAGCTGATAGCATGATTAACCCATAAGTCAGGATGCCAGTACCTATAGCATTCCAATATTGGTCTCGACCCATCTATCACGTTTCAACACTCAGTGGACGCTCTCAATAACAGAGGGTTTCAGATGCACAGGTAATGGAGCTAAACTTGGTAGGCTCTCCAGACATGTTGTGATGTCTTATGATGTATGGTCGAGGATATTCCGGTTTTAGCGTGGACGAGGACACAGGTGCCCTTATTAATTTTTGTAGGTGATCTTGGTTGGGTAACCTCTTCGGATTATGAATGTGGATCTTTTAATGAGGTTGTATGCTGAAAAAGGATACAGGTACTTCTTTGAAATTTTATCATGAGTAATCTTGAGTTTGTTTGGGATTGTGATTTTGTTGGATTATTGATTTGTGGATAGTTTTTTAATTTGAAAAGATGCAGTGTTTTTTCCCACTGATGTTTTGTTTACATGGAGTTTTGTTTATTATCTATGTTCCTAAACGTCACTCTGTTATAGAATAGTTTGAAACAGTCATTCATTTGTAAATATTGGATAAGTTTGTCACTTACTATTCATTCATTCATTCATTCATTCATTCATTCATTCATTTACTGCATACATCAGCCTCAAAGTTCTTTGTCTATTCTCAAAATCAACTTATGTTATTCATCCATTATCTTATACTCATTGATTTTGTCTTAGCATAAAGAAATTTCCAAACACAAAGCCTTCTTTCTGTACCTTTTAGTTATTCTCTGAACAGTGCCATCAGAAGACTACAGAAGAGCATAAATTATCCCCTGTCCATTCTTCCATTTTGAACTTATCAGTCTTGCAGTCCTTTGGGAATAAGATTTCTTTGGCTTTCTGACTCTGTGCTTTGCTCTAATACGCATTGACCTGCTTTTTGTTTTTTTGTTAAAAATGTTTTGCAATGTCTGGCACTTTGGTCCGTGATGAATTGAACAGCTATCTTCTTTGTCATGCAGCATACAGCCTTCTGAGACTTAGTATAATTATTAGTGTTAGAGACTTAAGTTACTTTTCTTTTGTTGTTCAAGGTTGGTATATACACAAAACTAATTAAGAATTATGAGATGTGAAAATCATTCATTAAGACTTCTGTCTTCTGACATGCAACTTTTTAATACCAAAACATTGTTATTACATGTAGAAAATTAAAAGATCAGTATTTTTCATTTTGTTTTGTTGTGGACAACATATATATATGCACTCAACTAATATCAATTTTTTATTTAATGATTGAATTACTTCAAGCATTAAGTATCAAGGTCAAACAGATATGTCTTATAATTTCATTTATGTTGGATAAGATGTCAAATTACCATGTTGATATGACCAAAAGTAGATTGAGATATTTTCTTTCTCAATACTAGAAGTATTCATCATTCATGTTCCAATTAGGTGTAATATGACTTTATGATCAGCTGCTCTGTAATCAAATCTTCAAATAGGATAATTTAACAGAGTCATGCATTATAAATCATTTTGCTAATTTGCTTTATATTTTCTGTAAATTGATATTGTTTGTTCATCCTTTCATCTCTGTTTACTCAAATGTTTCTATAATCCATGTATCAAGATTGCATATTTCAAAAGAATTCAAGTTCTCTCAAAGAGAATGTTATAAAAGAAAGCAAGTTAGTTGATTTTATCCTCTGTAGCTAATCAGCCATTATGGAGTTATTATACCCTTCAGGGAAGCCGAATGCTAAATGACTAATCACCTTTGACCGTAGGCATTGTGATACTTGAGAAGAGGGATTGTGTTAGAAGGAACAGTGCACGGAGCTGTCTAACTCTTAAAGGGGCAGTATCACCGACTTGTAGTCATTTCTCATCTTGACACCCTGTCACCTCCTAGCCTGAACAAGTCATAATCATCATCATAATCATCATCTCAGATCCTGTCAACAGGTAGTCAAGGAAACAGTAAATCACACAGGTCTCTGGTATGAAGTCTTGTCAGACTGGGAAAATGTTATGATTGTCATCACAATTATCACTATAATAATCATCTCAAACTCCTGTCAAGGGATCACCACAAACAAGTGAATCACAAGAACCTCTGTTTTGAGATCTTTTCAGTTGTTGGATATGTTGAATTTTACCTATCATCATCATAACTATCTCAATTTCATATCATATTCATGGTGTAAATTTGGGTTATTAGGCTCATATAATGCCCCTTTTGACAAATATAAGCTGGTCAATTAAATATGGTAAAAACAATGAAATATTTTCAATCAAGGTGTTTAATAATAAGTGTCGAAACACTTAGGACAGCCAATTTTCTCATAAATACAATAAGTATACTTGAGATTGCAACTAAAGGCTTTCCCCTGATATTCCAGGATAAACTAGTAAATCAATTTTCAACCTGGCTACTTCATGTACTTATATCATAATCATAACCACAATCACCATCTAGCTGACACACAGTTAACCACAATGTCCCTATTCAAAAGTCTGTCATGTAGTCACTGCTGTGACAAGCCATACAGGCAACGTCCCCCATCTGGCTTGGTTGTCAGCTGGACAACCAAACAAGGTATGATCTACACAGCCGTTGTCACCTGCGTAACCTTGACTTCCTCCATCAAGCCGCATCCTCCCTCAAACCATGTCTTCCGTCCTCCGTCCTCAGCTTACCCTTGTGTCAGTCAGGACCAGAGGACAGTGTACAACATTGTTTTTGTAAGACTATCAAGGAACACTCTCTATGTACAAAATGCCATCACTCAACTCTCAACAGGCCCCATTTTTCACCATCCCTTGGTGACAGGGTTAGCTGGTGACAAGCATTCAACCCCCTTCCAGGTAATTGTTATCCTTGCTGTCATTAATCTTCGTCCAACACGGACACGGAGAGCAAAGAAGTCATTTCCAGGGCTGGAGTGTTTGGCCTTCTTCTGTAGCTAGATGTACAGACATGTAGAGTTTATTGATGCCCGTCCTCTTCTGTCCGGTTTGAATTAACACTGGAATAATGTAGAGAGTAGGTCCTTCTATCAGTTTATTGAGTCTTCTCATCTTCTGTCCAGTTGAAATTAACAATCTGAAGATAGAGAGCTTGTGTCCATGCATGAAGTATCAAGATGAATGTTTATCGATATAATAGAAAATAGATACACGTTCAGTCTTTTGAAATTGAATTTTGAAATATTAGAAATACAATACACATGTTTAAGATAATCGCAATAGTTACCCCTGAATAAATGGAAAAGGCATTTGTAGTATACACAAAATCTACACTTATCAAAATGAAATGAATCAAGGAATAATGAAAAGGCAATTCCCAAGTCTAAAAAACATTTTGAATTTAATCTTTATGAGGCATTTTGAATTTATAGAAATGCTACCTATGTCTATATGTATGTGTTAATTAAGCCAGGAAGAATGGAAAGCCAATGCTTATGTTTGCAGCATCTCTCTAAATGTATCACTCCTGAGTTATTGAAACTGCAAACTTCTGTCAATTGAAATGAACACAGAATTACAGAGAGACTTTTTATGAGCTAAGCAGGTCTCTTTATTTCGCTGTATCTATATATATCTGTATCTAGATTTGGAAGTCCGAACGTCTCTGGTAGAGAGTCCATGTATATTTTCATTGCTGGTAAATATACCTTGATGTTGAGGCATTTGGAAGTACAAAACAGCTCACTTCTGTCCAATTGGAATTTATCCACAAATAATAAAGAGACCACGCCAGTGTACAATGTAGATATAGAGGCATTTGAAGGTTAGAAACGACTGACATTCTGTCCAATTGAAATTAACCCAGGAATAATGTAGGGACCATAGCGCTGTCTGGGCCACTTCAAAGTCCAATCTATAATCAAGTCATCGTGCCTCCGTTGATGACAAGATGTAAAAGACCAGATGGGACAAAATTTGTTTCATTCCCACTTAAAGAAATCTCGATGGATTATTCCGATACAGCCAAACTGTTACTCCACTTTCATCAAGCCCAAATTGAATTTGGTCTGATTTGCAAATTTTATCACGGACATGAATCAAAGACAATGGCTACTGATTAATGTTTGCGACCAGGAAGTCAAATGCTCTTGGAAATACTTCTTCCAAAGTGCCTCGTGTTTTAAAACATTCAAGCTTCTTTACTGAAAGTTTCTTATAGTCTGTTGCTTTGAAATGTAATATTTAACTACACTTTGTGGTATTTTATCAAAGCAAGGATCATTTGTATTTTAACTCATAACTCCATAGTGGGAATTAATATTAAAACCTTTACTTTGTTATGTATAGTGTGGATTGATTAACCTTTCGTACAAAGTTTTGCTTTGCTCTTTGATAAAGTTGATTATATTATTCTGATTTGGATACTGACATTAGTCATCTCTGACAGAAAAACATGTCTTAGGAACCCAGAAACTTTTTCAAGTTGTCAATACCTGAATCAAGTTCTAATTCAGACAAAGGTGTTTGCCCTATATCCCATGTACAATCAGTTCACATTGAATCACATATAACTATGGATCTCCACTGAACCATATCCCACAGTAACCCCTATTTGTTCAGGGCACCATATGGTGTATAATGGGCTACCCCATTCCTTGTTAACCACATGTAACAACTAAGTAACCATTATTGGAAAAAGCTGTTTGTCTAAAGCACCTCTACGAATCCCTGACTCGCCAGTAGCCTGTTTTTCTAAATATGTAATGGGTAACCATTTTGATATGAAAATTTTGAAATTTTCAATTCTTGTTTATGACTGCCATTTCTGAATAATCCTACAAATGAACATAAAATTCAATTATATACATTTGAAGCAAACAAAAATTTAAAATGATATTACCGTTTGGTCGTGTTTCTTGTTGTACTGGTGGACAGAGTTTAGTTTGTCCCAATAATTTTTGATCTTGAACATGGAAAAAGTGAAAGAAACAATTAAAAGTTTAGATTTTTCACTGCTTTATTCTAGAGCTTCACATCTGCTTATTCTTAAACCTATTATCTTTTCCTGCAAACAACAAACATAAGTAAAAAAACATAGGAAAACTGACAGAAAAAAATTCAGTTTACTACCACCAATCACAGTGTATGACCAATGTACCCTGAAGCCCCGAGGGTCCCCCTATTTGAAGAGCCCACCCCCTTTATGGCGAGGGTCCCCCTATTTGTTGAGGGCCCATATGGTGTATGGAGGGGGAGCAGTCATACCTGGGTAGCTACCTGAAGCACCTGACAGGTGTACGACCTGCCTTGATTTACACTGGCCAGGATTAACTCACCTCCGGGTAGAAAGATTAATAGATTCTCGGATTCCTTGACTCCTTGGAAAGCTTACACTTGAGTCCGGGATTCATTACATCGGGTCCGGATTTCTTTACATTTGGTACAGAGTCTGGCTGGCCAGTACTTTGAATGACAGATGGGCACCTTTAGACTGTTTTTAGTCTTTTATTTGATATTTATCTCCAGGCAGAAAGATAGATTCTTGAATTTGTAATTGCAGTTAGATTCCCTAGTGGTTAAAAGTTGTAGTATGGATACAGGTGTTGAATTATCCAATCAAATATATTTTACATTTCAACCCTACTTCTGTCCGGTACAATATGTGCGCAAGGCACAGGTGAAGGAACTTAAGTCTTCTCTACAATTACAGGAACACACTGAATTCTCTGTTTGAAACAACATTAAATGCAACCAATCAGGATTCTTCAATCTATATGAAACGGTTATTTCTGGAGAAGAAATGACTCAAGTAAAAATCAAATTATAAAGATTAATTTAAAGTCCATTGGCAGACATTTTTGTGTGAACATCTTTAATTCATTTGGGGAAAGAAAAAGGAATGGCATGGCTGAACTTTAGAATATGTATTTAATATATTACTGCTTCATTAGTTTAAATTCATTATTTTTCAATTGGAACCATTTATCTTAATTTTCACCTTATTTTCCCCCTAAAATGTGTTATATATCTCTGTGGACAGAAAATGACCCAGGAGAATGTGTGAGAGTCTACAAGTGATACACTCCCCATCATGGCAGACTGTCCCCTGTCCACGCTCGGCTGCTCATGAATTTGTATCATCTTTCTGACATGTTGACTTTCCTTGTTAATTTACTGTCAGCTTCTATCATGCCTTTATATGGCATATTGACATAAAAGATTATTAGTATTTGTCAAGGATTATACATGACACCTTTCCTGACATTATTTGTAGGTATTTGTCACATGTAGATGTGCAGGGGTGGTTTGGATTTGTAGATGAACCTTTCTTGTATTTGGATATGGAGATTTGAGGATATTAGAGATGGTTTGGTGACGTGTAATTATAGCTCTCAATTTTGATTCCTTGTAAGATACAAGTGTTAAGTTGAATGATGTTTCTTGTATTTGAAATGTGTATTTGGCAGACATTTTATATGGTTTACTTTTACGTAAATGCACATTCCACTTAAGATGAATTGGAAAAGATAAGATATATGTATGTTGCTCTGTGGACAGTGGTTAAGAAAACTTTGGAGTCGTAATTGTCAAGTTACCTAAAATGGTAACCTAATAACTTGTTAAGTTTATTGTGACAACTGATGTTTGTTCAGATCTCGAGTCAAAAGTCAAAAATTATTTTTATTTTACTAACAATTTTTTTTAAATTTCTATAATTGAAATATAATTGTATATATTTTTCACTTTTGATTTATAAAATTGTGAACATAACATAAGTTCATCAAAATAAAAAATATTTTTAATAAAAATTATCATTCAAAAAGCACAAAATGGAGGAAATAATCACATTCAGTTTGAGAGTAAGAATATCAGTTGATAGTGACCATGTAAGACTTTCAATACTTTTTCCACAAATCCCTTTGTACATAGAATCCAAACTCAAAGTTTGTCCAGCAAAATTGCCCTGGTGTTTCTTGAACTACATCAAAGAGAAAATATTTGACTGTCTGTTCCTTACCATAAGGTGACCACTTCTGATAGGAGGTTAGTAAGCCGAGTCACTTCTAGACAGAAAGATAAACCCGCCTATCTATTTCAGTGAGGAATGGACAGTGTTAAAACAGAGTCATCAGTCATGCTATTTGTACAGCAAGCTGACCAGATGAAGGATTTAGAACAGTCTGCTATAGACTTGGTCCTGTCCCTTGGCGCCACATGAAGGAGAATATCATAATTAGCATGTTCTCCTTGGAGAATATATGGTGCGGTTCGGTTAGAAGAAGAAAATACTGAAATTCTCAAGACTTTTGTACATTTCTTTAATAAAGCCCTCATGTTCCATGATTTCAAAAGTTTTGAGAAAGGGTTGACATTGGCCTTTATGTTCCATGATTTCAAAAGTTTTGAGAAAGGGTTGGACATTTGCGCTAAAATAAAAAAAGTTTCAGGGAAATCTTTATCAAGGGGTATGGTTCTTTATGGCTAAGGTGTAACTTTGAAACCCCTTTACAGTGCATATACAGGTGTATAGTCAATTGTCTGTCAGTGGCCAACTTTAATTGATGACCTTTATAACAGACTGTGATTCCAGAAAATTGGCCCTTCAGAATGATTAAGCATGAACTGATTTAAGAGCTAATGGGTTGTTACAAGATAGTGAGACCATTCAAGAGTAGAATAATGGGTTACAAGGAAGACATGAGGTTCAAATGAAGAATTAGGAACTAGTTTAGAGATTTACAAATTCTTCAATATTAGACCATACATTATGGAGACAGAAATAGGACCCCAGTCATGCAGCAATGTAGGAGTAATCATATTCTTGACTCCAAATTGGACCTTTCGGATCTGTTTAATTCTAAAATCAATAGATGAAATGGAGCATACTGAAACTAAATGATATTTCAGACATTTTGCAAAACAGAATATTGAACATTTCCTGTTTCATGGTCAGTATTATGGAACTTGATCATATCTCTCATTAATTGAGAAAGGGCTTGATAAAGTGTATCTTGACATAATTCATATCTGGGATAAATTCTAGGAAACTATTTGTCTTGAAAAATACCATCAAGGACAATGAAAATAAAAATTGCGTATCAGAAAAAACAGTAAAAACAATACAAACCCCTAAACTGGTGTCCAAATTTTTTTTTAAAATATCTACAAAAGAGGATTATTCTGAACTTAATTTACATTCATAATAACATCTCTAAGTGTCATTAACTTTATTTTTTTTAAATAAATTGTAATTCCCTAGGTCAAAAATTCGTTTAAAAAAAGCAATGAAAACAATTTCTTAACAAGAATACCATCAAGGAAGATAAGTCAATAACTCAAGAGTATACGATACCACAATGACTCTGATTGAGACCATAGTAAAGAGAATTTGGTCAATAAAAGAGTGTTTTACGATGGTCTAGCGATACAGTATGTTTGACTTGGACAACACTACTGCATTAGACCACGGGGTCTTTAGTCTTCAACTGTTTGGTCTAATTTGACTTGTTAACTGAAATGAATTGTCTCGGTAGTTTCGTGGAGTCCAAACCTTTCATTAGTCAACTTGTAAGCGGATGCCTCCAGAGAGATGCTCCACAGAATTGCAGTAAAATTGAGAATTTTGTACAAGTCTTAATTCTCTAGAGAATTCAGAGGAGAATTGTTAGTTATTTCACATCTACTGTACCGTGAAATGTATGTTTTAATCTAACATTATTTGTGATTTTGATGTCAATTTAAGGTCCTTATAGACAAAATTGTGTCATTGACTTGAAGGAAATTGTTGTCTTTTAACTTGATGAGTGTTTTAATCAAAATGTACATATTTTGATATGAATCAAGTTTTGTGTTTTTGCTATCCCTTTTGGAAAAAATTATTTCTTACAATGTTTTGGCTAATGGTAAAAAGGTTAACATTTTCTGATATTTCTTAATTTTTTTTTCTATCACACATTAAAAATAATGCTGTAAGGCAAGGACAAAAGTATTTTCAACATTTCATTTTGATGACTTTAGTTCAACATTTTAAGACTTTTTTCAGTAATAACATTTACTAGTGTAGAGCAAATAATATATAATACTTATAAGATCATCTGTCAAAATCTCCTCTGTTACAGCGATGCAAATCATAATTTAAGAGTACCACATGTTTGAATTATCAAAGAAAATAGCCATATCATAAAGATAAAATGTTATTGAACTGAAAATTATTTTATTAGCTAGTAATGGGAGCATCAAAAGCTTCATAATCACATATGGACAAATCCCAAATATAACATTTTTTCTTACAAATGTCATAAAAGGGGTTCTATGTGATGCCCTAAATGAATTTTTCATAATAAAGATTCCCAAACGAGTGATTTGAGGGGCTTATGTCCTATGGTCACTCATCCAATGCCCTTAATGCCTTTACCAATTGGCTAGAGATAGTGTGGGGCTATTATGGGCCATGTGACTGCCGTGTGACTATTGTCACGGATATGTGATGGTTCACAGATGGTCCTGTGGAGATATCGGCACTCATTTTACTAATGTTGCACTTCCAGGCAGGCAAATTCAGATTTATATGCAGTCAAGTCATGCATGAGATATTGTTGATTAATTTTGTGAAGGTTCCACATAATTTGAATAATTTTTCGCCATTTACGTTATTGATCTTTAAGTATATCTTGTGTGAAATTAGTAGTAAAATCATTCATATTGACTATTTAGGGTTGTTACAGGGAATTTGTTATTCTTGATCATTAAGTCTTTAAGGTTTAAAGTATGTTGGAGTCAATATGTTATTTGTTATTATCAAATCACATTTTACTGATGGAGAACTGTAAAAATTGGATTAAGCAGAAAGTGTTCCTTTGTCAAAATCTATCAAACGTATTGGAATTCAACAAGAGCCTGATCGAGGCTTCTTAGAAATTGACATGCTTCTCTAGGTTTGGATGACTATTTTCTTGAGGCAAAATGGTGTTTTTAAAGTTTTTAAACACAATTCAACCCTTATATTTATTTCAAACCACATTGTTTGAATTTGAGCAAACTTTACAGTAACGGGCGATTTCATAGAGTTTTCTTTCCCTCTTTGCATGGACAATTGAAATCGAGGATACAGCTGACATAAATTCTGATGATTTACGAGAAATTCATCAAATTTCTAATCAATTCAGTTCCTGAAAATCAATTGGAAATCATTGAAATGTACTTTCACACCTGCCAATTAATTGAAATGCATGTCCATTGTAGTTCTGCCAAGCCTAGTGCTCATGACAAATAGATCGTTAAAGGTGTTTAATAGAACACCTACCTGCCTCTCACCTGAACAAAAACATACACTCTGGACACAGACAGATCAAAATGGGAAATTTATGAGCCAATTTTTCAAAATGGTCTTGTCTGGATGACAGAGCATTCATTCCAAGGCTCCGACTAATTCTTTCTGAAGAAGCCCCTCGAAATGAGCTTAAACTGATGTCGGCATTCAAAAAGACTTACTCAAGTATGATGTATGGGCGACGTTGGGGTTATGATTAATACAGCTTTGATACAGCGCTAATTGATAAGGAATTACCAAATCTAAGCTTGGTCATCATCAATAACCAGTCTCGTCCAAATGCATGACAGTTGTATTGTCGTGTCCAGTTTGGTTCGTCGTGTCCAGTTTGGTTCGTCGGCGTGGTCCGAGCCAGGCAGTGACCACTGGGGTGGAAAGTGGACAAAACACTGACCTTAGAATCAGCAAGCTAGACAATTAGATGCATGGCTGGTTTTCTATCTTGATGTCCAGATTTGCATTTTGATTAATGTGTTGTTGAATTGGGTGATAATGCCGGAACCGACTAGAACCCTTGTCTAAATGGATAATAATGTCTCTCTGTATGTTGTGATTGGGATCTGACGGGAAGTGTGTTTGATCTTTTGTAATACGGGACCTTGTATAAATATTATCTATTTGTTGAAAAAATGAAAAATGATCATGGACATTTGATTTTGACAAATTGTCCTTTTAACAAATTGTTCTTTTTGAAATTATTGTTTCTATTGTTTTCTTTGACTGATTGCTGTAATTGAAAGTTGACAAATTTCAATTGAAATTTTGAAATTCATTTCTGCATTATTCCACAATGCAGCTGCTAAATTGATTGAGTGTTTAATTATATTTGTATTTTCTTAAGAAAAATAGTTGATTTGCACATTTTTTAAAATTTAACAAGAAATGTAAGCAATAATGCATGTCACATTCATTCTGAATTGCCTTAAGCAAAGCAACACTTTATCAATTTGAAACTTAAAAATATCGTTTTTTAGGTAGCTTTTATTTTACCTTTAATTAATTTTCTGAGATAAAATATCAATTTAGCATCCCTTTTAAAATTTGAAACAAAACAATCTTTCCCAAGGCTTTAAGTTTCATTAAGATGTTGAATAATGATTTCAAATATAAATGTGGAAAAAATATTTGAAAAGTTATTAATTCAAAAATTCAAAATCAGGCATTAATCTTTAATGCAACGACGAGAAGTTATTTCAAATTGATTTTTCACCTCATTTCCTTCTTGTAAAGACTAGAAATATCGTGCAAATCCACTGATCATCAGGAGTGTGTAAGTGAATATAATTTTCCCAATTCTAGCTCAGGCTTAAACATCAAATCTTATTTGGGTTTAACGCCTACAGTCATTTTGAAATCTCCACTGTCTGAGTGAACTGAAATGTTTTTCCACAGATCCCCAAGCAGATTTCATGGATTTTCAAATTAACGATTTCTCCCTAGCAGCTTGATAACTTTAATAGGACGGATATTGGATATTTTGTCGTTTTGAGGCATGAAAAGGTATAACTAAACTCATTGCTGTATAGATTTTTCTTCAGGACTGTATGAAGCCAATTTGGGTTATCAATTTGATTTTTCGTCTTCCTATTTTGCAATTCATATCTGACGATTATGATCACCCTCATCATAGTTATCATAAGAATCCCATTATCAGCATCAGCATCATCATCATTTGTCCCAAACTTATATCATCATCATCGTCATCATTTTCAACATCATCTTCATCATCATCATCATCATCTATCATCATTTTCATCATCATCTTCATCATCATCAGTTATACCCACCTAACATCATCATGGCTATCACCATGACCATCATAATTATTATCCAACATATTCATCATAATCATCCAACACATTCATCATCATCATTATAGCCTTCATCATCATCATCATCATCATCATCATCATCATCATCGTCATCATCGTGGTAGTCGTAGTCGTCGTCGTCGTCATCGTCATCGTCACAGCTATCATCATTTGCCAAATACATTATCTCAAGAATAACTACTTGTTGACAAAATGAACAATTGCATATCAAGTAGTTGGCTTAAAGATCCTAAAACACTCACATTTCGTGTGAGTTTTCTAAAGAAAAGAATGACAACATATTTTCTGTGAGAATTATTTGTAACAGTTCTGTATATAAATATTTTGGAATGAAAGAATACAGAAAGAATTTACTGGAACCTTTGTTTGATAGTTCTGTCTTGATTGGAACCATCTTGGGAATATTCTATCTGGTCATTGCCGCCAATCCACATGTTTTACTTTTTACCATCTTTGTTATTAAAAGCTATTAAAGGTATAATGCCCACTGGGCCTACTTTTGTTTTGCAGAGCTGTCAAGGGAGCAAAACTTCATAATCTCATATAATGTTTTCTTGATTGGAATATCTTTCCTGGAAGAGATGTCTTGTGGGATTTGTTTGAAGCAATGTCTTTGTTTAGCCTTATGGCCTCTTTGTATTTGAATTATTGATATTTTTAATTAATTATAAAAAATTATATGACCTTTGAATTGTTGAATAATGTTTTCAGAGGTTAAGATGTAAAATATATATTTAGATTGTTTGTGAATGAAGAGAAATCTGCTCAATTCTGTCTCTACCTTTCCCCAATGTCACTGTTATAGAGGTTGTCTGTGTGTCTTTCACAAGATTTGTATATAAATCCTCATATTTCCTGTCACAACTTAATTGTCGGTTTATACGTTCCTAAAAATATTCAGACCAAAATATACCATACCATTCCTGGATAAATCCTTGGACTTTTATTGCTTATTCCCCTGCTAGGAATAATGCCCCTAAAAATGTTGGGTGATATTTTCTTGAGTGACATGTTGAAAATAAAGCAAGGTTTCTATCACTGTCATCAGCCGGTCAAGTGTTAATCTGATGAGCAGAAAACACAATGGTCGCTCTGGCAATGTCTTTGGTCCATGCGGTGCCATCACTTCGGTAGCGCCATTGGGCGTTAATGTCCCTTGCAAAAAGTGATGCCAAAAGGTATAATGCATCTTTGATGAGCTGTAAATGGAAGTGAAATAAATTCAAGCCCATTTCCCATCGCAAATATCCCCTGATTTTCACAGGAACTTCAGTAGAATTAATACGTTTGCTTTTAAATCATGTGCCCTTGATGTTGGCGATCAGCAAGAATTGGTCTCAGTGATGTCGGAATAACATGAAGGGCTTGAACCACCAATACAATAGTAGTTCACTTCCTCATCTAAACCGCATCTACAACTTGATAAGTACTAGACTCCTCAAATAGGTTTAATCCACTAATTTGTGGAATTAAATTGTATGCTGCTAGCTTGGTAGGTCTCCTTGATCGATCGCAACATCCTGAGTGGCATTTTCCATTTGAAAAAGTTCTCTTGTTTTCTGTGGCCTGTTGGTTAAAGAGTTAATTAACAAGCGTGTGTCTTGTCAATGCAAGGAATGCTGGGTAAAAGCAGGGTCGCAACATCGGAATGACGTCTTGACACACTCTGTGCAATTGTATCTCACCACTTGGAGCAGTTCAGAATTTTTTACCCTTGGAAAATTGAAACTGTTTTTAAGGCACAAGATTAAGACTTGTAATCTATTTTTTAACCAGACAGGGCATTTTTATCCGATGAATAGTGTTTTTCAAATTGGACAAGCATTTTTTGCCCACTTCCCTTATGGAGGCAAAGAAATATAATTCTGGTGTTCCGCTGCATGGGATTGCCGATTACAGACATGGCTTTAAGCAATACCATTATATTATAATCCATCGACTGCAGAGATCAAGCGGAGACACTACAGACAAACTTATTGAGCTTTCATTACATTTTGCTACCAAATGTAAGTAGAAAGTGACTATCAGGAACCAAAACCATATGAGCAATTTACCGATTCCTTGTTTATGTAGACATCAAGTAGCTTTTCCACATAGATCCAGCCAGTGGAAGCTAAAAGCACTCCAAGAAAGACCTGCAGGCACCATGCTACCATTTTCAGCTGACAATTTAAGAACCTGATATATCTATATATCTACAAGTGCAGATTCCCCTGATTGCTCAGTGGTGAGTTATAGGATTATATGAAGATGTACTTTGACAATATTGAAACTCTGTTGAGAAGGCTGACAAAATTAAATTTCTAAATTGAATTGAACGTCATGTAGAGAACTGAGGATTTCATTTCATTGTGAAATTAAAAGATGAAAATTAAAGAAAACATTTTTTTTATCATCAATATTGATTCGAGAGCTAAATTATATTGAAATAACATAAATGCTTTACCTTTTAAGTCACAAATTAGAGAAATTGTATCTTTTTTAACAAAGTATTTAATCAAGGAATTCATCTCCATGCAGCTAAAGATTGTTGGGTAAGAATAGTTTTGAGTCACAAGAAATCAGAATACATAAGGTCAAAATGAAATGTTTTGGCACCTTGATTTTTTTTTTTTTATATCTAAATGTAAAAATGAAATCATTCAATTTTATTGACATCAAATAAATTCAATTTGATCTCCTTGAGAAGTTGAGTGTAGTCAAAAACACAAAATCTGTCAAAGAGAAAAATCACTTAAAATTATCAGAAGAATAATACAAGTGATCAGATTTCAGAGAACCATAAAGCTAGCACCATTAGCATCTGCCAAGTAGAAAAAGCAACACCTGTGAATAAAATGTTACAAATCTCAGGTTCTTGCCTTTGAAGTGGGCCCCAACAGTAGGATAATAATCCTTAACCGTCTCAGATTTCGGTGATGCTTGTCAAAGATCAGCAAAATTGCTGTCAAAGATTCACAAAAATCTGTCAAATAAAACTTTATTCAGGGGATAATTAATGAGGACCCAGAAAGCAAATAGGCAACTGTTGTGTTAGCAATTAATTTTCTTAGGGATCTTTTGAAATAGCGCTAATGGTCTATTCGTCTTAGTCAAGAATCTTTTAGAGGTCTTCAGATCTATTTCAACATGCGAGGGAGGCTTCGCCTTTAAACTTTTGAGTAATTGTCTTGGGTCATTCTTCAATCCTGCCCCAAACTAGCTGCCAATTTCTTTCATTCCTGACAATTTTGTTAATGCAGAGTTTGTTTAGGTTAAGTTCTGGAACAAGAGGGATGGCCAGGGGTTTGGTAATAAACTTTGTCTTAATATGTCAGTCTTCAAGAATTTGTTTTCTCTTTAAGTCTCTGTATCTGGTGAATTGAATGATGCCAAACTATTCTCAAACTCCACAGAAGTGAATCACGTTTGAACAAGCATGATGTTCTTCATAGCATCTTCTGTATTGTGAAAATATAAATTAAAAAATCCTAGAAAATATTTCTTATTGCATGTTTTTTAATGTTCTACAAAGAATCAAATCACAAATCCCTATAGGCCTGTATTCATGTAAATGTTTTAAAATTTTAAATTGTCAATAATTATGCATACCACAAAAGAATATTTTTCACTTTTACTTTGTAAATCTCTCCTGAAAGATCATTTTTAGGATATCGATCTATAAAATACTTATTCATAAAAGCTTTAATATAATATAAGATGTGATGTACATGAAATTGCATAATTATCAGGCACTTTGTGTGCAGCTTTAAGCACTGAAATAAGTATGCTATATCTGCTTTTTTCATTACTTTCTTGCTTTAATTGGAAATAATGGCGTTTTTGCTACAGGCTTTAAGATTCTGAAGACAAATTGTCTAAGAACTTAATAATTTATGGGTTTTTGGTCAACTTTTTCCTGTTTTTTTTTCACAAATGCTTTTGTAACTGTAGGGATACAATCTACAATATAAAAACCTGCAGATTTGATACTGAATAGAGCTGAAAGGAAATTGACAAACTATCTAATTATTTTTTATCTAATGTTATTCGAGGCTTCATGAAAATTCCCTTTCTCCTGACAATCATGATATAATTAAACTACATAATAATATTAACCAAGTATATTTTCAGTTCAAAGTTTATTTTTGGTAATGATATCTTTTCAACCAATTTGAGTTTTAAAACAAATTTTATTGGTGTAATGAAAAAATATCAATGATTTTTATGAATTTTCTGTTTTCTTCTTTAAAAATTACTGAAGCTTTACTTGTAATATGACACAGCACCTAGTGAAAAACAAATCATATAATCACATTTGGATAGTTTCGTGTTACAGTATCGTAACACATTACTATAAAACACCTTTTAAGGATAAAAACTTACAAGCCAAACTGTTTTATTGTTTTTTGAAAGAAAAAGCCTTATGTCGTGACTTGTTGACATTTGAGATTAAAACATTTACACAAATCAATTTATTGCTTATTGCTTGAATAAAAAACATACCTTTCAGAGTGACATATGACATGTGAAACCTAAAAAATATACACAAACAATTTTATGGCTTTTTGATAGAAAACTATAACAGCCTTTGGGCAGCTTTGACACTTCACTGCCGAGTTTCCTCAATTTTGACAAACGTGACACTCACAGTATGCAGACAGGTCAAAACTTTCCTGGTTTCTTCATTATAGGAAACCCTTCTGTGACTCTCACTTATGCTACTAATAGTGCCATACTCATTACGCTAGGGCTATCTTTGGTCATGGTGTTAGTGCTTTTGTCTCTAATTTGATGATTTATGTCAATATCTGATAACTGTCCTTCTAATATATATTTATCTTTTAGAATATTATTTTGTCATTATGTCAATGACCTAAAGTTATTTATGTTTTATTTAGTGGTATGTAAGTTGTCTATTTTGTTGGGAGTTATGTCCCTTTATTTTGAAGTCAATCCTCATGGATTATATTATATGTCCTATGGGACATGTAAAATACTGGTTGAAAGATTCAACTACCTTTGATAGAGAGAGAGGATAACCTAAGCCCTGCAATGTAAAAACACTTAAAAACCACACAACCCAGGCTTGCTGATCTTTTCAGCAACAAGCCCAATCTGTAAATTAACAGCAATTGGGGGGCAGGAAGCTTTTTTGAAAACTTTGAGGATTGGTTGGAACCTTTTCCCAAAATACCAAACCCTCCAATCACCAACCACCCAAAGTGTGTGAATCCACCACTGAAGATTTGTTCAGCTGAGGTTCTTTGGTGCAGTGGTATAATTAAATATAGCTGACCATCTAGTACAGATCCAAGGTTTGACACCTGCGTGTAGTCTCTTAGTCTGTTGCTGCCTTTCTGCTTACTACTAAATATTCACTCTGAAACTTACTTAGGCAACCATTTATGTACCTCTTGCATCATAAATGACTTTCAATTCCATTGGGTTGTCATCACGTTTTTGTAAAGTTTACCACTGCTTGAGAAAAAGCCTGTATTTAAGCATGTAACTCAATATTTTAGAACAGGTCCATAATAGAATTTGACATCTTTGCTCCATCATTCATCATGGTTTTTAAAGGTTATATTTGAGGATTTTAATCAATAAATCCTTCTATTTTCAACAGAAGATGTTTAACATCTGATATATGTTATATGACTTAAATGCACTTCCATCTTTAATATATATGCTATAATGGCAAAAAAAGTTTACTTTGTTAGTTTTATTTCATGACCCTAGTATTGCAAAACTGAAATTCTTTTCACACTAGTTTCCATTTATGTTTGAAAGCTAGCATCGTGTCACTAATGTTCTTGTTACCAAGGTATGTTTTAATCTTGACATAATTAAAGTCTTGTTACAAATGTGTCATTATCTTAATACATAAGCATGACGTAAAATAATTGGTTAGTTATGTATCCTTAGACACTAAACTGAACATTGAAATAAAAATAATACAATAAACATGAAGCAATTATGAAAATTAAAGCCAGCTAGAGAGAAAGTTCTTAAAAAATCAAAATGGCCGCCATGGCCACTGCAGTATAATGAAAAAGCTCGAGGATATTTCTGATTAGGTTTGCATGGGGTAGAAGTGATGCTGTGGGGTCCCCAATTAAAGATGCAGCTTGAATGTAAAATAAAGAACTTCAATGATATTTGCAGTGAACAGTTTTCTCTAGCCAGAGGTTTCATATAATTGCCCTGAAACTGCAATTTTCTCGGATGGCCATGTATTGGATTTTGCTTTGGAAAGGTGAAAATGACTTTATTGCCACTCAAGGGCTTTGGTTCAATATGTCCAAAACTGGTTAGTTATTACAATTATCTTCAAGTCTGTTGCTGACATTTAGAAATGACTTTCACTCAGTGTTGAATTGGCTCCGATAGTCTAGCCCTATCCTTTCCAACAATTGGTTTTTATCTTTGAAACAGTAGAATAGTCACCATAAAAACAACTTGGAAACTACAATTTGAAAACTTTTCTCGATTAATTAGAAAAAGTGGGAAATAATATAAATTCTTCAGAAGAAATCTTATTTTGAAACTAAATGTCTCAAAATATCAAATTTGAAGACATCTACCATATGTATACATAAGAGCAGCACGATTTTCTGTTTAACAACTTCTTTATTAGGAAGATGAAGGTTTATAGCAAAACTTGAATCCTTCATCTTCATCATCATCGCAACTTCCAGAATGCCCATCAAAGAAACCTCTTTTGTTGTGAAAATAATGACGTCTCAAATTATATGCGGTAGATGTTTGGAGTTAACAAATTAGGACACCTTCATAAATAGCAAAGAAAACCTGTCTCGAAAAATTTTGTTTTTTAGCTGTTTAATAAGTCAACTCTTTATAACAACTGGTTTCTATGTTTTGTATCTAAAGCTACCATCACATTTTGAAATTTCTATCACATTTTGAAATTTCCTCGTAACTTGATATGAGTTATTATATATTGTGCCTGTAAAAACAAATTTTAATCCACAGTGGTTTCCTAACCTTTCATATTATATCACAATCTTATATCAATATTCACTGGTAATATCCGAATTAATTGTCATCTTCCGATCAAATTATTTTGCAAAAATATAAGTAATGTGTATATTTTTGCCTCATGACAGTTTGTGATTGTATCACTTGAATGTATTTGATTGAACTCAACCAGGGAATCCTTTTAAAGATAATCTTTGCTTAAACAGATAATCTCATGTCAACAGTTCTGAGGCTTTTAGTCCCATGACTCATTCTGTCAGTGAAAAAACAACTTTTCCCTCAGGCTTTGGACTTTTTATCAAATCAACAAATACAGATAAGTTGGATGTGACCTTTGCTAATGTCCACAGGTAATGCAAATCTCAGGTGGGTTTAATCCATCTTCGTTAACTTACCTGGATCTTCAGATAATAAACAGGTGAGTCTCTCAGGTGATTGTTTAATGTCAAATGTTAAAAATTACTTGTTTAAATTGATCCACAAAGGTATTTTTTTAAATCAGGTGAATTTTATTTTTAAAAATGGGAAATAATGATTTAGATAACCAACATCATCATAGCATCTGTCGCTTTAGGAGTATATACAAATGGATTTAGACATGAATATGAAAGTAAGTGAAAAATTATTCATAGCCATATGAAATCAATATTTTACTTCTATGACTTTGTTATAGATGTCATTTTGACTAAATTAGGTAAATGTTTATAGGTGTTTAAAATGATAAGATGTCAATAAGGTTCTCAGAAAGGAGATATTTGAATATATTCCTAAATGTTAATATGTATAATTAAGAAATGATGTTATAAATATTTGTTATATATTGATTATAGAATGAAAGTTTGACAAGTGTTTTGTCACTTTTCTCTCATATGTTTAGTTTAAAACATTTTTATGAAAAGCGATAAAATACTATTATTAAATGTTGCTTGAACCAACAAAATTTCTAATTAAACAATAATAAATAAATCAAGACAGATTGATTTATTAAATACCACTTTATTTTCTTAATATTCTAAAGGGCACCTCAACAAACTAAAAAGTTAATGAGCTTTTATTGTCTGAAATATTAGGTTGTTGATCACAAGAATTATTATTTTCAGAAAAATTGCCACTATTTGTATAAATATGTATGTTAATGGTTTTATACTTGAATAGCTATTACTAGTAGCTTGTTACTTTAAAATGTCACTTTAGTTTTTTTAGAAATCATTAGTTAGTGTTCATAAGAAGTATTAATATGTAACTACCTGAGTAGAACTAAAGAGGGATTTTTTTCTTTTTCTCCTTTTTTTGATAAAAAATGTTTTTTGCAATTGAACATAATAACAAATCATTTTTACAAATCGCTGTTCAATGGAAGAGCAATTTCATCTTTTAACGTATATCTTTTATATTCTTTATACAGCTTGGTAGTTCTGAGATTTTCGTATCTTTTTCATCTTCAAAAGATGATTCATTTACATTTTTAATCACTATATGGTTTAGATGTATTTGGGTGAAATATAAATGAATGATGGTGATGATGATGATGATTATCACCGCTTTCAAGAGTATTTCACTTATATCGCGGCTGATAGCGCTAGCTAGTATTGTTGCAGGGAGAAAGCCCTCAACACTATTGTGGCTATGTATTGCAGTGAAACCTGCGAGCAACGGCTGGAACTAGCAAACATGGGTGGTACTGCGCTGAAATGATTGTGATGATAGGACATGCACAATGATCATGTTGAATAACATTCAACTAAATAATGCAAGTGTTATGCAATATTGAGTGAAGATATCCTTATGCAACTATAAACATTTCACTTTGTGTTGATTTCAAGGGTTGAAGATATTCTGAACCTATTCAAACATTTGGACAACTGGTTTTACAGGCATTAGGATTTGTTAATTTTGATTTATCATTTACCAAATTAAATGAAATTGTAAAATAAAAGTTCTGATCAAAAACAACTTTAACAAAGATAAAGGATATTTAATTTCAACATTTCAACAATCAGTTTCACTTGTGTTGATTTCAGTTTAGTTTAATTGAATGTCTTGTCTGTATGGGCTACATCTATCAAACTGTCGTCAATTTCAACACGTTGATTTCACACTTGAGTAACTTTGATTGAAAAGTGCATTTTTGATAATAGGGCAAGTGAGTACTTGATCATTGTCAATTTCTTATAATCAGGAAGAGAATGATAAAGAATTGCAGGATAAGTATTCTTTTATCTAACATTTAAACCATGATTGATTGTTTTGAATTTGCATCATTTGGCCTAGAGCAAAGCTTATGCACTTCTAAAGATCTCACTTTTAAACGGTGCTCTACTTGCGTTTTTTTAAGACTTAATTAGGCTGTATGAATCTTTAATATTGCGTCTAAATTACTTTTGTGAATAATTGTATAATTAAGATTGTCACTTCTACTGCTAAAGGGGTTCATAAATGTGTGACAAAGGTAAATGGAATTTAGTTAATATCATCATCCTTTTATCATTTTGTAATTTGACATTTTCTATAAAAAAAGTGCTGTCATTGACATCATGTTTAAAGAATCGTTATTATCAAGGGTTTCACACTTTAAAATACAATTTTTATCGCACCTGACATCTTTTGAAATAAAAGTTGTTAATTTCTTTTTCAAATTTTATATTTTCAAAGTTTCACGCTGTGATACTAAAGTAATTTTCTTTCAATTATTGTTGAATAATAACTATGGTATTTCAATATTTTATGCCATATAAAGTGCATGGTAGTGTATTGTGAGATCATTATCATGGTGAAATATATTCACATCAAAAGCTAATCAAAATGTCACATCTCAATTGCTTTGCTAAAAAACCTGGGTTATCAAGGTCGCTGTTTATTCATGCACATATCATAGGCAATTAATTCATAACAGGCCGTCTTGCAATTTCAGTGCAAAGCTAAGTGAATCGAAATTAACAAGGTGACGATGATATGTTTGTGTATTTTCAATTACTGGTTTGCTGTTGAGGAATGTTATAGACGACTTTTTGAACATGTGTATTACGAGGTAACAGCTAGACCATATTTCACAGTCTGGCGAACATCATCAGGTGGGTATTTGTTACCTGTGACTGCACACCTTTGCTAACGAGATTTAACTCAGGTGAGAAAAATTGAATAATAATGACTCACCAAAAGGTCACAGGTCATTGATCAAACGACCTTTAGGTGTAAAATTAGGAAAGATTGAAATTGACAACTGAGATGAAAAGATAACAAGGAGAAATAATTGAGTATGATATTTGATAATGTAACGTGCCTAAGGGGTTTTGGTGTGAGCAAAGGGCAACAGAATCATATGTATACGACATAGATCATAAGAAAAACCTTTAGGTTCACTGTTTTTGTAGTATTATAGGCAAGGATTTTCCTTTCAAATAGGGCAAGATGTTGTCCTGTATAACATCTTAAGATATCAGTTAATAATACAGAGTGCATTAATATTGTTGTTGGCTGTTACATGAAATTAAATTTTTAAAAATGATCTTTAAAACTCATTTCTAGTTAAGGTTTATGGAACATTTCTACCATTAATGGTCGTTTCAAAATATTTTCTACACCTAGTAGCATAATGAAGTGTATACAATCCTTGAATATTGGTGTTCATTATTAGGGTGTACAAGGGGTTTCATGTTCTAAGCAAAATCATCATGATATATATGAATATATACTATCCTATCAATGCATCAATTAGATATACAATGACAAATATGCCATACAAAATCCAAAAGAGTATTATTCAAATGTATTCTAAAAAACTAATTTTTTTTTAGAAAAATCATTAATAAAGATATTGCTCGAAAGGTGTTTTTTGACTTAAAACTGAGAATGGAATTATCACTCATGAAAATCTGTAATTCTACATGTCCATTACATGATATTTAAAAACGCTATCAACAGGACAACTATTCATAGCAAAACTGTAAGGAGCGGTATAATCATCGATTAAATGGAAGAGTAATTGGATATTTTTCTTCAAACAAACATGATATTTGTAAAAGAATACCCTGTTGTATTAAGTGAGAGCAAAGATCAAGATAAGGCACAACTGTCTGGGGAATTGTGATGAAACGTGTTGAATAGAGAACTAGTTGTGTGGAAGATAGTAGCAAAACAGCCTCCAATGCTTAAACCTTTGGGCATAGACAATTCAGATAAGAGTTGTGCTTTATGTCAAATAAAAATTGTTATTAGAAAGGGTAGATTATTATCCTTGATAGCATGTATGACATCTCCGCTCAATTTGAGATTGTCTTCTTACCGTTATATGGCGCTGGATTCAGGGTATTGACAAACATGATTGTTGCAGTAATCTAACATGAATATCAGAGTAATGAAGTTCCTTCAGAAATAACATAACATTCAGACTGTAAGACTTTTATGGAGCAAGTTCATGTTATTCTGTATTCCTCAGTTTTCCATCTTATTCTGTATTATTGGTTTTTAGATCTTTTATTTGGAAGGATTAGCTAAAATGTATAAACGATTGGAATGGACTGATTCCACGCAATATGTATTCATTATATTCATATTGTGTTATTGTAAGGAGTAAGTAATACTTGAGTGGTTGTGGCAAGTTAAAGGGGGTCTGCAACCCGAATTTTTAACTTCCAGAGTTTTATTACCAGGGCCCGAAAGAGTCGCAAATGCTCGGGAGGGACGAAATCATTTGGTTACGAACTGCTTACAGCCGACAGTCAATACAAAGTTTGTGTCATGTGACCCCCCTTACCCATCTGGACGCTCTATTTAACGATGGTCAAATAGGTTTCACGAGCTAGATTGTTGATTCCCTTTAAACCTTAGAGTTTCAGGATACCTTTCATTACTAATTTTGCTTATGCCAATGACAAATATCAGACGTGGAATGTTGAAACTTGTAGATTATGTTACCTACCAAGTAAATCTTCTCAAGTTATTGTCTACCATTTCTTGAAAAAATATTTAATCTAAAAGATTTAAATTTAGTTTTTAAAAATGTGATTGAAAAATATATATTTGTATATAAAAGTAATGTTACCATTCTTGCAAAAGAAAATTTGTTTTTGTAAGTTTTTATTAAATGTGCCCAGGGATAAATGACATTTTCCATATAAATATGTTGTTTTTATAAAGTTGCTGTTATGGGTTGATTAGTCTATAAGTCAGACCCTGAAGAAAGACAAATCAAGTATGTCTACCAGAAGACTAGAGAGATTGATTTTAGATTTCAAATTAAGGAAATCTAATCTTCTGTTCATTATATGTTTAATAATTTGAATTTGAGACTGCTTACTAAATTTTCATTTAAAAAAATGTCAAATTCTAGTCATTGGACACCCATGAGCTTTTACTTTTATCTAGGATTTATCCGATGTTTGATGTCAGTGAATCAATGTACCTGCTCTCATTGACCTACCTTTACTTACTGCTGTATAATCTAAGTTAAAGAATTTATGTTTTTCATCTACAGGTGCAAAAACTACGACAATATCATAGTTTCACATTAAAATCATCCCTTTGGGAGACTAAACATTAGTGATTTGACAAGTAGCATCTGAGCCTTTTGATTATAATAAAACAGCAATTTAATAACATCTTTATATTGTAGATGACACATATATATGTATCATACTGCTTTTAATATATGTCATCGCTGTAACGAGGTGTGGAGATGATCACCCAAGCATGAAAATAGCATCCGATAGTCTCTACCATTATCGAAGGTCGTCAAGGTCAGCATGAGGTCATGTGACCTTGCATGGTGCCACCTATTAACCATCTGACCTCCTATTCTACATACGATACCTGGATGTCCCCCATCTTTTGCCTACCATTAGTGACAATAAAAAGCTGATTGCCTCGGGTGGTATAGCATCATCGACTGACACCAGTTGTATTCATATTGCTTTATTTCTCATTTATCTACAGGATAAAATTAAATTTGCACGATTTGATAAATAGTAAATGAAACATTTATATAATAGTCGCCATATGTACGACTGTTGTCGCCATATGTATGATTGTGAAGGGTGATGACGGAGCGTTGTGGCAGTTTATTGCTGAAAATATTATAGCTCGGATTAAAATTGTTAATAGTTTTCCACTATGAATCATTTGTACTTGAAATGGTGTTAAACTACAATTTTCTCAAATAGGAATAGACGATTTTATGAATTTTAAAGCTCAGGCCTCAAACATTGCTTGTATGATACTACCACTATATTTTAAAATATATTTTGTTAAGGGAAATTTAATATGAATTTTGATACCTTTTCATTGTTATATTTGTGTTTCAAAATCTTACAAATCTAAAAACTTTTTTAAAATCATCACAAAGTATACTAAAAATAAAATTATCATATGTAAAATTTCAGCCTCTATTTTATTCTTTAAAAGAAAGATATTTGAAACTTGTAGCGGAAATATTTCTCTTTTGAAACTCTTTAAAATATCAAAAATAGTCAGATTTTCAAAAAAGAATCATGCATAGAGGATGATATGCAGACTGATACAATGTTCTCTAGATATGATACAACTTCTAATCACTAAATCTGCCTTCAAAATCTCAGCCCTAGCCTTTAGAATCATCAGATAATAAGCCTAAGAAAGAGAAAGCAATTTAGCTTTTTGAACTGCCGGAACAGTTGGTTTTTGACAAAGCTTATTCATTATTAAGATGGCATCAATAATCACTAATGCCTTTGTGTTTCAGCCAATCATTGAAGACCTACGGGCCAACAATCTGCGCTGCTTATGCTGCATGCCTTTTGACAAGACGCTGTAATTATCTGGCATTTTCCAAATTTGGGCGTTCGACCATTACCTCAGATATGATTGGTCAAATACATGAGGCATTCGAAGGGCTCTTCCAATGAAGTACTAGGTAAGTTGATTTTCATGAATATTTCTACAGGTGTTGTATTCCTATTGTATACGTAATTGTAACCTGATTTTAGATCAATGTTTAGTTCCTCTGATTATGGTATCAATGTCCAGGCAAATCAGAGCTCAAGTACCTTCATGTATGAAACAGATGTTTAAATTCAACAAAAAATCTTAAGCAAAGTTTTATTTTTGAATGTTATAGTTGCCTTCAATCTTATATTAATAACACTTATGAATCCATTTTTGAGAATAATTATGCAAAGTGGCTGAAATAAAATTATAATCTTGATATCTAAGAATTTTGATTTTGAAACGGAAATAAATTTATGACAACAAAACATACGGTAGTATAAGTAATATAAATAGATTAACCAGTGTGTTTAAGATCAAGTTAAATTCAATTTAAATTCTTTTAACTTTCAAATTGTTCATTAAAAGAATTTCAATTCAGACAAGAATTCTTCAAAGGTATGTGAACTAACTGATAAGAGAAGAATCAACAATTACTTTCAAAGAACTTCTGAATTTTTAAGCACTGCTCAATATTCACTGACTATGAGATATGTATTGGCGTGAGATATTGGCACCGGCGCTGATAGATCATGTCTGCGACTGTCACAGAAGAATGCGGTGCCAATTCTTCAGCCATTATCTTTCGATCAGCCCAACTTTGCGCTTTTTTAAACACTTTCATCCTTTACAGATTCTCACCGATATCTTCCAGCCTTGATTAGAAGCTTGTGAAAATTGAAAGACAATAAGGCGATCCAGTTACTAATGCTAAAGTTCACTCGTAAAAGAAACAATGTATTATTCAAAGTCATAGAATGATCTCCATTTCTTGTATTGTTCCTTCGCCTGTTTGAAGACTGTTGAAGTTGAGTGGTCAATATCCTAATGGGAAAGGTCTCATAAATCTTACAAATTATTTGTGACTTTATGATATATTTCTTTTAAGAGGAACATTTTCTCATGTTATATTTAATTCAGAAAGGTTTCTGGTTAAGGAATTTTTTCTACATGTTTGTAAGAAATATAATTCGTATTTTTTTGCTGTGACAAGTTTATGTACTAGTAATTTGAAACAAAATTAAATTAAATTTGTTAACCCAAATCTGTAAAGTATGGTTATCCTTCTTAATGAATAGTATTCATTTGTAGAATGGTCAGTACATTCTTGAAATGTATACGGTACACAACCTTATATACAATCAAAAGACTTAGGTTTTATGGCTACAAATATTTTGTCATTTTATATATTTTGTACGTACCTTAATCAGAAAATCTTAACGTAACTTTGATATAAAAAAAATTCTTACATTAATCTATGTTATTTTAAGATGTTTTAAAAATTTAATGATAATCCGTATGGGGAAAAATCTATAGCTTACCTTTTCATGTAACTTGGATCTATAATTTTGTGACAGTATCTTGAAAACATTTATAATAAGTCTGGCAAACTTATTCTTTATCATGATCCATGTAATGTTATCTAGTTATCCTTTTTGAGCTGGTATATTCATACATAAACACAAAATAAATGTTGTGTTGATATGCGAGTCTAAATATCCCCTTTCAAAAGCATTTTTATCCACAGAATATTTTTTAAAATGAAAACATCTAGTTATGTAACTCAATAGGTGTAAAGACAACCAAGTGATGACATTTTAAGAATTCAAATTACTTCAAATTTCATTAGATTGTTTCTTTTTTAAGTATGATGTTTTGAAGATAAATCTTTTCAATTCGAATAATTAAACATATGAATGTCTGGAGTTTGTGAAAGGTTATCTGTTAATGTGTTTCTTGTAATCACTGTACAAGTTTCAATTTTCACTTTAAAAGCATCTTGATCGTCAGTTTCTTTCTTTAATCTTTCTCATTTAGTGTAATTATATATCTTAAAACTGATTTTATGACTCACATTTTCTTCAAAATGTAGAGGTTGTGTTACATTCATAATTAGAATATTTGACTGTTAAAAAAACATACCAAAAAATTCATATCACATCAGATATGTTTCTCTTTGCCCTCAAACATATTATGACATTTCAAATTTAATATTTAAATTTATTTTCAGGACTTGTCCTATTTATTAAATTTTGATGCAAATTTATTTTCAACAATTTCATATTCTGTGTATATTTGTCTTCTCTTATTTTAATTCTTTAGGCTTATACATGGTTCCTTTACAGAGTTTTTTTGTCATGCAACTAGCCACTGGAATAAATCAAGTTTGAAAATGGTGATTTCCTTAAATAAATTTGTTATTTGGGTTAATGATTAGTTCAAGGTAGTTAACGACTTGTGCAGGTGTGAAATTGACAAGCTTGTAGTCCAGGTGTACTATAATTATAAATGCCAGAATGTCCAGTATGTACACACAGTAATGAAGTTATATTTACGGATTTGACTGTCACGGAAATAAATGAATACTAGTCAACAATTTGTTCACAAAGATACCGTCAAAATTATATTTAAAAAGAAATAATTGTCTTGCATATTTCATGTCATCATGATATTTCTGAACATGCAATTCGTCAAGAAGTGCAAAAGTCTTATTATTGTTGAAAGATAATTCAGCCAAACCAACTCGGTGTATAAATATTTCACCAATAATTGTTTGTACTTTGCAATGTAAATTGAATTTATTTGATATCCATGGTCTGGGCTGGTGACAAGAATGGATTGAGCTAAGCTTTGGATAATCACATTGTCTGCATGTTTCATTTTGTCCAGACAGTTGCAGAGGTAAAAACAAACTAGATAATCATCGGATGATTTGTCAAGTATGTGAGAAGACGCTCAGACAGTTGGGAAGAAAATTAGTATATCTTCCATGCCGACCATTTTGGACAATTTCATCTAAAAGACTGGCAAACAATAAATGAGAAAAGAATTCCTGATGTTCAGCATTGTATACCTCAATTTAGTATTCTAGTGGATCTTTTCGAAGCTTTGCTTTCAGACAAGCAGTCGCTGATGTACTAGCTCTTTGATGGGTCACGTCTTCTGCAAAATTCACTCACATCTAATTGCCTCGTGAAAAAAAAGGGGCAACTTATTGCCTTGTAAATGGCACCATCTTTGAATGAATTGTGTTATACGAGAAGAAATCATTCTTCGTACATGTTCATCTCATATCATATTTCTCTCATTGATTATATTAATGGACAAAGGTCTAACAACATTCGGCCAACAGAACGTTGCACATTGTCTCAATTTCAATGGCTAACACCTTTCTTCCTATCGTATTTGCTTGGTCAACACCTGCGTGAAAAGACATACGGGTGGTATGTACGAATATCAAACATGGCATACAAGGAGAACCCATTACGATTGGTTCGTTTGACTCGAGTGTTTACATACTATAAGTAACTATTGCACCTGTACGCGAATACCTTGTTGCTTTTGTGACTCGTTTTAAGTGACTGGTAGGCACATATTAAAGGCCAGATGTCCAAAAAGTACTCCAAATGCGAATGCATTGAGATGCGGTTAACACTCTACCCACTCTTATACTGTACATATTTATTCAGTGTTCTTAAACTAAATATTGTGTGTTCGGTTAGTGATCTATGAATACACTGTATGTTCACAAAGCTAATTGAATCTCGGACCTGTGGGCTTCAGGACATTCGTCAAGGTTTGATGGAACATGTTTGTGATATGACAGAATAAAATATTATCATAGAGTTGCCAAGGTTGCATGTAAGAGGTGAATAAGATTTTTCAGAGTTATAAAAAGTGTAGTCCTTAATTTTGTAGATAAAACTTTTATAATTTCTAGTTATCTTTTGTGCTCTTGAAACTGCTCCATAAATGAATAAGTGAGTTTGTGGTGAATGTAATTTGGACAATATTAAGTGGGGACTGTTCAATAAGAATAAGTCATATATGATGTTCTCTTGCATTTGTTAAAAAGCTTAAATTTACTGGAATCCTAAGATCCATGTAATATAGATTCAACTAAACACAACTTAAATGGGACCTATTTTCAAATAAAAGGACAACAATGAAGTTGTTGTCATGATTCATTTTTTATATTTTCAAAAATTAAAAAAAAGTACATTTTCATGGAATATCTGTAGCCATAAGTATTTTGCAAGCCTCTTTCTGAACATGACCATATGTGTGTTTCATACATATTTAGGACAAAAGTATAAATTTTCAAAATGCATACATATCTTTAATCACTGTACAGCACAAATTTTATCATCTTCCCAAACCTTATCAAAATTGCAATGATGACGTTTTAATGAATGAACAGAAATATTGAATCCTGTTTAGTGTACATATTATTATATTCTGGATACTGAATATTATAGCATACATGGCATCTTACCCGATTTCGGCGGGTTTACCCGATTTCAGGTGGCTTCACCCGCGTCCCCGATCGGGTATTGAAAAACCCCGATTTTCAGAAAACTACCATAAATACCCGCCTTATGCTTCTGGGGAATAGGTGTTGAGGATAAGGAGCCACAGAGCCACCAGAGTTATAAATAATAATCCTCACCAGCTGCAGTCAAAGTGTGTTACCCATTATAATTGTTAAATGTTACAAATTTCCTAAATAGTTCTTTGTATTTTATCAAAGTTTTAACACATTGTCGTCAAAGATACAATCTCGAAAGCATGTTATTTTTCCCAAACCGGTGTTTCAGAAATTAGTTACGACTTCGTTTTCACTCCACTTAAGTAGGTAAATCTTGATAAAATAAATTTACATGCATAACGAAATACAAATATTCAAACACGGTAGACTCAAATAGAACCAAAAACTGGCTACCTTAATTCAAAATATTCAATAATATCGCAATAGATCGAAGAATATGCGATGAATTTGTCAACTTTATCTGACAGCAATTATGAAAAGGAAGCACCGTTTGAAATTACAATCGTATTTTCTTGACGACATATAGAAATTATAAATATTATTTCGAGCTGAGTATAACAATTATGTGTGTTTCTCTTCAAGTAATATGTAAATAAATAAATGAATTCATGGCATGTTTGTAATGAAATAAAATATAAAAAACATTCAACCAAAAACTTGTTTTATTCAGACATTCAATATTTTATCGGTAATATGTTGTCATGAAAATGTTACGACCGCATGTTATGTTGAACATTGACATTTGACTTCGGCAGTTCGTGGTCCTGTTTTCATGCATCCTTTTGAAAAACGATTTAAACTTACGTTTTTGGGGAGCAAGTTGAGAAACTACAGATACATTCTATGATTATATTATCCAGTTTTGATAAAATTATTTACAAATTCGTCAAAATTTAAGTGCGTGAAACTCGCTAGCAATGTCGATAAACCGCAAGTCGTCAACAGACTAGTTATTTTTCAAGTGGTATAAGGTAAATATTTTTATCTCACTGTTGCGGAAATAGTTACAAACAAGGATTTATTTATAGAATTAGAAATGAGTCTTTCTTGAGATTGACTAATAAAAACGATCTTTATTTATTTATTTCATTGTTGATTCATTCTTCATGAATTTATCAGAATACTTGTTACATTTTCAATCAAATTTTATTATGCTGTCAGAATAAAACACTCAAGTAATATTTAGATCAGCTTTATTATTTCAGATGATAGACTTACAACATTACAAGACATCTTTCAATTTCAAAATATTTCAATTTTTAATGTCACATTGTGAAGTTTCTTTTGACAAAATATATCCATTGATAAAAAAAACCCTTTTAAACAACTAGTACTAAATACTAATAAAAAAAATTGATATATATATAATTAATTGAGCACTTTTTAAATTTATTTTTTTAGATTAATATGTAAAAAACAGGTTCATTTTTTATATGATTTTGTTATGAAAACTACGAGCGCTAAAAACCCCCTTTGGGAGGGAAAAACCCCCATTTGAGACCCCAAAAACCCCCATGGGCATTTCGGAAAGATGCCATGTATGTTATAGTGTTTTCTACAACATTTGTTAACAACTTCAAGCTTGTATATATCCACTAACGTTATTATTTGATTATCTATGAGATAAACAATACCTGTGATATCTCTCTTGAGAAAGGAGAAGCTTAATTGAGCTTTACAATTTCAATTCCACTTCTCTGATTTCAAATGATTCATGTTATTATCCAGTTGCATTATATGGATCATGTTTTCAGCAAATAATGTATCTCATATCATGATAATTTGATTTTATGATTTTGGTTATATTTTCTGTACATTAACTCGGAATAATAAATTAGAGGGATTGTGTTTCTTTGCAACATTGACTATATTATCAGATATGGGTAAAAATGTTCACAAATTAAGGATCGGAAAGGTATTAGAAGAATGTGTTATTGATGCTGTTCCGGGTTTTGGTATATATACGTCTGAATGATAGATGATAAGATTTGTAGTATCTCTTTGAATAATGAGACAAAATAGAATAAAACATCCCTTGTGTATATGGTTGACTGTTGCCAAATGGTTTGTAATCAAATATAATGGATTATTGGTTTATAACAAGAGTTTCGGTATTCCAGGAATGAGTGTTTATCCACAAATTAGACTCATTATTAGCAAGTGTAACATTAATCTGGTATGCGAAAAGTGAATTATTGATGAATTGAGTTATAAACTTTCAAGGACACACAAAGTATATATTCATATTTGTATGTATATTGAAAAATACAATTGTTTTGAAATTGCTTTTTAAAATAGATAATTTGGAAAGATGTGAGAATCATTTCAGCACTTTGATAACCTTTTTCTATCATTGAATTTCATTTTATTAAGAGTATGAATCATATCGCAAAGTTTTATTTATGTCTTTTAACTACTGGAAATGTGTAGATAAGGAAGTTTATTTACACTTCAACTTTATTTGAAGAGTCATGGGTTGAAGGTATTTGTATGTATATATGGCAAGTTGTGTGAGTTTTATATACCCATGGGGGCAGGAATTTTAACATTTTACATCTCCTGGATTAATTTTAAACAACTCATGGGGATAGGAATTTGTATGTTATGAATATGTACTCTCAACTGTTCAGTGACCATGGTTCTTAATATCTCCAACTGTCAAATATTTGTAATAAAAGTGTGTAAGTCGCAGGATGATCACTGGAGCATTAAATCCACCCTCTTCTTGTAACTTATGTTCTTTTTATGCCCCTAGCCATTGTCAATGGTCAGTCAGGTTTGTTGCTCTCTTGTTCAATATTGTTCGTGTTTTCAAAGTATTGAAATGTGGAATTTTTTATGATGTGTAGCGCTGACGGCAAATTTCTGTTGAAAAGATACCGCCGTGACATTGATTTTAGAATTACGGTTTTGTCAATGGATTGTCGATGTTATTGGCAGATTTACATAAATTTGTTTGCTTATTTCAGGGTTTTATTTGGCCCTTGAATACATTGAATGCATCTCAAGAGATTTTGATATCGATGATTGTCAATTTCATTGCCCATTGTGGTTTGCCATCTCACAATATTTGCTTTTTTTCTATAAAGTTTTGCAGACTTGGTTGCCATGATAATGTATCACCTTATTTCAATTATAGTTTTGAAAAGTTTTAACCCTATTGTAGTTTTTGTCTGATTTAAGCTTTTGCTTTTTGTTGAATTAAGAGTAGCAAAAATGCCAAATTGTTCCAACTTATCTACAAATTAGTGCAAATGAGATTTAATGTTTAAACCCAATTATTCCAATTCATTGTTTTTAAAACTGTGTAAAAATGAAATTTAAAGAGCAATTGTCATTTTGTGAAATCCAACAACCTCTTTTGAACAAATGAACTGTTAAAGTTTTGAGTTTTTTCTTTAACTTTGAATTTACCAAATAACAGTTCGTAAAATTAAAACCTTATCCTTTTCACACAACATTATCAAATACAGCTTGATTTCTGGCTTTTAAGGGTGAATGATAAAAACACTCCAATGAAAAAAAACACAAAATTTACTATTGATATGTTCTGGACATATAACAGCATCAAATAACCAAACAACATAAAAACTACTTTTTATGCATTTATTCAGCGACAGTAATAACCTTTCGCCATGAAGTGCTTTTGACAGAAATAGATGATGTACATAATTCCATCCGTAGTGTCAGATCCCTATTTGAAATGCAAGATTGTGACACATACCACGTACATTGCGACATTGACGACCCCACAAGTTTACCAGCACCAAAAGACATGGGCAGGTGTTTAGGAATACAAATTAGACTAAAGAAATTACCTATCATGTGTACGCTTATTGTAGAAAAAACACACGTTTGAAGTGAATTGTTCAGTCTGACCAAGATAAATTGTTCGTCCTTTTTTGACACAATTCGATCAATATGGCTTACCCAATTTTCCTGGAAAGAAGTTATATCCTGTTTGCAAACTCTGTTGTTTTCTAGTATTCTGTTGAGAAAATAAAAATGTTTGGTTGTCAATGCATATTCGTTTTAACCAGTTTTTGTGACAGGTATTTTTATATTTTGGCTCCTTTTGTCTGTTATGTTTTTTCACATAGGTTTTGCTTGTCGTCTATGCTTCCCTTATTTACTCCTCTGTAGAAGAATTTTCTTTGAATTTGTATATATATGGTATTGCATGTATTGAACCCTAATGTATGCCAGAAAAAGCAAAATAATTTTGTTTAAATCTAAAGTATAGATTTATAATAATTAAGTCTTTAACTATCATCCTTTTAAACTTGTTATTATTCCTACTCAAAATGATAATTTAAGAACCATATTTTTTTCAATATTTCGATATTGAATTGTTCATAATATAATGAACCATTTAAAGCTCATTGTTGATTATTAGGGTGGTCTTATATTCTCGAACTAATAATTTCATCTAAGAGTCATCAATAAAACTAAGACATGGTTACAACCAATACATAGTGTAGACAAAGATTAGCTGATGTTTTAATAGAGTAAAACAAGTTTATGTTATACTGCATCTGTGATTGTCCAAACACAGATTTGAGGTAATTTTCTTGTAGTGGACATGTTTGTTTCATGCCCCGTATGATTTGCAGACATAGATTTGTTGTTATTGTTTGCAGTATACAAGTTGTTTGTTATATCTACATTTATCCAGAGATAGATTTGGTGGTATTTTAATATTTTGTAGATAGATTTGAGGCTTTTGCAATGGAGTGGACATGTTTGTTTTATTCCCCTTCTGGGATTTTGCAGACATAGATTTGTTGTTATTGTTTTGCAGTATACAAGTTGTTTGGTATATCTACATTTATACAGACATAGATTTGGTGGTATTTTAATATGTTGCACAAGTTGTTAGTTTTATAAATGCCCCTTCTATGATTCAGACATAGATTTTGTTGTATTTTGATGAAGTAAAGCTAGTTATTTATTTCATATCCCATGATCACAACATCATCACCTGCAATGGACGTCCTGTTGACAATTAGCGGCCAATAGCTGACCGCATGTAGGCGTGTAGACTAGCCATCCATCTTGCCTTGACATTTCTTATGTTTTGATGCCGTACAAGACACTCATGGAGTAACTTTTTGGAAAGTTTTGCAGTCAATGTTTTTCCTACATGTTTCTTGAGATACATCTGTCATTGGTTACAAGGTCTAAATGGCATTTATCTATAATACAATTTCATTGTAAAGTAACTACATTTTACTTATCAACTCATTCACACTTTCGGCATTTCCAACAAAGCAGATATTTTTTAGAAAAGATAGAGTTGTTCTTGAGTATGCATATATCGTATTAATCTATCATCAACTTACTGATCAATGTACCAAACCAACAAAACCTGCCTACGAATAAAAGTTCCAAAGGTTCATGAGTTTCAATTAAACTTAAACTTCAGCAAATGTTTTCTTGCATTTCTTCTGCAAGACGATGAAGCTCTCTGTGCACAATTGAGAGAGTAATCTGTACTCAAACAAGCAAAGCCTCACAATAAAAACCATTTTTCAATGGTCATTGATAATGACTGTGTATAAGACAAGCCTGATAGGTAACTAGTTTTTAAGAAGTATTTTATAGATTGTAATGGTAAAATTGAAGAAAAGCCAAAAAAATATTTACCAACCAAACTTAATTGTAAACTGATACTGAGCAGGCTGACAGACCTTCTTTCATAAGCTGTTAATGAGTAAAAGAATTAATTATCAACACAGAAAAACTTCATCAAAAGTTTCCTTGCATTTCCACTGCACACACCAAAGCCAGAAACACCTGTCCAGAGAAGACACAGTGTCTTCTGCAGTGATCAGTTACACCCAGTTGTAGACTTCTCCATCATCAAGTCCAGATTGCTTTAATCAACAGTGCAACAACAAGTGATCTGTCCACCCAGCCCTGTCCTATTACCCTCTGTCTTGTATCTTATACCTCCACCTCTTGTCTTCTACCTCTTTACTCTTGTCTCATGTCTCTCCGCTCTTGTCTCCATGTCTCTCCACCTCTTGTCTCCTATACCTCCACCTCTTGTCTTCTATACCTCCACCTCTTGTCTTCTATCTCTCCACCTCTCGTCTTCTATACCTCCACTGTTGTCTTCCATCTTTTCACTCTTGTCTCATGTCTCTCCACCTCTTGTCGTCTCCTATCTGGGCTTGTCTCATCAGCAGTGTCTGCTTGACCAGTGCACGCCGTCAGCACATGAAAGAGAGAAATTAATCAAGGACACTGGTCACTTGTGTCCACCCAGGTGGTCAGTGGACTCCTCGGTCAATCATGTCCTCGTTGCAAGTCTGTCTCCAACCAGCCCTTGTCTTAAGCACTGCAGTTTGTCTTTATCTCATCTCTTGTTTGACAAGTCTGTTCCAGACATTTTTTTTGAATATCGAAAATGTATTTGTTAGATATGTTATGATGCTAAAATATAAACTTTGGTGAATGAGTCTGCACAGTTTTACATCCCTGTCCCGCCCCTTCCAATCTGCCCATCTTAGCCTTGTCTTCAGTCTGCTGACCAGCCTGTCATTACCTCCTCCCAACCTACGACCCTCAGTCATACAACCTTTGACCCTGCAGTCGTTTGTATCAGTTCTGAGTCCATTTGTTGGCCTGTCTCTTCAATAATAGCTACCTCAGACTTGCTATAATAACTCTGGGCCCCCGTTGAAGTGCAATGATTTGAAGAGTTCATCTTTCTGTCCGCCTACCGGCCACTCCATGTGACTTTGTCGCCCAGACGCTTACCTGCACGTCAAAAATTCTCTCCGTCTTTTGTGTGGGGACCTTAGCGGTAAACCATTATTACTCTTCATCGGCTTACAAGAAGAGATAATGACAGTGTCAGAAATATGAAAAATGAGTACAGTTACAATTTAAGTGGACAAAAAGTTACATACCTGATTTAACCATTAAAGTTAAAAGTTTGACAGGAGTGCAAGGGTTGTAGGGTTTGATAAGTATAGCTTACCTTTGTGAAAAGTTCTAGCTATGAGATAAAGATTGATGTTGTTTGAAAAATAATTTGGTCCACAGTCTCACATAGTCGGTTAGAAAATTATTTATAAAAGTTATGAAGCCTTAAGTGATGAAATATCTAAAAGATTTTTCTTTTCAATTTAAGAATCATGATACACCCAACGTTTTCATATGACATTACAGTCAGTAAATTGTTAATATTTAAAACAATGCAATGATAACATAATGCAAAAATCAGCATCAAAACTGACTTATGATGTCATTTCATGTTACTGTTTTTTAAAGGATTGAAAGGGTCAAAGAAAAATGCCAGTGTATAGTATGCCAATACCCATCATAATGTAGCAGAAAAAACACACGCTCAATTTAACATTGACGAAATCTCACATAATTTTACAAAAAACACATACCTGATTAAACATTCAACAGTCTTCTATGATTCAACTTCGCTCTTTCTTTCACCTCCATGACAATGTACAGGACCTAAATTGCCCCAAACTAGAAACCGTATCCCTAAAATATGCATTATTGATGTCAAGCATCGCAAGAGTTCTGCTTCCACCCTCAGGCTGCCCTTGTTCAAAGAAGAGACTTAAACTGATTGTATTTTGTGTAATTGTCCTCATTTGTATGAGGACAATTACACAAAATCAACCACTAAGATCGCTTCACTTTATGAAAATTTTAATTATTTGAAATAAAACTGACAGATTTAGTTTTGTTAACAAGTCTTATGTGTTAGATTTGATCTCTTTAACTTTATATTTCTCAACATTAATTTCAATGAATCCAAAAAATTGTAAGTGTTTATGTTTATATCATCAATTCTGTTTATGTTTCACTTATCTAAAACAAGGATTATTCTTTTTTTAACAAAGATCTTATATTTATTTTATCTCAATTTTCCTTTATGACTTTCACAACAAGAGGATTGTTTGAAACACATATTTCTAAGAAAATTTAAAAAGACCAGCCGTTAAATCTTCCAATTAATCATACATGCCACATAGCCTGCATTGTAGTGTTAACTAGAAAATTTGAATACAATGGTATTGCTACACTGCAGGAATAACAATAACTATATCCGGTGGACATATACTGCCAAACTGTTGATAATGTCACATTGTGAGTGTATACAAAGTACAAGGTATAGGGGAGAACCCTGATTCGCCCACTGCGGTGGCTCACAGGCTCCAAGCTTGTACCCTCAGAGCGTGACACTACGCTAGCATGCTATCTACACTGTGTGTTGAATGGAGCCCTCAGTTCACTGGCAACCACTAGCCAGGCCACAGTCTCTCTACTCTCAAGCAGAGTATCTCACCCTCTGCTCTCGGTGTAATCAGTTTGGGGATCTCACCTCTCCTCTCAAGCTTGGAGTGTCTCATCCTTGTAGTGTCTCATGCTCGGAGAGTCTCATGCTTGGAGTGTCCATAGCTCAAGGGATGTCTCAGTGTCCAACTTAGTGTCTCAAGCTTAGGTTGTCCAACTTAGCATCTCAAGCTCAGGGAGTCCATAGCTCAGAGATCACAGAGCAGAGTGCTCAACTTAGCGTCTCAAGCTCAGGGTGTACAACTTAGCATCTCAAGATAAATGTCTAACTTAGCGTCTCAATCTCCGAGTGTCCAACTTAGCGTCTCAAGCTAAGTGTTCAAGTTAGCGTCTCAAGTTCAGTGAATCCAAAACTCAGTGATCGCAGCTCAGAGTGTCCAATTTAGCATCTCAAGTTCAAGACTTTCACTGGATTATAACAGAAATGGATTAACTTTTATTTCTTGCCGTGAACTATTTGTACGTGGTTTAATTATTGACTTGTGAACACAGTGATAGTCTGGTGAAGATTGGTACTGCCTCCAATACTCTATGACCTTACCAGTGCTGATTGAGCCATGGATTAATGACTGCATAGATGGGAACCTCTTCCTGTAGGATGTGCTTCCTTCACACACGTGGCCTTCATTAAGGTATAGTAAGAACACTTCATTAGCCTACCAAAAAAACTCCAACATGTGGAGTTAATTTTCTTTATGTAGATAAATTTATAATTTTCTGTTATACATTTGCACTTACAAAACTTGGCTTGATTGATAAAAAAATGAGAAAATCATTAGATATCTTAAATTTTTTATAATAATTTTTTTTCCAAATTTTTTATTTTGAAATTTACGTCCTTTGCATACATATTGCTAGAATATGATAAAGGATATTAGAGGTAATCATCAAAATATTTAGCAATTTTGTCATCATTTTTTATATTCAATATTATGATTTTGAAATTTAGATCACTTTGCATACATATTGCTAGAATTAGTTCTTGTAGTGAGATTTTATGGATCAGCTTGGATAGAATTTTTCAAGTTCTCTGCTTAAGCTGTTTGTTTGAAACTTGATGTTTCGAAATGTTAGACATTGATTATTTAAAGGCTTTTGGAAGAAGATTCATGTATTTTAACTTTGTCTCCGTTCCTATTGATTTATGTTACTGATGTTCTCTGCTTATCTTCCTTAAACTTCTAATTGATACTTTGTGTTTTCCTTGAATACTTAGTCACGATAGTGAATATTGTAGAAGATTCTTTAAAACCATGGTACCTGAAAAAGTTTGAAAATATTTAATTGATATTTTGCTCTCATATCATCACAAATCTTAATGTTTGACAGAGATAAGGTTACAGACATACATGTCATTTTCTTCAAATTAGAGAAAATGTTAATTGATTCAGTTTCATTAAGTTTCAAAACTCCAGGGAAACGATCATCTTTAAAGTTTCTCAATATTTCATTACTTAAAGACCTTGGTTTTAATATATTACGATACCAAAACAATTATTTATGAAAAAGAATCAATTTATAAATTTCTACCATATAAAATCATTCTTTTGAAATCAATGGGTAAGTACAGATGACATGAAAAAGATTTAAAAAACAATGTATGTAAACTATTCTTATCAATGACAAAAGACTTTCAATTCATTCTATTTAGTTCTAGAGGAGAATTACTCAGAAAATTCTTAATCTTTTGGGGCATTTTAATTCAGTTCTTGTAATATTTTGCGCTTTCTACAAGATTGAAATCTACATACAGTTAAATAAATACATTTATTAAACAATGTATGTATACTATTCTTATCAATGACAATAGACTTTCAATTCATGCTATTTAGTTCTAGAGATGAATTCATATGAACTCTTAATCTTTTGGGGCATTTTATGTCAGTTCTTGAATATTTTGCACTTTTTACAAGGTTAAAATCGACACAGAATTGTGACCAGTATTCAGATGTTTGTCTGTATGGTGTTACTTATCGTCAAGTGATGTCTTTTTCAATTGAAAATGATTCCATTAGCCGTCAATTACTGCCAATTTTAATTAAAAAGGTCCCAGGAATGACGTTAATTATTCAGGAAGTTTGAACAAACACTGCAAACTGGGAAATATGTGGATCATCAACTGAAATAGAGATATTTCCTTGAGTTGATTAAATATTGATGTACAAGAATTTCATGAAAATATAATTAACATTTGATTGTTCTGCTCATCTGTGTATACATGAATTTAAACAATTTACATTTAGAATTTGTCTTTTTCACTTATAATTAAGGTTTCAATGATCATATTAATGATACATTTATTTTATAATATGTATTACATTCATTTATATTTTGAATTTTTGCTTTTCATCCTCTAGGTTTTGTTTTGCTCTGTCACTAAGAAAATTGTATTCAAAATTTGTTGAGAATTTTAAGCAGTGCTAAAAAAAAAATTCAAATTTTACAAACATATCAAAGAAATATTATGCATTTTTATACCAAAATCAAGAATTCAGTTGAAAGTTGAGAAGGAGGATAAAGAGTAAATGCAGCTTTATTGCCTATCAACTTAGCATTCTGGTGGTTGAAGAGTTAACTTTATTGATAATCAACTTCTTTTTAGTTTGATTTGGCGACTAATTACTCATAATTCTGATATTGTAAGGGAAACTTGATGAAAAGCTGACAAATGAATTCATTTCACTGAAATGTCATCTTAAATTCTTCTTCGTCAATATCAGATTCATCTCACGTAATTGTACAGAGTACAGGACGTAGACGGTAAAGAGACACCTAAGTGACAGCCAGAGATAATCAATCAAACATGATATATTAGAAATATATAATTATAAACTCAACAGAATAATTTAACCTCCTCACCGACTTTCAATATTGTATATATAATATGGTCCTTAACTTTGTGGATGAGTATATATAACTTCCTTTCAATGCCGTTACCATGCTTCTTTTATATATTTGTTTATATTAATTTATGTAATTTTTTTATTTAAGATTTCTTGATTAAAAGAGTGAAAAGGAACATCAAGTATTTATACTTGTATATGGTATTTTAAGAGGTTGAATGTTCCTAGCAATTATTGCAGAAGCGTTTAATATCTATCAAACAATGATGGCATTTCTTTCCTTTCTGGTCCACAAAATTATGCTTCAAAGACTTCTCAAGTATTTTCTGTTTTGTCGTGTTCACATTAGATGTTACGCAAAATGTTTAGATCATGGGAACATAATGAGATTTTCATGTTTGAAGATATAATTTTTGTCACATTTTGTCTGGAAGAGTCTTTTGAGAAATTCTTATGTAATTGTGCTTTAAACGCTTGTCATATCTTGTTTTTAGTTCATAAGAATGTTCAAAAGCCTACTGTTTTCTTCACAAGGAAGAAAACAATTACAAATACATTGTACCACATACCTCCAATACTTCAGCTGCTATTGTCATTACTTAAAATTTCTTGGTTATGAATCAGCATAGAAGACTTGTTGAAGGGAAAAACTGGAGCTTATGATGCAATTTAATTGACAAGAGTTCTGCCGCGTCACTTTCCCAAACCTGTTAAAACTATCTCCTCTATCAAGCCCTGGAAAGAAAGAAGTGATTGCGTCTAGCCCATGTGCTCTCCTTATTATATGCTCCATTGAGCTAAAGACTGTTTTGGAACAGTGAGGGAGGAAAAGAGCACCCCGGTCTTATCATCTTAATTTATGCTTTACGCTTTTCACAGTCGCTGCTAAAAGATGTCAAAGGTGAAACTGCATCCGCCAAAATGTGGCACGTATGTTAACCTAAATGAAAGTGATATCCTTTTCTTATACTTACATTATGGTTTATGAAATATGAGTACCCCTGGTATGTTTTTTTTAATGTGAAAATATGTTTATACTTTCAAAGCTACAAAGGTAAATATTATAATTTTCATGTTTACTTTTGAAATTTGTATGATACTTGAACCTCTTTGAATATTCATATTTCCTAATTTTCACGCTCATGAAATTTCTGATGTATGGGGCTGGCAAAGTTTATTATATTTTGTAAACTGCAGGTTTCACATTTGAGTGAACTTGAATGGTTGTTTCACATGGGAACTGTAAACTGGATTCAGGGTTGTGGCTGATAGTATTATAAAGATAATTTAAAGATAGTAATTTGTTTCACCTTTGTAGTGCAGTTAGATGACAGAGCAAATTGTCATTGTTACTAAGCTATCATACTGTAGGCCCTTGCAGTGACGTCAAGAGTAGTAAAAAACCTTAATTCTTTAATTCATACTTAAGATCTTGTAGTGAAATGATTTTGCAGTCTATAATTTATACCTCTGATTACAATCTATATTGAATTTTATTCTTACAAATAGAAAGGGTTCAAATATGTAATGTACTTGAATATAAACCTATTGCAGTAGAAGATTCTTAATTATCATTAATGTGTTTTTCGGTTCACAGGTAACTTGTTTATATCATTTTATCTTCTAGTTGAGTACTTTTGTTGTGACAATTTTCTAATTGAACATGTTGTCAATGATGAATCAAAAATATTGTCGTCAACATTGATAAGATGTTAATTTGACTGTATAATGTAAAATATCTTTCGATCCATGACATTCAATTTTCATTTCATTTGTTAAATGGTGGCAAACTAAATTTACCAATAAATGTTGGAATTATCCTTACTTTATCAGGAATATTAGTTACATATATGACAATTTATTATTTCAAACCTTCGATATAAGTTAAGGTTCTCGAAAAGAAAAGAAACTATCTCACAGAGCAGAGAATCAGTTGAACAGACTGCCAAATCAAGACATCTCAACGCCTCCTTTATTGAAAGAAAAATAAACGGTTCCCTCGCACACACTAGCCTCCATGTTTCAGTTAAAACAACACCATCTCCGACCAGTTCGACACAGGATCAAAGTGAACGTAAATAATCAAAGGCAAAGACAACACGATATCTATATCAACTTAACTGATATGTATATCAAAAGTTGAGCTAACTGGCTGATAATTAGCGCTAATCTAGAAGCGAGCATGCCAATGCCTTCCTTGCCGGTTACCATGATTCCAGAGCTACCTTCTAGAGTGTTGTCTTTATCATTTGGATGTCTTTATCATGGGGGGTTTGCTTTCCTTATCCTTCTGAGATTGGATCGGAAAGTGGAAGCTTGCTTTCTGATAAATACTACAATGTGTTCATTCATACTGCTAGAACTCTGACTGCAGTTGTGACGGCTTGCCGTATCAAATAAAAGTATTTCATAAGTTTGATTGATGGGTTTTGAAACATGCTCTATGCGTTGGTGTGGTTAGTTTTGTTGTTCATAAGTTTGTATTTAATAAAAGATGCTTGAAGCCTTTTGTTAATAGCCTTAAATTTATAACAAGATATTGATTAGGCAAATTCATATATATAGGTCTTTTTACAAAAATATTTCATAACTTAGATTTACATGCTTTAAACATGCTTTAGCATACATTTGTCATTAAAAATTAAATTACAGGCTTATGATTTGGCTATTCCTCTGATTTTTCAAAAAGATCAGATAGGGTAAGAATACACTGTAAGAATACGGAGTACACTGTCATCAAATAATGAAAAAGTAACAATTTGGGTAACACCAAGCCAAACTTATTCCGGGAAATATTTACTGTTTGAGATGATTTTTTTGGAGAATAGGTCCAAATGGAAATTAATGCTTTAATTCAGTGGATAGATTCTACATTCTTTACATGTTTATCTCATGCTTTCAAGTAAGGTCACAATTTTCAACAAATGTACAAAGTGGAATAAGATGCAAATAAAAGGATGCTTTGCAAATTTGCATCTGTGGTTCATATCAAGGGATCCTAATCTTATTACATCAAGTAAGCTCATCTGTGTTTCTCTTTGGAAAAGTTTTTACACTCACTTGAGAATAATTAGGACTAATAGCTTATATTGTGTACTTTGGATAAGGGGCGATTTTTGTGAATTTGAAACTGAAGGCAGATAATGTGTAAAGAGTGATTTTAATAATGGTTCTAGCTTTTGTCTTCTGTCAATAAATCATTTATTTTAATAAGTTAAGAAAAAATTTGTTCTTTCAAATGTATTGATATTCAGAACAAGCATTCAAATTTATGAATGCTAGTTGTCTTTGCTATTATGAAATATGTTCAAAAGTTCATTTTAGTAAACACTTCAAGATGTTTTAAAGTTGTCGAGTTTGTCAATTTTATTTGAATTCTTAATTTTATTGGAATCTTTCACAAATACAAGTTCCTTGAAAATGCTTTGTGAAAATGTTTTGTAAACTTATTGTCAATTAGCACAAAAACCCTTTTTGAGCAGTTTTGATGATTTTTCTTGTTAGATTTTTAAGAGAATACAAATTTCAACATTATTCCTTTGAGAAAGACAATATCATTTTAAAGGACACACATATGATATGACAGTCTTTGCCAGTAGGTGTTTCAACACTTTTGAAGCTTTCCACTCTTAAACAAGGTTTTTCCTTTTAACAACAAGTTGTTTTTGTCAATAAAAATATTTCTCTCAGAAGTGTAACGAAGCATTTTGAAGATTTTACAGTTAAAAAGAGATGAAACAGAATGTTAATATAGAAAATTTGTTAAGCAGAGAATATTAGATTATATTTGGCTCTTCTGTACATGCTCTACTTAAGTATTTGCTGTAGGCGAAATCATACAAGGACCAATTTTTATTTAAATATATTTGTTCATGATGTGAGCTAAAAATCGGATTTGCTGATTCAGCAAAATGGTAACTTTGAAATGTTTACCACTTCCATATACAAACCATTTGCCTCTTATTGATACAGAAACGATTTTTATTTAAATATATTTGTTCATGATGTGAGCCGAAAATCATATTTGCTGATTCAGCGAAATTGTTATTTTGAAATCTTAACCACTTCCATATACAAACCATTTGCCTATTATTGAAACAGAAACGATGCAGTATATTTACGACCCCAGGGACTTGCTTATGCCCTGAAAGGAATCGAGGGAAAGCAAATCCAATAATATAGTAGATTACCTGAAGACTTTAGCTCCAAGTAGATATAAATATGCCGACCAAGGCAAATCTAACTAGACTAAAATGTCTATCGGAGAAAAATGAGAAACGAGATTTGTAGGAGATTTACACAATGAGAAATTGGGTTTTAGGTTTGAAAAGAACAAATGAGTCATGGCTACAGATGAAACACAGATTCCCGTTTGAAATCTCGTAGTGATAAACCAGATTTCGTTTACTCCCTCTCACTTCAAGTACTGATATCTATGTTTGAAATGATTTGGAATTGATGTGCGGGACGTTTGACGTATGAATTGTTTATTTGTCTGTTGAAACTATTATTTATATGCCAGACAATGAGGAAATAATGGTTGTGATTATTTATGTTGAACATAAATCTGGATTTTATTGTAACCTATTTCTCTGTCTTGACATGACTTATTCAAGAAGGAAATTATAATAGAAATGAAAAATGGAAATTGTATAATTATGGAACAATTATGATAAGTTTTGTAAATCAGTTGCCCTTTTGTTGAAAATAGTACATTGATAGGCCATTTTATTAAGATTTATGAAAATATGACTGCAAAGATCAGCTAATTAACTACAAAGTCTATGGACATTACATCAGATGCTAGCATCAAGATGGCCACTTGCTGTATCATTTGTTACGAAGTGGTTGTCGTGACACCTAATAACTATATTTTGGTCCACAGACCATTAGTCTGAAAATATGACACTTACACTTTTTTAAATGTCACGCTTTACACAGTAGCGAACATTCACAGAGTTTATTACACACGTAAATGTTTAAAGGAAGTTTTAGTAGCACTGGTTGGGTAAAAAGGGATTATAACTTCCTCCTTAATTTATTACAGTATTAAAGTACCACAGGCGTAAATGTCAGGGGTGTAACTAACACTGAAATAGACGATGAAATTGACGATGATGTCTTGTACAATAAGAAGCACCTGCTAACAGTCTGTGCTATAGACGAGCCCAGCTGATTTAGCTTTCCTCCCATCTACTAAACTTGATCATCATCAAGATATTTATACTATTATTACTATTCCTGTCTCAAGTCTCCAAATTGTTTGCTTTTGGGTATTTCGTGGGTGTATATGTCACTTTATTAAATTTGTGATGATTTCAATGTTGATTGAGTGAGTGAGTTATTGTTTTACACCACTTGGGCAATAATTCAGCCATTAGCAGCGTGTTTAATGTTGATTGATGAGTTTGTTGATTTTGACTTGCTTGAAACTTGATTGTTGGTATATTTGTTTATCATGTTCTGATTCAATGTCAGATGTAATTATGCTATAGCATTTATGAATATATTCAATTGTCATTACATATTGTGGCTATTAAATTCAATAAGAATAGTAGCATAGAAAGTTCTTAAATCCAATTTCTGCTATAACAATTTCCAAGGGATTTAAAGGGGCAGTAGCACGTTTTTTGAGAATTTTATATTTAAAAATTTTCACTGATAATTGTATGTTAACGCTAAATGTATTACTTTGATAGTGTCAAAAATCTCATTACACAAGCCAATCATTCATAGTCAGAGAACAAAGTATGAAGATTTACCTAAAATCCATTGGCGGCCATTTTTTTGTGAACACCTTTAATTCATTTTGTGTAAGAAAAAGAATCACATGGCTAAACTTTACATTATATATTTGAATTATTACTGCTCCATTTGGTTTGAATACATTGCCTTTCAATTGGAACAATTTATTTTCATTTTCCTGACATCACCTTATATTCCCTCTAAAAACGTGCTACTGCCCCTTTAAAATGCAAACGAGTCACTAAAATCAGGTATAATTTCAACAGGACAAAATTAATAATTTATCTTTTTGATCAAATGTTTAATAACTTTAAATAATTCTGAAAATGCACAAAATTCAACAACAATTTTTTTAAGCCTAAATGTTACTGAAAGGTTGTCTGTAGAAATTTATTTGATATGCCATAAACATTGATAGTTTCAACGAATTGAATGCACTGTATTCACTGTAGGCTATAACATTTTCCCAGTTACACTTAAAGGTATTAAAACATTCCTAAAATTGAATGTTAAATGTCAAGTTAAGATAAAGTGACAGTAGTCTTTGTTTGGTGACAAAAACAGTGACAAGTGTGTTTGGAGCCTTGTTAACTTCGCAAGTTTATGTCACTTCAATTGAATGCCGTCAGCCATAAACAGTTATTTTTTGTCATGACAAATTCATTTTTTTTCAATTTACACAATGATCCCGATCTATACTTTCATCGAGGTTTTCAAAACAAAATTTCAGAGGTATAATATTTTGAGAGATGTTGAATGTATATTACAAAGATCGAGAATCAAATTACTTTGAAGAAGTTAGATGCACAGTACTATATCATTTGTAATCTCATCCTTAAAAAAAATATTTTGAAAGTAAGTATAAGTTTAAGAAACAGTCTCTTCCTTGCGAAAAGGTTTTTTCATCAATTCAAGATCATAACAGTTAAAAAAGGTTTTAGTATTTTTGTATGCATATTTTTTATTTGATATAAATCTTGATAATTTTTTAATCTTTTTGGCCAAGAATATTTGCAATATTCATCCTAAATTCAGAATATCACCAGAGACATGATGTTTGATAGAGAATCACAATTAATTGTCATTGATGGAACGACAGGAAAAGTTCAGGTGATTAATGCCTATGTAGCCATATGTAATAGGATTGTCTGATCATCTTGATCCTGTACCTGATTTGTCATTGACATTGATTATACACCTGTAATAAGCATAATGGCATTCTTCTGTGTCAAAAGTATTTTCAGAAATTGTATTTCTTTTGAAGGAAATACCTCCATGTGGTCATCTGTAATAAGTAAAATATAAAAATAATCTATTATTTTATTTTTTGGAGAATATACCCCTAAGTTTCATCTGTGATTTGACAAATGGTATTGTTCTAAGTAAAAAGATCTTTCAAGTATCTTATTCGGTATCTTTTGAAGCTTGCTCTGTATTTTATTGTGCTTAGGCCGATTGTGTTTTCATCTGAATATGTTTTAGTTCATTTAGTTAATTTTCGTTATTGCACTACCAATGATAAAACTTCAGAAATAGCCCTCAAAGAATTAGTCCAATTAGGTTTTATTCTACATGTCTGGTTTAAGGTTTGAATATATGGCTAGCAGTGCGCAAGGTTCAGCTTTCATGAAACCGTTGTTGAGGAATGTTGTCTAATACTTTTAGGTAACTGCTGATTGACTTCCTACAACAAACCTAAATGATTATTTAACTATAGACATCAATCTAAGCTTTATCTGCTTGTCATCTATAGCAAATAAGAATAACATTGTCTCTGTTCATTAAAATTCTAGTTATCAGCATCAGCTAGTTCACAAAGACATACAGAAGCTTTTATTTAACAGTAAGGGCAAACGTACAGAAGTTATTTTCATTCTCAGTTTACATTGAAGTCATTCACTTCAAAACAGTTTTGTGTTATACCCTGTTTTTATAGCAAATGAATCTAATGTTAAACCACATTTGATGTGATACCCTGGCAATTGAAAATAATGTTAAACTAGACTTGATGTGATACCCTGGCAATTGAATCTAATGTTGAACCAGACTTGATGTGATACCCTGGCAATTGAAAATAATGTTAAACTACATTTGATGTGATACCTTGGCAAATTAAAATAATGTTAAACCAGACTTGATGTGATACCCTGGAAAATTAAAATAATGTTAAACTAGATTTGATGTGATACCCTGGCAAATAAACTAATGTTAAACCAGACTTGATGTGATACCTTGGCAAATGAAAAAATTTCAAACCAGACTTGATGTGATACCTTGGCAAATTAAAATAATGTTAAACCAGACTTGATTTGATACCCTGGCAATTGAAAACAATGTTAAACTAGACTTGATGTGATACCCTGGCAATTGAAACTAATGTTAAACCAGACTTGATGTGATACCCTGGCAATTGAATCTAATGTTGAACCAGACTTGATGTGAGACCCTGGCAATTGAATCTAATGTTAAACCAGACTTGATGTGAGACCCTGGCAATTGAATCTAATGTTAAACCAGATCTCCCTATGTTCTCCCAACCATGTACATTTATAGGAATGAATGCATGACATACCATGCACTATACAAGAATGTGAACATCATGAAGCGTGTCCACAGAGACCTTATTAACAATGAGCAGGTGTATCCTCCCACATTAGTTACATAGTATATACTTGATGGGGGCTTGAAGGGGGACCAGGGGGATCTTCAAAGAGGTCTGACTCCAGGGGGTATGTGAGGGATCTCACCCCCCTTTCTGGGGTAGGGCGGGAACAGCAGGGGGTGCCCGGGAGGGGGAGATGAAGTTGAGGGACTTGAGATCTAGAATATATGTATCAACAAAGAATATTGATTATAGGTTTGTTTCAAGGTGTTTGGGTATGTGAGTGACTAACCCCCTTTTTCTGGGGTAGGGCGGGAACAGCATGGGGTGGAGGAGGGTATGAAGGTGATTATTGAGGGAGTTGGGATCTAGAATATGTGTATCAGACAAAGAATATTGATTATAGGTTTGTTTCAAGGTGTTTGGGTATGTGAGTAACTAACCCCCTTTTTCTGGGGTAGGGCAGGAACAGCATGGGGTGGAGGAGGGTATGAAGTTGATTATTGAGGGAGTTGGGATCTAGAATATGTGTATCAGACAAAGAATATTGATTATGGGCTTGTATAGGTGTTGGGGTAAATGTTGTTTTTGAGATCTAGAATGTTTAAAAGAAAAATTATTTTAGGGGGTGAATTTGGCTTGAAAATGGAAGGAGAGGGGATCAGATGTTAGTAGTTGACCTTCACCTGAATGTACTTGTCTTATTGATAATTCCATAATTAAACCATCAACTAAATTCCACTGTGAAATAAACCTTTGCATATGGTATCAATTAAAAGTTCAAGCTCATCATTTTAATTAAACATGTTGTAAACTGGGAAATGAAGACATAAGAGGGATAAACAAGAAATTAGTAACATTCAGGGCATTTTGGTAAGTATCATAAAAGAACAAACAAGAAGACCCCGGGGGGTTGATTAACCTGTGGACGAGAAGAGAGTAGGGGTCGGGCACAGTGTTGAGATCAAGGTGGGTCAGGATGTAGATACAGTGGTCACTCCCTGGGTGGGGATATGGATAGGGTGTGCGCACAGGGGGTGAGAGATGGGGGTAGTAAGATAAACCACCATCAAAGCTATGGGTTAACAGTTGGACTCTGGGGCTAGAACAGTTTGTCCATTGTGAGAAGGTTAGGGAAGGGAAAGAGGAGTTGGTTTAGGGTTTGATAAGGATTATGGGCAGGCATTGGCTAATACAATATGTCAAGTGTGTAGAAATTGTCGAGTTTGGGTAAAGAGATTGGTGTAGGGGAGAGTTGAATCTGTGGGGTGAAGGGTATGGTGGATGGGGAGTTGAATCTGTGGGGTGGGGGGTATGGTAGAGTCTCCCCAGGGTGGGAGTTGAGGGTAGCAAGATTATTGCCAGCATCAAGGCTTAGTATTTACAGGTTTTGTGAGGAATATTTTTTTTAATTTGGTTGAAGCAGATAACAGAGTAATATGAATTTGCACCAGGGGTGATTTGATGGATAGGGTGGACACTCTCCAGGGTGGACGATGGGAGTATCAAGAATAGTTATGATCAGAATTTGTGGTTTTGGTGATGCAGACTGTTTGAACAGATCAGGGATCAATATGGGTTGATCAGCAGGGTAGAGAAGCAGCACCAGGGGTAGGGTGATGGATAGGGTGGACTCTCTCCAGGGTGGGAGATGAGGGTAGCAAGATAAGCCAGCATCAAAGAGGACTCTCAGTGTTAGTGTTGCAAGCTAGTTTTTTAATGAAGTCTATTGAAGCAGAATACAGTTCAATATGGGTTGATCAGCAGGGTAGAGAAGCAGCACCAGGGGTAGGGTGATGGATAGGGTGGACTCTCTCCAGGGTGGGAGATGAGGGTAGCAAGATAAGCCAGCATCAAAGAGGACTCTCAGTGTTAGTGTTGCAAGCTAGTTTTTTAATGAAGTCTATTGAAGCAGAATACAGTTCAATATGGGTTGATCAGCAGGGTAGAGAAGCAGCACCAGGGGTAGGGTGATGGATAGGGTGGACTCTCTCCAGGGTGGGAGATGAGGGTAGCAAGATAAGCCAGCATCAAAGAGGTCTCTCAGTGCTGGTGTTGCAAGCTATTTTTTAAATGAAGTCAATTGAAACATACAGTTCAATATGGATTGATCAGCAGGGTATAGAAGCAACGTACACCAGGGGTGGGGTGATGGATAGGGTGAATCTCTCCAGGGTGGGAGATGAGGGTAGCAAGATAAGCCAGCATCAAAGCTGACGACTAGCAGGTGGGGTGAGGGAAGCTGGAGTAAAACAGGGACTCTATTGAAGAGCTGGCTCTACAGGGGGTTGTAAGGGCAGGTATCAGTGCAGACTCTAACTTGTTACTGAAACACTGAGAGACAAACAAAGAGGTGCCTTCTGTTTATTTGGGAACAGTTGGTTGGTGTCATGGAACCAAGGTGGTGTAGGAGATGAGAGGAGATAGGGGATGATTGTGGAGGGAGGGGTAGGGGGACTGATGAAGGGAGGGGTCAGTGTTCTGACTGGACAAGATTGGTAGCAGGTTTAGGACAAGGTCAAGGGAGGAAAAAAATTATATTTTAAGTATAGGAGAGAGTGGTTATTGTAGGGAGATGGATGAACCAAGAACAACAGGTGAAAATAAGAAATTAAAGTATTACTTAGGTAAATAAGGACAATAAACAAAATGAGATGAAAATAGGCAATTATTGGTGGATTATGTGAGGGGATAAGTGTGAATAGGACAGCGACATTTATGTTCCTATCAAGTATTTAGTTGTTTCTAATATTAAATCAACATGAAGAAATAGAATCTTAGAGATGAACATGTGATATGGATGATTCAACATTTCCTCATAAAAAGTCAATATTTATGAAAATTGGAAAATGAGTATTAAATTGACAATAACATGAATTTAAGTAAAACTGAGATGAAAAAGGGGGTACAGAGATAGAAAGGTGGATACAGAGATGGAGTTAGATGGAGGGTGATACATAGAGACAAGGATAACTGTGAGGTTAATGGGGAGGGGTCAGGGTATCATGTTCAAGCACATGGGGGTCCTGGACAGGCATATGGTCTGAGTGTCCAGCTCAGCTGACCAGTACCTGACCGGTCTCTCCAGCCAGGCCTCTCAGTGCCCTTACAATCACTCCAGTGACCACTCTCTCTGCCCAGATTTCATTACATCAGTGCTTGGACCTTATATTTTACTGTAACCACCATACAGACTTCAACAAAAGACATTGATGATCTGTATCCTACATACTAATTGACCACTGTCTCTAGTCAGTCCTCTTCACATCAGTGCCTAAACCTATATCTTGACCAGTGACCACCCTTCTCAAGCCAGTCCCCTTACATCAGTGTGTGGACCTTATTTCTTGACCAGTGACCATCCTTTTCAAGCCAGTTCCCTTACATCAGGGCCTGAACCTATATCTTGACCAGTGACCACCCTTCTCAAGCCAGTCCCTTACATCAGGGCCTAAACCTATATCTTGACCAGTGACCACCCTTCTCAAGCCAGTCCCTTACATCAGTACGTGGACCTAAATCTCGCCAGTGGCTACTGTCTCTATTCATCAGGGCCTGAACCTATATCTTGACCAGTGACCATCCTTCTCAAGCCAGTCCCCTTACATCAGGGCCTGAACCTATATCTTGACCAGTGACCACCCATCTCAAGCCAGTCCCCTTACATCAGGGCCTGAACCTATATCTTGACCAGTGACCACCCTTCTCAAGCCAGTCCCTTACATCAGAGCGTGGACCTAAATCTCACCAGTGGCTACTGTCTCTATTCATCAGAGCCTGAACGTACAATCTCCAGTGTAGGAGGACCACAATACCTCAGTGCTATACTGACGCTACTACAATACACACCGGTGGTCCGTTCTCTGCTGTGCAGCTATCTTGATGAAGGGACTTCAAACGCTGGCATTCACGGACTGCAGTTAGAGGCGAGATTAAAAGAGGCAGGATGGATGTAGCAGGGCTAACCTTCAGTGTACTTGGAGACTTCTTTCATTCTCTTTAATGGAATTACCTTCTCTCTCTATAATACCTGGATCTCTTGGATTGAAGGTAACAGGTTTGTCCTCTAATTGTCACAGTTTAGAAAAATTGTTTCATTATGAAAGAACATTGATGATATATATTTGTTTTCATTCAGTTCCATGTTTACTTAAATTCTTTTATAACAATATTTCTCTATAATACCTTCTTATCTTGGATGTGAGGTAAAGGGTTTGTCATCTAGTTGTCACAGTTTAGAAATTATTGTTTTATCATGGATGAATATTGATCGTATGGATATTTTTCATTCGGTTCCTGATGAACTTAAATTCTTCTATAACACTCTTTATTTCTTTCACTAAAATACCTGGTGATTAATACTATGATTTGAGGTTTAAGGTTTTGTCATCTAAATGTCACAATTTTTGTTTCATGATAAATGATAATTGAATATTTAGCTTTTTTTCATATTTACCCTGTCATGTGGGATCACCATTGTATTTGAAGACCTCTAAGATAATCTTTAATTGAATTTGCCTCTTCCACTTTAATTTCGGTACTTTAAGGTAAATATTCCTCCAAGGACAGGCATTATTTAACCTGAATGCTTTGATTAGAAGGGGGAAGTGTTGTCAAATAGAGGCAGTTTATGAATTACTTTATGATGAATGAATATTGATAGTATATCTATTTTTTACACCTCTCAACTTGAACTCAAACTTGTGGTGAAAAAGACTGTGGTTTGCTTTAAATCAAAGAAAAAAACAACTTAAAATATTTTTCACTATATTTCAAGCTTTATATGGGAAAAAATATGTTTTTGAACCTAATTTCTGGCTTTAGTGGTAAAAAGGTTACTTTCTGTCTCTATTTGAGCTAATATTTTCATCTATTATGTGTATCTATACAGTCATTTTCAGCTTATTTCTGTCCAATATTTATTGGTGAAAATGTTTGAAAATGATCTCGTCCCTATCTTATCAAACTGAAAGAATGGAAAATGGCTTGAAAAGTGTTTTTGCAAACAACAATTTCAAATTTAAACGACTAGAATTACTTGTTTCTGAGATCTCGACTATTTTCATACAATAATGATTGTTTTGAATCAATAAACGATTATCAAAGATGTTCCTAGATATAAAAAGGACATTGATATATTGATTGGTATTGTAAAAACTAGGTCTTGGTTGCTTGACATCTTCAAAATGACATGACTATGTCAAAAAGGTTTGGCATTTCAATATAACATAAAAACATTGACATTAATATCAGAAGCAGTTCACAGTGTCAGTAAATCAGGCCTTGATTTCAGATTGGAGGTGGATGAAAACAAATAACTATTTATTGTAGTTTGATCTTTTATTTTTCAATTAACATACATTTCATCATATTTGCTTTTCATGTTCTCTTATTTTATCATAAAATCTAAAAAGAGTTTATAAAGTTCATAATACAATATATAAAAAATTGTTAAAACTAAATTTAAGTTTTTCAGTCCATTAAGACTTATCATGTAAATTAATATTTGCCTTACCATTCTTTAGCAACTTAATTCATGGTACTTTAACTTATTGACAAAATAAGCCTTTTGCCCCTTAGGAACAAGTAATACAAACGTTTTTGAACCCTATTCTGACTTTCCCGATGAAAGGGTTAAAGGCAAAGCTAGCATGTTACTGTTATGAAATGAAACATAGTTATTGTAGTTAATTGGTCATCATGAATACAGGTCTAACAGTATTGATGAATCTAATTATCTTGCTAATACAAAAATAATTGAAATTGAATGAAAAACCAATAAAATTCTGCTTTTTCTCTACAAAATTGAAAGTAAGAAAGTGTTTATAAATGCTTAACTAAAACAGAGAGTTTTAAGCTCACTTAATTATTATTTAGCAATGAAATATGGTTTATGGCAGATAACTGCATTTTCTTTAACTCATATTGCTTTTATCTGTCCCAATTGTTAGCCTTTTTGCTTGACATTTAAAGAAATTTTTTACAAAGTAAATGTAGATAAGAAAAAATCAATAGCATTTTCCCTTGTTACATGTTGAAAGTCTTTCAGGAATATTATCACCATTTTTTCACTAAATAATTAACCAATGCTCAATTCATAATTAACAGCTACTGATAAGCCTTTTACAAATATGAATATTTTGCCTCATTCTTACATTTTGTATGCAGGTTTTTACAATTTCCCATGCTTGTAGTTTTTATTCAGAGAATTTTGAAAATGATAATTTTAATAATGTAATTTTTTAATATATCATCATGTTTAATTCATGAATTATAGAATTAAAAAAAAGAGGGTTCAGTGAAAATATTTGAATAATTTCACTAATGTTTTGACACAAAGTGCTGAAATTGTAATTGTAAACATGAAAGAGAAAATTACATTGTACCTGTGTATTGTACTGTTACCTGTAACTTTGAAAGGTAATTATCGTTAATCAGCAGGTAATAACCTAAATAGTTGCAGACTTCAAATCTGGATTTTGAATGTAAATCGGTGATAAGATCGTGCCTCGACTTTGTGCACTGTGCCCCATGGCATTTCTGGAAAGGTGAAACCTCGTGATTTTATCTCAACTTGGTTAATTTTTGTGTAAGCACTCTTTTGAGGCTACTGTGTGCCTTCAGGTGCCTTAACGAGTTAAGCGACCAGGTACGACGGCAGCACACTTCTCACTTACCTGTGAAAATGTACCTAGGTAGATGGCTACGTGTGTTGTACTTTGTTGTTTGTCAAGCTGTGAAAACTGTAAATTTCTCAAATATTTTTCAATTATCAGCTCTCTGTTGACACTGGTGTTGCTTTTTCATATTATCTGAACAAGATAGTCATATTTCAATTTAAAAAAATGAAATATTCAAATCACAGTTTTAATTTTTTAAGTACTGTTCATTATAACTAAAAAGTAAAAGTAACATATCTCTATGTTTTTGTAATGTTGAAATCCTTGATTAACAAATTATCAATCTATTCATGACATTTTATCAAATATTAAGAATAGTCCAATGAAGAGGAAATACATTTTTAAACAGAATTACCATGACTATCAAAAGAATGAATGAAGAAAATGAGAGAATGGAGAAAATGGAGAAAGGTAGTGAATGAATGAATGAATGAATGAATGAATGAATGAATGAATGAATGAATGAATGAATGAATGAATGAATGAATGAATGAATGAATGAAGAAAATTGAGAAAATGGATAAAGGTAATGAATGAATGGAGAAAATGAGAGAATGGAGAAAATGGATAAAGGGAATGAAAGAATGAAAGAATGAATGAATGAATGAATGAAGCACTGGCAACACACTCCCTATAGGTAAGAAAGCTAGAATTAATCAAGACACAGAGTTTACCAATATCTCTGTTATAAGGAACCAAGGGATGCAGATGGAACCATCTCTCATGTCCAATTAATTCCTTGTGATATTACATCTCCGACTTTATCTCAGGAACTGTCCGAGGTAATCTTGTTTCTGGTAAAAAATTAATGCCATTAGACAAACAGTACAAAATTTGCAATGCAATGATTGCACAACAAGGGATCGTTGGATTAGGTTGCTATCAATAATTAACAGTTTTGCATTTAGACAATACAAGATCAGCGTATGAGAGGTGGATTTTGGAAGGAGTTTGAATTTCATTAGCTGCCTGTCGTAGCGTTGTCTTGGAACTGATTTAATTTTTTTTCTGATTAATGCTGTGACATGACATGTAATGGCATGAAATTTCAAATGGCAGCATTTTTAATAGTTTTTGTCAAGAAATGGTTTAAGAATACACAGGATATTTTTCATGTCTGTTTTTTTTTCCTCCCATCTGCAGATGACTATAGCTTATCTGAGTGAGGATGTAATTCGTTGGAGCATGGTTGTGTTTTCTTAGAAATTGGTTGAAAACTGCATGATATCTCTCTGTCATGTTTCTCTCTCTGTCTCTCCATCTCTCTGTCCCTCAAGATGTAAATGAAAGTCTCTCTTGCTCTTTGCTATTTTCAATTTTTCTATCCCTTCATCTGTCTGTCTATTAACCTACAGCTGGAAAGCTAAAATCTCTCTGTCTTGTTTTCTTGTTCCATCTGTCTGTCCATCCAATTGCAGATAAGTAGCCAAAATTGCTTTGTTTTTTTTCATTCACTCTCTCCATCTAAATGCAGATAACTTTCAAGAAATTCTCCCGTTGTTTTCACCCCTTCTCTCTATCTCACAATCCATCTCCGCCAAGTTACAGATATCCAGCAAAACTCTCATCCTTGCTTTTACCCCTCTATCTCTCCATCCATCTGTCTGTCTGTCCATCCTTCTACAGATATCCAGCAAAACTCCAATCCTCCTTTTCACCCTCTCTCTATCTCTCCCTCCATCTGTCTGTCTGTCCATCCTTCTACAGATATCCAGCAAAACTCTCATCCTTTCATTCACCCTCTCTATCTCTCCATCCATCTGTTTCTCCATCCTTCTACAGATATCCAGCAAAACTCCAATCCTCCTTTTCACCCTCTCTCTATCTCTCCCTCCATCTGTCTGTCTGTCCATCCTGCTGCCGATGACTAGCTAATCTAAGCGTGGATGTAATTCTGATGTTTTCACCCCTCTCTCTATCTCTCCCTCCATCTGTCTGTCTGTCCATCCTGCTGCAGATGACTAGCTAATCTAAGAGTGGATGTAATTCTGATGTTTTCACCCCTCTCTCTATCTCTCCCTCCATCCATCTGTCTTTCTGTCCATCCTGCTGCACATGACTAGCTAATCTAAGCGTGGATGTAATTCTGATGTTGCTGGTTGTGTTTTTGACAGGGGAGCTGGTTCTGAAACCCAGGAGATCCTTGTCAAGACGTGATGCTAATTATCGGTCTTATCGGACAAAGCTTCACCAGCGTCCTGTCTGTCTCTATTTAGCCTGATTAGTTTAGCTTGTTGATTAAAGATGCTGCAGGATCCCAGGGTGTGAAATTTGTTAACCTCAGACTATTGTTTCTTGTATACTTTACTTCTCAGTACTGGAAATTGTCTATTTGCTCGAGATCATTTACCTAAACATGCCCTAGAGCAAGGCTTTATAGCATCAACTCACCAAGGAGAGTCTGAGATAATTAACGGATGTCTAAATATCTTCCTATTGCACTCTATCTTGTTGCTTGTCTTTGTTTGAATGGCCAAATATCTACGATGAGGTGTTTATCTGGTGGGTAGTTATTGTAGATGATTAAACAAGGTGTTAAGTTTTTATGAAAGCTTTGATGATGTCATCACGAAGGTAAATGTGTTGTTTTAAAATTTTTGAATTTGAAAATGTTATTTCCCTAGGTTTCTGTTCTAGTTAGAAGAAATTACAAAAGAAAATGTTTGTCACAGTTTGACAAAAACATTATTGGAAATGTTTGTTACAGTTTGAATCAAACATCCTTTGAATTGTTTGGTACAGTTTGAATCAAACATCCTGGATATGTATATCACAGTTTGAATCAAACATCCTGGATATGTATATCACAGTTTGAATCAAACATCCTGGGTATGTATATTACAGTATAAAACAAACATCCTTGGAAATGTTTGTCACAGTTTGAAACAAACTTCCTGGAAATCTAGTCCATTAGCTGAGGATTTGTCATTGCCTGTCTACTATTATTCAAATTAATAAGTTGATAAGATTATCATATTTTGAACATCATTATTCTAATTGATCATTGTTTTAAGATTCAAATCACTGCAGATATTCAACACCACATCTAGAAGTAATGTCAGCTCAGAAATCTCCTTAACTACTAAAATCAATTATATAAGTGAAACTCTAGGCTACAATAGTGTGTAAGATTTGCTGGAGGATCCTTGTCAAGTACTCAATCATTCAGTAAACTGTTTGACAGCACAGGGTCGTTCTCAACCTGATAGGAGGTGTACTTGATTTGTAACTACCTAAATCCTGTCTCAACAGCTTACAGGGATAACTGGTCTTGTGCCTGAAACCATAGAGCACAAGAGTCTGTTGAACTTAATCCTTGGGAAATAAATTTTCTTAAATTGACTTTGATTGTTGAGTATCAGAGCTTTACTAAGCTGGTTTGTATACAGTGGTCATTGCAGCGGTCATTACACTGGTCACTCAGGCATTATGACCACTGGCTTGACCTGTTCAAATAGCCATTTGTAGAAACTACAGGATAAAATGTGTGCTTGAATGGTTTTCAATCGGCTGAAATGTGTCTGACAAAATGAAAAAGGAGGTGGAAATAGCTCATAGAATTTGAGTGTCTTTCATTGAATGGTTAATCCTCTAAGGTGTGGACTGGATTGAAAATGCTTTAACTTTTGAATCCTAAAAATTGTCAAATGAAAAAGAAAGATGTTTAAGCTATTAGGTTTGGTGTTGGTCTTTGTTATATTAATGCTAAAGTTTGAATTCAAATCCTACATGTTACCCTGGTCACTGAAAACTTTTGGAAACAGAATTATATGTTTATATTCATTGTTTCAAGGATTTGAAGACAATGTTCTAAAATTTTGCCAAACTGAAAGTTGAAATCCTGCATCAACCTAACAATTAAAAACATTGGATAAAATACTTTCAATTCATCAGTGACTGTAGCTACACATCACAGTGCTTTTTCGAATTTATTCATCAATTATTTACCAAAAATGATTACAGCTATTAAAAACCTAACTTGGTTCAAAATGTAATTAGATTTCACAGCCTACTCACAAATACACCCCCGCCCAACTAACACTGATTCCCTAAACCAACTAGACTTGGTGACTTCGAAAGCCTGATTATTACCAAGTCAAATCCATTGCTTACAGTACACAATAGCCAAATCCTATAATAACTATTCTGAGTCAATATGAGCTCTACCTCTCCCCACTGTATGATTGTAACTGATGGAGTGTATGACTAAGCTATGTATTGTTGGATATGATTTATGAACATTTTTCTCGATTCTACCACTCAACATTTTAACCTTTAACCTTCTGTTATTCTTTCACTTTTAAGTAAAGGGCTTTCATATCTCCATTGAATATGATTATGTTCAGACAAATCTGTTGTTTAAAATGTGATTTATAGTAAATAAAATAGAATAAAAAATTGTCAAATAGCTATTGATTTCTGATGCAGGTTTCACTCCAAACTACTTTGGGGTAGTCTTTCGCCCAACTAAATGGTCACAATTTGAATGAATCAAAATTGAAAGTGTTATTATATCAAGATCATTTAATTTCTTCTAATTATTCTAAACTAGTCAAGTTTGATCAATAAAGCTTTATTAATGATTCCACGTTCAACTTTCCTTTTTCCAATCTTATAACGATCCACATAATAGTTTGGAATGTAAATGGTTCGGTAGCTTATCCAGCCTTCAGTGCGTATGGGGTTAATTCACCTGCAGTTAAGGTTTGTTGTAATTTGTTGTAATAGGATACCTTTCCCCTATTCAATCAAGTGTAAAATTTCCAAGACCATTATTACAGCGTTAATCCTAAAAAGGCCATTTCTTATAATTCCAGAAATATGAATCACAACCTCTATTCATTATGCGGGATAATGGCTTATATTTCTTCAAACAGCTGTGTTTTTCAATGCTCCAATGACCTTTCAATAAGCAAACACGGATTATGGTGTCAAAGCTTTGTTTGTAAATATGTATCTGCCCTGGGCTGAAGTGAGTCCATTTTCACTTGGACCTTTTAGCCGGAAGATATAGATAACACAATCAGTTTTTTCTTAGCCTTTGGTCAGGGAAATGTTTTCAACTTTTGGCTTTGAAAGTCTGTTATTTTGTTTATGCAAAAACATTTGAAAAGGAGATAATTTTTTTTTTTTTTTAAATGTTTTTGTGATATTGTCAAATATTAGGGCACTGTGTAAATCAATTGGTGGAATAAGCAGTAGAGGTGATTTCCTGAATTATCATATACAATTTAAATTATTGGATGTCATTCTACATCAAGAGATTTTATCAATTTTAGGTTTCCATAGAATTTCATTTAATAAAAATGAAAAATCATATTTTTAATCAAAATGAATGGCTAATCATAGTAACAAAAGATTTTTTAGTTTTGACAAATCTGTAAATAATTTCCCCAAAAATATAATAATTTCAACTACTAATAATGTTTTCATTGGAATACCAACAATGATCGTGAGATTCTCCAAGTTTAAGAAGGTTATGCATTCTCTAGCTCTTCAATTGGTATATTTAGAAATTCAATTTACTTGCAAATCTGAGATTGAATCTATCAAGGTTTTATATGTCTGTTGATCCAAATTAGTTTTGTAGCTGGAATTAGATGCACAAGGGTCATTTGCTTTTGCGGTCGTTTATAGATCTTTTATTTTTTGCCTTTACCAACTTGTATGCGTGATCGTTGTTTGTGTTAATATTACGGATAATACATTTTTCATTTCGACTGTCTGAAAGCAAGCATGAATATGATCGTTGTTGTCATCACAAATAATGCTTTTCTTGTAGATTTTATTCTGACAGGCCAACATATATGTAATTATTCTTTCTGATGGCAAATAATATGCTTTCGACGAGACTATCAGTGACACAGTCGAGAGATTGGAAGTGGAAAAAATAGATGCGTTATCGGTTTAGTCTTCAAATCATGTTTGTGTCAAGCAAGGTGGTTGTTTTGATTCACAGCTATATACCTTCACCCTGTACAGATAAACTACCAATCTCGTCCCATGATTTTTGACACTTCGTCTCGTAATATTTGTACGCTCCGACAATCTGCCTTTAAAACATAGTGCTTTATGGCGCGTAAAACCTTGCCAATCTTTGCAGACGAAATTCAATCATATTAGTTGGTTTTTCCGTCAAAGGTACGGCTTGAACATAATCTATCGCATTTTCGCTTAAAGCCGAACTGTTGCATTCTATTTTCCTAAGGACATTTTCTGCTGACAGATTTTATCCATGTCATTTTGAATAATTTTCTATTTTTTCCCTTAAGATCTGTTTTAAGTAAGTACCAGAAAAATTAGATTTGTGTTTATTCATGTGTGCTGTCATTGTGAATTTGGCTGTTGTTTTTCAAGAAAATATTGTTTGCTTGTGCCCTTTCATTTTCATACGATGCCTAGGGATTATCCTTGTAAAGAGATTGTAATGTTTGTTAGATAAATAATGACTCAATGATCTTTGACAAGCAGATTAATCAGTTCATCTTGAGATAATTATCATCCCTGCAATAAATCTTTCACCTTAACAATTGTGCGATAAACCTTTGATTATCATATAGCTTATAATTATCTATCCAATTTCCCTCAGGCGGAATAATGTTTTGTTAAGCAAAATGGAATTTCTTTACATTTTACTGGGTTTGTTAACTTAATACATTAAAGGAAATGTTCATAGGTGAATTTTTTTTCAGATGATTTAAACATATTTATTCATGAAATAATACATGAAAGAAATAACCAAAAATCTCTGAACAGCTTCTTTTAAAGGGGCAGTAGCACGTTTTTAGGGGGAATATAAGGTGATGTCGGGAAAATGAAAATTAATGGTTCCAATTGCTAACAATGTATTTAAACTAAATGGAGTAGTAATAATTCAAATATTTAACGTAAAGGTTAGCCATGCGATTCCTTTTCTTACACAAAATGAATTAAAGGTGTTCACACAAAAATGGCCGCCAATGGATTTTGTGTGAATCTTCATACTTTGTCCTTTGACTATGGATGATTGGCTTGTGTAATGACATTTTTGACACTGTCAAAATAATACATTTAGCATTAACTAACAATTATCAGTGAAAACTATAAAATATAAAATTATCAAAAAACGTGCTACTGCCCCTTTAAAGCCTCTCCCATACAATTACATGTGTTGTAAATATATAAAAACAAATTAAATTAGAGAGATATGTCCAATCATAATTCAATTTTGATGAAATCTTAACAAATTATGATCATAATGAAACTAATAAATGATATAACCTTCGTAAGATCTGAATAAATATTTTGTTAACATCATTGTTAATTAACAACTCCTCTGAGGTATCGATATTAAAACAATTGTCATAGTTATTCATTTTTGTCAAAGAATTGTCAAAAGCTAACATCTGCAACTTAAAAGCAACTTAATTTTGAGTGAATATCTTTGAAATTGTCCAATTTGAAGTTAACCTTGCAACCTTGATAAACAAAAAGGTAACAATATCAATTCCTTAAATTATCAAAGGCTTAAGCTTTTGTGAAAACTATATCAATTTAGATTTGGTTCTTTAGAGATTCTTTGATTCTCTTTGACAAGAACTTCATCTTAATTCATGATTCTAAAGGAATGGGATTCATCAATTCTGATCACAAGAATCAGGATTAAATTATCCAAATTATTGTCACCTTTCGAAATATTTGTTTTGATGGCACAATTAGCAATTTTACAAGCGAAGTGACTAGAAAGCAAAGAAGGCCTTAAGACATCTGTTTCATTTACTTTTTCAAATTACTGAGGCACAAAAATGTTTTTCTTCTTTTATTCTCTTCCTAGGAATAATTGATTCTCACACATTATCTTTATTCATTCATTACCGATCTTCCACATGGATAAACTACAGTGAAACAAGTGATTAATATTTTTCTTAAATTTTCGGCTTGAATTGCAAATTTTGGATTATCTCTCCAAACATGTGATAATATGTTATCATTTTCTTGCATATGATGAAAAGTGCTTTTAAAATTTGCTAAAATGCTTTGATTACAATTGAAGCTGTTGAAAAAATTAACACTAACCGGTTTGAGCGGACAATAAATAGGACTTAACTCATATTTAAGAGTGTGATATTCTGTGATTTACATGTAATCAATTGGTAATGTGAAAACTCATATCTATAAATATATATTTATAAATGATATATATGTATATGTCATTTGTTTTGATTATGAGGAAGTGCAGAATATTTAATTAATTTCATTACATACAAAAAACAAGTAAATAATGATTTGAGATAGTCCCCAATTTCACATTTAATTATTGTTAATTTTTATATTCAAATGATTTTAAATAGAAACTGTAAGATATTTGAAAATCGAAGAAAATTAGAGAAATTTGTCTTCATTTGGAGTGCTGTTGCATAGATTGAAATGCCAGTATGGGGTAGGAAAAACAAGTTTGGATACAGAGATGGAGACAAAATTCTGAAGCAAGACACAGAAAAATGTAAATGCCAACAAATTCACAAACTAAAAATGGGAATTGTGAATGAGAGAAAGTTTCCAGATGACTAATTTGTTCTGTGGGATTCTGTTTGTGTTTTTGGATAATTTTTTCTCTCTAATGTCATTAATATGATTTTTAATGATTTTATTATATCTGTAAATTTTGAATTTGTACATTTCAGTAAGGTCAAAACATTAAGCCACAAAGGGAATGTGAGAAAAGTACTTGTTAGATAGACACTTAATCTGATATATCATAAATAAGTCATAAAAAGATGACAGATATTGGCAGATATTTCTTTCAATGAAATTGTCATATGACACAAATTGACCGACATGAATCAAAACAAGATCCGATTGCTCACACTTTACGAACCGTAAAAGGCTGTAACAACACAAGTGTTTATAACAACGCTGATTGAATGTGACCAAAATGAAATATGGCTGTTCTGTCTTCGATGGGCAGATTTCCATGTCCCTAAGGACACTGCATCATGGTGTCGGATTATGATGCAAGGTGTCAGATGCATCTCCTTGTATAATAGGAAGCTCCCTTAATGATCCTTGACATAGCCCTGATAAATTATGACACAGCCCACACTTCAGCTAAGCAGCCCCTAAATCCTATCAAAGGCATTTCACGCCAATCTGGCCAGGCAAAGCTCTGAGGCATCCCTGCCTCTCGTTCAAACTCTGATCTCATCAGTAGCGTACCTGGGGGCCCGTTCGCTCAGGTGTAAACGAGCTTCCTGATCGCAACACCAGGTAAAGCTTCCAACTGCCCAGGTGATCATTTGGATGTTGGATTTAGGGCTGCCGTGTTGCGTTAACGCTAAAGAGAGGATTTTCAAATTGGACACTATCATTGTTGAAGGTGAAGATTGTTTATTGGGCAAGAGTGCAGTGACTTGTGGATAATCTTAAGTCCATGAAGCTCTTCCTCATTTGGATAGGATATTCCTAAATCTGAGAGGCTATTACGTCTGGGGAGCACTATCCAATTTGGATAAAGGTTTCTTAAGTCAAAAGGAAAATCGAATTGAAAATTTTCCTCTCAACTGTCTTGTGGAGTTAGATTGTTTTGCATTGCTTGATGCAAATCCTGAATGCTTGCCTGTGGTTTTCCAAGGATTACTTGAGTTTTGATTGGGTATGTAAAATTTATCATTTATCTTTCAATGATATTGAACATCAATGATATTCAAATTGTTAAAATTATATATAACTATTAAAGAAAACCTTTGGAAAGGTTATCCAAACAGAGACACAAAATAAATTAAAAAAATGTCAAATGGCTAACCCAAATCTTTAGGTTAATAAAAAAATGGTAGCAGTAAGCGTTTGTTTACACTGTTCCTGTTTTTCTCACCGTTACCTGCCATCAGCTGATGAAACTGATTACATCGTCAATTGCAAAAAGCATGCTTCCCATTCACAGCCTTCATTGTGTCTCTTGCTGTAATATGTACACAATTGATTTGCTGTTTGAAAGCATAAAAGAGAAAATAGCATTACGTTTTCACGCTTAGCTTCCTTTTTACATCCAATCAGAAGTTATGTCAATATTTTGGTCTGATTTGAGAAAAGGTAAAGAAATTGGCATGAGTGAGTGTCAATTATAACTGTCACTTTAAAAGTTGGCGTCCAATATACTGTTTATTTTCTATTATTATTCTATTTGGCAAAGTTATTTCAGATAATGAAAAACTTTATTTTTTTCAGATAAATGTCAATTTTAACTTGCATTTAGCTGAACTTTATACGACATTGTTACGGTGAATATTTTTTTTAATGATGCAACATTTGCTTTCAATTCATTTCAACAATTGTAACATGTTTTTATTTGCAAGAGATCTTTCAAATACCATTACTGTCAATCTGAAATTGACATGTAACATGCATATCAACAATTACTTTGATTTTAACGTATTCACTCAACAACATTTGTGAAACCCTCTCTTACTATAGAATTATTTTAATCAATCCCAAATTGACATCTACAAGAGTTCATTTCAAAACTTACCATTTAGCACTGTTTTTCAAAATGCTTATTTCATTCAATACAAAATTGACATGTTTGTCAATAATGTCAATCACACACGCATTTCGCACCATACATGAAATTGATTGCCAATTTACGATCATTGTTTTAGTGACAGATTCGTTATGCCAATTAGCAGCTTAGTGATGAAAGCTTAGACAAGGTAGCTGAAACTTAGCATTGAAAGGCACTGATGTTTGTTATTATTTGAGATAAGAACGAAATTTACACATGTATTTGCACTAAACCATGTCAGCCATGACTGTTGATTTGTTTTGATAGCACTAGATAAGCAGAGGATAATGAAATGTGTTTGTTGTATCAAGAGCCTAGGTGATAATGAACTGATGGGTTTATTGCCATTTGCATCATTAATGTCGTCTTTAAGTTCGGTAACAGAATCAACACTATTTAGACACTTTAATGGCGATGATTGACGTTTAATGTGTGGCTTAAGTCTTACTTGCACTTAAGAATTTTAAAAACTTTTGGCTTGTTTTTAAACAAGAGAACATGTTTACGAAAGAATTGTTTTCAAAGGAAAATATTTTCTTGAAATAGGTTACGTTTTCCTTATTTCCCAAACAAAATGCGCTGAAATGATATTGAATTATTTATTAACTTTGAAATTTATGTTTTAAATTTTGGAAACCATAATGGGCTAATTATTTGTCCACTTGTATGTATGATAGTGTTATTTTGTACCTCAGAAAAAGTTTCTGTTCTGTTTGGAAATAATTCTACAGTTCCATATCAAGATTATCATTGACAACATTATCATTAACAACATAAGAACAACCAAACCTTACTAAGAATCACGATATCATCTTAACAAATACTTTCCTGATAACAGAAAATCAAGTTACAAGATTTGATATCTCCTACACTAGACTTGTATGTTATTGAGATCAGGTGATTGTTATCGACGTACCTATGCAATTGACAGGTGCTTGTTTCGTTGACACAGGTATGACAGACTAATCATCTCTAGTAATTACCTGCCAAACTACCTGCCTGCTGATACACTAGATATACCTTCACTACTTAAGTGTCTCGTAACTTGTCAAGAACACTTGACTCCGGAACTATTTTCTTGGTTTGGGTTGGAAATCAGAAAGCTAATACAATGAAGGCATAATGTTATGAAGTTCAATAACAATTAAGTAATTCTTTTTTTATGTTTTTTTTACCAACAACACATACATATATAAATATACATTTAGCTGTTACCTGAAATCGTCAAAGGCTGAGAAAGACATTCAAGTAATTCTTGTTCTCCAAAGGGAACATTTCTTCCTTCCTTTTGAGCAGGGTCAGGAGTCAATGTAGATATAAATCATGATAAAAATGAGAAGGGTTTTCAATTTTGGATTATTTGTTGTTGACAATATATTTGTATCTAGAGGTATTCTAGAAGTGAAATAATTTTCAGAAGAAAATCTATAATTATTATTATTCAAAAACGATATAAATGAATTGCCTTTTGATGTATGTATAAATTTTTCACTCAAATTTATTCTGATTTGAATGTTCCATAAAGCACATTTTACCAAGTAATCTCAAGAAAAAACTCTATATTGAGTCCCTATGAAAACAGAGGTTGATTTGTCCCCGGTTTGCCCAAGGTCTGCACAGTAAGCTGTGATGTTTAAGAGGGCATGTAATCCTCAATTCAATGTTAAAAACACATATTTGGAGTGACCACCAGTTTCCTGATCCAAACACTTCCTGATCGGCATCCTTCCTTATTGTTCCACTATCAAAACCCTCAGAATTCACTCAATACCTTTAGGAAAATACCTGTTAATTAAGCTACCTGTTCACCTGTCCTTTATCATAAAACAAAGGAGCCTTTCAAGAAAGTTAAGCCACTGTGAAAATTCTTTCAGTGTGATCAAGTAGCCGTGAAACTGGTGGTAAGACCTAAGGTAAACATGTAATTACCCTTACAATACAATACCTGAGGTTTACCTGTTCAGGTGTGCTAAAATAACAAGACTTTCATGTTCACGCCTCACCTGGTCTACCTATTGTTATAAGGTAGGTAAGGATAGGTACCTGTCTTTAGGTGTATTGTGTGATCAGGGAGCTACTACTACTTCAGAGTGTGCCTTTTGTTTCGGGATTTACCTTGATTCGCTGATGAGGTTTGGCAGGTTACCTGATTTTCTCACCTAGCGCTAATTGATGTGGTATTTGATATGGGGATGAGTGTCATGCAGATAGGTATAAGACAGGTGGGCTGGGAAGGGGGACTAGTTGGGATGCTCAGGTGGGAGGGTACATTCATATAGGTCAGGAGGAGGAGATTTACCTTTACAGGTAAGTTGTGTAACGTTTACCTGTGGAAATCATGTTGAGGTTGATGGTAATGATTTTGTTTTTGAATCTATAGGATTTCATGAGGTACAGGTAATGTAAATCATAATTTATCTATATCATTATTGATAGATTGAGGTAATGTATAAGAGTTATATAAGTCAGAAGAAATAGGTTTATTTAAGGCAAGTTTTGAAGTTTTACCTATAGATGGAGTTCTTTCATCTTAGGTTTCATGTTTTCATATTCTAGAGGACTTCATGAAAAGTCTTTAAAAATATTCTTGTACGCTGAATGATCATGGGAAAGGAAATGATTAATTTCATTTTGTTTATTTATGAATAGTTTTCTTTGGAACCATAGGATTGAATGAAGCCACTTAAAATTGTTAAAATGAAGACATAAAAATATTTATCATGGTGGAAGATATCTTGCACTTGTTGATTTAGATGGAATCAGTTGCTTCATTAAAATATATTGTTCAATCTTTCTATGCTCTTTGAAACATTACTCTTGATTTCTTAATTTTATCATAAAACGTTTAATATTTTTAATGGAATTTTTGAATGAGTTATAGTTATAGAAAATTATTTCAAAGGTAATTTGATATTTGTGTTTTAAAATTTTCCTTTTTTGGAACAAGTTCAAAATGTCATCAATTTCAAATTTGGAAACTTGATATAACTTCTACAGCTGTCAAAAACAGCTTCTTAAGATTTGACAAGAAGTTTAAAATTGATGCTAAAATCATTTTTAATGGATGCAGAAATTTTGTGTATTATTTTATGAACATTCCAAGTGTCAAACTTAACGGAAGATATTTGAATGAAGTTAAAACCGCTCTTCCGAATCAATTAATCATTTTGGAACTATTTCAAAATTTTGAGGAACCCATACTGTTTAGGTTTATAATTGTCCTCTTCGATGATGACACATTTCAAATCTCAATTGATTTTATGCCACGAAAATCCATTCAAGCAATTTGAAGATGATATTATTTGTGATGCAATGATTGACTGTGCCATGTCAAATGTGTTCCCCATGCTGTGAGATTGATAATCAACACTCCCTTACGTAACCAACTTGTGAATCAAACACAGTCTTGTGAAATAATTGGACCTTCAATAATCAGCTGTTCCCCAATCAATGACCATCTGATGTCCAGTTGGTCACCTTGACCACTGGCCTGGAGCTATAACAGTGGTCAGCTTGACAGGAAGATTGTATTGTCTTGTGGTACCGCCTGGCACTAATTGGCGCCAATAGTTAACTGCGGTCTCAGACCTAAGTTGGAACATTTAAAAGCTCTGTTAGTTTTTGGACTCTGACTATGCTTGAAGGTGAGATCTTTCTGTAAAATATGATTCATATCAAAATAATCTTTATGACGTTTTCACTCTTTGTAAAGTTTAGACTATCTACAGAATTTTGCTTTATAACAAAATGGTCTTTGAGGAGGTTTTTATGTTTTATGTAGGTGAGGTTACTGTTTGAAGTTTGCTTGATGGTTATTATTGTGTATATGAATCATTGTATATAATATATGTTTTCAATGAAGTTTGGTTAGTATTTACAGAGATGAAATTACTATTTGAATTTGGTTTGATGACAGCATATGGTTTTAGATAATGGTTGGTCTTTTGATTGTTGTACACATGGTGCTTCAGGAAATGATCTACCGGTAAGCTTCACAAGTTTGGCTTATCTTGTAAATCTTTATAATTGATTTAGTTGTAGTTATATTGACAATCTTTTTTAGATATGTTTTTGAGAGTTGATTAATTTGTTCATATGTCTTTTCATGTCTTTTACTATGAAATGAGAAACTTTACCTCTCCCAAACTAAGTATCTTTACGGAACATTTTACTATAGTGTAAGGCAATATTTAGGGAAAATATAATGTACCAGGTTCTATTTTTGACAAACTCACTTTCCTTAATTTTATCAAGAAGCATATTCTACATTATATTTAATATACTTTGTTTTGTTGGATGTCCATTGTGTGGGTGTTATATAGTAGAGTGCTCATTATTATTGACAAATTTCACAAAACCGATATTTTCCCCATTCTATCTTTATTTCAGTAAGGTTGCCTGGCAATTTTGATCTTGGTGATTAACGTTAGGATAAGCATGAAAAGGAAGGGCAGAATTGTGATAAAATCTTTGTTTGTGACTTTCCTTGCTAGAGGCTTTTTGAACATTTTTTGTACATTATTCAGACTTTTATTTTTCTACAGATTTGATATTTTCAAAGAAAAATAACTTAAAATTATATTTTTCTGTGTGATTTAAATGTTAAATCTATATTTTCTTAGAAAATGTCTAATTATATTTTTAAGGTATTCAGTTCATTTAATTGTGCTCAATAAGAACTTTTAAAAAATATTCAATTTGATGCCAAAAATAATCTGCAAATGTAATACATTTTGCATTTGTGTAACTGTTTTCTTATATGTATTTATCTCTTAAGTGATTTGACAGAATTGGTATTGATTATTTATATCTGTCAATATTTGCTAAATTGTAGGGAGTAATTTGACTGAAGATTTGATAAATCACCAAAGCATTATCAAATAATATCATCAGTCACTTTCATTTTAGGACTAATTGAATAATTACTTTGAGTACATTTACAAACTCAGTGAAATGGAACAAAGAAAGAAAATTACTGTTCAATTTTCCCTTCATTAATTATTTAGTTGAAAGATCAGAGATATATTATTGATAATGCTCGTGTCGACAGCTACATTTGGAGGCATCAGGTTACAAAAAAAATTCCATAATTTGACAATTGTGATATTATTTTCTTGTAACTTACGACCTGTTTATAAATACTTAATAGAAAATCTTTACAAAGTCTTGAAATGATATTTTCAGTGATGTTTCAACCTTTCCGCCATGACAGGTTTTGGTTAAAGATAAAATATGATACGGTGAATCTTAATTGTTAAAGAATTGACCATTGTCTAACAGTAAACTTACAACAAAGGGCTTGAATTTCAGATAACAGAAATGTTCAATGCAACTTGTCAAATAATAATGGTTTGCTTTCTCTTCTCGATAAATACGTGACATTTTTCACGTATCATGTTTTAACTGCGTGAATACTTTTGATCTCAAGATGATATTGAGTTTAAAATCAGCAGGTATGTGGAAAGTAATATAATCACTCGTGAGGGCGAAAAATCGGTTTATAACCCTTCTGAAATTACATCTGCCAGGTATACTATAATGAATACCTGTATTTAAGAGCGAACAATTTGAAGGTATATGTCTTATTCTGTCATTAAGGCAACACACCTTACAGTCTGCCTTTAACAGAGAGGGGGATAGAGTGTTCTGTGAGATTATCATGAATATGGACAACAATGGAATGGACAGTGGCTATTTTTTCTGGACATGGTGGTCCCTTTTCACATGTAGTGATTTGATTATTCATAATTACTGTGTTCGTAAAGCAGAAAATGTTGACATTGGTTTTTACTGGCTGCCCATGGGAAATTTATGAGGACGAATTAGGACAAAGATTGTAATCTTTGTAACAAAAAGACATCCTACATCTGTCAACTTTTAGATGCCCTCTTTTGTGGTCAAGCCTAATTGATGAAAATTGCCTAAAATTACATTGGTAAGTGAAGGAACATTTCGTCTTTATCACGCGAACAGGAAATGTAAAATATTTCGGAATGTTTACAAAATATTTTTCTGAATCATATTTGTGTAATTATCTCTAAATGGCTCCCGGAGACACTGATGTTGGATTCATTGTGTGACTGTTGCTAGCCTTTCTGAACATGGCAATCCTTTTGAAGTACCCATAACCAACTTAAAAATTTGTCAAAGGAATTCCACCGATCCCTTGCTGGACAGTCTGAGTTGAAGAATTGAATGACAGAAATACCGTGGTTTCGATTTCAATGTGACCGACAGGAGTCTTACACTAATCTGTGCTGCTAATCCTCTACGATTTCACAGATATTACCTGAACGACGAAGGTATTAGTAACCTCGGCCTGTTACCTTGTCACGCAGGTAACCGCTCGAACACTCGTTAGGCTCAATAATCACTCACAGGTAATCTGGCCAGGTAATCTCTCCGTCTCCCTATTCATCCCTCTTACAGCATCCCTCGATAAGATATACCTGCCTCGTTAGCCCTGTTTGTATCCAGGTACACATTATATCTACTTGGTGTTACAAGAGTTTCCTCCCCTTTGTCCCCAAGGCACCAGCTTGAGGCATGATCCAAGGGACCCCTTTAAGAGCTTCTTCAACTTCAACCTCTACCTGTTGCATACACACTAGAGACCTAATTTCATCACCTGACACTTGAGTATGTGTGCAAATAATTTCCTCTTACCTTCAAGTTATTCAAACACTCAAATAGATTCTGAAAAATTTTGAAGATGGATACAATCTTCAACACTCAAACTCTTTGCCTGATGTTTCCACATATCTCCACACCCTTTCCAAAGACACCCACAATCTAAGCACACCTTCTTTAACCACCTGTACAGTTTCCTATAATAAATCTCAAATGTAACACAAGCTAGGTAGATGGTCAGATAGTCCTCGTCATTTACATTCTTACAATCCCCTCCCAAATTTCCACTCTTTACAACATCACTACCATATACCCCACAATTTCCCTTAAAAGATAACCCTTCACACCCACAATTCAGCCACACCCCCTGGTACAAGCTCTACAGGTAAAAACTTGTCAAGCTCATCACCTTTAATGAGAAGAGACGGGTAAATGCAAAGATATTTATTGCTTTTTTTAGTCCAACAAATACCAAATTATCTACTGTTCTTATGTATGGCCCACCCCTTACATACCAAAAAGTAAAACAACCCTCTGTAGGCAACGTGCAAAGCACATAACCACTATGAGAGAGGTAGGTGTTCAAGTAGATTTTTTATCGTCTCTACCCAAATATCTTCTTTAGACAATCTTACTTTCTATACGCCTGTCTCCACAACCACAAAAAAATCTCCCCTACAGGTAGACAAATTGCAAAAAACATCACCAGCCTTCAGGTAACATGTTGTTTGCAGCTGGTATGCTTCTTTTAGCATTGAATGTTCCAGAGCGGTCTCTAACATCCTGGGAATTTTCGGGTTACTGAACTCAAGGCTTATATAAGCAAACTCTCGTTTCCAAATATCTCAGTCTTGCTTTCTCTACCCCACAATCTATCCATCAAACACCCTTAACACCCAAAAGCAATCACACCTCCACTTACGAATGTCCAAAACCCCCTTGCGAATGTTGAAAAAACCCAAAACCCCCTTGCGAATGTTTAAAAAAAAAAAAAACCTTGCGAATGTCCACAACCCCCTTGCGAGTCTTCCTAGGTATTCTTTATTACCTTCCATCTTGTAGAATGCCACTCAAACAGTTGTTCCCAGGTAGACATCTCACCATGCCTCACCTATAACCCGAGACAGGTAGATGGTCAGATATCTCTCGCTTTTAACTCTGAGATAATCTGCAGCTTATTTACCCCCTGTGGGGCTTCGGTCCTACGCAGATCTTGAGAGACATTCATTTCATGTCCACACTTTGAATGTCCTGTGTTCATCATTATTGGCAGCTGGAGGTGATAATAGTTCCTGTTGTCGATTTAATTTCCTCGGACAATGACTAACTGTGATGATTCTTGTCTGGATTTCCAGTTCTTTGGACAATGATTTGTACAATGTGGACTTGAGTGTTAATATTTTGGTAGGTGTTGTATTGATGACTTTCTTGAATATTGGAATTTTTAGAATTTTTGTTTTCTGTGATATGAAACATGAATTTTGACATTTTTATGTTTTCACCGCCTTCTTGAAGAATTGAATTTCATTTGTGATATTAATGGCAATGTCTTTATACCTTGAATTTTTTATATTGATTCATAGGTAAAATTTCTAAATGCTATCTAAACATTATGAACATTAATCTATTTCTTTTTATCTTCAAGTTGCATCATGTAATTAAAAAGATTGTATGGAAAAACTCCATTGTTTAATCAAAAAAACAGTATCTTATAAAGAGCTTATTTGAGATCACCATTTAAATATTATAGTTTCATTTAAATATTGATTATATCATAAAATCCTTTATTCTACACAAATAAAATGATTAACTCAGTTTTCAAGGTTTTAATTTCTCTGGAGTATATTATCTAACCCCATTGTGTCTGTGCTAACAAGAATTCTAATAGATCTTAACTTGGTTAAAAATATTTATTTGTAAAAATCGCAATGCTTTTCTTATTCCCTGTTGAACAATCAGGGAACTTTTAGAATTCAGTGATGTTTAAAAACATAGTTTTCAGAGTTCTCTAAATGTCTTTTAAAGGAATTTATCTTAAAGCCTTGCTTCAACGGGATAGAAGACGACGTAAAATCAATAGATTGTGCGCGGAAGCGTTAAAAACACAGTTTCTTTCCAAGCATCCACTTTGAAGGTTAAGTGTGGACATCACACTGTATACAAATTCAATTGTAGATTAGGAGGAATTCTTAACGAGCTTATTGCTAATTACATGCTTCAATGAACTCTGTTTATGGTAATTATCACTGTTTTCTACCTATAGGCATTGTGAGGCAGTAGCGTATTGTGAAGTTAATGCAAACATTGATAATTGTCTGGTATCGACGTATGGGAAGAAAAAAGTAATTCATAGAAATCCTCTTTGTCAAGGTTTGCATTGTTATTTGAAGATTTATTTGTAAAGGAATAAAATGTTTTTGTTTACTTAAGTCATAGTGAGATTTTTTATTTACATTGTTGTAACAGTGATAAAAGATTTATCCTTTGGTAAGCAATAGATATGAATTAATGTTCAGAAAATATATAAAGCAAATAATAACAACTGTAGCATTAAACACATTTGTACTTAAAGTATATTTAGAAATGCAATATGTAGGAAAAAATTTTTTTTGGGGTTAACAAATTTAGTGTAAATGACAATATTATGTCATTTTATTGAAATTCAAAGACTCTCCAAACAATGAACATAATAGAATAAATATCAACCAGTAATTCACAGTAACTGCTTGTAAGCCTAACTGTTATACAAGTTTATCACACCTTTGCAACTAATAATTACTTGGAATTGACCAAGCAACATTACCCAATATCAATAGTGGGTGCAAATTAAGGGAGGTAACAAGTTGTCTAGCCGCTAATTAAATCACAATACCTCGTTGCAATATATTCACACATAAAAGTCATCCCTAATTCACAGTTAACAGGACTGCTAACCTGTTTCTTTGATCTCCCCCAAACTCGTCAACAGGTAAAAACAACAGGTCACGCTTACCTGGGCCAGGTAGATTGATTGTTTAGCAGTCCTCAACTTGCTATACAGTAGCTGTTAATTGTTATGACAATGTTAAATGGCTCAGTTACCCAGCATAGTGTGCTAGGAAAACATTCATAAGTAGCGAAAGCTAAATCTATTGTCCCCTAGACTGTTGTTTGAACTGCAATAAGGGTTTGACAATAACTTTGGACGTTTATTGCATTAAGCCAATCACGAGCTTGCTCCTATCTAACCTGTTGGTACAGGGTCTTTAAATCAGTGAAACTTGAGAGTGACTTCAGTTTGCTTGACCCCTTGAGACAGTAGGCTTCACTGAGAGGATTTACACAGAGCTTACAGTTAGATCAGGAAGTTTGGTTGGTAAGGGTATATTGCAGTTCAGTGAAGACATGGTCTTGACAATACAGATATACGAGAGACCTTTCCAAAAAATCTTTTCACCTCGTAAGAGACCTTATTTTGCTTTTAGATATATTTAAATTTGATTTAAGAAATTTCTCATTTTGTGATGGGAGAGATCTTGTGTTTAGAACTTTGTTTTAAGAGAGACCTAGTTTTGTTTTATTTTAGATGTAAATTTGTAAGGGTCCTTGTCACAACTTTGAATAGTACATACAGAATGATTGCAATTTGAGGATGTAAGTGATAACACCTTGAATAATTGTTACGAATATATCTTATTGAACTGTCTCTTTAACTTTGTTTTCAAAGAGACCTAGTTTTGTTTGATTATAGATCTAAATTTGTAAGGGTCCTTGTCACAACTTTGAATAGTACATACAGAATGTATTTGCAATTTGAGGGTGTAAGTGATAACACCTTGAATAATTGTTACAAATATATCTTATTGAACTGTCTCTTTAATTGTCTGTTATTGAAGAATGTATCCCCAATGTTTGCTCAAGTCCTTAAAATGCCAAGAAGTTGAAAGGTTTAATGTGAATGTCAAGCATTAATCAAGAAATTCTCCTCTGATGACCATGTTATAGTTCTCTTCAAGCACAGAGTCTTTGAGTTAGCGTTCCTGGACTTTCCTAGTCCTTGTGATGCCAAAGAGTTTGAAGGTTTTACGTGCTAGTCTCGAATAGATCAAGAAATTGTGTTGGTATTACTATATTATTGCCGTAATTCACTGGAAGGATTTAGTATATTGAGGCGATGGGCTAACTTCATTGTGTTAGCCAGCCGTAGTCCATTTGTGATGATTTTATTCATTTATGTATATGTAATTATATTTATATCTCTCTATCCCTAGGCTGATCAAATCTGACGTTTTCTTTAGGATTTTATTAGATTTCGGTGTTTTGATTGAGACTTTATTGCCATGTGCTGGAAGGATTTGCTGAAGCCTCTTTAGTAAATGGATGACGAATCAATTCTAATCTAAATATCTTTTTAAATACAGGATTAAAAAATGGGTTTATTTCCATTTATTTATCTTCCATTTTAATCTTTATGAGTGCAAACATTCAAATTTAGGAACTAGATTTTATATTTTTCATTGAATTGGCATCTATAAAACTTATTTTATGTGTGAACCCTTAAATGGATGAAAATGTCATCAGTTGATTAAATATTTTTTTCTTCTTTTGCAGATACGTTTTGAGAAACAGCGCCATACAAATTTGAGTGAAAGTGAGAAAGGATTTTTGTACACAACATGATCAGCATTTTCTACCAATCTTGACGAGAGTTTGGAAATTTATTCTGCAAGATGTTTGGAAGCACAGTGAGACTGTTTTATCCTCTTCTCCTCCTCCTCCCAACATTATGTTGGGGTCAGGAGGTCACCCTGACCTACAGTCTCAGGGAAGAACAGGACGAGAACACATATGTAGGCAACGTAGCTCATGATAGCTATCTAAAGGGGAACATGACCGATGACATATACCAACGATTAAAATTCAACTTCTTCTCAAAAGGCAACCCATTTTCATCATTGTTCAAGATTGAAGAAAAGAGTAGCACAATTAGGACTGCGACCGTGATAGATCGTGAATCACCCGACGTGTGCGAAGGGAAGGCTGTATGTGTTCTTAATTTGGACATAGCAGTTTACATTAAGGATGTGTCAAGAAATCGCTATGACCTCTACAAACTCATGCAAGCCAAAGTGAATTTACTTGATATTAATGACAACAAGCCAGAATTTCCTGCCAAATCTGTAAGTCTGAGTTTGCCAGAGTCCGTTCAGGTTAATCACATGTTATTAGCAAGCGGAGCCATTGACACGGACACTGATAATAACTCCATCAAGAGTTACGAGATAATTCCGCAAAATGGTATGTTCGGTCTTCAAGTTCAGAATGATTTTGGAACATCTGACTTGGGAATCGTTGTCAAGCATCGTTTAGACCGCGAGACCAAGGATTTCTTCCAAGTGACAATCATAGCCAAAGATGGCGGATACCCTCAGATGACCGGGACTGTTTTGATAAACATAACGGTCACAGATGTAAATGACAACCGACCAGTGTTCATCAAGTCTGTGTTTAACGTGACAGTCACAGAGAATCCCCCAATCAACTCTACAGTGTTAATGTTGTCGGCTGTAGATCAGGACAAAGATGATAATGGGAAGATATCCTACCATTTCAGTTCACGTGTCACTGATGAGGTTAGAGCTGCCCTGGCCATCGATGCTAGCACGGGGAAGGTGTATACAAAAGGTAAAATTGATTTCGAGGCCCGGAACCAATTCCAATTCATGGTGGAAGCGAGAGACCACGGATCTCCTGCCCTGGCCTCGTTAGCAACGGTTGTTATAAATGTGCTTGATGAAAATGATAATGCCCCACAAATAAACATCAATCTCTCCCCAGAAGGGACCGACATCTCGGAGGGAGCTGAAACCGGGAAATTTATCGCTCATGTCTCTGTATCGGATGCCGATCTTAATCAAAATGGTCTTATTACATGTGACATGAACGATGCCCACTTTTCCCTGGACAGATTTTACAAAGATAATTCAAACATTTACAAAATCACATTGAAAGAAAAGCTAGATCATGAAAGCTCTCCCAGCCATAATGTCACCATCACATGTAAAGATAGCGGCAATCCACAGCTTGAGAACTCTACAAGTTTTCTTGTGACCGTTCTTGATGAAAATGACAACCATCCTGGATTCAGCCAAGAAACATTCACAGGCTCCATAGTAGAAAATAACAAGATTGGGGAAGAGATTCTCCAGATTACAGCCCATGATTGGGATAGTGGAGACAATGGACGCGTGTCCTATGCTTTGGACGTAGATGCAAGTAATATGTTCACCATCAACTCCAACACTGGTGTAGTGGTTGCCAACATGCCTTATGATAGAGAATCTCAAGCTGAGTTCAGATTTGGTGTCATCGCTATGGACCATGGGAAGCCATCAAAATCCTCGTCTGCCAAAGTGATTATTAGCATTAGGGATCAAAATGACAAACCTCCAAAGTTCACCGAACCTGTGTTCACTGGGTTTATTCTGGAGAACCAGCCAATTGCTACACCAGTTTTGACTCTGAATGCTACTGATGCAGACTCGAAACCACAAATGATGTTTTCGATTTCATCTAGCTCCCCTGCAAAAAACTGGTTCTCCATTGATCCAGCGAGTGGTTTAATTAAAAGCAAGGTGACATTTGATCGTGAAATTCAGAAAAAGTTTAATTTGACTGTAGTTGTGCGAGATCCACAAGTTTCGAGTTTCCGGGACACCGCTCAAGTGACTGTGTACGTTTTGGATGACAATGACAACATCCCAGAAATCGTCTATCCAACCACATACAACAACACTGTTCGCGTCATGTACGGAACAAAGGTGGGCACCGTTTTCACCAGAGTTGCTGCAAAGGATACTGACGATATTGACAGTATGTCGTTCAGGAAATTAACTTACTCCATCCAGAAAGGCAACACCAGAAGTTTGTTTAACATCAACAGCATGAATGGGGAAGTAGCAATTTCCCGTGTGATGCGGCCAGCAGATAGCATTAGCTACAAACTTATTGTTGCCGTTCACGACAGCGGGGCTAAAGCATTATCTGCAACCGCAACATTAAATGTTATAATTGTTGATGGAAATGGCACTGCCTCGACCGGGGCCCAGGAGGGAGCCTTGGACCAGAATATGATGATTGTTATCATCCTCATTGCTGTTACAGTCATCTTGGCAATTGCAATATTTGCAACGATTTGCATGATACGACGGATCGACAGAGAGCGGCAACATCGGCGAGCAGTCATGATGAAAGCTGATATGGATAAATCTTTAGCTCACATCACAAATAGAGACACTTATTTAGTCATAGCATCTAAAGACTCTAATGAAAATGAAGATGCTAAATTGAAGCGGAATAAAAAGGAAGTGAGTTTTACATTCGAGGATGATCGAGATATGCATAACATGAGTAATTCATCTGGCCACGCGTCGATGTCAACATTCGGAGTGCCTGTCCCTCCAGACAACCCCCATCATGTAAGTAATATATATTTATATATAGATATATCATTATTACTAAGATTTGTGGTTTATCATTGATTTGATACAAAGCTTATTGCTAAGATTGTCTATTCTGAAATGTAATTAATTTTACATTATATAATTGACCCTCAATCAGATGAGTTTGATAAGGTTTTTTTTATTCTTGTACTTAAAAGAATAATAAAAAACAATGTTATTTTTGATGAATCATAATAGGATCTTTGCGTTAAAAGTTTTGTTTTTTTTGTCATTTGAAGTTATTTTTACATCAATAATCATCAATCTTATTAATCTTCTTATCATCAAGTTGGAGGACAGTTTACAGCATATGAAAAATCAGATTCTGAATTTTCAGTTTGACATTTCAATACCAGCCCACAATTGTGTAGGTGAATTCTTGAAAATATCTGGGCCTTAACATGTTTTATGTTTCATTGATTGATATAGAAGCAATAAAGTAATCAGTTATTTTCCAGATGTCACATTTGATCAAAAGTTACGAAACTTCTTTTCTTGTTTAGTAAAACAAAACTTTAGATCAATATCTTTTTAAAATTCTTGAAATCCTTCAATTCCATCTATTTCCTCTTTTGAAATCTTTTCACTTTAAAAAGCTAAGTATTCAAGCAACATAATCAAATTCTGTAAATCAAATTAGACAAATTGTTTTTTCTTATCAAAACAGTGGAAAGAAATTGATCCTAACATAATTGAATTTTCTCTTGCTTATTTTTTTCAAGAAATCGCTAATTTACAAACTTGACTTTGATACAGTATGAAAACATTTTTTGATGAAATATTAAAAATCTCACTCATGGCAGTCAATTTGGTTCTTCAATACAAATTAAACATTCCTCTTGAATTCTATCTCATTATCATAATCAAATAAAGAGGAAATCTATAAGAAATAAATAAATAAATATATATATAGTATACTTACCAACAATAATTAGGGACAACCATCATTTTCAATATTGTGACAAAAATGGGTCATATAATGATCTATATGCATAAATATTGAAATGGGGTGGTTCTTTACTTTTGTTTTGAGAAAAATATATAAATATATAAAATTTCAATCAATTTTATAAACTTCAAAATTACACCTATTCAGTATTCATATATATTTCTCTCTGTACTCCATCACATGACATTCAGTAACCTTTGTTGGTGTCCTGATATTTCCGTATTCTATATACGCTGTTTTTGCTATTTTCCCAGAATTCTCAGGAGGTTAGTCTCGTGATGAGTACTATTGTTCCTCCGATAGAGGTGAAACAAAACATCATCAATAATAAGGCTGTTCAGGAAACTAGTACAAACAATATACCCGCTGCACCACACCCCTCCGATAAAACGTGGATGCAAAATATAAATGAGGCCGAGGTATGATAGATGTCAAATATCTATATATATCTGTACTTTCGTTATTTATTTCTGTGGTTTTTTTTTAGTTATTCAGTTTTGTTGTTTGTGTTCAATATTTATTGATGTTATATTCAGTTCTATTTTTTGTGATCAATATTCTTGTGATTTTGATTTTCGTATTTTTGATTTTCTGGTTGATTTTCGTGTGTTTCGAATTAGTCATTTTTTGTTTTAAATGATAATATAGATATTTAATAGTATCTTATTTGCCTGCTCCACTTGTTTTATTATTTTTGTGTATTCTTATGTAGATGATTGATCTAATGATATTGTGTCTTTTATTTGGAGTTAGTTATAGTTGTGTTGTTTACCTGTTTAAATATCTACTTAAATATTCTTTACATCAATGAGATGTACTTTCATATTATCAAACTCAAAAATTATTCAGATATCAGATTATATCATTTAAATCTAACTTTCAAGAAATATGTATAAATGCTGAAAAAATGCTTCTAACTGAAGTAAAACATCAGTTAAAAAACGTTTTTATGTATTTATTTACATTGTTTTAATGCAATCGTTTCAATTTTAGGATGCTTTAGAAACACATATCATGCAGTGGAAAACATAAAAGTACAAACACCTTTTCTGTACTCATGGAATCATTTCTTTTTAGGCGCGGCATTTAATGGAAATATTGAAAAAGCCTGATGACATCATGAGCGAGACGTCGGGTGAGACTGGTACGAGTGATAGCGGGAGAGGTGGAAGCGACGAGGATATAAACAGCAATAGAAGTGCTAACCATGAAATAGGTGAATATACATCTCTCGCTCCATTCACTTACAAGATTATGAACTACTGGGCCAATATTTTTAAAGCTATCTGACATTAAGAGAAGCTGCTTATTTAGGTATTAATGTATTTTTGCCAAGAAAGCTTTGAAAGTTTTGGCCCAAATGTTATTTGCTTACAAGAGATTTCTTTAGGAATATTCATATAATGTGTATTTATATTAGATAATATGGACAATGAGCAAGAGCCTTAAGTTTTTTTTTTTTTTGCAGGTTTTCTTTAATAAATATATATGTGTAAATATATTTCATGTGCTGGTGATTAATCGGTAGGGAACTGAAATATTCAGTTTCATTTTTGGGTAGCTTAAAATGAAAAAAAAAATATATACTTGTTGATATTGCATAATAAATGGAAAATGGCATAGACATTTTGTATTCAGTAAAATGCATTTCAGTAAAATACTTAAACTATATTAAGTGAAAATAATATAAAAAAAATCTGATTGCTTTCTAAACAAGGCACAAACATCTCTACAACAAAATTACAAACTCTAAACTTAATACTGGTATAAAAAGTCTCTTTGATCACAAATCTTTAACAAAACTTTATGTCAATGCATAAAAATGAATTGTCTCCTTAAGTTCAAAGCTTGTTTCTTACTGCAAGCATTTGTCAAGCGGAATTACAAACCTTTCGAGCGAGATGCTTTGATAAACTCGACTGCCCATTATAGGATTTCTTATGCATTGTCAGTATGGTTAAAAATACCAATATCAAAAAAGCTTTTAACCTTTGCTTAGGCAATTATACAGCGTATTCACAAACATAATAGAACAAATTGTCCATTTCTTGTGATATAAAAAGCAGGATTTGGCCATGTTTTGGATGACTGATTATGGATGACTAGAAGAGGGGCCCTGCCACTTCATATCTCCAAATTTGCTATGATGATAACATCATTGCTTTGAGTCTTGTTCCCGAAAGATGTTTTCGATGTCCTTTTAGCGTTTAGGCACCCTTTGACCCCATTTATAGGAGATAAGAATATTTTATGAGTTTGTCATATCATAAACAACCACCCTGACTATTTGTGAAAACCGCCTTTTGACAGGTTTTGAAATGCTATTCAAGTTCATAAATCAGATATTACACAATTGAGATTTCCATTTTGTTAGTTTTCAATATTTGCTATCATCGATCACAATGAAAAAACAATATTGATAGGACCTACTGTCCTTTACATAGATAAAGTTTATGAGTTTGATTTTCTAAATCGAGAACTTTTACCTCTTAGATTGTGCCATAGGTTATAAATGCTCTTTGTCAAATAATCAAATAATGTATCGGAAACAAAAAATACTTTGTCTTTCCAATTTCAATATCAAACCTCATTAGTTAGCATGCTGTCGTGTACAACTCATGTATTTAGAAACTTATCAAGTTTCTTATTTCTTAACAGATCCTTTCATTCGAATATATTTATCAAGTACAATTATATTTTTCCAATAATATTCAATATCTCTCCTTGTGTCCTTTCAAAGAAATTTTGGTACATGACACTTAGTTTAGAGGATATCAACCCCTAAATGTTTCATAGATATTTACAATTTTTAATATCCAAATGTCATGTGTAACAAATTTGATAAAATCATGTTGAAAAGAATATCTGGCAATAATCAAATATACAAATTTCACCAGTGTCATTCTTTATTTAGATGTCAGGGCTTATAAATTTCATCAAATAATATGCAATAATATCTTGACAGCTGTAATAAAATGAACAACTTAAGATTAGATATGGGTTTAATATTGCCCTAGGCTCTTCTTGAATTCGTGTGTAGGATAAAAATGTTTCCTTTGAAATTGTCATTTATGATAACCAGCTGATAACAGATTGATAACACCCAGATCACCAATGTAAGAAGTTGATATACACAATGAACCCAACGTGTCTAAAACAAAGTAGAGTTTATCCATCTAGAGTAGTATAATACCAAAGTTTTCTTTCAAACTGTTTTGTTTGTATTAGTGCCAATTGAAAGCTTTTAGATGGCCACATGTTATACACACCAGACGAAATAGGAAATAAACTTTCTCAAACTATGGTTTACATTCAGATAACTGTCAACAGCATACTTAGAATTGTATAAATCTGCTTTAAGTCATAGTGTGGCAAACTTTTTTGATCATTCAGGGAATTTTGATTTACAATTTTCAAAACTGTTCACTTGTACATTTGACTGTTAGGTTACAATGTTTGTGACATGTTATTAAAAACTTGATGCAATTTTAAGACTTTGTATTCAAGAAGTGAAAAGTTTGTGTTTAATTGTTAGATTTATCAAAACAGTTTGCCAAACTTGTTCAGATTAGCCAATCTGTCATTATTGTTTGAATCTTTTTTAAGTTTATATTGTGAACTCCTTTATAACAATCTGTCAAATTGTACAGAATGTTTAAATTCTTAAAACATTTGTTCAGAAAACATTTTACATGACATACATCATACCAATTCTAATCTATTTATTTTAAATCCATCTCGTATCAATTCCAAGATAATATATAAATCCATCAGAAAATGTTTTTCATCAATTTCAAGTTATACATTTTATAGAAAAGAATATAAAAAACAAAAGAAAAATTAATCACTCTATCAGAAAAATGTCTTCTTAAATTTAAATTTTAATGATTTACATAAACATTTCTTTCAAATCAATCTTATTTCATAACCAATATCTATATTACTTTGAAAACTTCCATAATTTGTCAATCTTTTTCCGATATTACTTGAAAACTTCTGTAATTCATCAATCTTTAAAGGGGCAGTAGCACGTTTTTTGATAATTTTATTTTCTAAATTTGTCACTGATTATTGTAAGTTAATGCTTAATGTATTATTTTGACAGTATCAGAAATATCATTACACAAGCCAATCATGCATAGTCAAAGTATAAAGATTCAGATAAAATCCATTGGCGGCCATTTTCTGTCAACACCTTCAATTCATTTTGTGTAAGAAAAGGAATCGCATGGCTAAACTTTACATTATATGAATTATTACTGCTCCATTTAGTTTAAATACATTGTCTTTCAATTAGAACCATTAATTTTCATTTTCCTGACATCACCGTATATTCCCCTAAAAACTTGCTACTGCCCCTTTAACAAGTGCTTCCTCTATGAGGTAAGATTATGTATTTGACACTTTGATAGTAATATTCTCTTAATGAGGTTGGCATCTATTAGAGAGGGAAAGTAGCCCTTAGGGACTAAATTGATAAATCCCGAGATTGTCTATCTTAACCTGGTAGAACCATAACAGCCTGATTGGACCTTAGGGATTTGGGAGTGATCTAATGCCATTAACGACCCATAAAGTAGCTGTTAATCACAATTAACACCTGGTTTATATCATAAACAATATGTCCGTTTTGATATAAACCATCTGCTTAAAAGACATATATGGTTATGACTAAATATTATTGTAAAACTAAATATTTGTTAAAATTATTTTGAATTAAAAATGATTTGAAAATTATTTAAAATTAATTATTTTTGCTGAATAAAAATAAAATATATGATATTAGGATAAAATGTATTATGACAACTTCAGAAAATCTATTTCATGTACGGATAGATTGTTAAGTTATTATGACAACTCCTCAAAACCTCATAGTCTAAATCACTTGAGATAATGGCCTAGAAAGCCATAATGCTCTTATTTCAAGAGGAAGTCTTCTATTTCTCATGGCGCCCATCTAACTACTTGAAGAATCACAGAGAGTTTATAAACAGAAAAGGAAGGGCTACTTGAAAATGACAGACATTTATCAGGGACAGAGTTTATTTACTCGGTTAGAGATGTTTGAATATACAGAGAGAAAATGAGCATGAAAAGTTAATGGAAAAGTCAAAGGTCCACTTTTAAGAAAGGTTGTTTTGTTGATATTTTTGTAGAATTAGGATAAGTTTGTTTCATCTAAAGCATTTTCCAGCTTAGTCAACTAGAAGCTATAAGGAGAGGTTCAGATATTTTTGGAGTAATATAAATGATAAGCATATAATAGGTAATTCAATGTCAATTTGGTATCTATATATATAGGAGAAATTTATTGTTGCCAATTTAAAAATAATTTCCAAAAAGGCAAGAAAGTAAGTTAAAACCAAAATACAAAAAGGTTTCAATACAAATGTATTTTTGTAAGTAATTTCTTACTTCTTATTTACGCTATTCAAAAAGATCGTAGCACTTTATTGATTTCCGTCACCTTCGTAAATATCCGATTAGACAATTTATTTATAAGACACTGGATGCGATCAGGCAGTTAACAATGGTCACAGGAAGTGCTCTTCACTTATGGAGGTAGGAAGTAGGTATCGGAGACAATTTAAGTCGTGGTAGGCAATTCATACCCTGTCTGATTCATTTGTGTAGAAATAGAGTAAGACTTTGTTGGGAAAATGAGGTGTTAAAGAAAGATGGTCCCATGAGATTGATGTCAGGTAATGACTCACGTCAATTTCTTTGAAATTTACACAAGGTCTCTGTTTAACCACGTTTGCATTTGACCACGATGATTATGGAAATGGAAGAATTGGTTGTTGCCTCTTTTCAACTAATTTTGTGTTTTTAGTTCTTTGAAAACCATGTCAAGATAACTGAATTTAATAATATAAATGAAATCCAATTTTTTTTAATATGAGTTTATAAATTGTGATTTTTTGTTTTTGAAACATGTTTTCGATTTCAATGATTAAAATCATTTCTGGATTAACTGCAAATGTAGAGTGGACTTCAATACAATGACAGCAATGCTGATGCAAATGTTAAATTTTTTTAAATTTAATCTTTCCTAAAAAGACGCTATCAACTGACTTGAAAAGATTGAAAATTGCTTTTCATATAACAGATCAAGCTTCATGAAAAGGATAAAAAGAGAAAGATTAAAAATGTCAAAAGTTGACAGAAAAATATTTAAAAAATTGTGTACATAGGGATAGGGATACAAATTAATCATTTTCAATACAACAACGTCAAAGTTCAGTTGATAAATCTAGAGTAAAGTTCAGTTCCTTTATGCAGTGACATAAATTTGAACAATAATTGATTAATATATTTGTATGAGAATTTAAAGGCTTTCAGTGAGATTAGGTCAGAGCGCTGATCGAAACTAGATCCTTTGTGCAAAGATATAAGACATTATTTGTCATCAGAAATTTCGGAGCCTGTTTGGTATGGGTTTAAAGTTGATAAACTGCTAATACAGTCCTGGGCAGTTTAGATAAAGAAGTGATTAATGTTTACTTCATAGCAGAATTTGTTGACATTCAAATGACTTATTGTTGAAAATCACAATATCGAATAATCTAGCCAACCAAAGCTAACAAACTGTCGTTGAAGAGTTATTGTTCTAAATATCATCTTTCTTTAGTCATGGTCTGAACATACAAGTAAACCAAACTCCTTTTATCCTTGAATCATAAATCACAGTTTTTATCCGATAATCGTCTATTACTCGTAATAATCTTCCGATCAGTAAACATGAATTTTTTTATTAAAGTTATTGGATTTGGATTGTATAGATTTATGTCCCTAGACACGTCAATTGTGTAATAGAAATCTGTAAAACTATTTTTGTCCTTTACTAGCGAAAAAAAGCGCTGAATCAGCCCCAGTGAAACCTTTGGTTATAAAACAGTGGTATGTATAGCCCCATAACATAGGGCTATAATACGCATGGTAAGTTTGCTTCGAGCATGAAGATACTCACATCATTGACATTTTACGCTGATTTTCAGTTTCATGGAGTTTTGTGCCGTGATGTGGTAACGCTAGGTTGTTTTATTGCAGTGACGTGGATAGTTGCATAGCTCATGTTTGATGATTGCTTGTTGTTGAATCACCCTTTTTTATTTTGGATACTCATTACTATTACTGTTTAGTTTTGGAGTTTATCACAAGAAAGTTTACGATTTTACATTGAAGTTTCGATAATCACTACCTCATTTTTGTTTCATAACCATTCTTAATGTTAGTAGTATATTAAAACATTAAAAATGTGACTGACTTTTGATGAGATATTGTATTTGTCATTCATCAATCATCATCATTGTCATCACCATCATCACATGATAACATTTTGTTATCAAGCATGGTGTTCGAGTTATTGTTGCCTGTTGATGTTGTTCACCATTAATCATCAAGAATAAATTAATATTAAATTTGGAAAAAAAAAATTATTTGAATTAACAATTTTTAAGATTTAAAGAAACAATTTCAATCCTGAGAATGTTTTTTTCAAAATGTAAATCTTAAACACATAGGAAAAAATGTATGTATGTGTAAATTTGTTGTTTTGTCAATTTCTAACTAATCTGTTGTCTTCTTCCAGATGAAACCCAAATCCTTCATCCTGCCCATCTGCTTGGAGCTGAACAGTTCACTCGATACAATGATGGCCGCCACTCGGAAGTGGCGCGATCGTCACGTAGAGGTGGACCATGTCGACATGTCGTGTCACCAACTCCAGATCGGCCCAGCAAATACGGGAGAGAGAATTCAGGAGAATACAAGTCACATGACCTTCCAAGAGGTTACACGGCAAGCCCATGCCACTTCGAACATTATCCAACACATGCCAGTGCCAAAGACTCTCTGTCCCAGAGTTTACAAAATGGTGGTTATCATCGAATGGATCTTCCAACATATCCACCACGACAAACAGACTTTATGCTCACGAACAATTGGCGGGCAGATTCTATGAGTTACCGTGATGACGATGACAGAACGACAACATCAGGTAGTTACACAATCAACCCTGAAGAGCTCCGAAATGACATGGATGACGTCTTCTATACAGAACAGGATATTGTGGTGTAGTCTAAACTTGCAGGGATAAGAATGAATTGGACATTCCAAGCCTTGTCTATGTCTGTCTGTTTGTCTGGTTGCCACGGATTCCAAATTGTGTCCAACAGTCCAGGACACAAGTGCCCTGTGAAAGCCAAAGCTGCCTACATGATCCCTTGAGGAGAGGTGAAGAGAGAATCGGATAGGATCTTCCTGATGACATATCATCCTTCTTGCTGTCAAAATCGAACTGTGCCATTCCTTTGACTCAAGAAGGCTTGTGGTGTTGATTTAATAACGACAAGTTATCAAATTATCTGACATTTAGATTTCATGATAATCTTGTATCTTGGTTCAGCTTGATCATTTCACGATTGCTCTATGCAAGAGTTGTTGTAAGACAAGTAGTATAGCTTTCTGCTATGCAGCCATCTTGTTTTAAGATAACAAAAACCCTTTCTTTCATCTTCCCATCGACATACATTTGACAAATTTAAGGTGTCAAGCACTGTGATAGATTTGTGAATGTTGACACATTTGGTATCGAAATGAATAACAAACCAGTAGACAGCAGACACTATCAAATGGTGCTATTAGACCTATGTGGTCGGACATTTTGTATTTCCTATTTTAATTGACAAGTGTGCTCAGGCTATGCCCTATTAAACGGGCGCTACAGTTTTATTGTTGATTATTCTGAATACAAAAAGGTCCTATGAGATCTTACGATAGTAATAAATTGTAATTATATTTACCCATGGAGAATTTAGTGCTATTAATTCTTCAGATACTGGAGATTAAGTGTTGACAGGTTTCTGCTAAAGCTGTCGTTTAGTTTACCTTAGAGTCTTTTTTCTCAGTTCTCAGATGCTATCAGGGAAATAGAAAAAATAAACATGAAAGTTCTCAGACTTTAATGGCATTTTTATGACCTTGATGACAATTTTTCTCAACACAAATTTATTTTCCATCTTACACCAACCAAGTATATTTATGATTATGAAAGTCATTAAGGAACTTTAACTTTCACTTGTATATTTTTCAAAACTATTTATTGACATAATAAAATTGCAATGATAAAAAGTTGTGTCTTTATTTGAAGTACAGAGAATGACGAGGCTAACAGAGATATTATCAGATGAGGTTTAAGATACGCAAGCCCACTGGGATTTCATTTGTTGGTTTTAAGTACTCAAAATAGAGCAAATTTCATCAGATTGTGAGTTCACAAGGTTGGGGAATGGTATAAAGCTTTGATTGAAATCCATAAAATGGAGATAAAATTTATTGGTTAATGGTCCCTATTAGAGTGGTCATCAAAGCTAGGACAATGGGATGGACACTCAGTGGTCATCTGTTCCTCCCGACTGACCACTTGAACACCCAGACCAAGAGGATGGTCCATTGTTTGCATGGTCAACCTCGAAAGTGACCATTATTCAATTTGGTTATAGAAAAGTGGTCATAAATGCAGATGAAATTTAATGAATTTGTTGCCAATTATCTCTGCTTTCGATGTAAGATCATTCATCCGTTAGCACAACAATAATTTCTCCCGGGAATAAGCAGATTAATTTTGAACATTATTGCAGCTTGTTGAACAAATTTGGTCCTAAGACTATTTTGAATCTTTTGTTTGGAACAACATGGAGACTTGGTTTATAGAGTTCTCAGCTGTTAAGCATTGAATGAAAGCGTCTCAGACAAGATTTATGAGGCTTGTTCAAGACAGTTCCAACTTTGGCACTTTGGGTCAGTCTGGTATGCAGAATTGCAGGAATAAATTCTTCAGGCACAAACATTAGATGAAATCTTGACAAATTTAATGGGCTTTGTATGCACAGGGCATGAAGTTGAGACATTAACTGTACCCCTTGTGTTAGAATCAGCTTTAGAACATGTGATATACCAACAGCAAGTAATTATGATAACATCAGATTGTTTATTGCCTTTGTACCAATACTTTCCAAGGGTCAGTGATTTTTGTTGTGCCAAGACTTAATTTGTAGACCTCAGCTGCTAAGCCTGTTCTTAATAAAGTTATCTCAAAATTGGCTACATTTGTCTACACATGTTTAAAAGCTGCCATAGGCATTTCACACCTCTGAAGTCAAGATTGGGTTCAGCCTATACTTCACTGTCATGTCAAATTGGGCACTTAAAGAAAGCCTTTTTATAACCTTGTTGCTCTCTCTAATTAAAAACTGTAAGAAATCGTTAAGTTAAGGCTCAAATTGAAAATCTGTTTATCTACTTGCTATTCAATTTATTTCTAACTTCTTCTTTTAAAATATATATGGAAATATTGTAAGACATTTATATTCTACTACAATTTGACCAAATGAATTGAAAAGATTTCTCCAAAGGAAATGTTCTCTCTATAAATCAGAGAAAATTAGGTTGTTTATATTGGAAAACAATTTTCGAAGTTAGAGGGCAAGCTTTTGGGATTATTCATCAACTGGTCGTGTCTCTGTTAGAACTTCAAAGAAATTGAATTGTGTTGAGAAAGGAAAAGTAGCTTTTAGTCAAATCATTATTCAAATGGAAGCTTATTCCTTTGTTCTTTAACCATTCCTGTTTATTTACTTGAGTAGTCCCTGTCACAAGTAATTTTCCATCTTTGTTTATTTTACACTCAGTCTTGATTTTGTACATTTGAGCATGGGAAATGTCTCTTGTTTATAAATTTGTATATTTGTAAATATCAGGTTTTTACCATATCATGGAAAATTATTGTTGACTAATTTTGCTGATCATGTTGTGTACAATTGTATGGATATTTGTTGTTCACTGTGAGTGTTTGTAAACATTTGCACATTTGACAAATCAAACTAGTCTTTTTATATATATAATTGATTATCAAATTTGTTTAATTCTTATATCAAATGCAGGGGGAAATAACATGGGAGAAATATAATTTCAAAACTTTCTTTAACATTTATAATTTTAATCTTGAAAACATAATTTGATTGTTGTTTGCATATTTGAGAAAATGGAACATTTTGATCTCATTTTGAATTTCACTTTTGTATTATAGAAAGGATATTCATTTGAGTTATTTCCTTTGTTATTCACACTCAGGATATGCTCAGTTAAAGGTTCTTCTCAATGGTATGATTGTCAATATATGTCAATGGTATGACTTTTAAGAACATCTGTCAAATGTCAAGGATTTTCAATGGTATGATTGTCAAACTATTCTTCAAAATGATATGGTAGTCAAATAATATTTGTCAATGATATTTTTATCAAAAACATGTCAAATTTCAATGGTATGAATGTCAAACTATTCTTATAAATGATAGATGGTTAAATAATGGTATAATCATAACAAAAATCTGTCAAGTATTTGTGAAACATTTTTCAATGGTATAATTGCCAAAGTTCTCTCTGAAATTATATTTGACAATGGCATATCAACAACATCCATCAAATGCCAAACATTTTTTAATGGTATGATTTCCAAGCTACCCATTGAATTGATATGAAGTTTATGAAAATTTATATTATTGTAATGAACATCTTCAATGGTATGGATATTCAGATATTAATTTGTTAATTTAAGCTTTTCAAACTTAAATGTAAAATATATGGTATGTCCCACCAAAGATGTATTATGAATAAACTATTGCTACCAAAAGATTCAAATATCTTCTCCCCAAAGATAAATTTTATAAGAATTAATATGATATATGAGGTATAGTTATTTGCATTGATTGAATGAAGCTGGTACTCTCATTTGTATGACACTGTTTGAATATCAAAGCTGTACATGTATTTATTTTCTCATATGAATAAAACACAAATATCACTGATATCACTGTTCTTTCTCATATAAGTTGGAAATTGAGGATACATATGACGCTACAGAACCAAGTGAGTGTCATATGACTTTTTCAAAATGCATTTAAATATTTATACAATCCAAACACGAATAAGGGTTGTGATCAAATGTGCACAAAAGTTTTGATAGTCATATGGCAGACTTCTTGTCTAGAAAATAATTTTAATGTCATATTTTCTTTGATTTTGTAAAATATGATTTGTAAAATGGGCGAATTGATTAACTGTTTATTGCAATTGCTGGCATCGTTGACTCTTAGGGTGTTGTTTGAAAAAGTACAAGAATCTAGATATTTGATCAACAATGCTAACAATGTACAAAGAAATATCGCGAAAAATTGGTTCATTTTCATGTTGCGCAGCCACAAGGAAGAGCCCGTCAACTTGGTATGTGTGTGTCACATCGTAAGAGAATTTGTTACATCATGTCATTGTTGATAATGTCAAACTCCTGACCTTGACGTCACTGGAGTGGTGATTTGAATCTAGAACTTCAAAATACTCTATCTTAAAAAAGGAAATAGATCATCACAAGAAAGAGCCCGTCACCTTGGTATGTGTGTTTGTGACATCATAAGAGAATTTGTTACATCATGTCATTGTTGATGACGTCAAACATTTGACCTTGACGTCACTGGAGTGGTGACTAAAATTTAGAACCTCAAAATACTCTATCCTTAAAAAGGAAATAGATCATCACAAGGAAGAGCCCATCACCTTGGTGTGTGTGTGTGTGACATCATAAGAGAATTTACTTCAGGTCATTGTTGATGACGTCAAACTTTTGACCTTGAAGTCACTGGAATGGTGACTTAAATTTAGAACCTCGAAAATACTCTATAATTAAAAGGAAATAGATCATCACAAGAAAGAGCCTGTCACCTTGGTGTGTGTATGTGTGTGACATCATAATAGACATCAGGTCATTGTTGATGACGGTCAAACTCTTTACCTTGACGTCACTGGAGTGACGATTTAAATTTAGAACCTCCAAAATTCTCTATCCTTAAAAACGGAAATAAATCATCAATAATGAATTGACCATACTGTTAGCTACAACATCTGAACAATTGCCAAGTACACAGGTTATAAGTCTATAGAATTGCACCAAATAACACTGATGTACTTCAAGAATAAATCTCCAAGGAAAAACTAATACCTTACAGACAAGAGAGCAGAACCCTTAAATAATCAAATTAGAAAGTAACAAATTATAACAGAAAGCCTGTGAGAAGATCCACTCTTGTGACAAAACAATTTTCAAAGTTTATAAAACCATGAATAAGCTTGTTACTTGTTGGCTCGACTGAACAGCTACTAACTGGATGTTGTAGTAGGCTAGAAATCCTTGGAGAGAAAATGTTAGGTTTTAATCTTAAAATGGAATTACTTTCCTTTACAAACTTACATATTTTTTTGTTGGTTACTGTTTTAGGATAACTTATCGATAAACAGAACATTAATTAATACTGTCTATTGAACTTTGAGAGCTTTGAAAGAATGTTTTTATTGATCTTTGTCATAGGTGTTATGTTTTTCTCAAACAAACATGATTTTAAAGTGCCTATTCTGTTGAGGACAATCCAAAATGAATTGCTTGAAAATGACACTAACATCTATCTTTCTATTAATTAATTTAATATTATTGCCTTTAACTTTTTCTCTTGAAGGGACTACAGAATGGATCTCTTGCTCAAAGCACTAAGATATATGTATAAGATATTGTGTATCCATTCAAAAATTTTCATAGCCCAAAATCAAAGAAAGACCATTAAAGAATTGTTCATATCATGATTATTGAGCACTTATTCTGTTTGTTTGTTTGTTATGTTTGTTATGAGGATGATTACAATTTTTGATTATCACATTAAAACAAAAAAGTTAAAAGTCTATTTCATAGATACCACTTATCCAGAAAATAAAAGAAGAAATGAGTTAACCAAGATAAACAAAATACAAATAATTCTGGCATCAAGTTGTAGTTTAATTATATCCGTATACATTACAGCCAGTTTCAAAACTTCTAAAGTTTGTTTAAGGTTGCAACTAAAGTGCAAGATCTCCAAATAAGGCTATCACACCAGAGATCAACAAACAGATTTCCAAAATAAACAAGCAGTAACTGGGTAATCTCATCTCCAAAGTAAACAGATTTTCTTGAACTTTGAGTGCAAAAGAGAGTTTCGTTTCAAATTTTGCAATCCAAATACAAAACATGCTATCATTAAGCATTAGTGCGCTACAGAAATCTTCAAAAACGACACACACAAAAAATACATTATCAGTGATATTTTAAGTACTGTTAATTAAGATACCTGAAGTTCGAGTCATAAAATAACAGGTGTAACAGGTCAATCTGTTAATGATACCCAGGTGTATTGAACCGTTTGAAAGACACCTATTCACACCTGAGTCGAGAATGGGCAACGTATGTTAACGAGTTTTACCTGCGTGTGTGTGTCGATCATAAACCAAAATACTTTTTTGTCCAATTGCCTCAATTATGTACTTCACTGATTTGGCTTGGTTTCGATTTCCAAAATCTCTGAAATTGCCCTTTGTGGTTAGGTAGTTTTGATTTTGAAATTGTAATGTATACTTTTACAGGAACCATATGTTGACTTGAATGTATTTTATTTTTCGTCAAGACTTTTATCCAAAAATCAAGAACTTTTATTAATGAAGAAAGAAATGAACCAAGAACTCTGACTAAGGATAAAAGAACTTTTATAAAGGAGCCAAAACCTTTATTAAGGAATCAAGAATTGTTATCATAGAAGCAGAAACTTGAATTAATGAACCAAAAAAACTTTCTAAATTTACCACAAACTTTTAAAAACGAAACAAGAACTTTTATTAAAGAACTAAAAATTTGTTTTGATGAACCAAGAACTTTTATACACTTTATGAACCAAGAATTTTTTTAATGAACCAAGAACTCTAACTTAGGATATAAGAACTTTTATAAAGGAACCACAAACTTTTATTAAGGAATCAAGAATTTTTATCAAAGAGGCAGAAACTTGCATTAATGAACCAAGAAATCTTTTTTATGAACAAAGAACTTTTATTAAGGTAGCAGAAACTTGTATCAAACTTTTATCTAGAAATGTTTTTATCCAGAAACCACGAACTTTTATACAATTTTTATCCTAAAAGAGGATTTTGTTATCCTTTCAAGAGCTATCACACGTTGATTAATTATTTCTTGTAAAATTGTTTGCCAATTTCAGAAAATACCTTTTTAGAGTTAGAAAATGGATTAAGTATTTATAAGCAAATTCGTGTTATTACAGATACATAATATGAAAACAATAAAACTGTAAAGATCAAACACACACACATATAAAAATCAGAAATCGTGATTAATGAACATGAAAGAATGTATATGCTATTCATATTTCAAAGATATTTATCTTAATAATGTCGAAGTATAGACATATATATATATACTTATATACTCACATATACTGATAAGAAAAAACGTAAAGAAATATGAGCTTCCTATCTCCCATGACATCAAAACTTCAAATCCGAGGCTATAAAAGTCACATATATAAGTAGAGAAAATGTAAGAAATACCAAGGAATTTGATGAAAGATTAATCATATAAGATCTAAAAGTTTAGGTTGGTAATTGATATCCAAGAATTTGAAATATTTCAAATTTTTTTCTTAATATAAGAAGCTTAAAGGGGCAGTAGCACGTTTTTAGGGGTAATATAAGGTGATGTCAGGAAAATGAAAATTAATGGTTTCAACTGAAAGACAATGTATTTAAACTAAATGAAGTAGTAATAATTCAAATATATAACATAAAGTTTAGCCATGCGATTCCTTTTTCTTACACAAAATGAATTAAGGTGTTCACACAAAATGGCCGCCAATAGATTTTATGTGAATCTTCATACTTTTTCCTCTGACCATGGATGATTGGCTTGTGTAATCAGATTTTCGACACCGACAAAATAATACATTTAGCATTAACTTACAATTATCAGTGAAATATTAAAAATATAAAATTATCAAAAAACGTGCTACTGCCCCTTTAAGGATGTATGATTATAAAGCATTGTGAAATTTCGTATTTTCCTAATTGTATGATAATTAACAACTGTCTGCTGGGAAATCAAGTTAACCTTTTGGCTGTAGAATTATTTAAAGCCTATAGCTTTCTTCTGAGTGGCCAATTTACAGGATTAAAACTGATCATAGAGAATAACCCCCGATTGTCTTCTGGCTTAAGAGAATCAATGTCATTTCATTAAAATTAGGAACTGATTTCAAGTATGAATTAATTTTTTTCTGAATGTTACTCAATATTTCAAGAGCAGAATGTAAAGGGTTAATAACCATCACATTGAGTATGGTTACTTCTTGCAAGGGTTAACCTTATATTTAGATTTGTTGAAACATGTTTATAAAGAGCTTACTATCAAGATTTTAAATGTTCTCTAAGCATTTATAAAAAATTGGGCATTACAAATTAACAGTCTGACATGAGTGTATTTTAGTGCTAAAAGACTTTCAGAATATCTTAAACAATCTCAAAATCATTAAAAAAAATTATCATTTTTAAATTACCTAATAACAATGTAAGTTCACACCTCAGATTTCAAATTTCATATTTCTTAAAATAGATCTGATTTTGTAATGTTCAAAATCAACAATAAATGAAATCCCAGATTTTGAATTTTCTGACCATAACCCCAAAACGATTAACATTCCCAATCTCCTGTGCCTATGAAAGTGCTAAGCAAGTTTTGATTATCCATGCCCCAAACATATCCTGCTCACAATCTTTCACCATTGCATATAGGGAGGAATCAAATTGCAGTTTAAAATCTCTTAAAGCAGTGGGTAGCAATCTGTTAGGGTTCCTCAAGTAATCACCATTTCAGATTAGATACCCCAGAGAATAATTTGTATTTGGATCCCCAATATCTAGAATTAGATGAAACTTTGCTATGGTTCCAATGTGGATGATTCATAAATCGATTCTACTAATTTTTGGTAGTCATGATTGGGAATACAAAACGTGGTAAAATGAAACTTTATGAATATGATAAAATCAACAATTTACCGGTATAATATTTGCAGATGAAACATTTATCATATTGGTAACCATATTCATTTCAGATAGGTTATAGCCAATGAAGGTTAAGACTTTGAAATACATGACGAATATTAATAGAATTAATTTCAAAAAAAGATAATCTTTCTTTATTTTTTTCTGAATATTTGTTTGATAACAAGATTGAATTCGCCTTGTTCTTTCACAGGTAGGATATCGAGATATAGGATATTTTCCAGAATATTCAGAATTCTGCTTTGTCAATTTTTTAAAACCAGCAGATAGGGTGATATTGCAAGATGCAAAACTCTGGAGAATTAAAATTAAGATAAAAATTCTACCTGTTAGAATACATTTTATTAAACTGTAAGATAGACATTCAAACCTATCCTCATATCTAAGAATGATTAAATTGGATTTTTTATTATAACATTCAAAATATATACAACTAATGACACAATTTATGTATTTTATGTTATTCCTCTTTCTAACATATCTTGTCTTTAGGACCCAGTATAATAAAAGATATACCCCAAATAACATATCAGGACACACAAAAAACATAAATGCCCTCATTCAGTTTCTTTATTAGCTGAATACATACACTGCAGCCCCTTTAATCAGTTTGGTTCATCTGATTGTCAAAGGGAGATAACTTGTGTCAACTTGATACTTCTCCGATCAATATATGTGATCGGAGTGATTGGTTGAAGCGGCCGGGTAATCTCAGTAAGAACTCACTCTAAATGGAAAAGAGATGTATTCTTTAAAAATAAATTGTTTAATATTGATGATTAAAAGCTTTTAACGACAAAAGGGTAAAATATGATTTTTCATATTGATTTTAGTTTCTTGTGGATTTTCTAGAATAAGTGGCACTTAAAAATCATTTTGATTTAAAAAAATTTCATTTTAGTTTTAAGGAAATAGAAGAAGGTCATTCAAATCATAAGTACATGTACCATTAAAGTTGATATATCAAACATATTTAGGTTTAATTCAGCTGAGAAAAATAGCATAAAATATTATTGTTTCACCCATGAATTGTTTTCTTCTTAGCTCTTGATGGAATGATAGCAAATAAGAAAACAATTCAGAGGAAAAATAACATTGAATGTTAAATCTATAAATGACAGTGCTATGGAGTCAAGATTTCAAAGCTCACTCAGGAAAAGATAAGGCATCAAAAGGAAATATAAGTAATTTGATAATCCTAAATCTAGATGGGTGAAGCAGGGTCACAGGAAATCTAAACGAAGGGAGCAAATGAACTTTTCTTTAGACTCAAAGACAAAATAAACAATTTGGAAGTTTTGAAACGGATGTGTATTATTGCTTTTATCTATCGCAGGTGGCACCATACGCCAGAAGAGGAGTTAAAAGAGCTGGAAGGGATATTTACTAACAAAGACTAAACACGTGGCTCGAAATCTTGAAAAGTCTTAAAAAATGCACGATTTAAATAAGTGTCCCCTTTGGGGAATTGCTCTGGCTGTACGACCATTTTAAGTGCCTGATAACAGAGTGAAAATGATGCCCCGGGCGATAAAGTTGATATTGAATCCCCTAGGGAGCAGGAGTTATGTCCCTTAGATAAACTATCAGTGTCTCTTGCTTTGATAAATGGGCTTGCAGCATCTGAAATGGAGAGCCTTACGAAAGTTATAGAATATTAGTGCTGCAACGGAAATTGGGAAATGCTGGATGAACATAAAATGTGTTTTGAATTTTGGTATGGAATTTTTCTTCTTGTCTGAATTTTCCTTAGAGATCTGTGTAATTTCCTGTTGAGCGAAGTCACATGTTAAAAAAGCTTATGTTTCACAGTTTTATTTATGCTTCTGTTCACGGAATAATTTTTTTATTGTCAGCCATTCATCTTAGTCAGATCAATTGAATGTTTAACTTTTGTACAATTCAAAAGCCTAGACAATCTCAATTCCAACATTTTCAACAAACTATTCAGTAAGTTTGACAGTATCTATTGATAACAATATTTTTAATTTTTTTTAATTTTTCATCAGTTTAAATTCACAGTGAAGAATATCTTTCTTTTTATGTTTTCATAAATTATATTTTAGAAAGTTTTCATTCCTTTTTGATAAAATTGTTAAAAATCATAGTGTTCGACAATACTGGTTTAACAATGAATGGATCGTTTTTAAGAACTTCTCTTTCTTCTTCTTTGGTCAGATTTTATAGATTGACAATCACATATATGGTTACATGAGATAAAACAAATTGCATCTTCTATTAATTAAAAATACACATTTATAGAAAAAAATATGAAACTATAAGACCACAGCAACAAAAATGATACCAAAATATTTACTATAAGAGTAATTACATTTCAAGCTACAATTCTTTTGTCTGAATATCATTTATGTAACTGTTACAACGGCTAATGGCCATCACAAACATTTTCTTTATCTATTTCGGAATAATTTTCAAAAATTTCCTACTCATGAAACAAAACTAGCTCATCAACCTTATTGAAGAAATTCATGAGTATCAGCTTCTTCAAATATCTCACATGGTGGCATTTTAAATATTTGGATATTTAACCATCATTTTCATCGAACTTGAGTTTTATTCTCCAATTCAAATCTGGAATAGGGTAGTTAAAACCAACAGGACATTTACATCTGAGAACGTTTAACAAATTCCTTTGAAAGAATTCATTAGTTACAGAATACCAATAAAATTCCTCCTTATAATTCCTCCTTCAGATCTAGTTTCAGATTTTATTACTCAACTGGCATATTCTTGGGTGAAGCTGGCATATATTCGTAAGGTGTTGCTGGTAACAATTTACCTTGGTTCCAATTTTCCATGCACTAAAGCATGCCTTACAGGAATTTGTTGTTCCTCTTCATGTAGGCAGCACATTTAGATTTCTATCTTTATATTCCACCTTAACCTTTGGTAAACATTTTAAGAATACAAGTCGGTTTCCGTTGTTTATGTGCAGGGATTACCCATGAGTTTGTTTTTGGCATTTGAATGTTTAGTGGAAGTCTGTACATTCCTTGAGGAACCAGGCAGACATGTTTATGGCACCACCCATCCACACATCCTCCATAGCATGTAGTATCTACACTACACAGCACTTCTGATTTCTATACCATACCATAACATGTTGCATTGTACCACACCACACCACACCACATCACACCACACCACACCACACCACACCACACCACACCACACTACAACACAACATAACACATCACACCACACCACACATATCAAACCACTACCATACTGTACTGTACAGTTGTGTACCATATCGTACACCACACCACACCACACGGCACCACACCACACCACACCACACGGCACCACACCACACCACATCACACCACACCACACCACACCACACCACACCACACCACACCACACCACACCACACTACACTGCACAGGACCGCATCGCACCGCACCACACCACACCACACCACACCACCCAACAACCACCACACCACACCACACCACACCACACCACACCACACCACACCACACCACACCACACCACACCACACCACACCACACCACACCACACCACACCACACCACACCACACCACACCACACTAAACGGTACCGCACCGCACCGAACCATACCATACCATACCATACCATACCATACCATACCATACCATACCATACCATACCATACCATACCATACCATACCATACCATACCATACCATACCATACCATACCATACCATACCATACCATACCTTTCCATGGTATGCAGGATGAATTATTTCTTTCTACAAGACTTTTACCATTCATATTGATCTTTGTTGAACCACTTTCATACAATTATCCCTTAAAATTTGCTCATCACTGGTTTTTTTATATATTGCAGTACCTGAGTTGCTGGAATAGGTCAAAAGTATTTTTAGTATCATTGCGTTTAGGATATCCCTTTACCTCAATGGTTGAGTGTCAACTGATGGTCCTTGGTTCAAATCAAACTGGATGTGAAAAGTTGTATTATACACTCCTGTATCATGTACAATTTCTTTGATGATCTTTAAGAATCAATTAACAAAGACACTTAAACCATTATTAATACTGATTAAGAAAATAGCAACACTTTCATGACATTAACAACATTAAACATGCCCCTTACAACACAGCAAAGGTTCCTTATATCAAAGATGATGACCTTCTAGCGTCTATCACGAACACTATCTATTGCAACATATTGGTCCAAAGAGCAATTTTCCCTGTACATGATGTTATCCAGTTGGAGAGGATTAATGGAGCGGAAGTTTGCCTGAGAAAATGCATTTATCATATCTGCAGACATGTGATATTTTTCCGGAGGAGTGGTGGGAGATTTGGTTAAAAAAGGTGGGAGATTGGGCCCCAATGGTGGGAGATTTTGCAAAATCTACAAATATAAAAAGAAACGAGAAAAAACTCTTCATTTTGTTAATATTAGCCTACTTTATAGAAGCATTTAATGAAATATAATGATAATATTCAAATTCTAGTTGTATTTTTAAATCACTAAATAAGAAAATATCTATTTATTTTTATTTTTTATTTTTGTATCTCCATACAATGCAATATAATTTACATAATCAATTCAATACATAACAAATCAGATCATAAATCCATTACTAAGAAAATATTTATAATTATTTGTTACCAAAATAATCAATCAAAACTAAATATTTTATATTTGAAACATTTGTGGAAATAATAAGATTAGCAGACATGTGGATGTGGATTGTAATTGTAAAATTATGTGCATGTATATGCCTGTATCACATAATTTCATATTTCAAACTTTTATTAGATATAAAAAAATAATCCCACTTCTGTGCAGTCAGACTCGTAGTTGAAATAATTTTTGATTCATCATATGTTGCTGTTCTAAAATTCAAATAGTTTCTTAGATTTCCACTAGACGACAAATGGAATTTCTACACTTATTCTTAGAAATGGCCAGTACTTCAAATTATTTCATTGAATGCCTTCTGAAAACACGAGTGCGGTCATTTGTTTACCAGCAAAGCATAAACAGGAAGGGATTTTGTTGTGAAAGTGTTTTCCTTATGACATATTCACTATAAGAGATATATTTTCTAAATAAAAAAATTATCATTAACATTTTGTAAATTTATTATTTACTAAAATATACTTCATTGAGAAAGAAGCTTATAATGATAAACTGGAAGAAAATTTAGTTGTAAAAAGTAGTTTTTTTTATTACAAACCATATTTGCAAAGTTGGTAGTTGTCAAGAAAATACGGTCTAGATCGAAACGGTGTTTGAATTGTTTTGTGTCTCATGAGATGATAATCAAAATAAGTGGCCATGTTTCTCTTAATAATGGGATAAATATTTTGGAAAGGATATTGTACCTTTTATTTGTTGTCTTTATTGGTCTACTGTAATTGTGATATATTGTAAACAACCCATAGACATTAATTTATCAAGATTTCCGGACTTCATGTGATGTAAATATTTAGCAGTAACTAGTTCACACAACACCGAGGCATTAGAAGCACGTTCCCGATCATATCTTTCACAAAGACTATCTCAAAATTATTTATAATAGTTTTCTCTCTCGATATTTTATTGCAATAACATAAACTAAATCTTTTGTGTGTAGATTCATAACAATTATCAGATGCTGTCGACTTTATTTCATCATGAAAAGATCGCTGAAATCATCGAGTTGAGCTTACTAGACTTGAGGCAGGTTGAAAAACGATCTTTTTGTAGATATGTTAAGTTGGTTTTTTTTAACACATAAAGTTATGAAAAAGCGGTAGATTTTGACCTTATGTCGGGAGGGCGGGAAAAGGGCCTGAAAAACGGTAGACTCCCGCCAAAAGCGGGAGATATCACATGTCTGTATCTGTTGCAGATTTAATCCAATATAGCATGGTATTAGGAGGATTTGCTGATGTCCGTTTCTGGCTAAATACTCATAATTATCATCCTGTTTGTGAGCCAGCAACCAGAAAATCTATGTCTGCATGGCATATATGATAGTCACTGCAAATTAATATACGGATTGAAATTGTATAGTTGATTTGTAACTTTGTAAATTGAAAATTCATTAGATTTTGTATTTTGATGCATGTCAATGTACTGATCTTAGTTCATAACCAGTATTGTGAAATACATGTCATATTAATCAAATGTGCACATGTGTACATACAAAACTTTCATTTTGAAAATTTGCAATAGAGAAGTGTGACGCTTTAAGTTGGTACACTTAAAAGTGTACTCAACAACTTGATGATTGAGACAGAAAAGAAAAATGTATAGATAGGACACTCTAGGCATGATTATATCTTCTGGTTGTATGTAAAAAAAAAATTACTTTTTACCTTCATAATTTGCTACCTAGGTAGGATGAGAATTATATTCATCTGGTTATGTATATGTGTCAACAGATTGATACCTGGTAGAAAGCAGAGAAAACTGTTCATATAGTTTGTTAAGCTTTCATAAAATGATATATCTATCTGAAGGAAACAATTATTCATTTGTAAAAATTCTAAGTCCGTGTTACCATGATCCAAATCAAAATCATTTTTCATTGGCAAAAGACTAACATAAAGTCTCTGAGTTAAAAACTATTTCAAAACATTTCCAAGATAGCTTCAGAGCTTTTTGTAACCAAAACTGATCATTAAATAGGACCATTTAATACAGTCTAGGTCCTCCTTTAGCAAGTTTTAATTTAAGCCACCAAATGTTGTGACCTTGGTTTTTGTACAGTGATGTGTTCCTGGGAAAAGCACTTCATCCACATTGCACCCAGTCTACCAAGTTGTACAAATGGGTACCTGAACACAGATTGTATTAACCTTTCAGTCACATGATGCTATACCTTCAGGGTAATAATAGAATCTGTTCTTTGAGCATGCTCAGCATTATCAATATCATCATTAAGAGCCTAAAGAAATAAAATCAAATGGATGAAAGTACAGAAATCATTTTAAAATCACATGACAAAATTTTAGTCTAAGCTTTGTAATGCTATAAAATTGTCAGGCTTTTATCATTAAAAACTGCCCTCTTTTTTTAATTATCAGTCAGCCTATCTTATGTCTCAATTTCCTTCTTTTGATCTTAACATAATATACATTTATGCTGTATCAATCATATTACCAGCTCAATAGAATGAGCAATAAATATTGATATACTTGCCTTCATAACATCTTTAAGGGGATATCTGTGTTTTATTCTAGAGCAGCCTATAACCACTTGTATTGAGAATCATAATTTGCCAGGAGCATGAAATTTATCATGCATGGAACTCATGAGTGTTTTTATAGTGACTTGACCGTGAAGATTTATAGCCATCCTGTTACCGAAAATTCAAATGAATGTTATAAAATGTCTCTAATGTGTCACATTCGATTGAATCCTGTCATTTCGTAACTTTGTGATACAAATTGACAACGTAATTTATACGCTCATCTGAACACATTTATTTTGCTGTGGAGAAACGCTGTAATAATCTTATTATGAATGGCTTGGAATTGTTATGTAAGGTATAATGCAATAGAGATGAAAATATTGGATATGGAAAGTGTTTTTTATAGAATTAAGATCTTTTGTTTGATTTGATATAGTATTGTTTAACTTGTGGAATAATGTATTAAAAAACATAGGTGAATAACTGAATAAGGTATAGTATGCATTAGAGGTGAACATTTTGGTTGATGAAGAGTGTGTTTTATGGAATTAAGATCTTTTGTTTCATTTAATATAAATATTGTTTTACTAGTGGAATAATGTGTTAAAAGACAGTTATATAACTGAATAAGATATTAGTATGCATTATAAATTAACATTTAGGTCAATGGAAAATGTGTTTTTATAGAATTAAGATCTTTTGTTTTATTTAATATGCATGAATATTGTTTTACTGTGGAGTAATAAATGAAACTAATATGTATAACTGTCTACTTTATAGTGCAAAGTGGTCTCACATTTATGACTTTGCTAGTACAATAATAGAGAAAACTAATACTTTATAGCTTCATAAAAGTTTCTCATTTCACTCCTACATGTTTGAAGATTTAGTTTCTATTTCAGATTCATGTAAAATGGTACCATATATTGCTTTTTTAAAGGCGGTTCAACCACCAAATGCAGTTCCGATTGATGAGTTGGATTTATTCAATAGATTATATATATCTCATCAAATGATATCATCATTTATATTTATTTTAATGAATTGACTCAATTGAACAATTATTTAACATTGTTGAACTTGCTATACAATATATATTGTAAATATGTTTAACATAAGAATTTGAATCATGTTTACACTATATGACTATCAATTCATAGATTTTATATTTGTGTGCATCTGAAATCTTACTCTATTCTGAATATCTGTGTCAACATGTTATGTCTCACATAAGTTTAATGTTAGTGTAGTAAGAATTTAGGGAGGAGGGGGAACATATATGCAAATGATATACATATAACATTTTTTAATAATTTTTAATCAATGTTCACTGAATCATATAAACTTCCTAAAATACCTGATGATTTCTTCTATTATAACCAAAAGCATCTCTTTTTTACAATTTGTTAGAAATAATACCAAATATATCAATATCATCCAAGAGGCCATATGAGTGAAACAGAAAATGAACAGAGAAACCTTGCAATAACCTTTTAAAATGTTACATATGCATGTCAGAATCCTTCTTAATCCTTTGATGATGCTCTTGATTATCATTAATCCTTGCATATTAATCCATTATGCGGAAGATCCTGACAAAAGGATGAAATAGCAGGAAGCCCTTTCAATGCAGTTAAATTCCGACGCTATTCTCCGTTAATGGTTTACATGCTTCTGTGCAGTGTATTGGGACGATGATTTGCAGCAAGTCACGCTTTCAATTATCCTGAAATTCACGCAGCTATAAAACTCTTCCCTAGTGTTTCCTGAAGGATAAAATGCCTGTAGAATGTGTTTTAATCACAGTTAGTTGGAAGGGTTATATCTAAGGTATTACACTATCATTGACTTGCTTGATTTCATCATCCTCTTTGTAATAAATTCAAACTTGTTTGAATCAATAAAAATTTCGGGATTATGTGGTTGGTTTGGAAGCCATTATCCGAATTTTGTTTTCATTGATTTTGATTGTTTCAGAAGTTTTATACTTTAAAATAATTTTTGTTTTGAAATTCATATGTTTGATTTAAATTTGTTATTGATGGAATTATTTTGAAATGTTTGATTGATTTCAGTTGTTTTTTTAAATGTTTTGAATAAAAATAAAATTAAGAATAATGTTTTGTTTGATTTTAATTTGCAATGTTAGTTTTAATATATTTGTTCGTATTTAAATGTTTTTGAAACATTTAAAAGCATGATTTGTGAGGGAAGATTTGAAAATAAATAAATTAGATTAAATGCTATTCATATATAAGATTTGTTTATCTGTAAATCTGTTTTCTGTTTTCTGTTATCTGGTTATCTGCCACTGGTATGGTCTAATCAAATCAACAGAAAAGTATTACATATTCTTAAAACAGAAAACAAGAATCTCAGTATAACTGAACAAAAATTTAGACCTTACCTACATAACTGATCAACAATTCAATCAGTACAACTTAAACATCCTTCTTATAACAGACCATTCACAGGAGATTTAAAGGGGCAGTAGCACGTTTTTTTATAATTTTATATTTTTAAATTTTCACTGATAATTGTACGATAATGCTAAATGTATTATTGTGACAGTGGCAAAAATGTTATAACACGAACCAATAATCCATTGTCAGAGGACAAAGTATGAAGAATTACCAAAAATCCATGGGCGGCCATTTTGTGTGAACACCTTTAATTCATTTTGTGCCAGAAAAAGGAATCGCATGGCTAAACTTTACATTATTTATTTGAATTATTACTACTCCATTTAGTTTAAATGCATTGTCTTTCAATTTGAACCATTAATTTTCATTTTGCTGACATCACCTTATATTCCCCCTAAAAACGTGCTACTGCCCCTTTAAAAAGAAAAAGAAAATTTAAGCAGAGTTTACTTTACAATTAACCTAGATACCTTTCTACCATGCTCTGATTTCAAACTGTACAAGTTAAACATATTCTTCATTTGAAATGCCATTTGTTGTTCAAGGATATTACAAACTAATTAGAAAACTTACATATAACTAAGAATCTAAGAAATTTAATACTTAACCTAGTGCCTTACATTTTGAAACCTTTCTTATATGGCATAAACAGATCAAGAGTATAGAAAGAAAATCTTAATGTTACTAAAATCTTAAAAACTAAGTCAAAGTTAACTTTCAGACAATGAAGAAGAAAGATATAAACCATTAACAATGTCTATCGGAAATTGACGATGCTATCTACGCAATTTACATTCACATGAGAGGTTTGGCCTTTGGTGAGATTAGTTTCATTTCAGATATGTACAATAATCCGCGCTTCCATTGAACACAATAGTTATTGTTGATTTATTGTCTTGGGACCCTCTTTGATATTCTAAGGAAAACTGGCGCCACCAAAACATCTCATCTATTACCAAATATTAAAACCAGGAATTGCAAATAAACGGCATCTTGATAAAATGAAGTACATCAGAGAGGTTCAAGTTCTAAACATGGCATAACTTCCGTATGTCTGTTTTAAACCATAAGTAAATGGTATTACGTTATTATCAATACATTTCATTACGAAACTGTCTCAAGCTCTGTCCACTTGGCTACGTTATTGATTAAAAACCATACAGTTTTCTGACGCCATCCATAGGATTTTCTACATGAATAACGCCAACCCCTTTTAAGTTTAAAGCCGTAATGATCAATCCCCCCATTATCTTATGACGAAAATCGATCTGTTAGACACCTCATCAAATCTCCACCTCTGATGATGAAAGCCAGGTGAGTTGACAACACCTGTATTTTTCTCTTTGATCTCTCTCATTTTGCAATCAACGGTATGGATTGTTATTTTCGCTAATGAAGACGTTTTTGAAAGCCAGTGAAGTCAATAATAACCTGTCACAGAAATGTCTTCATTGTCATCTTGAAATGTTTTTTCTATTGTCAATGGATATGGTTAATTTTTTAATGATTATGTTTGATATTGAGAACATTTTGTCCTAGCTGGTATGATGAAAAGCAATCTTTTTTTTAGATTGAGATACTTTTGAGATTCAGTGTGACAATATTTTTAAATAATTAGGCACAAAAAAATTCATTAGTTGACTTTCAGATTTGTTGGAATAAAATAACCATAGGCAGGCAGAAAAATATCTCAAATGTAGATGAAATCTTCAGAAATGCAAAAAGGTACAGAAATATTTACTAATATCAAAAATTTCCTCTCTAGTTTAGTTTTGGGGATAAAAAATTGGCAATAATTTGAATTTAGGGGGATTCTGAGTAGCATTTAGAAATCGTCAAAATTATTTAAAGGAGAAATTTATTAAATTTGTTGCACGTAATGAGATTTTGTTGTTTTAAAGGTAATGAAAGTTGAATAAGAAATTCACTGTCATGTACCAGGTATGGAGGGGACTAATCAAAATAGTGGGCGGGACAAGTCAACAGAGGTAGGTGTCTGCTTTCATTGCTCCCTTCTCCTAATCGTTGAGGTTGAGATTGTCACCTTTAACTGTGGTAATCAGAAATAGAATTTTGAATACATTCCTTTATGAGTTTTGGTACACGGACCCAGAAGCTCGGGTAGGGAGAGGACATTTTTGGATATGAAGGGGACACATTTGGATATGGAGGGGACATCACTTTCAAATTGTACTGTAGCTGAGACAATACCCATGGTAATACACAAACTCCTTTGTAAAGTTAGCCAAATAAAACCAACAGAAGACGTTATCTAGTTTCATAAGAATTATCATCAACCTTTTCATTTACAAATGATTGAAACAGAGCGTTCTCTTTTCTTTTGCAGACCTTATCTGGAGAACGTTTCCGTTGCTGCCGTTGTCAAATCACTGCAAAAACCTCTGTTGACCTGTCCCGTCCACCATTTTGATTAGTCCCCTCCATACCTGGTACACGACAGTGAAATTATTTTAAGTTTTTTGATCCATCAGTGAAAGGTAAATTGTTATTTCTATTAAAAAATATTTAACAAATTTTATCTCTTGGTTCAAATCAACAAGATTGACAAGAAAATAAATGGACAAGATTGAAATATGAACATTTATAACAGTGATACAACATTTATTCAGATAAATGTATTCAATTTCTGGTTGTTTTTCAAATTTTCAAAATAAATCATCAAATTAGAAAATGTTTATTTCTTATGTACAGAATGAAATTTATCATAAGCCTTTTTTACTGATTTTATTTTGTCATTGTGCCAAGCAATTGTCATTGCTTTAGATGCTAATTTTTTGACACTTTGATTCATGACATCTGTCTTTATTATTTATGAAAGCACAGAATCAATTTTGTTTTCTTTAATGTCAATTTCAGGCTGAATCTGAAACACACAACTGTCATTATAGAAGTTCAAAGGACAAAGTGACAGAACTGCAAACATTGAGCAATATATCATGAAATGAATTATAAATATTTGTATAATTGAGGAGCGATTACAATAATTGAGTAAAAAATGTCTTCAGAGCATGATGAATTCCATGAAATAAATTGTTAACAGCTTTTTCAAAACTGGATTAGAACTTCCTTTTATCTCTTTGTTGTCAGTGGAAAAATTAACTAATATATTCTAAACCAGTGATGAAAGTTCTGTCAAACCTGCATACTACAGCACAGGGACCAAATGAAAATTGCCTTTATAAACAGGTTTTTCAAGAGGTAAATTGCAGAAATCCATTCATTACTATAGGACTTAGGGAAAGTTAGGATTGTATATAGACACTTTTATGAGATGTGGTAAATATATTCTTTGAATAAAATCTACCTATTTCAGTTGCCTATTATATGCCTTCAATCACATTGTAAGTGCTTTCAAATACATGTACATATATTTTGCATAACTATCACCAATTGAGTCGGTAAATTCCCAAAAAAACTATAAGAGTTGTTATAAAAGTACAAAATTGAAATAAACACACAACATTCCAAACACTTTTTAATTGACAACTTCAATTTCTTTGTAAGTGTCATGAACATTTGTTATTTTAACCATCAAGAAAGTTTAAACTTCGGATAACTGAATTTTCCAAATACATTTTATTGACTATTCTGCCAAGGGTCTTGCTCTCCTTTATGGGGATTTTATTGATGACTTTAAGAGAAATTGTCAAGACATTTTGGAAAGATTTATCAAATTGCAAATGAAAACTTGTTAAGTTCTGTGATGAAGGCCCAGTTTTAACATGACAAGTTATAATCATCTCAGTTGGGTAATTGATTTACTGTTAAGAGATGTCAGATTTATCTCTAGAAATGTCGGAGCATGAATCTGAAATGTACCAAAGTACATGTTGCTATTGATTGCGTTAATTTCAATCACTTCCTTGCTAATAACAACTGACATGACACTCAAGCTCTTCCTGTGTCGTTAATCCTCTGTCATTTACAGCGCTATCAACGAGTTTTCCTCAAAATAGTGGCATATGATCAGATCCATTGACAAATAATTAGATTTGCTGATGATAATGCTGTTTGAAAATAATCCGTTGGTGATGAAGCTTGTATGTTTCGATACCAGTTTGATTGACAGGTGTTTTGACCACTCATTTCACAGCTGACTTGAAAATCACATCAAAGCCTTCTCCCGGATTTTTCTTTGTTGGAAATGGACATCTTGGCTGCTGCAATTGACAACCAGCATTGTGTACCAAAACTGCTCATTATCAATGCATTTCTTCACACTTTGGAAAGATTTTGAGGCGTAGTGTTTAGCCTACCCCGTGGATATTAATTAGAAATAGATTACTCCTAATACTCAGAGATATCCCTCAAGGAAAACGTCCCTTCATGCAAGCAGTTTTAATGACAGGTTATCAGCGCCGGGCTATCCTTTTAAGATCATTAGCAAGCCTGTCGGATGAGATGATACGATCATCATTTTCAAAATATTGACTTAATATGATTGTTTGATTGTTTTTAAAATTTATCAAATTATTTGCGGTTTGTTAAATCCCATCTGGCATATTTCATTATCTCTGTGCTGTGGTTCAATATGGAAACTCATATTAAAGGGACTCACCAAGGGACAAGTTTGTCAATTGAGGGGAAGCCTAGATATTACAAGAAATTTAAAGATTGCTGTGTCTTTTTCTATTGTGACATATTTTTGTAATAAAAGACATTATGTACATAAAGTAAACAAGTTATTTAATAATTTTTGGATTTATCGACTGTTTAGTGTCATGTCATAGCATGTTTCTAAACAGTAATACCCCATAAACAAGGGAAGTAATGCCCAAGGATCACTACACAACAACTCCCTTCTTCTCATACAGTTCAAGAAATTTCTTCAACAGCCGCTTGCTGAGTTTAATTCTTTATATTTGAGCTTTTGAATATAATTCATAACAGCTTTGTCAAATTTAGATTAATGTTCATCCTGCCTAGAGTTTTATGAATTTAAATCTAGAAAATGTATATGAAAAATGTACAATATTGTAGTACTTATTTGGTGAATTACTACAATGAAAAGAGCATAATACCATACATAGTTATTCCTGTAAGGCAATAAAATAAATAAACAATTGTCACTTGTTAACCATTAACAAAGCTGACATATGGATTACATATGTGAAATGTACATTTTGTGTAGATTTATAACCTTACCAAATGAAGTTGTAGATTTGAGATTCAGTAGATTTAAAGAGAGGAAGGGTGGTAGCTTAATCTTAATGAAAAGAAGGGGTTCACCCTGAGAGTCTAAGCTATTAACTTGCATTTTTTCCACAAAATATTCTTACAGAAAGGGGAGTTTCAACCATCTGAACACCCCTCTGATTCAGCCACTGTGGTTAATATTATTAGCATAATAAACCCAAAATTGATGTATAAAACCTAAAAATCTTATCTGTGTTAATTTTCAGGTCTTTATTCTTTATCTGTTGTGTACATGTATATTCTATATATCATATTGCCACATCTAAAAACTCATTCACAATCCGGATGAAAGACATATGAAAAACATATGTGAAATCTACATGTGTATTGGTCTTGGACCATGCTGCCATTATAACTCATTACTGAAAGAATTATCATAGGAAAGACATATAGGTTGCACATGTGAAATCTACAAGCAAAATCTACATGGATATTGTCAGCTTTGATGCAGCATGAAGGGGTTGTTTATTGCGCTGTGTTTATTTATAATGGAACTGACAAGGTGTCATATGTATACAAACCATGAGCAGTTGATATACACATCCCGTCTTCATAAGAAATTTTCCTTTAATATTGTGATGAATGCATTGGCACTTTTAAGACTTTTTAAGTTCATAACCCAAGTCGCATTAACTCTTCAATTGTCTTGCAACAGATATAGAAATACATATTTTAAAAGTCTAACATATTAGTAGTTCTGATGATGTATATTTTGTTAAATTGATCAGGAAAAATATTGTTATTGTTAAGCAAAAACATAAGTTCAATGTCTACCTTCTATAAGTTAAACTAAAAAATCAAAATTAAGGGAATAAGGACCATGTGAGATCTCTCCGTAATTAATATATTTAAATTCTTAAAATTAAAAAACATTTTGACAAGAATTTGTGGCCACACCTACTTTGTCCTTAGAAATTTACAGGGTTATTTACAAGGGATTCCCCGATCTTTACTAAACTTTTACAGTTTGTAAGTTAAATTTCATTAAAGAATCTGACAACTTATCATCTAAAGATCAATTTTGTTTGAATGATTTTGAAGTCATCTCTAATTTCAGTAACATGTCATCCAAAAAGCGGTAAAAATATCATTTAAACAGTAATTTCATTAGAATGATTAAGACATCAGCTCAGGACACGTTAATTACATTGACATTACAATTGTAGTTATTTCTGACTAACATTTGGTGTACCCTGTGGTATCATATCTTCATCCCAAACAGTAGCAAGCCTGGGGCGGGTATTATTACACACACAGACACGTGCAATGAACGATGTTCATTCCAAATGTCGCGTGTCCTCGTTTTGGCGGCATCAGGAAGTCTTGAAGAACCCAGCTGCAGGATCAGGAAGCGGATAATTAACTCAGGAGTTGCTGATGAACTTCCTCCAGCAATTAATGTCTGCCGACCTGCTCGTAAAGTACCTTGATTTCATTTTGGAGGGTGATGGGCAAAGAGGGGGAGGGAGTGGAAGGGGAAGGGGGGGATGAGGGGAGTGGGCAGGAAAGAGGGATACAGTGTTAATGCTATGTGTTGATCTTTGAGAAGTCTAACCCTCATATTTTTAACCTTATATTTGGATTAATGAAACTTCTTGACAAGCAAGTTTAGATCTGAAGTGAACTACTCTTTTAAAAGCTCCTTTCTGACATTTATCAAATAATTTGTTTCTGAGAATTAATTTTCAGAGACTGAATATCATTATTATGTAACAGGTTGGCATTGGATAGTTATTAACACATGTTTCTTGTTTTTATTTTAGCTCAACAAACCAATATCTAGCTCAATGCACACATGAAGTTTCTTTCTATTTTTTCATTTTTAACAAACTCTTTTCAAACTTTTAAATGAGCTTATTGTGTGACTTTAAAATGGGGGAATGAGTTCGATTTCTTAACTGAGGAATGAGGGGTTGGGGAGATGTGGATGGTTCTGTCACCATTGGTTATAAGTAATGTAAATTTAATAGAGATTATTACCTGAGGAAGTGTGTCATACTACTTTTACGAAAAGAGTGTTAATTTTTGTGTATCTTAACAAGAGTGTGGGTTATACACAAATTTGCAAAGAATTTGTAAAAGTCATATGACACACTTCTGAGGATACGGTAATTATTTCTTTATTACCAATTCTTTTCCATTTACCATATGAGAAATATCTAAGAAACAGGCCGCTTCCCTTGTGACGGCTGGCTACAGTGACGTCACAAGCAATGGTGTTATGACGTCAAAGGTGAAAAATATGACAATTTGCGCTACAGCAATAGTTGCTGGGCAAAAGTGATATGTGCACATGTGCTCATATCGAAAATATGTCACAACTTATATTTTACCATATGGGTAAGAAGTTTATTTTATTTCATGATAATCTCATTTTGTTACAAAAATGTAGATTTACATTTAGACATGACATGCAAGTTTAAGCAGTCCCATCTTACACAGTTGATTGGTTTTACCAAGAAATTCAAATTATTTCCTCTAAGTTGGCAAATGAAACACACTCTCCATGATATGATATAGGATGAGTTTTAGCAGTCCCAACTCACACAGTTTATTGGTTTTACCAAAGAAATCAAATAATTTCTTCTAAGTGGGCAAATGAACAACTCTCTCCATGATATGATATAGGATGAGTCTTGCACTCAGAATCAAAGGGATTGGAAGTAAGAGGAACAAAGGCAGAGCACAAAGGATGGAGTTGAAGAGACAATCATTTGTGTAGCTCAAGTACTTGATTGGTTCTATCTGTATCAGTGACATCTGCCCACAGTTTCCATTTCTTGATAGTGATCAAATCAACACTTAACTGAAATTTTAACCCTTGATGAGCTCAAATTTTGAACTTGTAATAATTTTGTTAGTGTTAGCCCTTAATTTATTTAAATGGAGGGCTTGAGGGACAAATCAGTGAGATATGAGGGTCAGGATACAATAGACCATATGCCATGGTGTTTGTTATTGTTGATAATTAACAGTACACCACCATTGTTATTAACTTGACAGTGTTTACCTTAAAGTGACACAGAGTATCTTTCTTAAAATTTTAGTTGGTTTTGATAAGCTACAAAATATCTAATATGCTGATTGAAGTTCATATCTCATCACTGGACTTGCAAATATATCCATTTATGCATAATATCTCTAAAATGCTTCATTTTATGGAAAAATCAAGAAAACATCTCAAATACGTTTAATATTCGACATTATGCATCCAATTAATCAACCTATTAGTTTTAATACCTAATAAACACTATTGAATCAAATATATCTTCCTGTCAGCTTATGACGAGGTTTCAAAATTACATTTGGCGAATTTGCGCGCGCCACTCGAGCCACATTGTCCGGTTTTCGATCAAAATCCTGACTTTGAATGGCCGTATTTTGCGCTCTAATGTACTGATTGACCTTTAATTTGTTTTTTTTCAGTAACAGTTAGTGGTTCCCGATGTAATAACATCGATTTCAAAATTTGACATGTATATGTGCATGATCCTATCAACATACTCTGTGTCTCTTTAATCTATAAAGTCACTGAAAGGACAATTTTGATGCTATGTTTGTTCAAATCTTATTAAAAAATTATTCAATGCAAAAAATATTTTCAGAGGGAAAAATATCTCATACCTAATCCCAGTAAGTTATTGTTGTCGAAGAAACTGTAAAGTATCAAGCGAAATTTTAAAGAGACCACTTAGTGTGAAATTTTCAAATTGAGTTTGGAGACATAAATCTGCAAAGGCCAATCAAACTCAGTATTTGTTTCCGAACTCCAATTGATTAAAAGAATTGTCTCAAAATTTGTCAAATTTCTTCTCCTTTTGTTATAACTTGCTTTTCTTTAAGAAGATGTGCTACTGTGCCTTTAATTCTTCTAGAGATTGTTTCATCTATTAGGTTGATTTTGTTTACTTTAAACTGATGTATGTTGATGATACAATTTTAGTGAAGCGGGATTTTAAAATTTTAATTAATCTTCATATGTTTAATTGTGTTTTTCATGCTTTTCTTACATATTTTTTATGCTTTACAATTTCAGATCTATGCTATGGGTGTTTTAAAGGGCATATTTACAGAAACTTGTGATGTTAAAAATGGGATAATTTCTGAGTTTTAATATTATCAGTCCAATTTCAGAAAGAATATTTGAATTTTGAATATTATCAGTAATTTTATCAACAAGTCCAATTTCAAAAGGAGTATTTCAATTCAATGTTTCGTTGAGATAAATCATTTATAAATGCTTTTTGGAAATGGCATTTTGTAGGAAATCAAAGCATATTAGAAAGTTATGAAACAAAAATGATATCTGCTAATGCACATCTACACGTCATTGAGATGAATATGTGTCGGAGAGAATTGTAACCTCATGAAATAGTCATACAGTTTAACACACAACAAGATGAAAATCAGATAGTTTGTTAAGTGCATTTTAAAACCACAAACATGCAACACAAAATTTGTGAAAACACCATCATGTGGAGACAAGGCGCTTTGCAGACTCCACTCCCCATTAAGCTGTCCGAAATTTTACGATCATTAACGACAGAACCAATTAATATTTCTCTCAATTTTCATCACTTTTCCTCTGAGGTGGTCCGCCATATGTTCAGATGAAACCAGGAGTTGCTTTACTCATAAAATCTCTCCTCGACTTTCAGAAATCAGCTTCATAAAATCTGTTCTCAGGTTCCGAAATCTACATCCCCTGACAAAAAATTGACGCTAGATTGACGGCAACTGAGGACAAAATTGAACACATACTGAAGTATTTACAACTGTGTTTGCCGATGTCTGGAATGAGAAGCGTGCTTGTAATACATCTGGGTTGATAGGAGTGAGGCAGGGAGACCAGCTAATTGCACTCTAATTATGCCATAATGACTCCTGTTTTCTCAGGCTTTGCCATGTGTATACTAGAGTTCTCTGGCTTATATACACCAATTCCTAGTCTGGGAAAATTGGGTTTTCTTGCCAAAACAGATCATTCCCTGCTTCATGGTATCTCCTACATCTAATATGATGAGGGTAAATAAAGGGGTTTTAGCCCCGTCTGGATCTGGGGTTACTTTCATTACTCTGCTAATGGGAGATGAGTTTACACATGGCTCTTGAGTCAGATGTGTCTGTTCAGGGACAAATAAACTCTGGACATTTTGTTAGTTGAGCAAGGGATCAAGTATAGTTTTAAGGTTGATTTTGAGACTTTTAAAGCCAAATTGGAATGTTATATTGGACTACAATTATTTTTTATGAATACAAAGTTCTTAAGATAAAAAATAAATTTGTTGATTTAAAACTTTAAATGATAACAAATATTACATGACCTCAAAGTTATAATTTATCACTGAAAAGTGATAGTTTGACTGAAGTGTGATTGAGAAATGTACCTAGTTGAACAAAAACAAACTTGTCATATCTGTATACATGGTTTTATGAAAATTTATAATTTTTATATTATTGTGATTGGGATAATATTTCTTCATAATAGTGTCAATATGCTGATAATGGTTAACATTTCAGATGAGCTTAATTATAAGATTTAAATACTTGTTATTAAAGAAATTCATACAGCACACATCCTTTCAATGCTATACACTGTAACATGTAACCACAAGAAAAATTGAACCTTGGTATTTGATTACTTCTTAATTTAGCCTCTTGAATAAACATTACACTGAACATACAATTATATAATATAATTTCAATTATGGAAAGATGTTTTTTCATTTTCAGGTACATTTATTAAAACCAATTGAAAAAGAAATTGCTCAGATGTTGCATAAATTCAAATTAAGACACATTTTCCTGAGGGATATATGAAATTGATGTGTTTATCTTTTAAACACTTCAGCATTAGCAATTAAAAACATATATCAAAAACAAGATTTGTTTTCATGAGCATCAAAATAACCACCATCTATCCATCATATTTTTGACACAAAATACATCCAATTATACCTCTGTCTTTAAGATCTTTGATAAAACAATAAATTAAAAAACATGATACTTAAATAATTTTTTCATACTATCATCAAAAAATAAATTACAAACCTTTCATTTAAATCCTTTAAAAAATATCAAAAGAACTTTAGGTAAAAGACAAGCATGAAAATATCTCAAGCTACTAGAGAATTCACTTTAGCTCTGTAGAGTAAAAACAAACTTGAGAACCATACCAACTGCTCACTTTCGTCCTCATACCAGAATAGATTCGATTGCAGTTCCTCGGTGCAGCACAGTGCAGGGATGTCTAGATTCCACAAAACAAATCACTGTTAACATTATACTTTGAAGTGAGAACTGATCGCAGACAGTTAGGCCAGAGCAAACTGACGAGTGAGGACAGGTGGGATAATACAGGGTTGTGTGCTGAGCCCTTCACTGTCAACATTCTTTTCAGGTATCATAGAGTTATTGCTACAACAGATGCAGGGAAAAACTCAATGTTTACATCCTCTCCAAGCCATTTGCTTGGGAAATAGGGGAATGGAGAAAGATATACCCTCTTCTTATGGAGTTTAAACTTTTAGACATTTTCAGCGTCTGTTTTTCCCTCATCATGACAAAAAGCAGCCTTGTTCTTTTTCAAGTGGTGTGTGTTCTGAGATACAAAGGAAACAGGAGAGGGGTGTTTTCTTTAAGTTTATTTCAAATGGGAAAATCATATTTTTCTTTGTTTTAAAGACTTTAGTATGCTATTATTCCTCTGTCTCAGAAGAAGTTTTATACCTCTACAACGGTGTTAAGATGTTACAGATGCCCTAGAAAGTACAATAACAGCATTTCTTCTAATTTCCTTACCTTTTTGTCCTATTTGTATATTTTTTGTCTAATTTGTAAACCTTTTTGTCTAATTTGTAAACCTTTTTGTCTAATTTGAATACCTTTTTACCTATGTTATCTTCCCTGAAATTATGTTCAACCTATAAACATCTAAGTTTCAGTCTCTGTATTGTCATAAATAGCTTTCTCATAAATTTTGCCAATAAGACCAACCTCCAGTGTTATATACAGTATATTGATATATATATATATATATAATATTCCAAGATTTGCTAAACATACTTTCTCCATTTACTCTCAGACACTCAGGTACATCAAATCAAAAACAATTACCACACTTCCTTATGTCAATTTAATGTCACTTTATTGGAATGTAAATTCTCTTTGTTTTTGTTAGGAAGACGGCAGACGGAGTCAGTCTTCAAAAAAACCTCTGCTTTGTGTAAGAATGAAAAAGTAAAAATCTTCTAAGCTTAATCCTGGAGATCAATTGTTGGAATCCGATTTTTTTTATCAGACACTCCGGACAGAACACTCTTGAAGGATAATGATCAATGATCAATTAGCAGATGTTCATTGTGATGCATGCTTGTTCATTGCAGGTGCACATTTTAACTTTCAATGGAATTGCCTTTGGAATCCCTGTTTAATGCAATGCTTAGGAAACTTTTGTGAAACTTTTGCATAAAGGTTCTCTAAGTTAACTATGGTATTGAACATTAACATTAACATTTCAACTTTTGGAGGAATTGCCTTTGGAATCCCTGCATAATGCAATGCTAAGGAAACTTTTGTGAAACTTTTGCATAAAAGTTAATTACTGTATCAAACTAAGGTATCAAATGTTCCTCTCTAGCTATAATGCCAGAAATATACATTTGAGTTGTTTTTAATGAAAATTGAGCAGTTGTGCTGAAAGTAATATAATTCAACCCATTACAAATTTTTACTAGTGATCATCTTCTAATGCAAAGCCTAAAACCCCAGTTTCCGAACTGTCAGTTGTATGCCTTGCTGCTGACCCTTGAGTTTTGGATGGATGACTAGTGATCTGACTTACGACACAAATTCAACACTCTGTTACAGATAATTTTCCAAAATAAAGTTTGGCTAAATGTGCAAATAAGCTCATTTTAATGTCTTTTTTTTCTCACTATTCAAAACCATAAAAATGAAGAATCACAATCTGAACCAATTACCATTTAGATGGTCCTAAACATTCAGAATTTTTCTATATAATAACAATATTTTCATTTGTTGATATATTTAACATTGTTTATGTCCCTATAATAGCAAACATAACAAATGAGCTTATCCATCATTGAAAAGACCAAAGACCACAGAACCAAAGTTAAACCGCTAAATAATAATTAGTTGAAGCATGCCTTTGACTAAATAATTTAGAAAATGAATTACATATATAGCCTAAATGGGTCTTTGGCTAAATGTTTAAAGAAAATAAGTTTCATATTCAGTTCAAACAAGTTAAGCCTTTTGATAGAATACTTAAAAACATCTGCCCTAAAAGTTAAACATTATCATTGAGCATGTGTTCTTTGTTTTATCAAAATGGCATGTTTCCAAGTAATTATAATCAATTCATTAAATTGTATCTTTGATCTCTGAGAACTTTTTGATCAAGACCTTTGATGTAGATTTTAATTAAATAGACACTTCTCTTTTCAAGATACATGATAGTCTTGTTCTGAAAAGATTTAAATTGGTGATGTCATAGGTCGATTGTAAAATGTAATAACGTTTATTTTTTTGTTAGATACTTCTTATTAAAACAACCCTCATCATCTGTAAGGAATAAATCATCTGAATCACCAAATGAGAAATAAATTAAAATTTCTTAACCATCAATGTTGTACAAATTGTTAACATATTAGCATCAAAAGAATGTTAAGAATTATTTTCTATGATCCTAAATATTTGATAATTAAAACCATATGTGAAAAGCAGAGGAAAATGAGAATTTAATTTAATAAATTGAATTTTTTTTGAAAAAGCCACCATTTTCTTGCATTATTAGCAGAGGAAAATGTGTTTTTAATTAATTAAATCGTAAAAAAAAGCAATGATCCCTGCATTATTATACCTTAACATATTTACAAAGTAGCCTAAGTATCATAAATGTAAACATATATTAGAAAAATGATTTAAAAAGTTAAACTATGAAATATTCTTGTTATTGAGTTTTATCATAAATAAATTTTTCATGATTATTATACCAATAATTAATAAATTATTATATAATAATAGAAAATGGAAAAGCAAAAGATAACCAATGATATTTTCCTGTAATTGAGTATCATATCAAAATCAATATTAACTGTCATCTGGCAAATATACAACCCTCAGGTTATTGATACATAACATAAATGATCAGATATGCATTCCACCTTGTTCAGAGTATATATATATAAATTACCTTACTTTGAAGCATTGTCAGGTAAAGGTATGTATGTTTATGTAAGAGAGTGACCAGGGGCTAGTGAGGTGTAAGTAAAATCTCCCAAAACCTACTGTTGACCCCATGGTCAGCATGAAAGCTTACACCTACATGTACCGACAGTTTACAAGCCTATTGAAGCACCAGTATAATCTCTCTAGCAAACTGGGTTCCTACTACAGTGTAAGTAGTCTGTCTATTAGACAGTGAAATAAGATAAAAACCTAAATTAATTTTAGGGTCTGAACAAATCTTAGTCTCTTTAGTAAATTTGTTTTAAATTTCAGAGCCAAATTGTTTAACGAAAGATTTTGGTCGAAAATTTTAGAGCTTTCACTGTGTATCAAATATGAGCAATTGATACCCAGCAGTTCCTTATTGAGATCAGTTTTATGATATGGAAAGCCTAAAGTAATAAACTAACAATGATAAAGGAAAGTTGATGTTGAATTAATTTCAGACTAAATCTAAGTCTTTATGAAATGACAATTTGATAAAGAGTTTTTCCATATATTTCTTTTTTCATTTTTTCTGTCACTTTAAACAGCTATTTTAATTCACTACATCTGAATCTTGATATGGCAATGCAACGGGATACAAAAATACAATGATACAAAACAGAAATATAATATTATGATAGATAAGATAATATCAAAGATTCTCATTATTGTAACACTTTGACCATCATTTCTTTTCTCCATCTACAGTACTGATTCTATAAAGACACTACCTTTTTGAGTGATGGTTAACCCGTGACATGCTGATCTGTGAAATATTCCTGGACAAGTGTCAAGTGACGTAATATAAAAATATGAAATATTCCAGGACATTATCTTTAAAGACCAACCATTAAAATTATGCTCTTCGTAACAAGTTGCCATACCAATAATTTGGCCAATTCCGAATGGATTATAGCTATCAACCAAACACTATACTGAATTTATCAAAATGAGATAAGGTGTTATTTTCAATAAGCTGTAACAATAATCAAATGGTCAAATAAACCATATATTATGATAATGGTATAGAAATTGAAATTATTAAACCAACCTTTTACCTTCAAGAGGTAATAACAAAAAATATCAAGTGCAGCATTTAACAGAATTCATTAAATGTCTAGACAATTGTCTCATTTGTTATAAATTTCTCACCTTAAGAATCAAAGCTTTGTCAATTTCCAGACTTAATTGCTCATATAATTGATCGGTTGATTGCCAAGCGTCTTGCAATGATTGTCTATCAGGAATATATAAAGAGCCAAGGGTATTCATTACAAAGATTATTAAGGTCATGACATTTTGTAATAATGAAAACTACCCTGACCTATGTGTTATAGTCTACTACACCAGACATTACAAAGGTTTGATAATTTACTTATAAAGTTGGTCATTTCTCAAATTGAATGTAATCAGGGTTTGTCCCTAGTGTATATCTACTTCAAAGTCTTCAGGAATGAATCTGAGAGTGTACTATTATAATTCAATTAATATTAAAGCATCTTAGAAATTTCACCAATTTTTTATAAAAAAATTCAGGATGTAAAATTCATGAAATGGATTCACTGAAATAATTGGATTAGTGAAAATAATCATGATTCACCCGCAATTGAATAATATTGTATACATATAATGCATATATACTGAAAATATTGTATTTTGGGCCACCAGGCCTGATATACAAGTAAACTTCTTGTTCTTCTTCTTGTATACATATTTATGATATTAACTAATATATCTTAAGTTATTCTTTGAAACCCTCTGCAAACTTATTATTTTGAAATTATGCTATATTTAAGTTACGTGTCTATATACTGAACAAAAATAATTAGAGATATTTGTTAATCTTGAATCACTAGTAGATATATATTCATTCATTGATAAATATCAGCCATAAAATTTCAATCTTTTGAATAAAATCATACATATATCTATCACAGAAATTTTCGTTTGCATTTTTCGAAACCTCTCCGGCTCTCCTTTCAGTTGAAGAGGAAGTCACATCCCTGTTTAAAATTTGATGATGCTGTTACGTGTCATCTAGTGCCACATATGGTTTTCTCCCTGCCACTGAAATCTGATAACGTTTTTCAAGATTTAAAAGTCACAAGCCTCATTTCCTTTCGCTCCGTCTCGCTTGAATCCGATTTCACCTCCTGTAGCCAGCACACTTTTACAACAACCCAAGATCTTCACCCAGTTATCAGTGAAAACCCTAACTTTCCATTTCACAGTTTGTCAATTTTGTTGTTTTTTGCTTAATTTTGATAAAGTCATCAACATGGCAAGTTTAAGGTTGACAAGACTGCCATTAAGTCTCTTGTGGATATACAGACTTTAGGATGAATTTTGTCTTTACAGTTAAATTTTTTTTATCTTATTTTCAAATAATTTTCTTATTTTTTAAAAGAAGACATTTTGGATGGTAATGGGTGAAAATTGTAAGCAGTTACAAATATGCTTTATATAACATGTTGTGCGAATGTTTGTAATATTAAGTTCACATGTACTATTGGCTTCAGGGCTACAAATAAAACTTGACATTTAGTCTCGTGAATATGTCTAGGCTCCAAGAATGAAATTGAATGAAAATGAATGAAATTAACAGTTGACAGAAAATGTCATAATTTCAAATAATTTTGACTAGACCGAATCAAATTTTTTTTTTATCAGGTGTTTACAAACGTACCAATTAAAACCTAGATTTAAATGAACAGTTGTTTTTCTACCTTAATCATCTGAAGGCGGAATGTTTTAAGTCCTTATTTGAACTTGTAGCAAGATTCCCCGAGTTCATTAAGACACATAACAAGTTATTTTGAAATTTCCTGAGACTAACTTCTTAAATTTATTTGTTGAAAGTATTTCACATACTGCGTAAAATCTTGCAACTGATAGACTTTCCAAGATTACCCCATTCAATAAAAATGTTAAACATTAATCAAAATATTTCCTCATGAAAATCCAAAGAATGATGTTTTCAGAATGGCTTGACACAGATGTCTGTCAAAATCATCAGAGAGTTTGAAAAAGTTTAAAAAATACATAAAAGATTCGGTCCTCTTTTTGTTCAAGCAGAAAACTATATAGATCTACTGAACGAATCATGTTACATCGCATGTGTCATATAGGATACGGTGGCTGCCATCTTGGCTACTAAACTGTTACATGAGACTCTGTGATTGGTTGGCTTGTGGATCAATTACCAGTTTGTGTTTTTGGTTGGTTTTTGGCATTAAGTCAACTGAAACTGCCTGAAAACGTTCAAGATGTTTTCAAAATATTTGAGTAACCAAACCCATAATATTTATTTTATTATTAAGTTGTAAGATATTTAAATGTAACATAAAATTTCAATTTGAATAGAAATATATTACCCTTTTTCTCTTTTCAGATTTCCCAAGGTAAACCATTCTTTTTACAATGGAAACCGAAGCTATATTGATCTCCAAAACACAAACAAAGACAGGCGCCTTGATTACTTAGGAGCTGGGAACAGATTCTAGTTTATTTAGCTCCAGCAGATTTCAAATAAATAATTTTTTAATAGTTGAAAGTATTTTTCATCTTGGCATCTCCCGACTCTTCCTGTCCTCTTGATAAACATGTTGCCAGGAACACCAGGGGATTATTTATTTACAATTGGAAGGAGAAATTTATGCAATAAATGACATGTTATTTAGATGATCTTTCAGAGCCGTCCTTGATAAAGTGATTTATCTTGGAAATCTCAACTGCAGTGTTATTGCATAACTAAATATTTATTTGCTTCCGGATGTAAGTCATGGGATGAAAATGGGGGAGTTTTAGTTTATAGCTGGGTGTATTGTTTTTAACCTTTAACAGGCAGCTTTCTAAGAGTGCAGTGGAAGAGTGCCTGTTAAAAGTTAAAAAGTGATGATGTAAGGTAAAACACATGTTTTAATCAATGAAAATTCTTAGTCGGCCATTCATTGTGTTAAGCTATGTAAATCCATTTGTCCACCAAACTGTGTTTACAAAAAATATATGAATTAAAGAATAACAAAATGGTTTAATGGAACTTTTACTTAATATACAAATCAATCTTCATCTGCAGGTAATTGGGTTGAGTAATTCGATGTTTATAGATTAAGGATAATTTTTTATTTAATTGTGGTTATAAAGAAAACATCGGGGGGGAAATGTGACAGTGTTTTCAATTTCTAACTGTTCTGTGCAGACCTTTCCTTTACAAAGAACAAAATATGATCGGGGGTAAAATATGAAATAACTAAATGGTTCAATGAAGCTTTTAATTAATATACCAAACATTCTTCATCTACAGGTAATTGGGTTGAATAACAAGATGTTTCATCTTCAGATGATGATGGATTAAGGATAAATTTGTATTTAATTTGGGTTATAAAGAAAACATCGAGAACAAACGTGTGACAGTGTCTTCAACTTCTATCTGTTCTGTGCAGACCTTTCCTTTACAAAATTCAAAATATTATCGGGGGTAATATAAAGTCTGATAAATAAATCAATACAACGATGATGTTGTTTATACTAGAAACAGGAGTCTCTGATGAATGGAAAATACACCACATATGATAACGACAAAATATCATAAACAGTCAGAGTGTCAGACAAAGCCAGGAGTTGCAAAGAACATTCCTTACTTTAAAAGAAAATAAGGCTTACTATAGCAATTGGTCAACAATTCATGAAATGCTTAAAATTTTTGTTAAGTTATTCAGTCATAAATGGGACGCCCTGGTTAAGTTATTGTTGAAATTTACTTTTAAACTGTCAAATGAACTACGCAAAAGACCATTAGCCAATACAACTGATAATGAATTCTCCCTGATGAACCCGATAACTCATTTATCATTTGATAAAAGGAGATGACCAATTCTTAACAAAACAATATAAAGTGAAATATTGACCAACGATGACGTAAAAATTGCCTCTGTAAACTCTTTTATTATTTTGTAAATTGCAAAATCAAATCAATTTCTCATCAGTTGGCACAAAACCTAATTATATCACATTAATGGAGTACGTCTCTTTCACGCAGGGTTTTAACAAGGGTATTAATCTAGTTTTATTTCTATCAAGTGTTTATGATGTGTTATTTCAGTTCCTTACCAAACTGAGCCGTCAATTGATTTAAACCAGTCATTGTCAAGCTCTTGACGGTTATGGCTGTTATCAAAATGAGCTTCTAAGAGGGAGAGTCACTGGATTGTGTCCTGACTTCATTCATTAGCAGAGGGAATTCGGTGCCTTATTGATAGATAGATGACTTGTTATGTTAAAAGGCTGAGCAAGATTAAAATGTTTAATGTGCAAGAAGAGTACCTATTTTTATGATATTAAACGTGTCAAAGAATTAAAATATATCGGAGTCTTGAAAATTTCAAAAACTTTTTTCAGGCTTTTAAGAGGAAAAGTCACAAGGTTGTGTTCATTGATTGATTAACATTGAAATTTTGTGTTTGTTGACATATTGATGACTTTGATTCAAGTAATACTTATTAACCATTTGAATGTAAATGAAGTATTACCTTTTTTTAAAAGAAATGTCGGAGAATTCAAATATTTCAGAGTCTTGAAAAGATTGTATTTTGAAAACATTCTCAATGCACAATTCACAACTTTTACTGCCCATTTATTGAATTCGGTGCCTTATTTATCTCTTCTGTATGTAGAGAAGATTCAAATGCTACTTACAAACCATTTTAATGTCAAAGACGTATCACCTTATACATTTGATATATACTAATTATATAGATATGTGATAGATAAATTATAAATAAATATAACAATCGTGAAAATATTTCTGTGTTTTGAAAATGTTAGGTTTTTAAAACTTTCTCAATTTACAACTTTTACTGCCCAGTGATATGGTTTATGAAAGGAAATGAGTAAAAGCTTGTTAGAAGGAAACAGATTCACTGCATGCTGAGACCAAAGGTATCAGCACGATGGTAATGTGGATGTTAACAGACTGCATGCTGTCTCATATCCAGTCATGATCCATGTTCCAGTACTGAGAAGTTGGAGGAAATACTCATTCTGTGAACTACATTGTATTAAGTCTTTTTCTGAATTTGTAAAAGGGGATATTTAGTTAGGAATTCACATTTTAAGTGTAGAAACTAATTGTGAAGAGTTTATAGAAACTGGTAAGACAGTTGTATATTGAAAATCACATTTTTAAAAGGTTAACATTACTTTTTAAAATTCAATAATGTACAGAAAATATTAGTCATAGGTAAAATTGCATTAAATGTTATTGTATATTAAACTTTGCATAAGAACATAGGAAATCACATTTTAGGTGCAGCCTGATGTTGTATTGTTTAGAAGATCTAAAAACTTGTTGCAAAAAAGCCCTTGATTTCAGCTGAAACTTTTTAAAATGGAATAATAAAAGGTGAACGTTTGTTGGTGCAAGCATAATTAGAACTTATCTATGTGTCAATATTGTAACAATTTCACATAGGCCTACAACATCTGCTGCAAGAACAAAACTGAAATAAATGCCAGTGTAGCTAGGTGATCCATCTTTTTGTTTTTTTCACCAAAACATTGTTTTGAGGGAAACGATTCATATCAGCAATATAGTCATAGGTTTTTATTAATCCGCTATTTACAAATTGTTATCTGTACAAGAACACATTCTATCTTGATGCACCAATAAAGATAAAAATCAGATGTCAAACGTTCATAAGAAAGACACCGGTGTATGCTAGTTCACTATTTTTTAACAGTGTCATACGTCAAATGATCATTTATTTCTTTATGGTTCATGGGAACAGTATTACAGTATAACTAACTCTTGCTAACACCTGTTCAGGGTTATTTGATAAAATCTAGCATTGTTTGTGATGAATTGTTTCACATTTTAAAGGGACAATTGGACGTTTTTCGAAGTTTTCGGCAAATCGTCCCCAATAAAAATAAACTTATGTCAAATGTATTATCTTCAGAGGGTAAATATTCTCATAATTGAACCAAATGAATCATAGTTGTAGAAGAAATAAAGTTATGAGCTTTACCAGCTGGCGGCCATTTTTAGGGTGAACACAAGGAAATGGATTCATGGAGCTTCACCAATCATTTCAAGTTAATTTGTTTGTCACTTTTAATATTAAAAATTGTCTAATAATGATTCGTTATAACAGCATTAAAATCCGAATTTTATTCCACCAAATACTTCTGTGATCAGTCATTTTGATATTTTAGTCATATACCACAGAAGGTCTCAACTTATTTGGTCACCCATGAAAAGTATGCACATCCATAATCAGCCACAAGTCACTCACAAGTCAACAACCTCTATTTAAGGATAGTCATTAGGGGAATATATTATACTGTCGTCCACGTTTTGAAAGAAGTCATGCATTTGTCTTCTCCGCACCTTTTCATTGTTTAATTGTATTCCTGTGGATCCTTGACATATAATACAAAAAGCCAAGTTATTATATATCTATCTCCCTTACAGGTAGAAACAGTCACTGTAGATAACATAATTAACACTTGACTTGAAGTATTTTGTTGTAACTTAATTTAGCAACGTTACATTTGCTCAGTCTTTCTTCCTTATTTATTCCTACTTGAACTTTTAAATAATTCATAATTCAAGACATAGAACAGAATAAGATCATGTTGAATCACGGGACAGCATGGTTATTTGATGAAACTAACTTTTGCATCTAAATCAAGTTTCCTGGCACATAAAAAGCTTTGAGATAGGGTAAGTGTTTTTGGTCTGCATGGTGGTATTTTCGAGAAAACAGTATAGGGTGCAAATCTAAAAAAAATTAAAAGACAAGAATGTTGATAATAATCAGTCATTTTGATATTTTAGTCATATACCACAGAAGGTCTCAACTTATTTTAATTTCAAATATTGTTAAATATGATGCGCTATAACAGCATTAAAATGCCCCGAATTTCTTTCCACAAAATACTTCTTTGAACTGTCATTTTAATATTTTAGTCATACATGTATATCACAGAAAGGTCTCAACTTATTTGGTCACCCATGAAAGTATGTACATCCAAAATCAGTCACAAGATTTTATATATTCTCAAATTACATACCAACAACCTCTTTTTACAGATAGTCACTAACAGGGCTTAAACTATTTTGGAAGAAATATTTCTGGAAGAAAGTCATGCATTTTCTACTCCGCACCTTTCCAATTTTAACTGTATCCCTGTTGATCCTTGACATATAATACAAAAAAGCCAGACTGTTTTATCTAACTCGCTTACAGGTAGACAAAGTTACTGTAAATAACATAATAAACATTAAAAACGCATTTTGTTCTGACTTAATGTAGCAACAATACATTTGCTCAGTCTTTCCTCCTTATTTATTCCTACTTGAACTTGATAATAATTCATTTTGTATTGTGAATCATTGAAGGATATAGATAAGATCATTTTAAATAAAGGAACAACGTGGTTATTTGGAGTAACTAACTTTTGCATCTAAGTCGAGTTCATTAGCACATAACAAAAGCTTTGATATAGGATAAATTTGTTTGGTGTGCATGGCAGCATTTTCGAGAAAACCATAAGGAGTACAAATTTAAAAAAATTAAAAGACGAAAATGTTGATAGAAAATCACAAAATAGCTTTTCAGAAAAACTAATTGAGAGTGCTGATAAGGTAAGACTGAAATGTTCAGGACACATGTTCAAAGATATCCAAGAACAAAAGTGTTGACAGTTGGAGCAACCTATTGGATATTTAACCAGTACAACTTTGTGTGGCACACTTATTTTGCTTAAAGCTGGGGAGTTAAGAGAATGTTATCGAGACCCTAGGTGATGAATGAATGAAAGAGAGATGAGAATGGGAGGAAAGGAAGAATGAGAGACGGAATTCCAGTCTGTCAGAGCAAGGGAGAAATTCAGATATCACTTACACGTTTCCCAGTCAACTCTGCTTCAGTTTCTGAGAAATAGATTCCAAGGTTTTGGTGCCACATAGTGCCTAATATTGGCAGCAATGTCTTTGAGGGGGTTCCCCTTTGTTCAGTACATGCCAGGACTTTTCGCATCGTGTGCATGAGAGCTGCACAGCTAGGTTGAGACATAATTCTTCGAACATTTTCTGTAATATTAGAGCAAGGGGAATGTTGTTTAGCGTCAGTTGGAATTCCCTCTGACGAAAGTCTGCTGGAGCACGGCTCCTGGCAATATGGTTCCTGTTATACCTACCTTGATTTGCCATGTTTAATTGTTAATTTTACCCCTGCTGGGTTCATTGCATTATCGTGGAAACATAGTTTCAACTCTGATAGACCAAGTCAATATTTCATCTTATAATGGGAGTTCTGCTTTCAAATTGATAGTGACAAGTTGCCATATCTTGATGAATACAGTCTGAAATGCCTTGAGACGTATGATTGTTTAAATGGTGTTATTGCTAATTCTTGGATACCCTAATTTAATCTAATGATTGCAGGAAGTGTCTACAGAGGTATTTATTGAGTTTTATTTTATCAAATGTTTATGATAAGTTATGGTAAAAATATATATCTTTTATATCAGATCTTATGAAAAATTAAAAAATATTAACTTTTCACCTTACCAAAAAATGAGCATAAGAAATCTTTCACTAAAATCCAAACATTTTAATGTAAAAGAAAATTTCAATTTGAATAGAAATATATCACTCTTTTTTTCTTTTCAGATTTCCCAAGGTAAACCATTCTTTTTACAATGAACACTGAATCTAGATTGATCTCCAAAACACAAACAAAGACAGGCGCCTTGATTACTTTGGAGTTTGGAACAGACTCTAGTTCATTTAGCACCAGCAGATTTCAAATAAATAATTTTTTTATTGTTGAAAGTATTTTTCATCTTGGCATCTTCCAACTCGTCTGTTCTCTTGATAAACATGTTGCCAGGAACACCAAGAGATTATTTATTTACAATTGGAAGGAGAAATTCATGCAATAAATGACATGTTATTTAGATGATCTTTCAGAGCCGTTCTTGATGAAGTGTTTTATCTTGGAGATCTCAACTGCAGTTTTATTGCATAACTAAATATTTATTTGCTTTCAGATGTAAGTCATGGGATGAAAATAGGGAAGATATAGTTTATAGCTGGGTGTAATGTTTTTTAACCTTTAACAGGCAGCTTTCTAAGAGTTCAGTGGAAGAGTGCCTGTTAAAAGTTAAAAAGTGATGATGTAAGGTAAAACACATGTTTAATCAATGAAAATTCATAGTCGGCCATTGATTGTGTTAAGCTATGTAAATCCATTTGTCAACCACAAGGTATTTACACAAAATATATAAAATATTAAATAACAAAATGGTTTAATGGAACTTTTACTTAATATACGAATCAATCTTCATCTGCAGGTAATTATTGGCGTAAACTATACCTCTGGGACACTCTGAGCCCTCTTTTCGTTCCTCAGAACGTGCTTGCAGAAGTCTAAATAAAAAATAAAGTAAAAAACCTAAGTCATATTTACCATTAGTGGTATGCAGCTCCTTCACTTCAACCTGGAGTTATCTCCCTTCGTAGGCCACGCCTCCTTCCTTCATATTCTTTTCTGCAAGCATCCTGCATGGATGTGCTATTCAGAAGTCTAGATATTTTCATCAACTACTTCTTCTAGCAAGCTCCTCTTGCTCTGAAATTGGTATGTGTTGTCGACATTAGGTCTTAGGACAATCGCATTCGTTTTTTGTGTGTTTTGAACTGATATTTTGTGACTTGTGAACAATTTTTTTCTTGACATCGGCGATTTTTCCGCGAAGTACGATTTTGTGTGACGTCATCATGGCTTCCCAGCGTAGATGTGTTCAATGTCAAAAGTTTTTATCTGACAAAGATCCCCATTCACTGTGCGCGTTTTGTGATACCAATCCTATTTGCTTCCCTGACGCAAGATGTTTACTTTGTAGTGAATTGGATAATGAAACTTGGGAAAAACTTTGTGAAATTCGTGCTAAGAGATTACGTAGATCTTCTCTCACTCCTCATTCTCCCTTGCCTATTTTGGATGATAATTCTTCCCAGCCTATTCCTTCGGGTACAGTGTCGGTAAAATCCAATCCTTCTCCCGATCTGACAGCTTTTTTTACTTCGTTCAAGCAAGAGATTTTTTCAACTTTTTCCCAGAACTTTAAGGACTTAGAACGTCGTAATGATGAAAAACTTTCTGCCCTTAAGAAATCCCTAACCGCGGCTAAGTCTCGCTCGAGTTCAACGGCTAAGGACGGCCCTTCACGGAAGGGTCCGTCCAGTTCCGAGTCCGGCCGTGGTTCTAAGTCTAGTTCATCTAAGCGGGCCGCCGATCCGGTCAGTGCGAAGGTTACGGCGGGTGACTCTAAGAGACAGTGTTTGCCGGTCACGGACCTGTCTGACGGCCGTGGAGGCCAGGTGAAATCCCTCACCCAGTCTGGCGACTCTTCTGTCACAGAGCTGGACGGGACTCACGGTGATAACGCCGATAACCTGCTCCGTCGCACCCAGACTGGGACGGTTCAGGCCGGGTCACACGTGGGAGACGTCAAGTCCGTCAACGGTCCGTCAGCTACTGGCCTAGTCCAGGATGCTGGTGTCACGGACGACCCGTGTGATTCGCGCCAGGGCACGCATTTGATACAGCCTGCCACGGACGGCACGGACTCCGCGGCGGGACTAGGTCACGTAACGGGTGACAACAATAACAATAACAAACGGGCCGTGCTTGATTATGTGGACGTGTCAGATCCGCCGTTCATTCCTATTTTGACCGGCTTACAGTCCGATGAACAGCAACCCACGGAGGTTAAGCTTCACTCTCATGAAGGTTTAATGATTATTCCTGCCGTTGATTCCGTTGATTCTCCGGATTTAAACCCTAATTGGTCCTTCCCAGACAAGATAGATTTTCTTTATAAACTCAAACCCTGCACTGTGCCGTCAGTTTTTGATGAGGAATTAGTCCAATCTTTACCGGAGGAACTGGGTTCTACAGGCGTACTTCCCCCTAAGAGAGCTCCCAAACGTTCGCTTCCTCATTCTACCGTTGTCAAGACTGGTTTAGCTGTCGTTAATGCCAACATCGCCAAGGCCAAGGATGCCTCCTCTCTCGCTAAGCTGCCTTTAAAACAGGCTTACGTTATCCACGACAGAGCCTTCCCAGCATCAGCGCCCGATGTAGATAAGGAATTTTCCCGCCTTAATTCCAGAAATGTTCAGAGGCCTCAAGCAGACAGAATTTCCGTGGCAAAAAAGGACATTAAGGATCTGGACGCATCGAGCCGTAGCGCAGTTGATATTCTCTCTTATATTAACTGGTTCGCCGCAGGAGTCAGGCAATTACTACCGCCAACCTTCCAGGATTACAAGGGCATCAAACCAGCTACGTTAACTGTCATGAGTGCTGAGGAGGTGGCTCTGGCCCACTCTTTCCTGGATGTTATATACCAAGCTGTTGGGGATGCTACGCAAGCTCAACTTGCCTCCATCGCTCGCCTCACTGCTCTTGAGAGATCTCATCTCCTTAACTCTGTCAAGAATTTACCCACCGACTCCAAGGAAGACTTATTCCAACAACCTTTGGACTCGGAAACTATGTTTAATGGTCAGGTTCCCCAAGCCATCGCCACTCAGGATGCCCAGACATCTAGGAACTTGAACCAGCAACTAGCTTCAGCACTTTTGCAACAGAATAGACAGAGAGGCAACTTCCGTGGCAAGAGAGGCCCTTCGTCATCTACCTCCCGACCCCCCCTCCATCGCTCAGCTTTCGACAGAGCCAGCAGGCCTTTTAATAGGAACAGGTATGCATCTCAGGCTCCCCCGCCTCCTAGAGAGAACCAGGATCCCCCTGCCAGATCTAGTTTTCGTGGCAGAGGTAACCGCGGCACCAGGAATACCCAGTACCGACGTTGACTTATCTCCCGTCGGTACTCACAACCTCAACCCTTACGAATTGGAAACGCCCATCGACTCTTCTCTAGCTTTCGGATTCACTACGCCAGTCACCCCCTCCCCAGTAGGGGGCCGACTGCAACGATTTTCTCGGAACTGGAACCTCATCACTCAAGATTCGTGGATAAGATCAGTAATAGCGGAAGGTTACCAGCTCCAGTTTCAGACGCGCCCGCCCCTAGCCATACATCCGCAGGGAAGGAGATATTTCTTACAAGGGAAACATCTGGAAGCTGCTCTACTGGCAATAGAGCAGCTTCGGCTGAAGGAGGCCATTATAGAACTACCCCCAGAGGACACATCCCGGGGTTTTTTATTCTCCAGTCTTCCTCGTACCCAAGCGCGACACGGACGAGATGAGGATGATCATCGACCTAAAGATCCTCAACAAGAACTTTCTCTCACCTCCGCCCAAGTTTACAATGGAATCCCTCAAGAATGTGAGGAAACTTATTCAGATGAACAGCAAGTTTATCAGCATGGACTTGAAAGACGCCTACTTACACGTCCCGATTCACAAGCTGTCTCAGAAGTACCTCAGGTTCGCCGTGAACGGGAGACGCTTCCAGTTTCAAGTACTGCCCTTCGGGGTCTCGATCGCTCCTTGGCTCTTCACGATGGTTATGAAGCCAGTACTACACTTCCTACATCTGAGAGGCATAGCTATTCACGGGTATCTGGACGACTTCCTGGCAAGACACGTTTCGACAGCTACCCTCGTCAATCACACCAACTTTGCGATCCACGTGTTCACGCATCTAGGATGGATCATTCATCCGGAAAAATCAGAACTGACACCGTCACCCAGGATCAAATTCCTTGGAGCCATCTTGGACGCCGGGAAGGGTTACATTTTTCCCATTCAGGATCGGTGAATTGTTTTGAGGGACGCCATCTTAGCCCTTCTGGCTTCCCCCGTAGCTTCTCTAAGGAGATGGATGTCAGTGCTGGGATCTCTCACTTCTATCCAGACCTTTACGTACAGGGGACGGTTGAACCTCAGGTTTGTTCAAGAATGGATCAATACGAACAGGAATCTAGACTTGGACGACGAGTTAACTTGCCCGCCACATGTGTGTCAGGAACTGTCTTGGTGGACGCGGGAATACAATGTTCTCTCAGGGACTCGCCTCTCGGAACCTGCTCCTCAGCACACCATCTTCACGGATGCCTCCCACGAAGGGTGGGGTGCTCACCTAGACGATCTCGAGGCCCAAGGGGTATGGACGTTACAAGAATCGTCCCTACACATAAACTTGCTAGAGATAATAGCAGCAATCAAGGCTCTCGACAAGTGGTGGAAGCTACTGTTCAAGACCGAAGTTATGATTGCGTCAGACAACGCCACGGTAGTAGCGTACGTGAACAAGCAGGGTGGCACCAAGTCTCAGAGTTTAATGACGCTAACACGACGACTTTTTGCGCTGGCAGACCAGTGCAAGATGAACATAAGAGCCAGACATATTCCAGGCAAGCTCAATGTACGAGCGGACTCGTTGTCAAGGGCATCTCAAGTGATACAGACGGAATGGACGCTACACAGGGAGGCCTTCCAGCTCATATCACTCAAGTGGGAGACTCCGTCCATCGACCTCTTCGCAACAGTCAAAAATCAAAAGTTGCCGACGTATATCAGTCCCATTCCGAATCCGAATGCCTGGGCAGTGGACGCCCTATCAGTGTCTTTGGAAGGAATGATTGCGTATGCATATCCTCCGACGAAGATAATCCCGGATGTTCTAGCCAAGATAGCATTACAGGATTGCCTAGTTTACCTGGTAGCTCAAGCCTGGCCAACAAGGACGTGGTTTCCCAGCCTTCTAGATCTGTTAACGGATTACCCACTCAAGCTCCCCGATTGGAACAATCTGCTATATCAACCTCAGTCAGGAAGGACACACGGGAATCTACAGATGCTCAATCTTCACGTGTGGAGGTTATCACGCAATCTCTCAAAGGCCAAGGTTTCGGGGGAGAGTCTTCGTCAGCTATTATCGCATCTATCAGACCCTCTACCGCCAGATTATATGACGCCAAATGGAGAGTTTTCACGAATTGGAGAGAACGAGGAGAGCTTCTAGCTAAGCCAATTTCGATCCCTATGATCGCGGACTTCCTTCTTTATTTGAGAAATGAAAGAAAACTGAAGCATGGAACGATTGAGGGATATAGATCGGCCATAGCGTCAGTGTGTGATGTTCGGGGCTTGTCAGTGGGAACTGACACGTCGCTCCATAAGATGATCAGATCTTTCCAACTTAAAGATATAACGTCGCCTTCAATTTTCCCCAAATGGGACCTTTGCGTAGTCTTACAGTCATTAATCAAGGCTCCCTATGAACCGTTGAGTTCGACATCTCTCAAGTGTTTATCGTTTAAGACAGCCTTTCTCCTTGCTTTCGCATCAGCCGCACGAGTCTCAGAATTGCACGCAATAGATAATTCCTCTATTAAGTTCTCGGAAGGATGGAAGGAAGTGACCTGTCGGGCTCTCCCAGAATTCGTAGCTAAGAACCAGACATCAGCGTCGGGACCACTTGGAAGTAGGGTATATAAGATACCTGCCTTGCCTCCCACAGCTTCTCGTTCAGATAGAAGTAGACTTCTATGTCCCGTTAGAGCACTCAAGTGGTATCTCCAAAGAACAGCTAATTTTCGAAGGAAGAGAAGGAGACTATTCTTATCTTGCAAGACAGCAGTCGACACAGAGATCTCTAAGAATACGATATCTTCCTGGCTAAGGAAAACCATTACCCATTACCGTCGGAAAGGAATCGACGCCTGATCTTCAGAAACCATTCAAGGTGAGGCCATACTATGACTAGTGTTATGGTGATGGTTTCATGATGACAGGTTATGTACTAATGCACTCGTTGTGGACTGGTAGATCCACCAGATTAACTCGTGAATTATCCGCTGTCCCAATATGACGTAAGCCGATAAGACCGGAAGTGACGTAATTAAACCGGAAGTGACGTCATCCGGAACCGGAAGTGACGTCATAAGACTGTAGGAAATGATATAAATAAGGTCACCCGATAATTATTAAGTTAACGGTACTCGGATAGAAACGTCATATTCGGACATAATACCTAACATATTAACCAGGTGGTATGCACTCACTCTAAACAGGAATGTATCGGTGATGGTTCAATAAATCATGGGAGTTTGGCATGAGGTGTTGTTGTATTACTTATTTGGAGTACACTATGACATTGAGATATGTCCAAACAGAGGTTTAAGTTCATGTATTTGGAACTAATTATTGGCGAGTATATACTGAGACACCCCTGGGTCCCTCCATCCTATTATTGGGAATTCGGGCTCAGAGTGTCCCAGAGGTATAGTTTACGCCAATAATTAGGAACAATTACATGTATTGTTAGTAATTATTAGTAAACTTACCTCTGGGACAACATATAATCTCACCCTAAAGTTTTCACTAATTCCTCCCCACGTGTTCCAGGGGATGTCGTTTGAAGGGTACAGAACAGAATATGAAGGAAGGAGGCGTGGCCTACGAAGGGAGATAACTCCAGGTTGAAGTGAAGGAGCTGCATACCACTAATGGTAAATATGACTTAGGTTTTTTACTTTATTTTTTATTTAGACTTCTGCAAGCACGTTCTGAGGAACGAAAAGAGGGCTCAGAGTGTCCCAGAGGTAAGTTTACTAATAATTACTAACAATACATGTAATTGTTCCTAATTGGGTTGAGTAATTCGATGTTTATAGATTAAGGATAAATTTTTATTTAATTGTGGTTATAAAGAAAACATCGGGGGTAAAGTGTGACAGTGTTTTTTTAATTTCTAACTGTTCTGTGCAGACCTTTCCTTTACAAAGAACAAAATATGATCGGGTGTAAAATATGAAATAACAAAATGGTTTAATGAAGCTTTTTATTAATATACCAAACATTTTTCATCTACAAGTAATTGTGTTGAATAATCAGATGTTTTTTCTTCAGATAATTATAGATTAAGGATAAATTTGTATTTATATAAAAATATTGAGAAAAACATGTGACAGTGCCTTTAATTTCTTACTGTTCTGTGCTGCCCTTTTCTTTACAAAGATCAACATTTCATCAGGGGTAAACTGATATATAGTCCCCACTGAATAATGAAATAAATCGATAGTGTTGTTCATAATATAAATTAGAGCCTCTGACAAATGGAAATTTCACTGCAGATCTAGACTTGCTAAGTAAAGGACAACACATCATAAACTACGGCCAGGGTGTTAGACTTATCCAGGAATTGCAAAGAACATTCCTTACTTAAAAAAGAAAATAAGAGTTACTATAGCAATTGGTCAACAATTCATGAAATGCTTAAAATTTTGTTAAGTTATTCAGTCATAAATGGGACACCCTGGTTAAGTTTTTGTTGAAATTTACTTTAAAACTGTCAAATGAACTACGCAAAAGACCATTAGCCAAAACAACTGATAATAAATTCTCCCTGATGAACCCAATAACTCATTTATCATTTGATAAAAGGAGATGACCAATTCTTAACAAAACAATGTTTAGTGAAATATTGACCAACGATGACGTAAAAATTGCCTCTGTAAACTCTTTTATTATTTTGTAAATTGCAAAATCAAATCAATTTCTCATCAGTTGGCACAAAACCTAATTATATCACATTAATGGAGTATGTCTCTTTCACGCAGAGTTTTAACAAGGGTATTAATCTCGTTTTATTTCTATCAAGTGTTTATGATGTGTTATTTAAGTTCCTTACTAAACCGAGCCGTCAATTGATTTAGACCCGTCGTTGTCAAGCTCTTGACGGTTATGGTTGTTATCAAATTGAGCTTCTAAGAGGGAGAGTCACTGGATTGTGTCCTGACTTCATTCATTAGCAGAGGGAATTCGGTGCTTTATTGATAGATAGATGACTTATTATGTTTGCAGACTGAGCAAGACTGAAATGTTTCTTTAGACACCATTTTAATGTCAAAGAAGTATTACTTTTATTTGTCTAAAGTATTAAGTGTAAAAGTTGTTTTTAGTCTCTGATATGTTTTATTTTTTAAGTTTGTAAAGGTTTTGAAAGAGAGCACTGGATTGTGTACGGACTTCATTTATTGAATTCGGTGCCTTATTTATATCTTCTGTATGTAGAGAAGATTCAAATGCTACTTACAAACCATTGTAATGTCAAAGACGTATCACCTTATACATTTGATATATACTAATTATATAGATATGTGATAGATAAATTATAAATAAATATAACAATCGTGAAAATATTTCTGTGTTTTGAAAATGTTAGGTTTTTAAAACTTTCTCAATTTACAACTTTTACTGCCCAGTGTTATGGTTTATGAGAGGAAATGGGTAAAAGCTTGTTAGAAGGAAACAGATTCACTGCCTGCTGAGACCAAAGGTATCAGCTCGATGGTAATGTGGATGTTAACAGACTGCATGCTGTCTTATATCCAGTCTTGATCCATGTTCCAGTACTGAGCAGTTGGCGGAAATACTCTGTGAAGTACATTGTATTAAGTCTTTGTCTGAATTTGAAAAAGGGGATATTATCATTGAGAAGAGTTTCTAGAAACTCGTAAGACTATTGTATATTAAAGATCACATTTAAAAAAAAAGGTTTACATTATTTTTAAAAATTCAATAATGTACAGAAAATATTAGTTATAGGTAAAAATGCATTATATTAAACCTTGCAATAGAAAAATAGGAATTCACTTTTTAGGTGCAGCCTTAAGTTGTATTGTTTAGAAGATCTAAAAACTAGTTGCAAAAAAGCTGGAACCGTTTAAAAGAATAAAAGGTGAACATTTATTGGTGCGAGCATTAGTAGAACTTATTTATGTGTCGATATTGTATCAATTTCATATAGGCCTACAACATATGCCGCAAGAACAAAACTGAACTAAATGCCAATGTAGCTAGGTGATCCATCATTTGTTTATCTTTTTGTTCTTTCACCCAAATATTGTTTTGAGGGAAACGATTCATATCAGCAATATAGTCATAAGTTTTTATTCCAGAATCCCCCATCTACAAATTGTTATCTGTACGAGAACACATTCTATCTTGATGCACCAATAAAGATAAAAATTAGATGTCAAACGTTTATAAGAAAGACACCGGTGCATGCTAGTTCACTATTTTTTAACAGTGTCATACGTCAAATGATCATTTAGTTCTTCATGGTTCATGGGAACAGTATTACAGTATAACTAACTCTTGCCAACACCTGTTCTAGGTTACTTGAAAAATCTTGCATTGTTTGTGATGAATTGTTTCACATTTTAAAGGGACAATTGCATGTTTTTCGAAATTTTTTGTAAATCTTTCCCAATAAAAATAAACTTATGCCAAATGTATTCTTTTCAGAGGATACACAGAAATGGATTCATGAAGCTTCACTAAAAATCTCAAGTAAATTTAATTTTAAAGATTTCAAATAATGATGCACTATAACAGCATTAAAATCTCCCGAATTTTATTCCGCAAAATACTTCCTGTGAACTGTCATTTTAATATTTTAGTCATATATCACAGAAAGGTCTCAAATAATTTGGTCACCCATGAAAAACATGTACATCCATAATCAGTCACAAGATTTTATACATTCTCAAATGATTTACCAACAATGTCTATTTAAGGTTTGTGATTGAGGGGGAATAAATTATACTGTTGGCGACCTTTTGGAAGAAAGTCATGCATTTTCTACTCCGCACCTTTCCATTTTTTATTGTATCCTTGTGGATCCTTGACATATACTACAAAAAAGCCAGATTTTTTTTATCTAACTCGGTTACAATAGAGTAAGTTACTGTAAATAACATAATAAACATTAAAGACGCATTTTGTTCTGACTTTATGTAGCAACAATACACTTGCTCAGTTTTTGCTCCTTATTTATTCCTTCTTGAACTTTTTAATAATTCATTTTGTATTGTGAATCATTGAAGGATTTAGACCAGAATAAGATCATTTTGAATCAAGGAACAACATGTTTTTTTTGTGTAACTTATGCATCTACGTCGAGTTTCCTACATTTTGTAGCACATAAAACCTTTGAGATAAGATAAGTGTTTTTGGTGTGCACAACCATATTTTCGAGAAAACCGTAAGGGGAACAAATTTAAAAAAAATAACAGACGAGAATGTTGATAGCAAATCACGCAATAGTTTTTCAGACAAACTAAGTGAGAGAGCTGATAAGGTAAGACTGAAATGTTCAGGACACATGCTCAAAGTTCTAGAACAAAAGTGATGACAGTTGGAACAACCATTTTGATATTTAACCAGTAAACCGTTGTGTGGCACACTTATTCTGCTCAAAGCTGGGGAGCTGTTGAGAGAATGTTATCGAGAGTTAAGGTGGCGAATGAATGAAAGAGAGATGAGAATGGAAGGAAAGAGGAATGAGAGACGAAATTCCAGTCTGTCAGAGCATGGGAGAAATACAGATATCAGTTACACGTTTCCAAGTCAACTCTGCTTCAGTTTCTGGGAAACAGATTCCAAGGTTTTGGTGCCACATAGTGCCTAATATTGGCAGCAATGTCTTTTGAGGGGGTTCCCCTTTGTTCAGTACATGCCAGGACTTTTCACATCATGTGCATGGAAGATGCACAGCTATGTTGAGACATAATTCTTGGCAAATGTTCTGTAATATTAGAGCGAGGGGAATGTTGTTTAGCGTCAGTTGGAATTCCCTCTGACGGAAGTCTGCTGGAGAACGGCTCCTGGCAATATGGTTCCTGTTATACCTACCTGGTTTTGTCATGTTTAATTGGTTATTTTCTCCCTGCTAGGATCATTGAATTATTGTGGAAGCATAATTTCAACTCTGATAAACCAAGTCAATATTTCATCTTAGAATGAGACTTTTGCTTTCAAATTGATAGTGACAAGTTGCCATATCTTGATGAATACAGTCTGAAATGTGTCGAGACCTGTGATTGTTTAATGGTGTGTTATTGCTACTTCTTGGATACTGGAATCTTCTTGGAACTGGGTGTACAGGCAGTCGACATGATATTTGAAAGATTGAGATTGTATAGAATTTTGATATTTATATATGAATATGAATATTTATACAGCGCATATCCATCCACTCGTGGTTGCTCAAGGCGCTTACATTGTTTCCCCTGGTCAACATTTCTGTAGATTTTAATGAAAATTAATGATTTTTTCAGTGAGGGATCATTTTATGTATAGTACAAATTACAAATTTAATCAAATGATTACAGGAAGTCTCTACAGAGGTATAAATTTATTTTTATTTTATCAAATGTTTCTGATATGTTATGTTAAAAAATATATATCTTTCATATCAGATCTTACGAAAAATTAAAAAATATTAACCTTACTTATTTCAAAAATAAGCATCAGAAATGTTTCACTAAAATCCAAACATTTTTTTCTCTTTTCAGATTTCCCAAGGTAAACCATTCTTTTTACAATGGAAACCGAAGCTATATTGATCTCCAAAACACAAACAAAGACAGGCGCCTTGATTTCTTTGGAGTTGGGAACAGACTCTAGTTTATTTAGCTCCAACAGATTTCAAATAAATAATTTTTTTATAGTTGAAAGTATTTTTCATCTTGGCATCTCCCGACTCTTCCTGTTCCCTTGATAAACATGTTGCCAGGAACACCAGGGGATTATTTATTTACGATTGGAAGGAGAAATTTATGCAATAAATGACATGTTATTTAGATGATCTTTCAGAGCCGTCCTTGATAAGTGTTTTATCTTGGAGATCTCAACTGCAGTGTTATTGCATTAATAAATATTTATTTGCTTCCGGATGTAAGTCATGGGATGAAAATGGGGAAGTTATAGTTTATAGCTAGGTGTATTGTTTTTAACCTTTAAAAGGCAGCTTTCTAAGAGTGCAGTTGAAGAGTGCCTGTTAAAAGTTAAAAAGTGATGATGTAAGGTGAAACACATGTTTAATCAATGAAAATTCTTAGTCAGCCATTCAACGTTGTGTTAAGCTATGTAAATCCATTTGTCCACCATAAGGTATTTATACAAAATATGTAAAATATAAAATAACGAAATGGTTGAATGAAGCTTTTACTTAATATACGAAACAATTTTCATCTACAGGTAATTGGGTTGAATAATTTGACGTTTTATCTTTATAGATTAAGGATAAATTTGTATCTAATAGGGGTAATATAGAAAACATCGAGGATAAACGATTTCTAACTGTTCTATGCAGACCTTTCCTTTTCAAAGAAATATCATTTATAATTGGGTGTAATAAACAATCTGATAAATAATTCGATAGAACGATAATGTTGTTTGTATTAGAAATAGGAGCCTCTGACAAATGGAAATTTCACCGCAGAACTAGACTTACTTTTGCTATGTAAAGGACAATTATCATAAACTACTGTCAGGGTGTAAGACTAAGCCAGGGGTTGCAAAGAACATTCCTTACTTTAAAATAAAATAAGGCTTACTACAGCGATTGGTCAACAATTCATGAAATTAACATTTGGAACTACAATACAAGGCTTCAAGGAACATGAATTCTAGACACACGAGAGTGAAAACCTTTTAAATAATATACTTTAAAAACTTAAGTTATTCACTCAAAAGTGGGACGCCGTTGTTAATTTTTGTTGAAATTCTCTTCAAAACAGTCAAATGAACTACGCAAAATACCATTAACCACTACAACTAATGATTTCCAATATGAACCCGATTACTCATTATCATTTAATAAAAGAAGATGCCAAATCTTAACAAAACAATGTGTAGTGAAATATTGACCAACGATGACGTAAAAATTGCCTCTGTAAACACTTTTATTATTTCCTAAATTGCAAAATCAAATCAATTTCCCATCAGTGGGCACAAAACCTAATTAAACAACATTAATGGAGTACATCTCTTTCACGCAGGGTTTTAACAAGGGTATTAATCTAGTTTTATTTCTATCAAGTGTTTATGATGTGTTATTTCAGTTCCTTACTAAACCGAGCCGTCAATTGATTTAGACCTGTCGCCGTCAAGCTCTTGACGATTATGGCTGTTATCAAAACGAGGTTCTAAGAGGGAGAGTCACTGGATTGTGTCCTGACTTCATTCATTAGCAGAGGGAATTCGGTGCTTTATTGATAGATAGATGACTTATTATGTTTGCAGACTGAGCAAGACTGAAATGTTAAATGTGCAAGAAGTTTACCTATTTTTATCATATTAAACGTGTCAAAGAATTACAATATTTCGGAGTCTTGAAAATGTTTAAATTCAAAAGCTTTTAAGAGGAAAAGTCACAGGGTTGTGTCCTTAATTGATTGATTAACATTGAAATTCTGTGTTTGTTGACATATTTATGACTTTGATTCAAGTAATACTTATTAACCATTTAAAATATAAAAGAAGTATTACCTTTTTAAAACAAATGTCAAATTTTCAAATATTCAAATATTTGGAGTCTTGAAAAGATTGTATTTTGAAAACATTCTCAATTTAAAATTCACAATGTTTACTGCCCAGTGTTATGGTTTATGAGAGGAAATGAGTAAAAGCTTGTTAGAAGGAAACAGATTCTCTGCCTGCTGAGACCAAAGGTATCAGCTCGATGGTAATGTGGATGTTAACAGACTACATGCTGTCTTATATCCAGTCATGATCCATGTGGCAGTACTCATGTACTGAGCAGTTGGAGGAAATACTCATTCTGTGAACTACTATGTTTGAGTCTTAGCTATAATCTGAATTTGTAACAGGGGCTATTTAGTTAGGAATTCACATTTTAAGTGTAGAAACTAATTGTGAAGAGTTTCTAGAAACTGGTTAGACAATTGTATATTGAAGATCACATGTTTAAAAGGTTTACATTACATTTTAAAATTCAACAATGTACAGAAAATGTTAGTAATAGGTAAAATTGCTTTATATTAAACTTTGCAATAGGAAAAAAAGGAATTTACTTTTTAAGTGCAGCCTTAGGTTGTATTGTTTAGAAGATCTAAAAACTAGTTGCAAGAAAGCCCTTGATTTAAGTTGAAACCGTTTAAATGGAATAAAAAAAGGTAAACGTTTATTGGTGCAAGCATAATTGGAACTTATCTATGCGTAAATATTGTAACAATTTCATATCTACAACATCTGCTGCAAGAACAAAAGTGAACAAAATGCCAGTGTAACATAGTGATCCATCATTTGTTTATCTTTTTGTTCTTTCACCCCGAAATTGTTTTGAGGGAAACGATTCATATCAGCAATATAGTCATAACCTTTTTATTCCGGAATCGGCTTTTTACAAATTGTTATCTGTACAAGAACACATTCTATCTTGATGAACCAATAAAGATAAAAATCAGATGTCAAATGTTTATAAGAAAAACACCAGTGTATGCTAGTTCACTCATTTTTAACAGTGTCATATGTCAAATAATCATTTATTTCTTTATGGTTCATTGGAATGGTATTACAGTATAACTAACACCTGTTCTGGGTTATTTGATAAAATCTTGCATTGTTTGTGATGAATTGTTTCACATTTAAATGGGACAATTGCATGTTTTTCAAAAGTTTTCGGCACATCGTCCCCAATAAAAATAAACTTATACCAAACGTATTATCATCAGAGAGTAAAACGTCTCATAACTGAACCCAATGAATCATAGTTGTAGAAGAATTAAAGTTTTGAGTTATACCTGCTGGCGGCCATTTTAGGGCTAACACAGGGAAATGGACTCATGAAGCTTTACTAAACGTATCAGATTAATTTGATTTTAAAGATTGTCCAATAATGATGCGCTATAACAGCATTAAAATCCGAATTATATTCCACCAAATACTTCTGTGAACAGTAATTTTAATATTTAAGTCATATATCACAGAAGGTCTCAACTTATTTGGTCACCCATGAAAAGTATGCACATCCATAATCAGCCACAAGTCACTCACAAGTCAACAACCTCTATTTAAGGATAGTCATTAGGGGAATATATTATACTGTCGTCCACGTTTTGAAAGAAGTCATGCATTTGTCTTCTCCGCACCTTTTCATTGTTTAATTGAATTCCTGTGGATCCTTGACATATAATACAAAAAGCCAAGTTATTTTATCTAACTCGCTTAGAGGTAGAAAAAGTCACTGTAAATAACATAATTAACACTTGACTTGAAGTATTTTGTTGTGACTTAATTTAGCAACATTTGCTCAGTCTTTCTTCCTTATTTATTCCTACTTGAACTTTTAAATAATTCATTTTGTATAATAAAGGGAATTATTAAAAGACATAGATCAGAATAAGATCATGTTGAATCAAAGGACAGCATGGTTATTTGATGAAACTAACTTTTGCATCTAAATCAAGTTTCCTGGCACATAAGAAGCTTTGAGATAGGATATAGGCCTATGTTTTTGGTCTGCATGGTGGTATTTTCGAGAAAACAGTATAGGGTGCAAATCTAAAAAAAATTAAAAGACGAGAATGTTGATAATAAATCACAAAATAGTTTTTCAGATAAACTAAGTGAGAGAGCTGATAAGCTTAGACTGAAATGTTCAGGACACATGTTCAAAGGTTTTCTTGAAAAAAAAAGTGATGACAGTTGGAACAACCATTTTGATATTTAACCAGTAAACCGTTGTGTGGCACACTTATTCTGCTTAAAGCTGCGGAACTGTTGAGAGAATGTTATCGAGACTTAAGGTGATGAATGAATGAAAGAGAGATGAGAATGAAAGGAAAAGAGGAATGAGAGACGGAATTCCAGTCTGTCAGAGCATGGGAGAAATTCAGATATCAGTTACACATTTCCAAGTCAACTCTGCTTTAGATTCTGGGAAACAGATTCCAAGGTTTTGGTGCCACATAGTGCCTAATATTGGCAGCAATGTCTTTGAGGGGGTTCCCCTTTGTTCAGTACATGCCAGGACTTTTCGCATGGTGTGCATGGAAGCCGCACAGCTATGTTGAGACATAATTCTTGGAAAATTTTCTGTAATATTAGAGCAAGGGGAATGTTGTTTAGCGTCAGTTGGAATTCCCTCTGACGGAAGTCTGCTGGAGAACGGTTCCTGGCAATATGGTTTCAGTTAGACCTACCTGGTTTTGTCATTTTTAATTGTTAATTTTACCGCTGCTGGGTTCATTGCATTATCGTGGAAGCATAATTTCAACTCCAATATGCCAAGTCAATATTTCATCTTATAATGAAAGTTTTGCTTTCAAATTGATAGTGACAAGTTGCCATATCTTGATGAATACAATCTGAAATGTCTTGCGACGTATGATTGTTTAAACGGTGTGTTAATACTACTTCTTAGATACCGGGTTCTTCTTGGAACTGGGTGTACAGGCAGTCGACATGGTATGTGAAAGATTGAAATTGTATAGAATTTTAATATTTATATATGAATATGAATATTTATATAGCGCGCATATCCATCCACTCGTGGTTCCTCAAGGCGCTTACATTGTTTCCCCTGGTCAACATTTCTGTAGATTTTAATGAAAATTAATGATTTTTTTAGTGAGGGATCATTTTATGTATAGTACAAACCCTAATTTAATCAAATGATTGCAGGAAGTCTCTACAGAGGTATAAATTTAGTTTTATTTTATCAAATGTTTATGATATGTTATGTTAAAATATATATATCTTTCATATCAGATCTTATGAAAAATTAAAAAATATTAATCTTACTTATTTCAAAAATAAGCATCAGAAATGTTTCACTAAAATCCTAACATTTTTTCCCTTTCAGATTTCCCAAAGTAAACCATTCTTTTACAATGGAAACTGAAGCTATATTGATCTTCAAAACACAAATAAAGACAGGCGCCTTGATTACTTTGGAGTTGGGAACAGACTCTAGTTTATTTAGCTCTCAACAGATTTCAAATAAATAATTTTTTTATAGTTGAAAGTATTTTTCATCTTGGCATCTCCCGACTCTTCCTGTTCCCTTGATAAACATGTTGCCAGGAACACCAAGGGATTATTTATTTACAATTGGCAGGAGAAATTTATGCAATAAATGACATGTTATTTAGATGATCTTTCAGAGCCTTCCTTGATAAGTGTTTTATCTTGGAGATCTCAACTGCAGTGTTATTGCATAAATAAATATTTATTTGCTTCCGGATGTAAGTCATGGGATGAAAAAGGGGAAGTTATAGTTTATAGCTGGGTGTATTGTTTTTAACCTTTAAAAGGCAGCTTTCTAAGTGTGCAGTGGAAGAGTGCCTGTTAAAAGTTAAAAAGTGATGATGTAAGATGAAACACATGTTTAATCAATGAAAATTCTTAGTCGGCCATTCAACGTTGTGTTAAGCTATGTAAATATATTTGTCCACCACAAGGTAATTACACAAAATATATAAAATATTAAATAACAAAATGGTTTAATGGAACTTTTACTTAATATATCTTCATCTGCAGGTAATTGGGTTGAGTAATTCGATGTTTATAGATTAAAGATAAATTGTGGTTATAAAGAAAACATTTTGGGGAAAGTGTGACAGTGATTTCAATTTCTAACTGTTCTGTGCAGACCTTTCCTTTACAAAGAAAAAAATATGATTGGGGGTAAAATATGAAATAACTAAATGGTTCAATGAAGCTTTTAATTAATATACCAAACATTCTTCATCTACAGGTAATTGGTTTGAATAACAAGATGTTTCATCTTCAGATGATGATGGATTAAGGATAAATTTGTATTTAATTGGGGTTATAAAGAAAACATCGAGAACAAACGTGTGACAGTGTCTTCAACTTCTAACTGTTCTGTGCAGACCTTTCCTTTACAAAATTCAAAATATTATCGGGGTAATATAAAGTCTGATAAATAATTCACTACAACGATGATGTTGTTTATAATAGAAACAGGAGTCTCTGATGAATGGAAAATACACTGCATATGATAACGACAAAATATCATAAACAGTCAGGGTGTCAGACAAAGCCAGGAGTTGCAAAGAACATTCCTTACTTTGAAAGAAAATAAGGCTTACTATAGCAATTGGTCAACAATTCATGAAATGCTTAAAATTTTGTTAAGTTATTCAGTCATAAACTTGACGCCCTGGTAAAGTTTTTGTTGAAATTTACTTTAAAACTGTCAAATTAACTTCGCAAAAGACCATTTGCCAATACAACTGATAATGAATTCTCCCTGATGAACCCGATAACTCATTTATCATTTGATAAAAGGAGATGACCAATTCTTAACAAAACAATATAAAGTGAAATATTGACCAACGATGACGTTAAAAATTGCCTCTGTAAACACTTTTATTATTTTGTAAATTGCAAAATCAAATCAATTTCTCATCAATGGGCTCAAAACCTAATTATATCACATTAATGGAGTACGTCTCTTTAACGCAGGGTTTTAACAGGGGTATTAATCTAGTTTTATTTCTATCAAGTGTTTATGATGTGTTATTTCAGTTCCTTACCAAACCGAGCCGTCAATTGATTTAGACCAGTCGTTGTCAAGCTCTTGACGGTTATTGCTGTTATCAAAATGAGCTTCTAAGAGGGAGAGTCACTGGATTGTGTCCTGACTTCATTCATTAGCAGAGGGAATTCGGTGCCTTATTGATAGATAGATGACTTGTTATGTTTACAGACTGAGCAAGATTAAAATGTTTAATGTGCAAGAAGTTGACCTATTTTTATGATATTAAACGTGTCAAAGAATTAAGATATTTCGGAGTCTTATAAATGTTTAAATTCAAAAGCTTTTGAGAGGAAAAGTCACAGGGTTGTGTCCTTAATTGATTGATTAACATTGAAATTCTGTGTTTGTTGACATATTGATGACTTTGAGTCAAGTAATACTTATTAACCATTTAAAATGTAAAAGAAGTATTACTTTTATAAACAAATGTCAAATTTTCAAATATTCAAATATTTCGGAGTCTTGAAAAGATTGGGTTTTGAAACCCTTCTCAATGCACAGTCAACAATGTTTTATGCCCAGTGTTATGGTTTATGAGAGGGAAATGAGTAAAAGCTTGTTAGAAGGATACAGATTCACTTCCTGCTGAGACCAACCGTATCAGCTCGATGGTAATGTGGATGTTAACAGACTGCATGCTGTCTCATATCCAGTCATGATCCATGTGACAGTACTGAGCAGTTGGAGAAAATACTCATTCTGTGAACTACATTGTATTGAGTCTTTGTCTGAAGTTGTAAAAGGGGGTAGTTAGTTAGGAATTCACGTTTTAAGTGTAGAAACTAATTGTGAACTGGTAAGACAATTGTATATTGACCACATTTTTAAAAGCTTTACATTACTTTTTAAAATTCAATAGTGTACAGAAAATATTAGTTAAAGGTAAAATTGCATTTAATTTTATTGTATATTAAACTTTGCATAAGAACATAGGAATTCACTTTTTAGGTGCAGCCTTATGTTGTATTGTTTAGAAGATCTAACAACTAGTTGCAAAAAAGCCCTTGATTTAAGCTGGAACTTTTTAAAAGGAATAATAAAAGGTGAACGTTTATTGGTGCAAGCATAATTAGAACTTATCTATGTGTCAAAATTGTGACAATTTCATATAGGCCTACAACATCTGCTTCAAGAACAAAACTGAACTAAATGCCAATGTAGCATAGTGATCCATCATTTGTTTATCTTTTTGTGCTTTCACACCGAAATTGTTTTGAGGGAAACGATTCATATCAGCAATATAGTCATAACATTTTTATTCTGGAATCCGCTTTTTACAAATTGTTATCTGTATGAGAACACATTCTATCTTTATGCACCAATAAAGATAAAAATCAGATGTTATGCGTTCATAAGAAAGACACCGAGGTATGCTAGTTCACTATTTTTTAACAGTGTCATACGTCAAATAATCATTTATTTCTTTATGGTTCATGGGAACGGTATTACAGTATAACTAACTCTCGCCAACACCTGTTCTGGGTTGCTTGATAAAATCTTGCATTGTTTGTGATGAATTGTTTCACATTTTAAAGGGACAATTGCACGTTTTTCATGAGTTTTCGGCAAATCTTTCCCAATAAAGAGGGTAAAAATTCTCATAACTGAACCCAATGAATCATAGTTGTAGAAGATATAAAGTTATGAGTTATACATGCTGGCGGCCATTTTAGGGCAAACACAGGGAAATGGATTCATGAAGCTTTACTAACCATCTCAAGTAAATTTAATTTTAAAGATTGTCCAATAATGATGCGCTATAACAGCATTTAAATCCGAATTATATTCCACCAAATACTTCTGTGAACAGTCATTTTAATATTTTAGTCATATATCACTGAAAAATCTCAACTTATTTGGTCACTCATAAAGGGTAACCATAATTAGTCAGACGAAGTTACATATTCTCAAATTCTACACCAACAACCTCTTTTTACAGATAGTCATTAACAGGGCATAAACTGTTTTGGAAGAAATATTTTTGGAAGAAAGTCATGCAATTTCTACTCCGCAGTTTTGCAATTTTAACTGTATCCCTGTGGATCCTTGACATATAATACAAAAAGCCAGACTGTTTTATCTAACTCGCTTACAGGTAGAGTAAGTTACTGCAAATAACATAATAAACATTAAAAACGCATTTTGTTCTGACTTAATGTTGCAACAATACATTTGCTCAGTCTTTCCTCCTTATTTATTCCTACTTGAACTTGATAATAATTCAATTTGTATTGTGAATAATTGAAGGATATAGACCAGAATAAGATCATTTTAAATAAAAGAACAACTCGGTTATTTGGTGTAACTAACTTTTGCATCTAAGTTGAGTTAATTAGCACATAACAAAAGCTTTGATATAGAATAAGTCTGTTTGGTGTGCATGGCAGCATTTTCGAGAAAACCATAAGGGGTACAAATTAAAAAAAATTAGAAGAGAATGTTGATAGTAAATCACAAAGTTGTTTTTCAGACAAACTAAGTGTGAGAGCCGATAAGGTAAGACTGACATGTTCAGGACACATGTTCAAAGGTTTTCTTGAAAAAAAAAGTGATGACAGTTGGAACAACCATTTTGATATTTAACCAGTAAACCGTTGTGTGGCACACTTATTCTGCTTAAAGCTGGGGAGCTGTTGAGAGAATGTTATCGAAACTTAGGGTGATGAATGAATGAAAGAGAGATGAGAATGAAAGGAAAGGAGGAATGAGAGACGAACTTCCAATCTGTCAGAGCTTGGGAGAAATACAGATATCAGTTACACATTTCCCAGTCAACTCTGCTTTAGATTCTGGGAAACAGATTTCAAGGTTTTGGTGCCACATAGTGCCTAATATTGGCAGCAATGTCTTTGAGGGGGTTCCCTTTTGTTCAGTTCTTATCGCATCATGTGCATGGAAGCCGCACAGTTATGCTGAGACATAATTCTTCGCAAATTTTCTGTAATATTAGAGCAAGGGGAATGTTGTTTAGCGTCAGTTGGAATTCCCTCTGACGGAAGTCTGCTGGAGAATGGTTCCTGGCAATATGGTTCCAGTTAGACCTACCTGGTTTTGTCACGTTTAATTGTTAATTCTACCCCTGCTGGGATCATTGCATTATTGTGGAAACATAATTTCAACTCTGATAGACCAAGTCAATATTTCATCTTATAATGAGAGTTTTGCTTTCAAATTGATAGTGACAAGTTGCCATATCTTTACGAATACAGTCTGAAATGTGTCGAGACCTGTGATTGTTTAAAGGCTGTGTTATTGCTACTTCCTGGATAACAGGTTCTTCTTGGAACCGGATTTATATTACTGGCAGTCTACAGTGAGTCGGTTAAGTTAGGTTGGAACTGTTGATGTCTTGGGGTTCTATCACTAAGTGACAAAAAAATGAAATGTTACTATTCACGCTAGACGTAAACAAAGCTCTAGAATTTGAAAATTTTCCAAAGTCACTTTTTATAAGTTTTATCGTTGTGTAGGAAATTTATAAAGAAGATTAAACGTTATATGACTGCCATCCTGTCAGAAATAGTTTACCTTTCTTTCGCATGATATGTTTTCAACAAATGAGTAATTTTGAATACAAATTATTGTTGAAAGTAATATAAGTTTAGTGCAGCTTTTGAAGGTTATTAGTGATGAATTTTTGAAAAGTTTTATATACAAATTATAAACCAGGTCAATGTAAGTTTGATAATAGCATCTCATATTGTAATAGATGTAGTCAGACTATAGTTAATATTCTTTTGACCAAACAAAACCTCGATAAAAGCAAGTATAGATCTGCAATGAACTGAAATAGTCATTTGTCTGATGCTCCTTTTCAGATTTGATAAATAAATCCTTTTTTAGAAATATTTTTATAGACTGTTTATATATAATTTTATAGAGTTTATGATAGATGTTGCTTGCAGACTAAATTCTCTTCAAAACCAGATTATAACTTTACTTCAAATAATTTAGTTTTGTTTATAAGTATAGTCACTGCAAAATTAAAAAAATATTTAAAAAAACCAAAAAAAAACAAAGAACAAAAAGAGCCCTGAACAATACTAAATTTTGTAATGTACGCTAGACGTAAAGCTCTAAAAATTGAAAATGTTCTTTTTCCAAAGTTATTTTTATAACTTTTATCGTTGTGTAGGAAATTCATAAAGAAGATTAAACGTTATATGACTGCCATCCTGTCAGAAATATTTTACCTTTCTTTCGCATGATTTTTTTTAACAAGTGAGCAATTTTGAATACAAATTATTGTTGAAAGAAATAAAAGTTTAGGGCAGCTTCCGAAGGTTATTAGTGATGAATTTTGAAGTTTTATATACAATTATAAACCAGGTCAATATAAGTTTGATAATAACATCTCATATTGAAATAGATGTAGTCTTACACACAGACTGTAGTTAATATTATTTTGACCAAACAAAACCTCGATAAAAGCAAATCTAGATCTGCAGTGAAATGAAATAGTCATTTGTCTGAGGCTCCTTTTCAGATTTGATAAATAAATCCTTTTTTAGAAATATTTTTATAGACTGTTTATATATAATTTTATAGAGTTTATGATAGATGTTGCTTGCAGACTAAATTCTCTTCAAAACCAGATTATAACTTTACTTCAAACAATTTAGTTTTGTTTATAAGTATAGTCACTGCAAAATATAAAAAAATATTTAAAAAAAAAACAAAAAACAAAGAACAAAAAGAGCCCTGAACAATAATTAATTTTGTAATGTACGCTAGACGTAAAGCTCTAAAAATTGAAAATGTTCTTTTTCCAAAGTTATTTTTATAACTTTTATCGTTGTGTAGGAAATTCATAAAGAAGATTAAACGTTATATGACTGCCATCCTGTCAGAAATATTTTACCTTTCTTTCGCATGATTTTTTTTAACAAGTGAGCAATTTTGAATACAAATTATTGTTGAAAGAAATAAAAGTTTAGGGCAGCTTCCGAAGGTTATTAGTGATGAATTTTGAAGTTTTATATACAATTATAAACCAGGTCAATATAAGTTTGATAATAACATCTCATATTGAAATAGATGTAGTCTTACACACAGACTGTAGTTAATATTATTTTGACCAAACAAAACCTCGATAAAAGCAAATCTAGATCTGCAGTGAACTGAAATAGTCATTTGTCTGAGGCTCCTTTTCAGATTTGATAAATAAATCCTTTTTTAGAAATATTTTTATAGACTGTTTATATATAATTTTATAGAGTTTATGATAGATGTTGCTTGCAGACTAAATTCTCTTCAAAACCAGATTATAACTTTACTTCAAACAATTTAGTTTTGTTTATAAGTATAGTCACTGCAAAATAAAAAAAAATATTAAAAAAACCCAAAAAAAACAAAGAACAAAAAGAGCCCTGAACAATACTTAATTTTGTAATGTACGCTAGACGTAAAGCTCTAAAAATTGAAAATGTTCTTTTTCCAAAGTTATTTTTATAACTTTTATCGTTGTGTAGGAAATTCATAAAGAAGATTAAACGTTATATGACTGCCATCCTGTCAGAAATATTTTACCTTTCTTTCGCATGATTTTTTTTAACAAGTGAGCAATTTTGAATACAAATTATTGTTGAAAGAAATAAAAGTTTAGGGCAGCTTCCGAAGGTTATTAGTGATGAATTTTGAAGTTTTATATACAATTATAAACCAGGTCAATATAAGTTTGATAATAACATCTCATATTGAAATAGATGTAGTCTTACACACAGACTGTAGTTAATATTATTTTGACCAAACAAAACCTCGATAAAAGCAAATCTAGATCTGCAGTGAACTGAAATAGTCATTTGTCTGAGGCTCCTTTTCAGATTTGATAAATAAATCCTTTTTTAGAAATATTTTTATAGACTGTTTATATATAATTTTATAGAGTTTATGATAGATGTTGCTTGCAGACTAAATTCTCTTCAAAACCAGATTATAACTTTACTTCAAACAATTTAGTTTTGTTTATAAGTATAGTCACTGCAAAATATAAAAAAATATTTTAAAAAAAACAAAAAACAAAGAACAAAAAGAGCCCTGAACAATAATTAATTTTGTAATGTACGCTAGACGTAAAGCTCTAAAAATTGAAAATGTTCTTTTTCCAAAGTTATTTTTATAACTTTTATCGTTGTGTAGGAAATTCATAAAGAAGATTAAAGGTTATATGACTGCCATCCTGTCAGAAATATTTTACCTTTCTTTCGCATGATTTTTTTTAACAAGTGAGCAATTTTGAATACAAATTATTGTTGAAAGAAATAAATGTTTAGGGCAGCTTCCGAAGGTTATTAGTGATGAATTTTGAAGTTTTATATACAATTATAAACCAGGTCAATATAAGTTTGATAATAACATCTCATATTGAAATAGATGTAGTCTTACACACAGACTGTAGTTAATATTATTTTGACCAAACAAAACCTCGATAAAAGCAAATCTAGATCTGCAGTGAACTGAAATAGTCATTTGTCTGAGGCTCCTTTTCAGATTTGATAAATAAATCCTTTTTTAGAAATATTTTTATAGACTGTTTATATATAATTTTATAGAGTTTATGATAGATGTTGCTTGCAGACTAAATTCTCTTCAAAACCAGATTATAACTTTACTTCAAACAATTTAGTTTTGTTTATAAGTATAGTCACTGCAAAATAAAAAAAAATATTAAAAAAAACCAAAAAAAACAAAGAACAAAAAGAGCCCTGAACAATAATTAATTTTGTAATGTTCGCTAGACGTAAAGCTCTAAAAATTGAAAATGTTCTTTTTCCAAAGTTATTTTTATAACTTTTATCGTTGTGTAGGAAATTCATAAAGAAGATTAAACGTTATATGACTGCCATCCTGTCAGAAATATTTTACCTTTCTTTCGCATGATTTTTTTTAACAAGTGAGCAATTTTGAATACAAATTATTGTTGAAAGAAATAAAAGTTTAGGGCAGCTTCCGAAGGTTATTAGTGATGAATTTTGAAGTTTTATATACAATTATAAACCAGGTCAATATAAGTTTGATAATAACATCTCATATTGAAATAGATGTAGTCTTACACACAGACTGTAGTTAATATTATTTTGACCAAACAAAACCTCGATAAAAGCAAATCTAGATCTGCAGTGAACTGAAATAGTCATTTGTCTGAGGCTTCTTTTCAGATTTGATAAATAAATCCTTTTTTAGAAATATTTTTATAGACTGTTTATATATAATTTTATAGAGTTTATGATAGATGTTGCTTGCGGACTAAATTCTCTTCAAAACCAGATTATAACTTTACTTCAAACAATTTAGTTTTGTTTATAAGTATAGTCACTGCAAAATAAAAAAAAATATTAAAAAAAACCAAAAAAAACAAAGAACAAAAAGAGCCCTGAACAATACTTAATTTTGTAATGTACGCTAGACGTAAAGCTCTAAAAATTGAAAATGTTCTTTTTCCAAAGTTATTTTTATAACTTTTATCGTTGTGTAGGAAATTCATAAAGAAGATTAAACGTTATATGACTGCCATCCTGTCAGAAATATTTTACCTTTCTTTCGCATGATTTTTTTTAACAAGTGAGCAATTTTGAATACAAATTATTGTTGAAAGAAATAAAAGTTTAGGGCAGCTTCCGAAGGTTATTAGTGATGAATTTTGAAGTTTTATATACAATTATAAACCAGGTCAATATAAGTTTGATAATAACATCTCATATTGAAATAGATGTAGTCTTACACACAGACTGTAGTTAATATTATTTTGACCAAACAAAACCTCGATAAAAGCAAATCTAGATCTGCAGTGAAATGAAATAGTCATTTGTCTGAGGCTCCTTTTCAGATTTGATAAATAAATCCTTTTTTAGAAATATTTTTATAGACTGTTTATATATAATTTTATAGAGTTTATGATAGATGTTGCTTGCAGACTAAATTCTCTTCAAAACCAGATTATAACTTTACTTCAAACAATTTAGTTTTGTTTATAAGTATAGTCACTGCAAAATATAAAAAAATATTTAAAAAAAAACAAAAAACAAAGAACAAAAAGAGCCCTGAACAATAATTAATTTTGTAATGTACGCTAGACGTAAAGCTCTAAAAATTGAAAATGTTCTTTTTCCAAAGTTATTTTTATAACTTTTATCGTTGTGTAGGAAATTCATAAAGAAGATTAAACGTTATATGACTGCCATCCTGTCAGAAATATTTTACCTTTCTTTCGCATGATTTTTTTTAACAAGTGAGCAATTTTGAATACAAATTATTGTTGAAAGAAATAAAAGTTTAGGGCAGCTTCCGAAGGTTATTAGTGATGAATTTTGAAGTTTTATATACAATTATAAACCAGGTCAATATAAGTTTGATAATAACATCTCATATTGAAATAGATGTAGTCTTACACACAGACTGTAGTTAATATTATTTTGACCAAACAAAACCTCGATAAAAGCAAATCTAGATCTGCAGAGAACTGAAATAGTCATTTGTCTGAGGCTCCTTTTCAGATTTGATAAATAAATTTTTTTTTAGAAATATTTTTCAGAGACTTTTTTTATAGAGTCAATGATAGATGTTGCTTGCAGACTAAAATCAGATTATTACTTTTCTTCAAACCATTTGATGACATACATTTAGTTTTTTTATAAGTATAGTCACTGCACAAAGAAAGATTTATAGAAAAATCCCCCAAAAAACAAAAAAACAAAAAGAGCCCTGAACAATACTTAATTTCGTAAAGCCGAGGAAACTACACTTGCCAACTTAAGAAGGCTCATTTCAATTTCAAGTCTTACAGAATAAAATAATTTGCTTTACTACCTTTTTTAAATAATATACTGAACTTGATTTATTGAATATTTGAGTTAGTAAACATATTTGTAAAAGTTTATTTGTGAATAGACTCATGATCAATATTTGGAATTCTTCTTCTTCCACCTAATATTTAATTTCATGATTTATGTTGGACCATATGAGTTTAAAGTGACAAACTCACTCATCGATTTTAAATACTGATAAAACCAAGGTGAAAGGTCCATAGAGGAACATGGTAAAGTTGTCAGATGTGTTTTTCCTAGCTGAGATATATGATTAGATTGAGATTCAGAATGTACAAGAAATCATTATTAAAATTATTATTAGAAATATAGTATTAAATAAATAAAGTATTGTAAAGCATAAAATAATAAAGAATTTTTAAGATATTGATTTTAGTAAAATAATTTCATCTAACAGTATTGGAATATCATTGTCATGACAAAAAGATGTTGATTTATTAAAATGTGTCAGGCAAACCCTCTAGATTGATTCTGTTTTACATAGAAAACGTATGAAAGAGTATTATTTGATAATTTTATGGCATTTCCGTCTAAAATGCACCTAAAAGAGTTGAATAACCTCATTTGTGTAAACGATATTCTGAGGAGTAAAATTGCCTTAACCTCAAAAGACCTACCTTTATTTTTCAGCTGAAACACCCAACAAATTCCATACAAAGATTATCAGGAATTGCTCAAATAACCTTTGGTGCCTATTGGTGTATTAATGTATTAATGGTGTATAATTCAGAACGACTCCATGTTTATGATACCACACACCTTAACCTCCCAAAGGATCATAATCAATATCTTTCATAGCATGTGTGGCACCTATATACACACTTGTCCATTTCTCAGATCATACAAAAGTAATGTCCTTTTCCTGGCACTCATTTCAAGGATGTTTTATCAAACAGTAGCATATAATGACGCCTGTAAAAGTAGGTTCCGGCGCTGTGATACTTCTTATTAGCAGAAGCCCTAAGTACAGTAAAACCTAGAAAAAACATTCCATTGTTTTACGTCCGTTGCAGAATATAAAGAACTTGACTTGAATATTTATTGCTTGTCACAAATTGCAATCTCCACTGGCGAATGCTGAAGTTGCCTTTGTACCAAAATATATTCGAAGTAAAAAAAGTGTTGCACCCCCCAAATAAGTTTTTAGTTATTTGGCACACACCAAACCCCCGTTGATGTTGTTTGTACCCTTGAATTGCTTTGTAGTATGTTTGATGTTATCGTGTCCTTGTATGGATATTCTTCATCCATATATGGCAAGCTGCACGTGCACTTTGCTCTCTACGATTTAAAAAAATTGCAATATAGCTTTGTGATCAATTTCGGTTATAAAAACGTTGATACAAGTCGTTTAAGCCATTGTAGCCCAAAATGCCAGGTGCTGGATTGTCAGAGGCTGTCAATTGGCAGATTATTGGTTTTCTGAGAGCGGGTCTTTCTTTTAAGGAATTTGCAAGAAGAACACAGAACATTGCTCTAACATCAGTTACTTAGCCAGAAAACATGCATGAACCAATGACGTGAAGAACCACTAACACTCAGGCCGACCATGAATCACCTCTGTAAGAGAGGATAGATCATTGCTCAGGTTCGTATCCTTTTGCTTCCAGTACAGCCCTTAAACACAAAAGGTTTCCACACCGTCTATTCAGTCACCAAACTGTCAGAAATCGACTACAGGCCCCTGGATTGAAGCCCAGAAGAGCAACACGGACCAGGTAGGTTTTTAGCTATATGTAACGTAAGGACTTAGGGGACAATAACAAGCACAAGCAGTTGGGTCTGGCACGGTGAAGAGAACTTGGGAGGAATTTAAGATCATTAAAGAAGGTTCACTAGTCAGACGAAAGCAGGTACCTTCTACAATTAGTGGATGGCATGATCAGGGTTTAGAGGCGTCCAGGAACACCAAGAAACATTGTGACAAAACTACCTTATGGCGGGGGATTTGTGATGGTATTGGGGTGCTTCTCGTTTCACTGCAAACTTGTTTCTGTGACCATACTTGATAACTTGACAGGAGATTGTTACATTCAGGAAGTCCTTGAGGTTGTTGTCGTGCCCGATTTTGACAACCATGCACATGCATCAAGACCTTTATTCATGGACGACAATGTTAGACTGCATGGTTCAGGAGTCGTGAGGCAGGTTATTCAGAAATTACCCTGACACATCTCCAGTGGCCTGCAATGAGCCCGGATCTTAATCCGTTTGAGAATGTTTGGGACTTTTTGGGCCGGATTGTACAATGCAGGGATCAAGTGGAAGTGGAAGCAGCATTACACGAGGAGTGGCAACGATTGCCACAAGAGGGGAAACATATTAACTTTATTATAATAACCTAATCAGAGAGATTTAATACCTGATCACAATATTATACACTTGCAAACTAGAATGAAATTGAAGAAACTTGTCAATGGAATGAATAATATGTAATATTTATGTCAGATGTTAAGATGTCCTTGATTTTTCTTTGAAAACATGTCATCCTTTTAGATCATGAGTTTTATACGTATATTTAACAAACTACAGCCTGACTGCACTTATTGCTTCAAAGAACAACAAGAACTTTACCTTTATATAAAATATCTATATCTGTATAAGTAAGTTCAGTATTTTATTTATTCAATTTCTTTGATATCGTCTCATGAGCTGTGACCTTTAATAAAAAGCATTGGATCAGACAAGGCACCTTACTCTAGCTGATAGTCAGTGACAGACATAGTCTAATGATGTCCCTTGACAAATAACGTCTCATTGTACATTCCATGAGTCTATCTATATGTAGCATGGTCTCAATGTGGTGTAACAAGACAGGGGCTGTGTAATCAAATTGATAGTGTTTTGTCACATTAGTTTGAAATGTTTAAACATGTTTTTAGGAAAACGCTATACAATACAGCGTCATATACATCTCAGTAACTCAAACCATAACAAATTTTATGTAAAGTGGCTTATGTATCATTCACTCTTTACTGAAAACTCTTAACTTGTTAACATGCATGATTCTTTAAGCTTATCAGTTTGTTGCTTTTTACAAACAAATGTCTTGGTCTTCTCTTATACCTTCTTTTGTGTGTGTGTGTGTGTGTGTGTGTGTTTGTGTGGAAGTTGTGATGTTTTAAAAAAGAAAAACCTGAATCCTGTATCATTATTCACATTTGTGCAATCAAACCTACAACGGCAATGAATCCCCCTGACTCCTTCACCGTAATGTAACCAGGGATTCATGAATAAAATATTGATTAAAAAGTGTTTTAAAAAGTAAAAAGATGTGCTTAGTGTGTATTTACACTATATTTGCAAAATTATATCACAGAAGCCGTAGCAGTTTAACGTTTTGAAGATTAAATTACTAGCTACCCTCAATGTTTGTTATTTGTGTCACAAATTCCATTACATATATGTTAGGTAATTTAACCTTAAAACACATTCAGAATATATATAGGAATTAATATCAAAGTTATCAAGTTTTGTTATCAGATTATCCATTCCATTATTGATATTGTTATTGTCTTTAATGTTGCTGAAGTTGTTTTGTCTGCATTTGTAAAGGGGAGTACTAAATCAGGGATACATTTTTTAAGTTGTAGCATCTTATTGCATTTTGTAGAGTTTTAAATAAATGATTTTTTTTGAAAGGGTTTACCTTACTTTGTTTGAAATCTAGTAAACAAATAGGTTTTATTTGTAAATGAGATGTTGAAGAAAAGAAATACTTTGATTTCCTTTTCCTTTTACTGTCATACAGTTCATCTATGATGTACGTAGATATAACGATCTCCTTGATAAAAGCTATAACCATCAGGATAAAATAACTGAAGGAGGAAAAATTTGCATCGAAAAGTAAGTTAGTTTTTTATGTATAAATGCTATTTCCCTTTCTATGTGTTAAGTGCATGAATACGCACTAAAATGAAATGTTATGAGTATAGTTATAGGTTTCAGTTTTTTTTCTCATCAAAATGATAATAACAGTCCGTGTTACATTTTTTTGGGGGATATCATTGACGTAATATGACATTGAAATTTATAAGAAAAACTAAGCAATGAGTAATTGATTGCAATAAAACGCATACTGATGATTAGAATAATTATAAAAAGAAAACACAATAAGGACAATAACCATGAACAAACTCAACAAATATAATTTATACTCGTAATAATTTGCTCTCCAAGTCTTTTGCTTTAGCTTTTAGGTCTTACAGAAACCCTGTAACAAAGAACAAAAATGAACTAACTATAAGTGTCACCCAGTGATCCATCATATGTTTAGGCCTTTCAGTTACAAGAACAGAACTGAACTGAACGCCAGTGTACTAATCCATCATTTATATATCTTTTTGGCGTCTCACCCAAAGATTATTTTGAGGTCAAACGTTCATCAACAATATAGTCAAAACGTTTGTTTCCTGACACCAAAATATTTACAAATTATAAGACGTTCAAGGACAAAAGCTAATTTTGATGCACCGATTCCGAAAAAAATCAGATAAAAACGAATAAAAGAAAGACACCATGGTATGCGAGTACACCCGTAGATCCAATAAGATATCCAGCTGAAAGTGCTGGCAGGTTAAACACCTTTTGATAATTTTATAAATATTGGGTAATGAATTCACATATCTTAAAAAAATTGTCAACTGTTATTTTTGTTTCAAAAGATCACTTCATCTAATAAGTGCTTCTTTCCACTTAAACTTGCATAACCTTTGATGTTTATACAGTAAATTTAGATGTTAGTAATCTATATTTAAAAGATTCAATGCATGACCAATCGTACAAATCTTGACTTTTAATAGTATTAAAGCGAGAGCTAATGAATTATCCGAATTCCATTACACAGAAATACACCAAGGAACTGTCATAATGATATTTAAGTCATATATCACAAAAGGTCTCAAATTGTTCCCATGCCCTTGAAAAGCTTGGTAAATTCTTAAAGCACCAGACTTTACTTCCTGGTTATGTATCAACTACGTCTTTTGATGGTTGATCTTAAATGGTGAAAAAAAGTTTACTGTTGAAGACAGTTTTGGAAGAAAGCCCATTTTTTCCACATCTAATCTATATCTGTCTGACACCTTTCATTTTGTGTAATGGTATCTCTGCAAGTCTAGACTATAATAGAAGAAACCAATGTATTTAATCCAACTTCTTCAAAGTGTAGGAACTTACTCTATTTACCATTAAACATTGTAAGTAACTTAAGCATTTTCCAAACTTATGTTTTAACATTAAAAAAATGTATGGCGTCACATTATCTTCATAAGTCCAATTCTTAAAATCTCATGAATATTTTTTCTAAAAAACGTAACTTTTTCAAGGAAAAGAACAGAAAACAACTCTGGGACAACAAGGATTATTAACTGTGACTAGATCACTTAATTAAGCAGAGTATTTAACAGCCGTCTTAATTGAAAAGTCCTGTGCTCTGAGACAAAACGTATGAGGTACAATTGGAAGAGATTAAACTGACACTGAAACATCTCCTTATCATGTTTATCGTGACATTTTCACATACACTTGGGGAAAGAGCATTTAATGCAAGGGAAATCATATGTTCAGTGGTGACAGATATAACAAGCACAGCGATATTTGACCAGAAAATCTGAATGTGTCAGGCAATGAAAGGGAATTATTGAGAGAATGTTTAGGAGAACTGAGATGTAGAACGAAAGAATGAAAGCAATATTGGATTAAAAAATGAATACAATGTATAATTGAAATACCATATCCACTCCACAAAGGATTCTAGAAAACAAACGCAAGGATATGAGCGCCACATGATGCCTCATGTTTGCAGTAGTGTGTGTGAGCAGTATTCCAGGATGTTCTCCTTTGTCTTTGTGCATCGTGTGCTTGGAAGTGGCACAGTAATGTTGAGACAAATTGGTAAATTTTATGTAATATTAGGAACAACAACAGAAATGTTGTTAAGCGTCGGTTGGAATTCCCTCTGACGGGAGCCTGCTAGAGTATGGTTGCTGCCATTAGTTCGTAACAATCTACCTGGTTTGTCTTGTTTAACTTTTAGTTAGTTTTACTGGGATGATTGCATTATCTTGGAAACATAATTTCAACTCCAATATACCAAGTCAATATGTCATCTTGTTATGAGAGTCTTACTTTTAAATTGATAGCGACAAGTTGCCATTTCTTGATGAACACAGTCTACAATGTGTCGAGACTTGTTGTTGTCAAATGTTGTCGTATTGCTATTTCTGGTAAAGTAAGTATATATATGAATGATAATGGATTGCTTCAGTATGGAAAGTCAGTGTGGAGGACATGTTAGTTTAATCATTTCATTGAGGAAAAGTTTATCTTGTGTTCAATCACTAAGTTGAATGAATTATTAGTGATTATGAAAATGATGATAAATAGCATTAACACTTTATTGTATTAAATAAGCAAGTATACTTACACATTATCTGGTTCAACCCTCTAAAAAGCATTTGAAATGAAATTACATTGTTTAGATATTAAACACATCATTGCACTTTTTAAATATGTGTAAATATCTTTTTCACCCTTTTCATTTCAATCCTTTTTTCTCTTAATATTTCAATGATTCTTGAAACATGCGAGTCTAAATGTGTCATTGTAACTGTGCAATATGCAGGTTAAGTCAGGATAACAAGCTCCAGGTGATAAATGTACTTACAAGATCTTTTTTCCCTGCTTATGCATGACGAAAACGTCCACATTTCGATACACTCACTAGATGAGTTTTAATTGCAACAATTACAAATTTAAGTCCCTCAGAATGTCATTCCACGAAAATACATTGTTGCACTATCATTTTGATAGTGTTGTCATTAATCACAAAACAGTTTCAAATTGTTCACACCCTCGATAAGCATATCCATAAACATTTATTTCCCAAAACTCTTCTTTCAATAATATAAAGCAGGATTTTGATCGTCAATGAAGAAAAACTATACTTTGTCGGATTGTCTTGGAAAAAAGCCATGTATTTTTCATCTCTTATCTTTATCTGTCTGACACCTTTCATTTTCTGTAATTGTATATATGTGGATCCTAGACATGTAATAGAACAGGTTATTTTATCAAATGTTCCAAAGAAATAGTAAAAAACTGGTGATAAGATGAGACAACAAACTTAAAGCTGGTGTTCTGACTGGTATCGAAACATTAAAAAATCTTCAAGCTTATGTGATCACATATCTCAGAACTTTATGATGATTGAATCCAGGATATGACAAAAAGCCCTCAGAGTCCGGTATCCAGCACTATGGTATACTTGTGAATCCTGCAACATACTTGATGTAAACATGTAAACCACTGGTTTATTACTCGATGTAGATATTAAACCCTAATAAGTCCTACCAAAGAAAACATGAAAGCGTTGAAACGTACACATAGCTAGACTAAATATCATCAGATACTTAACGCATTGTAAAACTACAAAATAGCAAGAATCATAATTAAAATGCTACTTTTGTTACATATCTATTTAGTCTTTCTCCTTAAGATTTGTCATAAATACGAATAACATAGTGTTTCTTCAGAAAATTTTACTATTGAGAAATTAAAGTGGTCTCTTTAAATTGGACAACAATGATTATTAGGTGCTTTCACTTTAACTAAATCAAGAGTCTTATTTAACACAATAATCCTAAAAATAATAAACAATTTAAGCAAGGATATGAAGTACAAATTTGAAAGGTTAGAATGACATCAAAACTGATATATAATCTCGATGATAATTGTATCACGTATAACCAAATATTTCTTTCAAAATGGCTTAGAAAGGGAACCTGCCACTTCAGAGTGAACTTTAAAGTACACATGTTTACAACATAAGAATGAAAGTGATGACAGCGTTGTGATATTTAGCCTGTAAACCTTCTTGTGGCACACATTCTCGTAATGGAGCATAAATAGTTGAGAGATTGTTTTGATACTTTAGATTGTGAATGAAAGAAAGAGTGATGGGAATGAAAAACAAAGTGAGAGGAGGAATGAGAGGCGGAATTCTAGTCTGTCAGAGCATTGGAAATATGCGAATATCAGTTACACATCCCTTTGTCAACTTGGCTAAGCATTCTGGGAAATCCAAGAAATAAGTGCCACATCGTGCCTCATCTGGGCAGCAATTTCTGTAAGTTCTCTTTGAGGGGGTTTTCTTTCATTAATAAATGCCACGAGTTGTTGCATTGTAAGCTTGAAAGCAGCACAGCTATGTTGAGACATAATTCTTCTCAAATGTTCCGTAATATTAGTGCGAGGGGAATGCTGTTAAGTGTCAGATGGAATCCCCTCCGACGAAAGTTTGCTGGCAATTTGGTTCCTGTTAGACCTACCTGGTTATGTGATGTTTAATTACTAATTTTATCCTTGAATGATTGCATTATATTGGAAACGAAATTTCAGTCCTGATATACCAAGTCAATATTTCATATTGTAATGATATTTTTGCTTCGAAATAGTACGTTTTTGAGTAAACGTCATTATTTGTACTTTCCGTCGACGACTCACCGTAGCCCATTGATTGCCTATCAATTATCTCTCGACCCATAACACAGAAAAAACAAAACGGGAGTTACCTGCTCATCCCCGCCGCGCCACCTATGGTCATGTGACCTGAACCTCATCCAACCTACCTGGAGCCAGTGAACGCTAGAGCGAACCTACTCGCAGGAGGGGAGGCATGGGTGGGAAATAAAGATTGGTGAGTCGTCGACGGTAAGTACAAATAATGACGTTTACTCAAAAACGTACTATTATTTAACGTACTCTACCGTCTCCGACTCACCGTAGCCCCGACTACCACAGAGGGTGGAGGGCTGCGAGAGCAAGGCGGCAGGAGAGCAGGTACTCCCCCCACTATCGTCTAACTAAAGGTGGGTGCACAGGTGCCCTGCTAAGGAGGGAAGCCCGCCCCGACTCAGAAGAAAGAACAACCGAGACACGGAGGTGCGATGCGAAGTTTACTGGCTAAAACAACAGAACGCAACCCAGGACCTAACGGTGAACTGCGACCCCTCTGGGGGGAGCAGAACCCGAAGATCGGTGCTGTGCAACACCTGTGGCCCCAGCCTGGCCACGCCCGTGAGGTCTACCGTGGACAAATCTCGGCGGTAATGGTTAGCGAAAACCATGCCAGACTTCCAGATACAGTCCGACATGTTGTCTACTACAGCTATGCTGCTGTAAAAAACCGTGGGGGTTAGCACGAGCTGGCGGAGCTAACTCCTTGGCTTGTAGGTGTCAAGGATAGCGGACCGCAGATAGACGCCCAGGAACCGTTTGTCTATCTCCTTCATGCTACGCTGGGAGTGAGGTAGAATTAGTCTCCTCCCCCGGAGCGAACGCGTACGTTCCGCATAACATGAAGAGCTCGGACCTCGGTCCGGACAGAGGAGTCTGTTCTCCTCGTCCGTTGGGGAGACTGAACCTGAAAGGGCGGGTATGTGAAATACCCTGCCCCGTTCATCCGACCCCTGGTTCTTGCATACGGAATTCAGAGCAAGTCCCAAATCGGCTTGAAGCACGTGCAATTATGAGATCCTGGCGGCCTAAGCCAAGGTCACCAGGAAGGCGTTCTTACCCGTCAGTCGGGAATGAAGGACTCCGTCAGGGACTCGTAGGAGTCCGAGCACAGGTGCTCGAGGGCGATCGCTAGATCTCACTCGGGAGGTCTAGGCTTAAGCCGCTTGTCCTCCAGACGGTATGTCCTGATCACCTCCTTAAGGACGGAGATGTCCACAGAGGAGTCCCGCTTCCGCAGAACCGACCTGATTGCAGCTAGGTGGGTGTTAATAGAGGAGGCCTTAAGCCCCCTCTCCTCCCGCCACCTGGGGGGGTCGTCACTACCTGGACGTCCCAGCCTCTGTCAGCACAGAAGGTGGCAAATGAACTCTACTATACGTCGTACGACTAGCAAGTGGAGCCAAGCTGGGAGGAGGAAACCGCAGCTACGACTTCCTGCGAGTAGCCCGTCCGTTTCATCCCCTTTTGGAGACGAGCCAACCGTGGAGATCCAGTGCTTGCGGGTTCTCGTGCACCCGCCCGCTTGACTCACTAAGAGATTCCATCTGAGAGGAATAGGGAATGGATCCCCCTGGCCCAACCTCCGAAGAGGTACGAACCACGGCCTCGCTGGCCAGAAGAGAGCTATCAAGATCAGCCTGATCAACCGTGACGCCTCGATCTTCATCACCACTTGAGTGAGAATGCTCAGGGAGGGAAGGCGTAAGCGTCCATCCCCTCCCATCCGAACGACAGAGCATCTAAGCCCCACGACTCGGGATCAGGGACGGGAGACACATAGACTGACAGCTGGTGCCCCCAAGCCGCTGTCGAGCTGTCCGAGTGCACTAGAAGCACTTGGCCCCACAGCAGAGCGGACAAGTGAGAGATTACCAGCCTGATAGCTTCCATCTCCAGCTCGTTGATGTGGCGCGTGCGCTGGGCCGACAACCTCAGCCCAGCCGTCTGTTCCCTTCCAAGGAGGGCGCCCAAACCCTGCGTGGATGTACCACAAAGAGATGGGCAGTCGCCGCGGGAGGTCTGAGTGAAACGCCTGAGAACACGTTGGCCTGCACCCTCAACCAGGCTAGGAGAGGGACGAGCCGCTGGGGCAGCGGGAATGCGTGTCTGCACACTTCCTCGCTGACATGAGGGTTGAGAAACCCCAAACGAGGCCTCAGCCCCAGCCGCGGACTGCGGGAGAGTGGAGTAATTGACCCAGTCGTCCAGGTCCAGGAACTGTACGTCGTGATGGTGAAGTAGTTGGACAACCGGCTGGGTCACTCTGGTGAAACCCACGGAGCGGACGATATCCCGAACGGGAGCACGTTCCACTTGAAGTGGCGCCCCCTTTTGCCCCCAGGACGAAGCGGAGGTACTTGCGGTGTTCCCGAATGGTGGGAATATGCAAGCACGCGTACTGAAAATCCAGGGATATCACCCAGTCTGATCGCTTCATAAATAGCAGTACTGACAAGGAGGGCGTTGGCTGACCCCGAGACTGCCTGGAGATTACTACGAATCTCGACAGGGAGGTTGGACTGACTGAGGAACCCGCCGAGATACGTCCCGCGCAAAGCATTACCTGCATCAGGCCTCCCGCCACGGAGCCCCCCTCCCCATCTCTGCCTCTCTGGCGAAGGCAGTCATCGCCTGCAGGCGTGAACGACAGAGTTCACATCCCCAAGATAGACCTGGCCTCCTTGTCCAGGTGGACAAGATTGGCGTCCGAGACAAGGTGATCAGCGGAGGGGGCGGCAACCCGCCTGAAATCCTCGTCCAAGACTGGAGGATTGAGAGGGATAGGGGGGACGCTACTGAGATGGTGGACCGCTGACGGTCCGTCAGAACAAGGGGAGGAATAAGCCTACCCTACGGGCTGAAATCTTCCCCGGCCGTGTCGCACAGCCGATGAGGGGGAAAGGCCTGTCTCCGCATAGTGGGGCCTCCTCCTCACAGAAGGATTCCAGACGAGCCCACTTGCAGGGGGACGGGGATTCGTCCACCTCCTGTAGAAAGACCCGGCCCATTCCACTACCGCGTCCCTCTTATCGGCCGCGTCCGAACCCGACGTGCTCCCGCTCCTTCCCCCGGTGATAGGAGTGAAGGGAGGGTTCGTCGTCCCCATGAACTGGTGGTCCGAGTGAACTGGTGACACGGTGGGGGTGGACGTGTCACTGGGGGAGACCTCCGGGGAGTGGAGCGTGACCCTACGGCCGGAGTGAGGAGAAGAGGGAGGAGACTCGAGAGTGGACCCCCCACTGGAGGGGGGAGTCTTCTCCTGCCCTACGCTAGCGGGGGTGCGGCCCCCCCTGGCATCTAACATCCCCTTCACCATGTCCTTGACGGACGCAAGCAATTGCATGGAGAAGGCCGCCTGATCGAAAGGACCTCAGTCCTCCGACTTCTTCCTTTCATCGATTCCTTCCGCAAGCGAAGGGTCGACGTGCGGGAGGTGACGGAGGGCACCGAAGAGGACCGTTGGTGAGCTGACAGACGAGGGGGAGGAGGACTGGCTTCCGTGACTCCCCCCGAGCGTGGCCCCGTCTAAATCCGAAGCCCGTTCATCCGCCTCGAATTCCCTCGGACGGGCCCCTCCGGAGGGGAGGTGATGGTGGACGAGGCCGACAGGTATCCGGGGTGCGAGCCCTACGCTTCGCACATACGGCGTCTCTCTCACTCCTCCTTAAAGCCTGAAGATATAACGCTCCCATAGAGAGAGATTCGCACTCTTCACACCTGTTGCAAGGGGCATGCGGAGGTGCAAGAGCGACAGAGGGAGAGGAGGTCATGTGTCCCCGATTCCCTTAGTCCACATCGCACACAGAACCAGGGTACGTCGCTGACAGACAGACAGACAACCAGAAAGAAAGCCTTTATGTATTTTATCATCTCTCGTCAATCGCTTGGCGATTGGTCGTTTAATATATGGTTCATTATTCTATGTACGTCTATTTGTGCGAGTGAGATGTAATTAAACATATCTGTACAAGGTGAGCACATACACATACCCTGACAACACCCTGGTTCGCCAGAGTCACTCACGGGTGAGTGAGGGCGGAACGTAGACCGAGCAAGACGGAGAGAACGGGGGTCTCACTCGCCCGTGCACCAACCAACGTTGACCCGTCATTCATCCGACGGCCCAAGGCGGAGTGAACTCGACCCAAGACGAAGACTGACCAGTCACTCACTTCCGTCCCTCGCCAGACGGACCAAGGCGGAGTGAAGCAAGGCAATTGGTACTAAGACGGAGAACGGACCAGTCCCTTACTTCCGTCACTCGCCAGACAGATCAGGCGGAGGGAAGCGAAGCAAACGCGCACCAAGACGGAGGACGGACCGGTCATTCATGCCCATTACTCGCCACGCGGGGCACGTGACAAACGGGGGTCCCAATCGCCCGTAAAACAACAAAGGTTGACCCGTCAATCACCAGACGGATCAAGTCACTGCGCGTAGCGAAGCGAACCGAGTGGCAAGGTGAGATGGAGTAAGGCCGAGAACGCACTCACTCGCCGAAGCGATGTTAGTCCGTCTCAGGCGGAGCGGACGTCCCACGGACCTCTGCCACTCACCAGTACGCTGTTCTAGGTACCCCTTCACTCTCCAGACGGACCAAGACGGAACGAAGCGAAGCAACTGCGTACCGAGACGGAGGACAGACCAGTCACTCCCGTCAGTCACTCCCGTCAGTCACTCGCCAGACGGACCAAGGCGGAGTGAAGCGAAGCATAATCGTACCGAGACGGAGGACGTAGCAGTCACTCCCGTCAGTCACTCTCCAGACGGACCAAGTCGAAGCGAAGCAACCTCGTACTGAGATGGAGGACGGACCAGTCACTCCCGTCAGTCACTCGCCGGACGGACCAAGTCGGCTCGAAGCGAAGCAAACGCGTATCGAGACGGAAGACGGACCAGTCACTCCCGTCAGTCACTCGCCAGACGGACCAAGTCGGAGCGAAGCAACTGCGTATCGAGACGGAGGACGGACAAGTCACTCCCGTCAGACACTCGCCAGACGGACCAAGTCGGCTTGAAGCGAAGCAAACGCGTACCGAGACGGAGGACGGACCAGTCACTCCCGTCAGTCACTCGCCAGGCGGACCAAGTCGGAGCGAAGCAAACGCGTATCGAGACGGAGGACGGACCAGTCACTCCCGTTAGTCACTCGCCAGACGGACCAAGGCAGAGCGAAGCGAAGCAAACGCGTACCCAGACGGAGGACTGAATAGTCACTCACGCCCGTTACTCGCCACGCGAACCACGTGCGAATCAACTCACTCCAGCCGGGTTGGACGCGTAGAGTCACAAGGTACATCGCTGACGCTACCCGCAATCGACCCACGCACCAAGCGAGGGTCAAAGGTCAGACCCCTGAGGGTGTGCTGCCTATCAACCGAGAAGCACGAGCGCGCACGTGCAATCCAAGCTACACGACCCGAGCAGGGACGCGCGATACCAAGAGGCCTGCCTGTCCCACAGGCAGAAAACCAACAACCCACCTCCAAATAGCAATTTGGAGAAGGTTGACAGGAGGTAAGAGAAGGGTACTCTTATCCCCAAAGAAAAAGGAATCGAGAAATAAGGTCTACAAACTTTAATACTTAGACAAGGCAAGATAACTTCGAGAGAGCTCAGAGACACAACCGATCACTGAGCGACAGGAAGTTGGAATGAGGTTCAGGTCACATGACCATAGGTGGGGCGGCGGGGATGAGCAGGTAACTCCCGTTTTGTTTTTTCTGTGTTATGGGTCGAGAGATAATTGATAGGCAATCAATGGGCTAAGGTGAGTCGGAGACGGTAGAGTACGTTAAATAATTGATAGTATATACATTCTGCAAAATTTACATCGTGTATTTCTGCTATCATTATATCAATCCTCATATTGGAAACGGGTTAACTGGCAGTATCGAAGATCTGTGATACTGTATAGTCAGATGATGAATATTTTTTGTCTTGAGCATACCTTACTTTGAAAAAAAAACAAAGATTCCAGAAGAATATAAGCACCATTGACCAAAGATAATTTTATACATGTAAGTAATCTTTAATTGTTTTTATGTAGGTAGAATATAGAAAAAAGTTAAAGATTAGCTGACTTTCATTCTGTCAAGAAATAAACTTGAGCATGAGCCCTTTGAAATAAACTGAAAATATGGCTTCTGTATTTAAGTGATGGATAAATAAGTGTTGAATAAATCATTCACTTTAGTTTATGTTGACCTTATTGCATACAACACTTAAATGTTACATTGTAAATAATCAGTATACTAAATCTAGAGAAGATCTTCTCGGTTATATTTACACACGCCACTTGGTAGTTCCAGTTGTGCCCAAGTGCCACTGGTGTTATTGTTGCTAGGTGTGAATTGTAAATTGTCTTTGAAAATTATGTCTTTAAAATTTGCATCAACCTCTTGTGAATGAGTTTAAAACAAATTTCTTGGGTTGGATCATGAAAAAGAGGGCTTGACATCCTGTTTGCTGGGGAATTATTGACATAGTTAGATTTGTTCAAAAGCAACTAGTTGACATAAACAAAGACCTAAATGAACAAAAATAAATTTTATTTATTCATTTTTGTATTATATATATGTACATATTATGAAATAATCTCAAAATAAAGATTTAATTCAATAAATAGAAAAACATCGTCACTTTTCTTAGAATTCTAAAACGGCAAACAGCAACTTGATATAGATGTATATACAATTTCAACATAGGTACTATTGGCTGAGGTGTAAGGTTAGATTTTATGATTAATGTTAATATCAAGAGGTACAAGACATTTAAAAGAATAAAATTTGAGTATGTTATAAAGCACAGAACAATATCATCATTTGTTTCACACATTCTTAAAACGTAGCATTTGCATAATTGTTTGGACAGCTTTATATTTTCATAGCATGACAGTCACTTATATACCCACGCACTTGTCTGTCAGTTTCTTCATTCATAGAGAAGTTATGTCCTTATGTCCATTTCAGGGGAATCATCTTTCTAACGCGTTTAACAATCAATAGCACATACTGACGTCTGTATAAGTAGCTTTTAGGGGTTGTGATAATTCAACAATGATTGATTATGCTAATTTCAAATAATCCCTGTTTACTTCACATTTAAAATGTGAACATCTGGCCTCAAGTATTCTTTATGACCCATTTTGAGATATACATGTATGTTTTGTTTTGTTTCATATAATCAATATTGTTTTCAAAAAAATTATCATAAGTTAGTTTCTCTTTTTGTCCTATAATGTAACTTCAAATACTTTTGGCTTTTCTTCAAGGCATCTAGTTTTACCGTTTAAATTGCTAATTCGCCTTATTAGATTATTGCTATTTCTCATCCAAGAACATTTTAGCATCACAACTGTTCAAAACACAAAACGTTCGATCAAGCTGGATTAATCAACGAGAATATATCATCTATATAAAACAATGATTTTCGATCTTTTACATTGATACTGATGCTATCATTTTAGTGTCTAGTTTGATAATGTTCCCAATCAAATATAACTTCATACTATCAAGTTCATTTTCAATGTAATGTAAAGTTCAATATCCTCTGACTGAATATAAAGAAATATCAATAAACCAATCAAATTATGTTGGATTTCTCTGACACAAATTCTACATGATGTATCATCTATGACGAGTAATATATCAGTTCCTATTTAATACATTCAATATACATCACATATAACAGATATATATCGTAATCATGAAATGTACATCTTACAATTGAATCTGTCACTTAAGGGTTGTATTAAATAACACGATGATTCACCACCAAACTCCGCCATACTATTCTCCTTCCTTAAAAACGAGCCAACACAAACATGAATCAATTTAAGAAGTCTCAGATGATTTCCAACATCAAATACGTCCTTTTCTGAACTATCAATGATCAATCATTTTTTGATTGACCTGTTAGTAAAGATCCTACGTCCATATTGCATCAGTATCCAATGGAAATGATTGTACGATCTCCCCTTGGGTCTTGTTGAAAGCATGTCAACAAGTGCAGATAGCAAAATTGTTACACATGAAAGACGTGGAACCGTGCTTATAACATATTCTTTGGCGAAATGTAATGCATCATGCTATTCGCTGCAGTTTAAAAAAATTATCTCTAAATTTTGCATTTATTTTGTTTGTAAGTTATTCCAAATTGTCAGACCAATGAGTAGCCAATTTCTTTTTTCGATCACTGTTTATTAATAAAATTACATGTCGCCAATCTACGATATACTTTGAACTTTGGATAAGACGAGATTTAATTATCCAACGACCTTATATATAACAAACTTCTTGCAAACTACTAACTAAAAAATCATGAATATCTTAAGTGCATATCAATCAACGAAATATTATCTTCTATAACACATATGAGACTATCATTATGTTTATTCCTAAGGCAGGTTGATTGTGGGAAATAACTAAATTAACTTTTTGAACTTTATGAAAGAAGACAACAGTGAGGACATTTTAAAGAGAGATTTGAAAACGTATACAATTGTTGGCTTTATTCATCACGTGATACGCAGTAATGATGACAATGACTTAAGAGAGAACTTTGTTGTCAACCCGTTAATTTCAAGTTTTCACATAACGGATATTAATCTTATGCAAGGTTTCTGTATGATGAATAAATGCATATTGTATTCGATGTTATTTTCCTGTTAAACGCATTTTTTCCTTTCGAACATGACCAGCCTTATATGTTTAATTGAAAATGCCCTGATTGTACCTCCTAATGCTTTTAAAAACATCGCTTGCACTTTAGCGTTATTCAATTAATGTCTTTAAAAATCATGTTATGTATTTTACATATTCAATTTATTTGATGGAGATCTCATGAGCTGTGACCTTCCATATAAAACATGGAGTCAGACAAGGAACCTTACCCTATCTGATAGTGAGTGACATACATAGTCTAATGATGTCCCTTGACAAATAACCTCTCATTGTACTTTCTATAAACCTTGAGCCTCTGACTCAATTAATATAACAAAAACAATGGGTGTGTAATCGAATTCAATGTGTCTTGAAAGGTGAAAAACGTGGTCAGTTGACATTTACAGAGTGTTAACATAATGTCACTAGATTGCACTCAAAATTGGGTGCTGGTTTCATAGAAAGAGCTACTGCAATCTTTTGAAAAGTGGTTCATCAATTTGAAATTTGCAAAAATAACGGAACATGAAAGAAAAGGAGTCAAGTTATCCCAATTACAAATATGTGTTTCCTTACTTAGTAACAACTGATTAGTTGTCAAAACGGCTCGAGTTGAGTTTCAAGGGTTTGGTTAGATGCCAAGACTGTTGGTGAAGACGGTGACTCAAAGTTTCAAGATTATTTAGGGGCAGTGAGATCTTTTATGTTTTTATTTCACATTTATGACAGTGCTGTCCTTCAGATAAACAGTGTGATTGAAATAGTGTTAACAAAATATTAGCTTATTGTTCAACTAGTTTAAAGTATTACATTGTAGATACATTCTCCTTTATCTCATAATTTTCAACAGTTAATATTATTTGAAATAATAAATAACAAAGTCAAAGCATTGTTCAGGGCGTCATTAATAACCTGACCATATCTTTTGTTTTCAGAAGTCAGAAGTGCCATGCAAATAGGCTCTCTTAAATCAAGTTTTTTAAACCTTTTTTAAGAGAATCTTCTTACAAGCCAACATAATACGATAAAATGTTTGACCTTAACTTTTGTTTTTTTTGCTTGTGTCTTCAACAGACAGTTACGAAATTACACTGGATACTTGAACCACTATTCAGCTAATGGTCTAAACGACAGAAAGATGCTCACGAAGCTAACAAAAAGCATTAAATAATTCATATAATTAACCTTTCCGAGCAGTTTGCAATGATTGAAACCTTAATCACAGAATGATAGACTATGCTAATGTCCCCAAGCAATAACTTATTTAATATCAATTTGAAATAACTATGATATTTCAAATCTAATATCATGAATCAGTTTAGAATAATTGAGAATATTGGCCCAAAGAATTTTGACAAGCATCAACTCATGCCATGGGCACAAATCGAATTTTCAATATGTACATGTATCGAGAAAAATAAAGTGTTATTATTAAATTACTTTATATCATCACTTTTTGTATACTATTATCATTACAGTTCTATTAGTTCTGGGAACTTAATACCAACCTTACCATTAAGTGAAATGCAATATCAATGCTAGATCTTCTTAAAACACATTTTATGAAACATTGTTTGTTCAATATTGAATAGAAAACTGTTGTTTTTTCAATGCTGCATATCAATATGACATCGAAGGGACATGTGTGAAACAGTTAAAACAACTTTCGCGATTCTGGTTATTGTCTTAATTACTTTGTATTTGTATTTGTAAACATCTTTAGTATTTTAGTTCCAATCTTGTGTTTCAAAGTTACGTACCAATGTATTTTTTACATTTTATTCTAACATATTTATTTATTCATCAAAGTAGTGTTATCTAATCATATAAAAATTTACAACTACTATGGAGAAAATGTTGACAACAACTTGTTTAAAAAAATTGGTACAAGTTAACGTCATATTCTTCTCTGCTCACAAAGGTAAATGTTTAACTCAACATCATTCTAAGTACAATTCCTGATGTAAAAACTCAAAATGAACAAAGACACTGAAGGAGACATTTATTGATTCTAAATATGCCAGAAATGCATCAATGCAATGCCATGGAATGGATGGGCTCTTTCATGGCAACCTTCACAATATGTCATCAGTTGAGTATGTCAGTGAGATATTAATTCAAGCAGACGTTCATTAGTAACAAACCAAATCACATCGCCATGTGGCACATTCTGACAAAGCATCGCACTCCTGCAGGTGAGATGCATGCTGACAATGGTGTAAGATGCGCTTACCTTTTGTTCCTGTGCTTGACAGAATTATCAGAGGCAAGTGCGGCATGCTCAGATGTTATTCTGAATCGTATTATTATTGAAAATGGTTTTGATGATAAGTATATATACTACAGACAATATACAAGTAAACTAAGGAAATCACAGTGACTCTAAATTTGCTTCAAATGTCAAAATAGGGTAAATTGAAATTGGAAATGGTCGTTCTGACACTGCAAAGAACTGTCATATGTGAGCAAGTGCTGGTAAGTATTACTGAATTTCCATTAGCCATTAGCCCTCATTAAAAGTCCAAGCACCGAGTCCACCAATTTGATGATACTTTGTGGTTTGAATAACAATGGGCCTTCTACAAAGCACTTCCAATTGTAGTCAATTGAATGTTAAGATTTGATCTATTTATTGGTAAAAAAGTGTTCATTTTGTACATCTCTAACGGGGAAATCAAAGAAATCCCCCCTAAATAATTGGATTAAAGGTGAAAGTGTGACACACAGAAGACCTCGTGAGTGAGTCTTGCACATGTTCTGAAGTTGTGGGCTAGTATCTGAAGTGATCAAAAGCATTCCCAGAGGCCACAAAGTGTCCTTTTTATAAGATAAAATTGTATCAAAACAAGTAATTGCAATCTTGCATTCAAAATTTTGTTCAGCTTTCATTATATAGGGAGAATCATATTGTTACAAAAACCAAAATGTCCCAGCCACCGAATATACATCTAAATATGTCATATTTACGTTCACGATATGGTTTAGCAAAGAATCTATTGAGCTACCAACACAAAGCAGAAAGTCAACAATTCAAATGTTCCCGTGTCAAACAAATCCCTGAACATTTAAAAATATATATCCTAAGACATATCAATAAATCGTAGACGTACCTAGCTGTCCAATGCAGGTGACAATCTCATTTGAATTTAAGCTGCAATGTTTACTTCTGACAAGCTCTTTCAAAGCATAGCATCGAACAATGGATATCTTTTCTCTGAATGAAATTGTCAAATACATGCCAACATTTTCATGAAGATCGTCTACACAAACATCATTTAATCTATTTTTAAAAATCTATTTCGTGCACACATATTACATTTGGAACTGCCAATAATAGATTTATAGAATTGTTTGTGAGGGCACCAGACACTGGAATATTTTAACAAAATGGAAAATGACAATGACTTATTAAAGATATGAAAATAGGTTTTGTTGCTTAGCTGGAATCGTGCTCATAATAAAAGAGAGGTATTCAAATCTTAACTGGCAAATTTCCACCAAAATATTAAAAAGTATGATCAAGTAATCATATTTGATAGAAAAGTGACTTAAGGGCCGTGGTTTGTGTAATTTGATGAATGTGTCGCTGTCTAATTAACGCGGAATATTATATTAGGTCGATATTTAGATAGTGACAACAAAATTGATTGATTGACAGCGGATTCGAACCACGTAGAAATGTTTTTTTCCTAGAAGCATGGACTTACATTTTTACAAGTATAGACATAGACATCAATGTAAATAGTTGATGAAACATTGCCAGTGAACCTTGCGAATAACGTATAAAACATGTTCGTGGTCATTGAGTGGATTTTCCAAACGCATCAATTATGCCTAGGGCAGAGGTGACCAACTGGACTCCAATTAACAGCCCCTGGTGGTCAGTAATTACAGTCTGTTGACCAGACATGACCACTCCTGCACAAATGGAGAGGAAATAGCCTTAAATCAGAAGCACGGTCCAGGACGAAGTAATTTGCCAAATGACTCCTTACGTTTATCTGCTCTAGGTGTTAGTATTGTCGTCCAACTGCTGAAATCGCCATCAAACACTTAATTCATTTACATACCGAGGAATAACTCAGATCACAGACATTTTCTATTGCTTGTTATGATGAAGTCTGTGAGTAAATTATTGGCAGGTTTCATTTTTACGTGATATGTAAACCCATAGTTTGTCTGGAGGAGGAGTCGAGGAGAGGTGGAGGACTCAAGTGGGACTCTGTGTTGGTTTAAGAAGGTTGGCTTGGATGATTTAGTATTGAGAAGGGATTTATTTAGAAAATGAGTCTGCTACCCTACTTTGCAAATGTCATCTGCTCCGAATATTATGGAAACCAGGCGGGTAAAATACAGTACTTGTATATTTTCATGTGATGATCTTGCCATCTTAATGACGTGCGATCAGGAGGATGCCATGTTCCATTTCTTTTGCTAATATTTAGAATTTTGTAAAAAGTGGTAAATAGTTGTGTGTAAGTTTTGTTTATAACATTTGGCGTTGGTCGGTGGATAGGCATATGAACAATTAAAACAGTTTACAATTTATACATTTGCACATGATAAAGTTTGTCTTTGAAAGCATGTCTTTCAATCCTAATTCAAGATGTTATCAATGGACTATTGCAGTTTATAAAGTCATATCACACATTTCCGAGGGTTATAATTTCTTAATAACCGACAAATATCCAGAAAACGGGCCGCTTCCCTTGCGACCGCTTGCTATAGTGACGTCACCAACAATGGTTTTATGACGTCACAGGGGAAACTATAAGGAAACTCTCGCTAAAACAATCGTTGCTAGACAAAAGTGATATGTGCTCATATTGAAACTACATATGTATCACTAATTATTTTCAACCCTATGGATAATAAAAAGTTATATTCTATTTTGCAGAAATCGTGTATTGTTCTGTTATAAGAAGAGTGTGTATGTGAGCTTATGAATATTTTGATTGTTACTATATCTATATCATATACAATCTTTACTGCTAACGCTGCCTCAATCATCTGATTTTAAGACAGGAGACACACATAAGTTTAAAGTAGGTATATGATATTTTGTTCAAATTGAGGTAAAATGCTTATAACAAATTAATTCTTTTTTTATATAGAGCAGATGGCAATATAATATATAGTAACTGCATTTTTTTCACGTTGCCATGAACATAGGCGTTTGTAGGTGTTTGGTTCTAAACAACAATTTCTTCACTTACACCAGAATGTTAAGAACATATATGTTCTTTCATAGTGTTGTTACTTGTATCACAGAAGGCATAAAATTTCACTTTTTCATATGATAATTACTTTCTAAATCAACTACAGATAAATATTCCCATTCTGAAAGATGTAGTATTGTTCAAAACAAATGTGAAATAGATTCAATAGAATAATGTTGTCGAGGTAAGTAAACGTGTTCCTTTAAATAATTACCCAATAAAGGAATGATGTTGAAGTGCAATTTTTATAATTCAACCGACAAACGTAAACTAACCTATCTATGCAAATAAGAGTTTTAAGACTCTATATCAATCCTTACCTAGAAATACAAAGATGAAAAATTAAAGTGATATAATTTTTATAAGATCATTGAAACATTTACTTAAGACAATTGATTTTTCAAGTGATTGCTAAAAGTTGTAGTCTTACTATGCAAAGAAAAGACATTTCCCGACCTATTAAAAACTTCAAAGAGCAGCTGTCATCAAAGTTTTGGAAACCATCAGTACAATCACTGAGAGTTGACACCTGCAGGCACAATGGACTCCTTGAGACAATTACTCTGGTGTTATGTACACTGTGAGTGAGTCACTGGAACTAGGAGACGTGATTGTGTAATTATCTCTTGGAGGTTCCAGATTCTACCTGTGGATTATGTTGGTCGACCTGAGATAGAGTTGGGTGCACGTGACATGCATGCTGGAACAATGCTATTTGGGTTGTAGTTTTTTGTATCTGAACAAAACTATGATATACAAAATACTTGACATACAATATAAAGACATTTTGGAATGCAATCATCATTAACATGATAAACATGCACATTTTGAAGACTTGGAACATTTGTTGATTTAGAGGAAGGTGTACTATCTGTCTTGGAATGCGCTACATCACCTCTTTAAAGCAGTTGAAAGTTCTGAAAACACTTTTAGTATCAGGCAATAATAGTTGAGAAAAATCTTTCATGTCTGACAAAAATTCAAGAGTAGCTCAATTTTATATTACAAATGTTAAAAGTTTATAGAAAACACCAATATTTTGTAAAAATATAAGCATAACCATACCTTGAATGATGTTTTCTAATGTAAGGATGTTTGTTAAGTTCCTACTATAAAGAGTAAAAACAAATTACGTTTTACTTACATTAACAGTACAAGAGTCCTTCTAAAATATTGCTTGATGAAAAAATGACAAATATATAAACACTGCCAGTGTACCAATTTTAAATTCATGATTACCAGATGTTGCAATAACAAACATTTGAAACAAACATGCACTCAACAAGAATGTTTCACATCCAAAACCGAAATGTTTTACCTACTTTTTTGTATTATGCCCTTCTGTAATGATAAAAACGTCTTTACTGTGCATTAAAGGATTTTACAATAAACTTATCAATATCAAATAAAATTAGTGTTTAGAGGTAAGAATTGACTGTTTGCGAATATTCAAAGCAATAGAAATATTTAAATTAAAACATTCCGACCTTGCAATTGATATTAAACTTACACCTTTTCATGTCAAAGGGAAATCCCGAACTTTAATGAGGTCAACGGTCACGTGACCATGTGACGTCATAAGAGCGAGGCTTCGCTTGCATTGTCAAGAGTGCCAGCGGTGATCTAGACAGTGCGATTGCTAAAAGCTTATCCTCAATGTCCTGATATTTGACTCGGGATTTACATCATGTTAATAAAGTCAATGTAATTGGTGAAAGCAGTGCTGTTTTCGATGATGTGAACATCTATCGATTTTTTAAATTACATTTTGATTGATTATTGTTTTGTCGGGACCGCTCCAAGTTACAATCGATCGAGTCGACTGTCAGCAGACACTAAGTCTTGGAGACAACTCTTAACCCGATATCATATAGTCTGGTCACAGACATACTAATATATAAACATTCTCTTGAAGAGTATCAATACAACCAAGTATTGTAGATGTAGAATAGATGTCTGTACAGTAGCGTGTCTTTGTCATCGTGCTTGAATGTGAATGAAACAGCTGATTACAGTACTGAGTAGAGTTATCGTTCTTGGTATCAATGTGATTGAATGCCACAGCTCAGACAAGGCCTAAAAAGTTTGTTCAAATTCAAAACAGGTTAACTTTCCTCACATACAAGTTTGTTTTAATGCATTCCTTATATGTTCTTCTTCTAGATTTCATCATTTTCATCCGTTGACGTTTAAAAAAATTGACAGATTTTTCCAGTTTTCGTTTACTGCTATGCCGTGAGTGTTTGACCTGAGGCTCATGATGGGTGGGGTACTTCATAACGAATGTTCATCAAGTAGAAATCTATCAAATTAGATTAATTCAGGATTTATTTAATTTATTTTAATTTGATTTCAGGAATGACAGTGATATTAATAAATTATACAATTAAGAAAGATTGGGACATACACAATCAAGAATAAATCAATAATTTCATTGGGTACTATTTCAAGTTTTCCTTCAAATGAATGAATCTAAAGATTGGATATAGTAAAATTATTCATAAGTTATGATTTGATATTAAAGAAGAAAGTAGTTTTGTGCCCATTTGAGAATACATTACAAACTATGCACATAAAAATATATTTTAAACCTTTGCTAGACAGACTTTTGTACATATGTAAAAATATCAAACATACACAATTATAACTTCATAACACTGAATTCATTCAAAAGTGACATGACTCATGATCTTTTAAGTTATTGTTCCCTTTAAAAGAGACAGTTATCCAAATTATTGGCAAACTGCACAAAACCAGCAAATTATACAGTATGAAGAATTTATTTGATATGAGATACTCATTGCAAAAACTTTGATTTTCAACCCATTGAGGAATTAGCAGTACTTAATTACTACATAAATTATTACATCTATTGGAAAAGTGAAAAGAAAAATAAGTCCAAATGATTATGTGTTTACATCAGATTTTACCCTGATTTCTGTTTGAACTTAAAATCATATATTTCATCAATATGTTGATTAGGTGACAAGACTTGTCCAAACAAATCAGTGCAATCTTCAAACACTACAATTGAATAGATCATAATAAAAAATTATGACATTGGAGCACATATACACATTTAATTGTAATATCATTTGGTTTAGAGTTTGCATTGTTTCATTCTTTCTTAGTATGATTCTTTGAAAGTGTTACAAGTAGTTATTACCTTTATTTCACTTTTTGCTTTACATTGATCTCTGATGTATACATTGACAGGATGATTTATAATATTTTTGTACACTGTAGTTATTCTCAGACAAAAAATAAGTTAATATTTAGGTTCAAATCAATGGAAACTGATTCTTTGCAACTCAGTTGGAAAAGTGCTCTTTTATGTTAATTATATGATTTAGAATGGAAAATACAAAAGAAAAATACATTAAAAACTGTTACGAAGTCAATAAAGGCAGAAACAGATATAATCCTTTTATTTCTTTCACTGAAAACAAGTTTTTTTAAAATCATTTAAGAAACAAATATTCATAAAATGCTGATTTTGATCATTAGTAAGGATTTTACTGATGCTTCAGTAATTGTAAGCTGTACGATATTGAACTTTATTTCTTCTTAGCAATGAGAAATGTTACTTTATGTCTTTTGAAATTATTCTCTCTATATATAATTATTTTCATATTATCACGATACATGTCGCATTTGAATTGTAAATTCTAATCATACTTGTTTAAAGAGCTCGATCATGTCGATAATCTGATCGACTGTCGCTTGCATTCTTCGGGAGCCTCACGGCTCTTGAAGTCACTCCTAGGCTTATTTTAGCATCGTAATAAAACAAAACAACAGCTGATCGATCGAACGGACGACCGCCATTTCAAATAGACGTGTCTCAAATAAATGTTTGATTATGTATGCACTGCAGTACAATTTTAATATGATGAGTGTTTATTGACACGTAGGACATTGTAACAATAAATGTACACCGATCAGGTTTGTTGTCATTTTCGCACTACAATCATACAATGTTAAAGTAGAATATTCGTACAGAAATAAATGAAGACATATCCTGAGTTACGTCAATTGTTTAGTTCCCAGTTCTTAAAACCAAGCATTATCCAAGCATGTAATATGTTAGCGTATGTACTGTACATTTTAATAATTTAGGCCTAACCTCGTCTCTCGTCTCGACAGCTCCGTGTATCAAAACTGTCATATGACTCGCTCTTTTGACGTCACTTACGGAAATAGCCGAACTGCGACGGGAAAATATGCATACGGTCAGCGAGGTCGTCAACTTTTTGATGTTTCGGTCAAGAAACGTTAAAAAAATGTGTTTTTCTCTTAAATGTTGTTTTTCACTGGTTTAAATGTTAAAAAGGATCTTGATCAGTTGTAAACAATTGTTTATTGTAAAATCCTTTAAGCATTTCCTAATTGATCTATAGCAATAACAATAACGTTTCGAGATATTGCAGACAGACTGTACCAAAATATAATCTCATAAGAACATGAAATATTGGCATCTTATAACCGAGTTGAAATTATGATTCCAAGATAAACCAATAATCCCAGCAAGTAACAAATAAACAATTCAACATGACAAAACCAGGTAGGTCTAACAGGAACCATATTGCCAGGAACCGTTCTCCAGCAGACTTCCGTCAGAGAAAATGCCAACTGATGCTAAACAACATTCCACTCGCACTAATATTTCAGTACATTTGCCCAGAATCGAGTCTCAACCTAACTTTGCTGTCTTCTAGCACAAGATTCAACAAAGCCTGGCATAGACTGAACAAAAGTAAACCCCCCGAAATACCGATTGAAGACATTGTCCCCGAATTTAATAAGGTGTTTCCCCAGAATACTAAGCTAAATTGTCGCAGGGAGTAATTGAAATAATTATCCCATTCTCCGAAAGACTAGAGTTATGTCCCTCATTGCTCCTAACCCATTGTCTTTCATTCCCATATCCCTTTCTTTCATTCACCATCTCAAGTGTCAAGAACATTCTCTCATCACCTCATCAGCAACACCTCAAGTAAGTGTGCCACACGAATGTTTACTGCTTTTATATCACAATACTTGTTTCATTTGTCATCACTTTTGCTCTTATGGATATCTGTGAACACGTGTACTTTTAACTTTTATTTTAGTCTGATAGGGCATTTCCCAGAGGTTTTCTTTGAAAAAACACGCAAAATCCTTTGTCCAGTATGATAAGAAAATCATTTGTTAGGTCTAATCAATATTGTTGTCAGCAAAGCCATTCTTATCTTGGCAATTCGTACCATTTACTGTTATATTTCGTTTAACATACTAGAAAATGAGCATCACTCATCAACGTTTGCTGTAAGGAAAAAAATCTTGATATAGATAAAGAACACTGTTTCATCCGTCTTTTTGTGGTGCCAGATTTCATGATTCTATTTGTACTTTAACATATGCACACGGCTTAGGGATGAACATGCAATTATGTACATGTTAACAATTTGGTGCATAACGTCAACAACACAAAATAACACTTACATGAATTCATATCCAATAAGATATCTCTTTCTTCAAATAAGCATCTTCAAGAAAAAAATTCACAATACGATAAGAAATAAACACATCATAAGAAATGTTTTCCCTGTACACTTCCACACAAATACCAAACTTATGTAGTTGACTTAGGGGAAAAGAAAGGAATTCAACTGCTCTGTTACTGGATCATGGATCAGGACTGGATATAAGACAACAAGCAGTCAATTCTTTCTTATATGAAAGGGTCGATACCTCAGTTTCCTTGTACAGGCTTTTACTCATTTCATATCATAAACCATTATACTGAATTTTTCAAATTTTAGTTGTTTTCAGGCATTCAGGAACACTGAACTGATAATAGAAATGGCTAAGCTTATTCAACCATCGTGTAAGGAACGTACACTCAGGGCAATGTCAATTTTATATCATTTAAAGTGATCAATTTGACTGCATTCTGAATCATAACAGCACACAAAGCAATGAGCACAGATTGGACCTATTCACACTGACTCTAAATGCATAATGGTACCAACATCCAATATTCCTAGAATTCTTGAAGGTTTTCTATATGGATCAAAGCCATAACAGTGACTTGACCAGGGAATGTATGGACTGAAAGCACCATTAGCTGTTAGAGTGACCATTACCCTCCTCATCGGTCAGTGTTACAACTGACCAGCACAGACAGGCAGAGACCTTATCTGACCATGTTCAGCTTCACTGGGTGATTTATGGGGTCAGCCCATTGATTTCAACAGAATGTCTTGTTGTTGTTAACCCATACACAGTCATTGTTAATTAATCCATTTGGTGGAAACGAAATGCTCTTTTTAAAATAAATTAGAGATAATAGATTATTATCATCTTTATGAACCTTAAATAGTGTCTCCATCATACCAAGCTCTTTTTAACACTTGAACATTTTATCCTATATTTTCCTTGTAGAGCTTTTAGTCTTATGTTATAAAACAAATTCTAGAAGCTAACTGTTACCTAATAGCATAATGACAAATAATTTGAATATTGAAAACAACTTTAGAATATAAGGTAATCTATGATCTTTGTAGTTTTAATCAAGGTACCACTAAAGATGGCATGCCTTAACATATTCATGCAGCAGAAACAATTCCTGTAATATTAGAAATGCTTATTAATCCTGAGTTAAAACAAACAAGGAAAGTAAACAGAAGAATTTTAGATGAAAACGTGTGAGGAGACACAGTTTCAAATATTTTATATAAAAGATTATCACTATCATTTTCTCATTAAATAAACATACCAGTCCTTGTCGGGCGCAATGGATCTTGTCATAACCTCGACTGGAAGCACTGGCAATAATTCTGCATATCTGAAACGCAAATTGTTTTCCAATACATTTACCATTTAATTAGCAAAGCAACAGTTTTTCACATTTTGCTATAAGAACATTTGTTAATGTCTCATAATTGAAGTAATCAACAGGTTTTTCAATCACTGTTTGCTACAATGGGAAAAGAATAACTTGGGCTAACAGTCTCTGAAATATGGCTCTTTGATCGACTTGGAATATGGAGGCTTTAACTTACATAATGAAAGCAGATTCCTTCTGGGTTGGATTTCTCAGATTACGTATGGCAATCTTCCAATTAAACGGAGTATTTGGCATGCAGATGTTTCTGTCACTTGGCAGAACAACCTCCTCGGGGAGTTATTTGGGGTTAAAAAACTTGTAAATACCTCATTAACATGCACATTACATACAGTAAATCAGTTGGCAGCGATTCTAAAAACCTTAAAGACTTTGGAATCCTTGAATAAATGGCATTTAAGGATATTTTGTTTTTGCAAAATTCCTTTACATGTTGAAAATGGTTTTAAATGAAACAAGACGTCAGGTGTTGGTTAATGAACACAATCGTTTAATCATGCTTTATAGATTATAGATAGAGTAGGTTAAAGTAGATTTTGCTAATATGATATTATGAACTTATGAACTTATTAACAAACATGAAGTTATAATCTAAACATTAAATCAAATGTTGTAAACATAAGATTAGACATGATTATAAATAACTTTCACGAGGTCAATAGGCCACAAATCGTGGAATAATTTTCCTTATTGTTTGATCAACGTAAGCGCCTGATAGGAAATATAACTTCTATGATTGTTAAGAGGAAAAACAGTTGGATTGAGAAGAAAACAAGAGGATAATGTTGTTGGGGTCGCCTCTGCAACCAAAGGGTTTAGATTTTGACGTCAGGTATCATTTAATAGAGGATTGATGGATAGGTAATGTTGTAGCATTTGACACTGCGACTAAATTTGTGAGCAAAATATTGGATTACAAGACCAATAGATATTGACATTCTTTATAATAGATATTATATAGTTTTTGTCTTATACATGTCATAAGATAATAGAGGAGTAGAATATAAGCATCAGATAAGTTTGCAGTCTTTATGACATTCTGAGGCAATCTGATTCATGTTAGAAATATACATTAAGCTGAAGAATAATTTTTATCAAAACTACATAAGCAATCCCAAATTACATCTGACAGCCTCTGAGAAGTCTCTGAAAAAATAGTTTTAGTAATATTTAAACATTATGTACTCTTATTGATTATCATTTATTTTGTACAACTATTTCAATCCAATATTCACATCCACAAAAAATTCAATAAAACAAGAATGAAAAAAGTGTTAATCACAATAAACATGTTTTTGAACTCTCTGCATATCGTAGTGCATTTATGTGCATTAATGTTTTAAATGGAAGATCACAGCGAAAATGAATTATATCATGTTGTTTTGTATCCAACCCATATTGCCTATTGTCAAACTTAACGTCAACAAATAACAGTTTTCAGCTTGTTCAACTTTCATAATCTCTAGAAAGAAACGTTTTCTTTACCTACCCCGGAAAAAATTATATATCTGTATTTGAAACATCTTCGCAGAACGAAGTCATTCTTATAAAAAGACTACAAAACTTGATTTCAACTGAATTCACAATAACTTTCATCAGAACCAAATCAACTAGATATGCTTTCTAATGTAAAGCGTTATCATATAAATGAACATTTCCATGTCTCTAAACAGCTAATTTGAATTGAGGTCTTCATTACAAAACCCGATTTTAAACTTTTACATGAGAGACCAGAGATGAGCCAACAAGGACATTAAAGGGGCAGTAGCACGCTTTAGGGGGAATATAAGGTGATGTCAGGAAAATTAAAATTAATGGTTCCAATTGAAAGACAATGTATTTAAACTAAATGGGGCAGTAATAAATCAGATATATAATATAAGCTTAGCCATGCGAATCCTTTTTCTTAAACAAAATGAATTAAAGGTGTTCACACAAAAATGGCCCCCAATGGATTTTATGTAAATTTTCATACTTTGTCTTCTGACTATGGCTTATTAGCATGTGTAATGTGATTAATGATCAAAATAATACATTTAGCATTAACGTACAATTATCAGTGAAAAATTAAAATATAAAATTATCAAAAAACGTGCTACTGCCCCTTTAATGATACAAGCTCTACAGAATAATTGATTGTTTCTTTAAATGAAAATCGGGACCAACTGTTCAAAAGTCATCCTGTTGCCCCTGGCGATAACAAAGACATGCTGCAATTAAGGAGAATTTCTGATAATTATTATGCAATTATTTTCATTCTTTGCTTGGTAAAATAACGTGTTTGTCCTATTGATGGAGTGATCTAATCAAAAGGTTTTAAAAAATCTGTAGAAATCAACAGTCTCTTGACAATGACATATTGAGAGAATTTAATTCATTGTAAAAGGCATCAGCCAATATTGAGAGAATTCAATGGTAAACAAATACAAATAAATTCAATTGAATTTCAGTTTTCTGCACCACAAATTAGTAAGCAGTTTACATGACCAATACATTATAAAGATTCTGATTTTTAAAAAAATGAGATATATAAAAATTATTATCTGAAATTGAGAGTTTCATCTGTAACTGAGGCATATAATCATATATGGTTTAAAGTGCATGAGAACACACACACGCACATTGAAATTTCCAACATGGATTGAAATACTTGCATTGATAGATATCACAAGTCTCCTTATAACATAATTCAAATGAATCTTGAAAAGAATATACCATTTCCGTTTTATACATATGACAAAATACAAATATCCAGATTAATACCTTAAGCAATTCGTCCCCCCTGTCACCTCAGTACAATTCATATTTTTACAATTGACATTAACCACATTTTCTCCCTTCTCAACTGTTTCAATCCATTCTGTAAAAATAATTCCCGGGGGAAGATGTTACCTAAGCTGTTGACATGTTCTTCTACAGATTATGTTTAAAATGTATCCAATTTAAACATTGTTTTTACCAACAAAGGCCATTTCTGATCTTGGTCTCCCGTAATATTTAAAAAAACTGTCCTTTTCCAAAAAGCAGACATATCAAGCAGTGAATTATGCTATTCCCGATGGTCCAAAACCAACTTCCATAAAATAAAATAGCATTCCCAAAGTGACTGACTTGAATGCTTTAGGCACTGCACATCTGGAATGGCCCCTGGTTGAAAATCGAATCATCACAATTTATAAAAGAGATAATGGTCTATCAACACTGTCCCTTTAGATTTCATGTCTTCAATGTTAATATCCTTTGAAAGGGTTCCAATTTTGTTAAACACACTGTGTGCAGATATTTATACTGTTAATGCTCTTTTTACAATTATGAAACTGTTACAGTCAATTACAAAACTGTTGACACTGGCACTTGATTTATTAAATATGACATGTTGAATACTCTTGTTTAACATTATGTCCTCTCTTGTAAGACTCTTACAATTAAGGTTTCATATGTATATGAATTTAATTTTAAAAATGTGTCAATTACAGTAAATGTGCAATTGTGTTGTGAATTGTAAGTTTTAACACTGGCATTTTATTAACTAAATATGACATTTTGAATACATTGTATACTATTCATGTTTAATCGCTGACAAAGAGTTACTATTTAATGATTTAATTCATTTGTTGATTGTTGATAGAACAGTGGATATAAATATAACAATTGATAACTTTGTTATCTATATTTCAATTGAATGCTAAATAAATCCGAATAAAATACTAGTTAGGATTTTAAATGACATACGGAAATAACATACTTTCATATAACATGTAAAGCATATTAAAAGTAAAGATATTGTAAAACAGATATCACGTGAGATATCATTATGCAGTGTAACAAGTAACAAAGGCAACGAGATTAGTCTTGAGTATAAATACGTTAAACAATATGAATGAAACAATGAACACTGCAGTTATTTTATGAACAAAAGCATTGAGATCCAACTTCCAAATAAAGAAAATAACATGCATTCATAAAAAAAATAACATAAATGTAATACTAAATAACGAAAAAGTGACGAAATATGGAAAGTTATACACATACATTACATACATTATCATCAAAATGCATGACAAATACGACCAGTACGACCAGTCTTCTTCCTCCAACAGTCGAACAAGATAGCAAATAACTAAGTGACCAGTGAGAGTTATAATTACTGATGGTCAGGTGATATTATAATGAAAGTGACCATTATCGATCAAGATTAATATATTGACGACCATCATCATTATGATGACATGCTACTCTTAATACTGCACTCATTTGGTCTCCTCTGTTGATTCTCCTAAAGTATTACTTATTCATGCTTGTAACAAATTGTCTTTACTTTTCAAGTCTACAGTCTACAAGTCTACATCCACAGCAATTATTGTAAATAATTTCATTAGAAAAAAAAGAAAGTTTTTCTTAAACAAAGTCTAGTTTTTTTCTTTCAAGCCTTTGTCTGCAAAGGAATCCCTAACCACAAACGTTTGGTCCCTTGGGAGCCCAAATTGCATTTGGAAGTATGGCCTTAACATTCCTTTTGACACTTTAATCTCTGAAGAAGATCTGTTATAAGGGCCAAACGTTTCAAGGGATACCTTTTTATGGTTCATGTGTCATTTAAAGAATTAACATAATCAGATGGTGAACTAATTCAATAAAAGTGAAACGTAACTTTGCTTAAAGTGACCCATTTGTGAGGCATCTGTCAGTTAAATTAGGGCTTAGAAAAAAAGGACAATACAATTAGATTTGAATTGTGTAGAAGCCTTTACTAGCTTGTGGTGTGAAAGTATTCCGTCAAAGGTACTTAGGGTAAAATGATTAGTCTTGGGCAAGACCAGTGGTGTCAAGGCTTATCTATTGAATATTTGATGGACACAAAATGTTCCACTTTTCATCTTAGCAATAGAAAGACCTTTTTTCTGATAACTTGAGAAATTGAGGTAACAGTGCTTCTGACATCAGTAAAAATGAATAAAATAGCAACTTAATGGAGAGAGGTTAACATGTTGTTTTTAGGTTAATCTAATTCATTCTGATACAACCAATCTTTTCCTACTATATTTAAAGGGACAATACTATAGCTTTTTGTGGAAACAAAATTCAAGAATACCTCCCTGTTTATACTTATATAGATGATACTCTATGAGTGCCCATGGCATTCTATGTTTGCGACACGAGACCCGGGCGAGAGAGAGGGATATACCGATATTAAGGCATGGAAAATAATATTATATTCTGTTTATTACCGTTGTCCCCAAAATACTCAAAACCTTCTCAGCATAGGCGGACAAGCCACCGCCGGCCCGTATAGATTATGACGTCCTGGGTGAATCGTGACGTCAAAGCATTGTTTTTAACGTGACATCACAATGAAAAAGTGATATTTGGCCCCAGGGCAACATATATAAAATATTGACCTCGATATGACTGCCCTCGTAGGTAATGAATATGATTATTAAATAATTTTTCGCACTGGTTTTTAATTTAGCTTTTTTATGTAAGTAAATGTAACATTTTAGTTGTTCTAGATTTAAGAATTTGACAAAGAATAAAATGCATTATTGCTTCCTCTTGTTTTTCATTTCCACAAAAATACCTCAATAGGACTGTTTCTTTAAGTGGATCTAAAAACATCTCAAACTGGTCAGTTTCATAAACGAAATTTCTCTAAATTCATTTTAATCATTACAAAGTTACCAAGTATGACCTGCATATTCAATGTTTTTGGGAACATCGATCGTTTCAAATTCGCACCAACTTATACTCTGCAACCATTGGGAACCATTATGTTTAAGGTCGATCTAATAGCAAATATTCAACAACGTCTCTTAATTGCCAGTGGTATATTTGACAAACCTATATGTCTAAGTGCATATTAGCCAATACATGCAAAGTAATTGATTTTCAAGGTTGACCAAACGTCAACACTATATTTAGATAAACACCCCTTTTCAAAGCAATATTCATATTTACATTCTATGGCTTGGTGAGATCTCTGGTACAAAATAAGGAAGTAGGACATCTCATTGTAAATAACAGAAAATTGTTGTTACCTAATACGACAGAAGCAGACCAGCAGCGAAAACACAACGAGCCTAATGTAATACCTTGTTTTGATGTCCACAACCATTCATGACCATTTGTGATATTGCTGCTTTCAAACTTCTAAAAAAATCATTACGTATTCTTGTGCTCTTGGACTTTTCTAGACTGAAATCAATGAATGGGCTATTGTTTACACAACATAATAATCAGACAGTCCAATTTCCATGGATTAATCCAACTATTCAACTAATCCAATGAAACCTGATGTGTAGGATTCTGAACAATACTATTAAAGTGAAATATTTTTTTCACAAACATGTGTTAAAATCTTTAATGGACAATTAATTTTGTTTCCACTGTATGTTATCGTTCATTAGTCATCTCTCTGCACTCAAATAAAAGACACGTGTCCTCACAGTTATTGAAATAAAATATTTGTAAGTTGAAATTTGAGTAAACAGTTATGTGATAACAAATTCTTTATATACTATTTATCATCATGTTCTCAGACTTTAGCCTCATAAAGTTAGAAAACTGAAGTCCTTTTCCCAAGGTATGTATGTAGGCTGCAGCTGGCATATCTCTTAGAGTCGCCGAAACACACAAACCACCACACAACGGTAAGGTATTGAGTCAAGTGGTGGATTCATTGCTTGTTAAATAGTTTCTAGTTCCATGAACTTATTAACTTTCTAATATGCATTGATGATTGATTAAATTATAAGGATATGTTGACGAATTGAAATTCTAAATATTATTATCACTAAATATGCATTTGCTTTGAAATGCATTATTGCATAGAAGTAATTTTTTGGCATTTAAAAATACATTTTGCTGCATGATATTGTGATTACCTTATAAGTTTATATTCATATAATTTTGATATCCTTTTTGCAGAACTGCTAAGTGATCTCTCCGAATGTTTTACCATTTCAAAGTCGTTGAATGTGAACTATAACTACTATTTTAGTAGTCAAATGATGTAGATGTAAAGTAGTGTTGATTGGTAAATAGGTTTTACATGTGAAAAATATTACATAGTATTTTTATCTTTATTGTATAATGACAGTCTTTGAGTACCTTTTCATATTGAATATTTTCCATTTTAAACATGTTCTCCTCATCAACTACAACTTCTTAACTTCTTACTAAGTTGAAGGACATCAAACTTTAGACAGTCATTTATTTAATAAAACCAATTACATAGGGTCAATGATCCATGACTTATTGACTTTGAATCATTGTTGTTAATCATTGCACAGAGAATGAGTATAACAGTCGCTTTTTAAAGTAGGAAAGGTTGGTGAAAAGATGACCAAAAGTTTAAGAATGTCTCACAAATTATTATTCCCTATTATCATCAACTATGTAAAGGCTCTCAGAATCAGTGGCAACAGACGCAATACCATGTAAAATATTACCAATTTATCAGCGTTGATTTGACAGACAATTAATTGATTCATTTTTGGAAACAATTTATACAGATCTGGCGAGGTTTACCTTTGTCTTTGGCTAGTAATTTTTTATACATGTATGCTTGGCTTCATCAGACAGCAGGGGGTTATAGTTCATCCCTCGATGAACTCCTGGTATTCAATAGTAACTGCACATTATTTTGCATTCAGATGTTTATCTGCTTAATAAAAGTCTCATTTAAAAGTAATAACATATTTGTCAATCTTTTTTTTTCAAGTATTTTTCATGTTCATGTTGGAAAATGGTTCTTTTGTTCTTTTGGTTTCGAATTCAACTTTCTATATTTGCGACATTATCAAATCGTCTATCTTTTCATTTTATACCAGATGTGAAATACAAAATGTCAATTATTATTGCATCAACTTACTTTTGCTACAAATAATTCGTTTGAAGTGATTCCTGATATTGTTTCAAAATATGTATCATCAAACGCAAAAGACCAATGGCATAGTTAACATTTCTGTATATAATCAACTGTACACACAACTTGTCATATCAACATTTCACTCGTTAAAGGGTAAACATGTTTTGAGATAGAATATCAAAGACAATATAGTGTTTATGGGATTGTAACTGCCAATTCTCTCATATCAATTGATCAAGCTTTGTACGTACCATTGGTACCATGTCTTGCTAATCATCCAATCCAAATCCTTTTTACAATATATAACCCAAACCAGTTACTTTGTTAATGAATGTATGTGTCTGAACTTTGGTGCATACATGTACTCAAGATCACAAAATTCTACTGCTATCACATACAGGAATTCTGTTATGTTTTTTTGATTTTGAATTGATAACTGTGTACCAGAATTGAAGACCAGCTTAGCTTGGCATTGTTAACAAATATAGCTTTTCTCACAAAAGCGGTTCCAAAGGTGTAATAAATTAATTCCATCAACTATTCCAATTTACAATCATATCAGACAATATGAGTCCTTAGTGACTAAAACAACTTCACTGTTTTAAACATTGATGAAACCAAAATGAACTTTCCCTCAGAGAAACAGTTTAAGGTTCTCAAATGTTCTTAACTAGTTGTGGGAAGGATAGCAGTTGAATTCAATGGGGAAAACAAACACTGTTTTACTTTTTTGAAACATAACAAAAATTTTATGCATTTCTTGATAAAATATTTCAGTGTGATATCACTTTTCCTCATCGAGTGACGGGTTATAGCTAATATTTTCACAAATGGCGCAGTCACGAGTGAAAAAACAGGCTTTATCCCGTCATAAGATGAGAGAAAAGTGACTGTTGACATGTAAATTTTACATCTTATAAATGTGATACACTCTTTCATTACCTCATTTCCCATGCTACTTGATATGTGAATAAAAAGGAGATAAATAAAAAACAATCTAGGGTACTGGTTTTACATGAGTATTTTAAAAATATACTTTTTGTCAATATTGCATCAAAAACACCTTTTCTTTCTAGCAATATCTGGGTTGCAAGGCATGCTTCCATTTTAAATTGTTTTCCCTGTGTGTCTGTTGTCGACAGGGGGGATGTTTTCCTTACTAAGGGCATCAATCCCTTTTTTAATCCTATCTTGTTTAACATATCGGTTTTATTAGCTCTAGTAATTTAATGACAGCTTATCAATAGATGATCATATCAGGAAAATATAACTTTAAAATACTATTTCTGACACATTGTTATTCGAATGTAAAATATTAAAATGATATTGAGTGTCATACCAGAAGACATGGCATGGAAGAGACACTTGTGAAGGACATAATACAACTGAACGAATCCGAGGAATTGTCTCAATTACTTGCTGGGTGAACCTGACAGAAAACATATAAAAGTGACAGTTTTGATTATTGATGACATCCACTTCAAAATAAAAAACCTTCGGAAAATCATTAAATAACATAATTTTACCTTTTTTAAAATATACAAATATAATGACATTTAGTGAAAATAAGTATCTTCCGTGTTTCATGCTTGTCTGCTTTATACTCAGATGCTATGATTGATTACTATTTGTACACTGGTACTCAAGTTCAGTTTCAGTATTTTTACTTGATTATTGTTATGAGTATGGGTACTTGTGTTAACGAGCAATTCTTTGATAATCCGCCTGGCCGTCAGCGAGGTTTTGCAAATGTTTTAAATTTTCTGTGATACAAAGTATCTCACCACCATCATAGTTTCATTTAAACTCTGAATTAGTATGTAGTTTTATATCTCTATGTATCACTTCTGATAAACAATCCTGGAGTTAGAAATCGACATAAAACATAAGGAAGATATGCTTATTAGCATGACATATCTGTCTTGAATTCGAATTGAATTCGGTTAATGTTCTCATAAGTTTTGTTTTCATTTATAGAAAATTAATGAATGAGTTATGTTTGGTAATGAATGCAATCTTTCTAATTGCTTTCAGTACATGTGCTACTTCAGCACATCGCAAATGCAAATCACTTTAATGCTACTGGTTTATATAACTGTAGCAAGTGTCCATGTACGTCTCATAGAACCCAATATCGTTGTACTATTACTCCTAGATAATTGCATTCTTGAAATGAGAACCTAATGACTGCAATGAACATAAAGGAAAACCTGATATGAAGTTATTTAGGTATCTTTGACTATGAAATGTGATATAAACTTTTTTCTCGAAACATTTGTGATTAGAAGTGGAATAACACTTAGTGTAACTGAATATATTACTTAATTAACTCTGTCAACAAGTACGTTTATTGTCCTCTGAAAAAGGGAGTTGTGTATTTTCCCTTAGTTAATAGTCTTGAACCGTGATGTTTATAATTGAAAATGACGAGATCGTGTGCAGTCAAATAAAAAGTCAATCATAATAATAAATATTCATTCACATTAATTTCAAGACATTTCTCCACATATTATCTCCGTTGAAAGTGCTGTAGGCCACATTTGTTCAAGCGAAATTTAATCTTTACCTATTGTCCTTTATTTCCATCTTCAATTTGTCTTGTGAAAATATATATGTATATGACAGGTGGAAAGTCTGTCTCCTCAGCGGTGACTACAACTGATGAAGCTCAGTTTCAAACAACTTTGGTGACTGCATAACTAACTTTAGTTGCATCCAACCATGATACTATTTCTGACCTATAAAGTGTTCCCAATATACAAAGAATGCCCGGGCACATATAAGCTCTTCTCGGAGACTTTTCAAATGAATCGCTTTAAATGAAATCTTAGCCCCGGGACATGATGTCCATCCGAATGTATGTGGATCTTTTATTGCAGGAGGAATATGTATACACAAAGAACTTAGTTAAGCAACCCCCCTCCCCCATTTTTCTATCAAACAACTGGTGCAGATATTTAGGCAAATACTTAGAAGTTACGATAGAACGATCATCAAGCAGTGTAAAAAGGAAAATTTCACTCGATTTGCGATTTTTTGTCTCTGGTTAATTGTTATTACAATGGTTTGGTATATTGTATACTAAATCCAAGTTATTTTATAATTGGAAATGAAAATCAATAGTTTTTGCTGCAATATGATAGTTATTATTCTCTTGATCGAATTGATGACTCTTAAGGAAATGACCTCACCTAGGTTAGTCGCTAAGGCAGTGTGAACCTTTTTTGTGGGTATGCCAGGACACGTCAATATGAATAATGTAGGCACTTTAAAATGTATACTGCCTTTCCTTCCCTGAGAGTGAAAGACAGACGTATTGTTTTTGGTTGTTTTTGTGATTTTATAACTTAATTGGCAACATGATATGTCTTTCGCCCTTATCATCATTATTCAGTCAAAAATGTTATAATAATGCTTTCGAAAATATTTTACAATCTAAAAGGTCATGATATTCAAAGAACATAAAATGATAATTCTTTTTACAACCTTTAAATGTTTATTAGATATATTCATGTTAACCTTCAAATACAATGTTCAGCAAACTATCCTGTCTTTTCAAGTTTTTGTCGAATATCGACACACAGGCGATGTTCATTTTACACTTTGTTTGCACGTGCTTCACAATTTTCATGCCCTTTGGCGTATACAACGCTCGTTTTCAAGTCCAAATGCACGCGTGTCCCGAATTTAAAACCAACGTGTCAAGATTCTTAAAATTGTGAAAATCATGACAATTCGCACGTGCTTCACGCTATTCTTGTGGTAACAAGCTTTGAAATGTTCATGTGCATCACGCATTTCAAAGGGGCACGCGCCGTTACACATTCATTCTCTTCCCAGGGAATGATGAAATGTTGATGTAGTCTCTGTTCTTATTAGACCAAATCCGCGGGTTCTGGCAGTTTCCCCACAAACTCGGCGAGCAAGAACAGAGGCTCGATCAACCTTTCATGACTTGATCTGCCTCTGTGGGGAGAGAATATTACACATTTACAAGAATTAATTCTTCAGATTAAAATTTTTCCTCAACAAACTAATTCCTCGGCAAAAATTCAAAAATGTCATAAACTCAACACGTTTATCGGTGTTCTTAGATTTTCAAATATACGATTTTTCAAACCTTTTCGTCATTATAGAAAAGGAATTAGCCGTTCTACTGTCCCTTTAAAAATCAACAATTATATTTCTTAGAGATCTAACTCAACAGATAATAGATTTAAAATTTTATAACTCAGGAATAAATTAATCTAATATGCAAATTGTAAACTAATATTTTCATAATTCTTGAAGGAAAAAAATAGTTCTAACGATTTGCAACAGTTTTATTCTTAAAAAATTTCTACAAAACAAAAACCTTATTCAGAGATTCCATCAAAACCTGCAAGTGTTCACTGCGATTCCTGGAGCCCTCATTAAAATTCCCAGCACAGAGTCATCCAATTCGATGATACTTTGTGGCTTGAATAACAATAGCACATTTTACAAAGTGTTTCGAATAGAAGCAAATGGGATGTTCTGCTGAGGCGAAAAGGTCTCCATTTTGTACATCACTAAGAGGGAAATCAAAGCAATCCGCCCCTAATTAATTGGATTTAAGATAAAAATGTGACACCCAGAAGGCCAAGGATGCTTGGTAATGTTGCCTGGCTGTAGGCTAGTTTCCCAACGTGCTGGTCAGCCAATGACCCTCGTTAAACTGACCACAACATGCAGTGGGTGTTAGGGTGGGGCGGTTTAACATTGACATAACGCAAATCTATCCTATTAGCACGTTTTATGGGGGAATATATGGTGATGTCAGGAGAATGAAAATGAATGGTTCCAATTAAAAGACAATGTTTTTAAACTTAATGAATCAGTAATAAATCAAATATATACTGTAAAGTTCAGCCATGCGATTTTCTTTATCTTACCCAAAATGAATTAAAGGTGTTCAATCAAAATTTACCGCCAATGGACAATGTGAATCTTTATAATGTTTTCTTTGACTAGTATGATTGGTTTTTGTTAGAACGAATATTCAATTCATATCACATTTCCAAAAATACGTCCTTGTACAATAGAAATGAGCATATTCGATTTGAGAATATTCACATATTGTATTTTTTACATTTTAGTTTTAAAATATTCGTCTTTCAAATAACGAGTTTTCAATTTCTAAAACATGCTGGTGGTCATTGAGTGAATCCCGCAAACGCATCAGCAATCCGTAGGGCAGAGGTCACCAACTGGACTCCCAATTAACGATCCCTGGTGGTCAGTAATTACAGTCTGTTGACCAGACATGGTCACTCCTGCACAAATGAAGAGGAAATAGCCTTAAATCAGAAGCATAGCCCAGGGAGAAGCAATTAGCCAAATGACTCTGCACATATATCTACCAATGGTGATAGCATTGTTTTGAAACTGCTGAAATCGGCACCCAAACACTCATTATGTTCACATTGCAGGCTATAAACAACCACTTGGTCATTTTCCGTGGCTCGTAATGGCAAAGTCTGTGAGTACATTATTGGCAGATATCATTTCTAGTTGATATCCAAAGATAATTTGTCTGGAGTGGTAGTCATGGAGAGGAAGGGGTTCTTGAAGTAGGACTCTGTGTTTGTGTAAGAAGGATGGCTTGATGTAACTGTGTACAGAGATTGAACGTGTTTACCATATGAGTAATACATGCTTACTTGACCCCATTTTTTAAATGAATTTTTGGCAATGTTTGTAGTCTGATAAAGATGTCTGGAGTACTATTGGGCAAAAAACGAATCTTCATCTATGGCTAAAGGAGATGTATGCTAACAAACCCAATTATATTTAAGATCAGACGCGTTATTTACCAATGATAACGTTAGGAGGCTATCGTTAATTTTTGGCGTTTAGCTTCTTGTGCAAATTTACTAGGATATGAATAACGAATATTTTTAAGTTCAAATTCACCTGTAGACAACATGTTCTCTCCAATCATTAATTTTATGTTCAATATTTGTGATGGTGATACTATAAAACATATATATCACAAATATTGAGATAAATGAGATTAACATTTTCCTTGACTGTGAATTTTCCTTGAACTTACAGCTTATTTCAAATAACAGCTTGCATCAGAAACGTAAATATGACGAAACGTGTATAAAACACTGAGTTGGGAAAAATGATTGCAATTGAATACTTAGCATTCAAATCCAAATTCTGAGTCATGTTAAGAACTAATCCCGCAAAACCATTTAAAATGTATTACAAGTTCTGTGATCACTTCAGTTTTATTATAGATTATTTCAAAGCACGTGTTCCAAATCATGCTATTATTAGATTAAAGAACTATTTCTAAATAGAGAATATGAAAAATGACCATAATGTCTATTACTTCAAATTTCAAATGTTATGTTTGAATTTTCTTATAAGATTTGGTGTAATGTTCTATTGTGCAAAAGCATTTTCATTTAATGTAAGCAAAAAAGTGTTTATGTTTAGTTATGATTTTCGTTTTATTGTTACTACAATGGTTATGCTACACATTACCTTCCATCGCGATCTGTTTTTTCAAACAAATGTATGTATTTGATGTTGATGTACATGTAGACCACTGACTATCCAAAAATTATCATTGCTATATTACTAGGGATTGAATGGTTTGGATTGCGGGAGTGAGTTAATGCTTAACGCCGCTTGGACAATATTCCAGCGGTGGGTTTTGTATTGGAAGTCTTTTTAAAAATCCAAATGTGATATTTAACAGATGCCTGTGGACATGTGAAAAATGACCTCACTAGCCTATATTCCACAAGATAAAAACAACAACATGCACAAGTGAGCACAGCTCACATACTCCCACCGTAATTTGGCCGCCATTAAATAACAACGCTAAATTCAAAGACTAACAGTTTAGCTAAAATATGGTACCAATCCTATATTGTGATCATATGTCCCTGGCGTAAAAGCATAAATGTTACACCTTATATATTATAGAATGTCATCAAATCAACTAATCAAATAACAAAGAGCAGTAATACAATTTTTCACCAAACATTAGGAATCATTACCGGTAACATTCCCAAAATCACTGCATCAAAATAGGGAAGACAGATTCATTTACTATTTTTTATCAATAACAATAAAATATAAAATATAAAATAATATCAGGTATGTTAAAACATAAAACCAACTTACAAATCGACAATGAATACTAAGTCATGTTACTAAGAGCATTATTCTAGAATTTCAAGAAACACATCTTCACCATCCTAACCTTCACAAAGCCAATGCCTCAAAAAGAGAAGGCCAAAGAGTTTTGGATTTCCCCTAAAGACTGATTCAATAACGGACCTCTATCATTAATGATTCAATAACAGCCTTAATCATTTTACATGTGAATATGAACCTGTATGAAATTGACATTATCAAACAATTAAGATTTTCTTCTCAAAGTGTCCAAATTCACGGGGGAGACACATTTACTTCAACAAAGGATTCACCATGTAATGAAATTATATTGATTCCCACTTGTAGGAATATCTGAAGAAAACGTATTTTATTTGATTGAGATCTGTGTTGAGGAATTTTGTTACCTCGAAGCATTTAACATGTATGTTTTTACAATTTTTGTATATTTCATGATTAAATTATATATGTACAATTAGAATGTTATGACTGTTAAAATGTTCAATAAACGATTATACATGTAATAGAACATGAAAATAAGGTCTCAGATAAGAAAATGATATTGAATCTAAAAAGTTTTATGAAATTTATGAAACATTATATTATACAGAACAGATCTTTGAAATCAACAAATCGGTATCAAAAATTTGTATTTGGATATTTTATCATAAGCGTCAATATCTTTCTGGCAAAAGTACATCCAAAATCATTTTCTCATATGTTTTGTTTGAAAATAATGATTATTCATGGCTACCTTATAAATATACAGAATTTAAATCGCCCTTCCAGGGGAAAAATAAACATATATGAACAAATGTAAACTATGTTGATCAATTAAAAGTATGTAATAGTGACCCAAATTTAGTAGATATATCGAGTGTGTTTCAAAACAGAGACATGTGTGTTCAACTTTTCCCCCTTTTTTCTTTTTTAAATGATTGTATTGATTAAATTCACTGGGTAATCTATTTGGCCGGCTGATTGACTTCTACCGACTGTCTTGCAATAAGTAGTAAACACATACACTGTCATTTTAACCCAATATGGGGGAGATCAAATGCTCTTTCTGAGACAAGTTTATGATAAGAAAGAATTGTTATCGTTTGAATCTTAATTGGTGAATCCCACTGACAAGAATGGTTGAACATTGTATTCTGTTATTTCAGCAACCATGTTTATATATGTAGTGCTTTAACCCCTTTATTAAAAAAACGAAATAATATTCTCAATGATGATTGTAATATTTACGGAAGGAAACACCGGCAATGAAGAAATATACCTGCATATTTGAAACGCCGACATCTCGTTTGTCTGGTACTAAACATTTACTTTTCAAAAAGCAGCTGTTTCTCAAACATTGCTATGAGATTCCTGTCACACTTGTTAAGGTCTCAGAATTTCAGCATAGTTATCAGGAAGGTCTTCAAGCTTTGGGAGCTCTGAAATATAGATATTTCATCATCTAGGAAAATCTTGGAGTCGGAGTCCTCATTTCTTGATTTTCTGAGGTTCACCGAATCGACAATCTCCTTTTTGAATAGAAAGCAAGACTTTAAGATGTTTTTGTCACATCAGAAAGCAATATCTTTACTGAGTTATTTCAAAATTTGGAGTTAAATACCCTTTAAATACCTCATTTACATACCCATAGCATAAAATAAATCAGTTTCCAGCAATCCCAGGTTTGTAATGGATGTCATCTCGTTGAATTTTTTGGGTGCAAAGAATAGAAGGGGTTGTAATTTGAAATATGTAATATCAATGAATAGCCAAATAAATGTAAAGCAGAATTATCATTGCTTCATCATCATTATTTTGAATACATGCTCTATATATTGAAATAAGGTGTTTCTTATAATATAAATATTGAACAGATATTTACAAACAAGAAGACACAAACATGATCATCAATAACTTCAAAAAGTAAATAGGCCCAAAATGTGAATCAACGCTCACTGATGTATCCACCTAAAATAATAACAATGATGAGAAGGAAGAAGGGTTGATGGATAGGAAGTTGTGTAGCTTCTGACGTAGGAGCCAAATTTGTGTGATTTGGGAGCAAAATATTGGATTACAAGTCCAATAGATATTGACATTCTCTTTGATAGATATTACCTGTTTTATGTCTAACGGCCGGGGGAACAGTATACTAGCGTCATAAGTTTTACATTTCTTTCAATCTTTATGAAATGTGGATTGTTATATTTCATGCGATATATACTTTAAGCCTTTTTAAGCAATCTATTGATTTGTGACATAGCTTTTTTCACAACTATATGAAATATGAAGGAACAAAATTCCAATATTTTATTACAAATGCCACATTTAAACTAGAATCCTTCAAGTCAAGACAAAATGGCACCTTTGTCAAGTCCCCTTATCTCTATGATCTAAAATCTAAATCTAAAGGCTAACGTCCTTATCTGATGTTTGAAGAAAACAATTTAAAAAAATGAAGCTGAGTTTGGCCTGATCATTCCATTTGATACTTTAATCTCTGAAGCTAAATTTTCACACCCACAGCTGGATGGAAGAATTGATAATAAAAAAGAATGAAATTAACTTTTTACTCAAACAAGGTCACAGTCTAGTGTCTGAATCCCCAAGCACAGACGTTTCCTCCCTAAAGAGTCTAAATGCCATTTTGAATTGTGACCTTATCACTCCCGTTGACACTTTAATCTCTGAAGAAAGTCTGTTATAAAACCAGAACGTTTCTAGGGACGCTATTTTTTATGGTTCATGAGTCAATCTAAGAATTAACATAACCTGGCTATGAAATAATACAAAAGAATTAAATCATCATTTTATTAAAAATTACGGAAGCAAGTCTGTTATAAAACCAGAACGTTTCAAGGGACTCTTTGTTTTGTGTCTCATGTGCCAATTTCAGATTTAACATAACTAGGCCATGAATTAATTCAAAGGAAGTGAAACCTCCTTTCCTTAAAAGTAACCCATTTTTTGCAGGCATTTGTTTCTCAAATTAGGGCCTAAAACATAACAACATTGTTGTATAATTGGGCAATTTTAGAAGCTTTGGTGTCTGATAGAAGGTTGGATTCGGTGATGGTAGAGACTTTATTTTGGTACCTGATGTTGTGGCAAGAGTAGTTCAGATCTAAGTAAAAACAAATGAGAGATCGGAAGAAAGAGAGTGGTATATGTTGTTTTCAGGTTAGTCTGATTAATTCTAATGATGGTGGATGCATGGAAGAAGGTGAATATAAGTATTGGGTCTGTGAAGTTGGCTCCCAATTCCCGAATATTTGTTATTGCATCATCACGTGGATCTCACAACAGATGAAGTTCAACATCTCCTCTAACTGGTCAATGGTACATGTTAATCAATACTCTAAACGTTTGAAAAAAGTACAAAATATCTAAGTAAAACATCTTCATGTATAAACCAGAAAATAATTGTCATCTGACAGACATCACGGATGAAATTAGACGGACAGCGAAAATACCACTACAATCAGAGCATCACATAATACCTTGTTTAGATGTTCACAACAATGTCCATTTGTAATATTGCTGTTTTCAAAATTCTAAAAGAAATAATCCTTTTTTTGTGGCCTTGTAATTTTCTATCTGGACTGCAATCAAAGGGTCCTCACTGGTCAATACATTCATGGGCTCTTGTTGACACTGGGAAAATCTTTAACAACAAAAGAAATCCATTTCTGCAACCGTTTGCATTTACAGAATTATTTCCATGCATGAATTCATATCTTTTCTTAAATCCGAGATGTTTGAGATTCTGGAAGATGTTCCATTAAAGGTGAAGGTCACAACGTCGGAGAATGATTTAAGCCCATATTGACAATTTGATTGAAAGGAAGATCTAAATTAATAAATACTTTGACATGCTCTTTTTCAACTGTTAATTAGCCAAAAATGAGTGGTCTGTGTCCCAGATTAGAAAGTCTTATCAACCTTAACCATTGTTATTGAAATTATTGAAAGATTAGCAATGTAAAACACTTTATATCGTGGGGGCAACAGAAGAATTTCTGCAAAGGCAAGGTTTTATGATGTTTGTAGCTTTATTAACTTTACTTTATTAATTATAAGTATTGGGTGTAATCGACTTGCATTTCCCTGACATTTTGACTTCTTGGCACGCATGTTGGATGAACGGAGAGAAAAATACAGATAGTGCATTCAGCCTTTCATGTGAATCTGAGATAACTTGATATGGTATTTTCTTAAACAGTCTTTACAATCGATACTAACCACACTCCCCTTCTGATCAACTACTTCAATCAATTCTCTGAATCAACTCCCTTGGGAGTATGCAAACTATGTTTTATCCTAATCATGTTACATCTCTATCCCGTTTCAACAGAAATTTCACAAACAGTTCATGTTCTTTCAGTTAGATGCATGCACACCAGCAATAAAATATTACAATCGAAATGGCCCCTCTATAAAACATTTCTAGGAAAGACAGCAAGTCTTAAAGCAAGGCCTCTTCACAAAAGCAAGTCACATCTTGAATGGTTCAACAGTTCCCTTGTTTGGATATAGAGATTATTAACCGAGTGTGTTTCCGTATCATTAATATCATATAATAGGAATACATAAATTTTTATTCCTATTATATGATATTAATGATACGGAAACACACGAGGTTAATAATTTCTTTATCATATAATGTCATTTTGAAATAAACGGGTTTAAACGAAATATGATTCCTACTTCAAATATGTTTGACCTAGATTTCGCGGAGTAATTGCTTTCACAATAAACCAAGGTGAAGGTCATATTGTCGGCGATGTATAGTTGTGAACAGTCTAGAAATATTCCTTCATTAAATTATTTTTTTCACAGTGTTAGAAACGTCTTCTACAATCTATCAACATTTTCTGTATTATTCCCAGTGCACGAGTAAATGTTGTATATTTTATAACACAAAATGTGTAAGAACAACTTGTCAACGTCGCTACAATAGGGGAAGTAACTCTAACTGCATTTTGAAAAGCTGCATTGCCATTGTTGTTACGCCAGTTCAGTTACGGTATCCTTAGACCAAACGCCGACTATTTGCGAAGGTGAGGTTGTTGCGTTTGTTACTCCGCTACTAGATAATGTGTATTATCACTAGAATATGATTTATTTTTGCTGATAAGTTAGTAACCGACATGGTCAAGGACTCAAAGCGATCTAGGCCTATGTTATTCACGAAAATTGAAGCACATATTTTTTCGATAGTCGATATTGTTAGCTGCAGATCGTTATATTTTTTAAACGAACGATGAAAACAACTTAAAATGCTTCGATAAGCAAGCTATAATTTCTTAAATACGAATGCGTGATAAGTTTACCCTGACGGCTTTTGTACGATATTTTATTCGACAAAAAACACAAAACCTGAAAACTCCCGACGACGTTATCAATGGTCAGTGACCCTTTTTAGGACTCGCATGACATGCATTGAGTTTTGAGAAAATAGTTCGCGTTTTGACCTAATTTGCATCTTTATCAGATTTTGATACAATCGGATACCAAGTTTATCAGATAGCTTTATTGCATCGATAACACCCTCCATTATATGATAAATCGAGTTATCACTATTTATGAAAGAGACAATGGCCTGTCTCTTTGGATTTAATATCTTCGATGTAAATAGCTTTTGATAGGTGTTCCTTTTGTTGAATGCACAGTGTGACGATATTGATACAGTTCATATTGATTAGGATCTTGTCACACTACTGATTCTTTGTTTCATGCATAATCTTAACTGTTGACACTGACACTTGATTTATGATATATTGACACATTAGATATTATGTCTAGATTCATTGAAATAGAATTCTCATGTCATGTTTTAGTTGCTGATGAAATTATTTATATTTTCACAAACTCGTTCATTTGCTTAATATACTATGCCATTGCAAATATGGTCGTGGATAACTTTTTTTCAGTAAGTAAAAAATTTGATACCTAAAATGATTAACTACTTAAGATAAACTAATTGTGTTGATATGATGATTGAAAATGAAATTCATAAGAATGAAAAATGTTTTCATAGAATATTCAAAACATTTTTCAAGAAATGTTTAATATGTTTATACAAATATAAAGATTCCGACGCAAGAAATCTAATGCAGTGTAAATTAAAAAGACAAAGAAACAATATTAATATCACATGCCATAGTAAAATTAAAACGCAAACTTGAAATAAATCAAAGAAGCAGTGATGTTTATGAACAAAGCTTTCCAGTCTATGTTCTTTAAAAACCATGTTACATGTTGTCTTTACAATATGTCATCACACAAAACTAAAATAGGAAAAAAACAAATTCCCGGGACAAAAAGTAGAGTAGTGATCATATCAATACAGGTTTTATTTTGTGAAATATTCATGTTTTAAGTGATCCCTTTTTTATAATAACATCGAATAAGAATGCTTCACATCTGATCTCTGTTGAAACTAACCATGTCAAAATTTACAGAATTCAATAATAATCATAAATGACATTACAATAAAAAAAAAAGTCAAAATACGCCCATTACATTTCCACCTGATTGAAATGTCATGTTCTCCAAGGCTTCTAACAAGGTAACAGATCGTTAAGAATAGAATGACCGCTTGGACCTTGTCCTTGTACATGCAGTGACCAGTAAACGTTATTATTACTGATGGTCAGGTGGTGTTATTATAAAAAGTGACCATTGTCCATCTCGATGCACTTATCGACATCAATCATTATAATGATAGCATGCTACTGTTAATGTGGCTCTTGCCATAACGAGACTTGAATATTTATATTGATCAGGATAATCATACTGTTGAAATTGATTTCCTGAAATTGATTGCTTTTGGTCGAAATGCTTTTATTGCTTAGAAGTAACACTTTATTCAAGAAGTAGAGTAGCCTTATCCGTCATCTATAGTTTATCCCTTATTATATTAGTTAAAGCACAAGGCCAAAGTCAGTAAAATTATATGCTTCATTGCAAAATACATGATGATTGGGACGACTCTTTTACCTTTCTAGTAGTTCGATTTTAACTTGTATCAGTTATTTCACTCCAAAATATACATAAAGTTCGTAAATCACCTTCGCAATGATTTGAAAACCCTCCACCAGGGCCGTGGCTAGGGAAGTTATAGCATAATTGGTGTTTTTAAGTCATAGATTGTTTCTTGACACCACTCAAAAAGCTATAATTTATTGTTGAATAAAGATCAGGCGGCACCTAACATCTTTACTAAAACCAGAATTTTAAGAAGACACAAGGGAAAAATAAAATTAATATGAAATTGTTGTTCATCTGTATATGTTAAAATCTTATATTTTAAAACTGTTAAATGCTATTATCCTTTTATTTTAGAAAGCTTATTGTTTTGACAGTAATGAATTTGGCTGGCACTTTTTTTCTTATAAACCTGAATTAATTGTCAAATATGTAGCTAGCTAAAAAGCGATATTGAAGTTTACAACAGGTTTTAAACATTATATATCGGTAAAAACATCAACATTCCACGTGTTTATTATAAGTAAACGTTTAACTCATACACAATCCATATGGAATACGTCACCTAATCATCAGTGTTTTTGTAACAGGAATGAATAACTGTAACACATAACTTTTTAATTATATACCTTTTTGCCTGGTAAAACATTACACAAACGTGTTTATTCTAAGAGGAGTGTCTTAATAAAAGAAAGACCTTTAAAAGGCAGTTACCATACGTCCTACAAATTATTTATTCAATTATCTCGAGCTATAAAGGGCTCACAGATCCTGCGACATCAGTTGCAATATCATGTGAAATAGTATCTCAGTATCTGCATTTATTTGACAAACAACATTAGGGATGTATTTGAACCTTTTTATGCAACAATTTGCAAGTCCTATTGAACAAGTTACCTTTGTCTTTGACTGGTAATTTGTAAGATTTATCTGTCTGGCTTGATCAGACACAAGGGGGTTGTAATTAATCCCTTGAGGTAGTGCACAGACAGTGTGGTATTCATCATCAGCTGAACAACATGTTCGCATTCAAAACTTTATCTGCTTGATTGTGTCTCTAGTCAATAGTTTAGCGTTATTTTAACATTCTTTCTCTTTCTCTGCTTTAAACATTTACAAAAAACAATATGTTATCTAGTAGATTGATAAACACTCAAAACACTTTATCGTTCATTTCACATCAGATATTGTTTTATCTGCAAGTTGTAAACAGTTTCATGTGTGTGATTGTCATGTCATGATGATATATGCATATGTACATAAGATATTGAACAAAATATGAAACATGTTTGAGAAAACATCCTACTCATAACAAATATGAAATTAAAGATGCAATTCTTAATTGCATCGTCATGCTTTTAGCACAAAAATTATTCTTTAAACTGATTCCTGAATTTATTTTTTCAAAATATTGTATCCATCATGTGTTATTTAGAATAAAAAAGTAAAAAACGAAAAAGACATTTGTATATAATTATCTACACTAAAGTCGTTGTTGTCGTCTCAACATTTCAAATTTTGAAAAGGGAAAACATCATTGGAGCTTCAATATCAAAGGGCTTTACAATGCTAATGAAAGAGTAACTAGATACTGTCTCATGTTAAATAACATGGTTTAATAAAGACACATCTTGTCCATGACAAAGTCGTAAAATAAATCCCTGTTTTTTTAAGCTGATTACATGATATTGCCATAAAAGAGAGAGTTCTTCAAAACTTGTTTAAGAGTTATCATTGTCATTGTAATCATATACTATCACTCCCATTGGAATGATTTAAATACACACGCTTTCTAGTCAATTTAATTTTCGGAAAAACTGTAAGATTCCATACTGACGTCGATATGACAGTATTGACCCATCCTTGCTAACAATCGAGCCAAGGTGCCGCTTATAACTATGTGTTTCTATTCTCTTTTCGTTTTGTAACCGAGACATAATAATACAATTATGGACTGGTGATTTCAGCCAATTCCAGTTTTTTAGACCCGATGAACGCTATCGATCCAAGACTTTGTACTCGTTCAATACTGTTTTTTCCGAATCTTTAAAAACAGGTATTGAACTCTCACCAGTAAATAATTGTATAACATTATTTCATTACCAATCAGTAGATAAAGATCTATAACCCCAATAACCTTGGTTAGGCAATACTGTCACGCAAAATGATGTTCCTGTTGATATAAATTAAGTGACCATGACAAGCTTTATACAATTCACCATTTCATGCACAGCTGAACCTGTCATTTTGGGGGATCGTTAAACAAAATTCTACACCAACAAACAAGCACTGTACTCCAGATCTACTTTCTCATGTAAGGCAAATCAGTAAATATTATATACACACTAATCAGTTTCTGACATATAAGATGAAATCAGCATTCAAACATTTCCTAAAACCAATTACTATCCCTCAAGCTTCATTAGTAATGGTCCAACTTTAATAAACCATGTTGTTATACGTTTTGGTATTGGTATAAACTGAAATGAAAACAAAAAGAAAATAAAATTAAACAGGATTGCTCCAAAATTCGAGTCACATACACTACACTCCGTCTTAGTGTGACATTGTAAAGGTGTAATCCTCTAACTTAATCTTAAAAAGATTCTCCCTGTGATAATTACACAACCACATCCCCTAGTCCCAGTGACTCACCCACCTTCAATACACCGGCGTAATTGTCCCTTGGAGTCCATTGTAGCAAGGACGTATCAGCTCTTCCCAAACCTACTGATGATTTCAAACACTTTGATGACAGTTACACTTTGATCTCTAGAATTGTCGGGAAATGTTCCTTCTACATGTATATGAACATTTCATTTCAAATTTGACCAAAGAAAGTTATTTTTGATTTCTGATAACGTTCGTTTTAAGAGACGAAACCCAGCATTAGTTATTCATGTTTGACTATGATAATGATAATTGGTCATCGCAACATGATGGCTTACAACAATTTTATCTGTTGAATTTGAGAAAAACATTTTGGACATTTTTAAGAAATATTCCAAAAGCAACTATTTGACAGTAAATTATTACGCATCTTTCATGTGTCAATGGAAAGATTTTTCAATTGTTAGTGTTGGGAATATATCATATGCTTATGTTTGCTCTAGGATACCTTTGATTGCTTCACATACAAAGTAAAAGAAAAGAAAACAATTGCTAAAGATTAAAAGTCAAACTACGTATAGTAAAGATAAAAACAGATAGATTTCTTATAGTTTAGGTAAAATGGTATAATCTTCAGTTAACTGATCTCTCAGCTAACTTATAACTCATCTTTCACAGACTCTGAAAAATGATTCATGATTTATAAGTGCATCACTCAAATTCTCTGCAATAAGATACATTCCCAAAACACTCCTGATTGCTAAATGTTTGTAAACTAAATAAATTATACTTAAATTGTGAGTAATTGATAACAATTCTTATCATTTTTATAAGACATTTATAAAGTGAAAATAGCCTTATCATCGAATCAAAAATGTCTAAACCTGAAGCTCAATTGCACTTTGAGAAATTGGATGTTTAGTTTTTGGTGGTCGTTTACTTTAAACAATCCATTGTCGTAAGCATATTTTTCAATCATTAGAAATGCCTTTCTGTTGGTCCATTGTGAAATGTTTTACCAAGTATAAGTCATCTATATCTACAACGTTAGAAAACTTACTTAATATAAAGATCTGTAGTTATATCAGAAGATCTGTTATGTTTGCATCACAGATGATGCAAACCAGAACCGTATATGTAGTTCTGAGAATGCCATATACCTACTTCTGCAGATCCCCATTTGTATCAGATATAAACACAATCTCCAGCTATTTTATTGACGTGTTAATGTAGTTTGTGAATTCGCCACAACTCTAAGAGTCTAGTATTTGTACTTCCAATCCTAAGAAAAGAGAGCCCAAATTGAACAATCTTTCTGCAGATGATTTTGATGAAATTTTGTTCTTGTGTCGAAAAAAAATTCAACTTTAAAAAAAAAATAATTGAGAAGTAGACATTACAGGTGATTGCATTCCAATGAGACTGTCATGACCTGCATTGGACATGTCCCTCTGAGTTTCAATGTCTTGCAAACTTCCTGCTTTGCGGCTTAATGCTTACTTTAGACGTTGAGGCCTTCAATGCTGGATATACAGGTTGATCTCACATTGTTATTTCAAACATAGAATCAAATTTCAAGAAATTGCTATTGCAACGGATAATTTGATGAGTATTACATTTGCAATGTTTAGAAGAGATTTCCGAAGAGTCTTGTTGTGATAAATATTCCATAAAAAGTTTTAATTTTCTTTGTAATATATAAATGTATTGTGATGAACATAAATTTACGTTTGATAGTTACATAGTAATAACTTTATATTGACACAGTTTCATTAATCAAAGAAGGAAACAATTTGACTATTGATTTGCCTCTGTCTGTCACCCATAAACAATATTGCAATATTATTGTCAGTTTAACCAAGGATAATTTGCTGACCAGCAGGTTCCTACACTAGCCCACAACTAGCCTAGAGAACATGTGGGGGAATTCCTTAGTCTTCTGCCTGTCACATTTTAACCTTTTATCCAATTAATCAGGGACGGATTGCTTTGATTTGCCGTAAGTGATGTACAAAATGGACACCTTTTCGCCCAGCAGTGCATCGAATCTTTACATTCTATTGGATTTTGTTGGGAACACTTTGCAAAATGTGCTATTGTTATTCCAGCCACAAAGTAACATCAAATTGGAGGACTTTGTGCTGGGAATTTTAATGAGGGCTCAAGGAATCTCAGTGATTATTTGCAGGTTTTGGTGAAATCTCGGGATAAGGATTTATTTTGTACATTTGTGTAAAATAAAGCATTTACTTATGTTAGGTTTTCTTCTTGTGAAGATTCTTTTAACTATTAAATCAGCTTTGCTAAATTCTATTGTTTGCAAATCGGATTTTCTGTGTTTCATATATTGAAAGAAAACAAATATTTAAACATTCAGCAACATCTTTGTGACAAGTTATAGCTTATTTTCGGTGAATTTCTGTTTATTTTGATAGGGTCTCGAAATAATGAGTTGTTTTGTTAGGAGTTTGGAAAAAAAACCTGTTAAAAACATTATGCACTTTGAGAAATATCATCTGTTGATTCATTTGAGCCTTGAATTGTAAAATGGGAGAATCCATTTGAAAAGATTTTCTGCCATCAATGAATCTGTCACCTGTCATTCCTATGCAGACCGATAATGGGATTTGTTGAGTTGATATAAGTTGTTCACGTGTGTCTCTTTCATTTCATATTATTGTCTTGTGGAATGACACTAAAATGTTATTTTCCATTTCTACATTTTAAAAAAAATGTGTCACAAAATATATTTAAAATGTTCAGTTTGCAAAATGTTTATATCAGTCAAATTGTTTGTTCTACGGTATTTGAACTAGTGGTCAGAGGAAATATGAGACGATTATTTTTTCTTGTAACATTTCCTGTTTCCTAAAAATGATAATTCAATGCAGTTACGCAAATTCTAAATATTTGATTTAAGAAAAGTCTTTTGAATAAGGAAATGCCATTATTTCATTCTTTCACTAATCACTGTTTCTTTTCAAAGGTAAAATAAGAATGGGTACGCCATTTGAAATAATGACCATAAGTTATCCAAACCATTTTCTTTATTAAGTGCAGATTTGCAAACACCATGATGAAAAATTTACAATGTAAATGTACAAGGGATTTATTACAAGCAATCCTTTGTCAGTCTTAAGTTTAGAGATTGACGTAAATTTATAGATTCCTGATCATCTATCTATATGATAAATAACGAATGCCATTGTGTAGGGTATCAACATTACAGACACTTTTCAAAGACAAGCCCCTTTTGAACAAAAAGCAGAATATATATTCAATAATGGGTGTTAAAATGTGATTTTCTTATTGCAACACTTCAATTTACACAGTATAGGAAATGCTGTTGCATGAACCATAACAATTGCTTTTGTATTTTTTCAAGTTGTCTGAAAAATCTAAATCTTTTGCCTATTAGTTCATGGAGATTAAATCATTCTGATCATTTGGAATAGATTTATTAATTTACATAGAACTTATGTTGTAGATAAGAATGTGAATCTGATTACTCATGTGATTCCTCATGTTGACAACATCTAGGTGTACATTAGGACATATCTAGGAATCATCACTTTAAATGGCAGACTAATGGAACTTTTGTTAAACATCTTAACTACTGACAGGTTTTCACTTTAAATGCACTCTGTATTCGATTACACAACCCTTGGTTTTACTCAGATTTTTACAGTACGAGCTTTGGATGTATAATGTTCCAGGGGATGTAATTTGTCAAGGGACATCATTAAACTAAGTCTGTCACTCGCTGTCAACAAGAGTAAGGTGCTTTGTTACCCACACATCCAGTCTGCAGTTTATGATATTTTGTCCTTAACATTACCCTTTGAACAGAATGTGAACAGTAAGTGATCTAAAATAAACTCCTCAGAAATATCCATCATCACAGGCCTCTTCTCTATCATATATAAATAAATCGTTATATATATTATTATTCCGAGTCTGAGTCTTAGACTAATCACTCACTGTCAGTTTAACTCCTGAGACCTGCATCAAAGGAACTGAAACATAAATGACGGGAAAATCATAACTTTGCATATAAAGTTTTAAACATAGTTTCAAAGCATATAGTGGAGATGTCATATTCCTATATTTTCGAGAATACATCCAAAAACTATAACATAATTGCTTAGACATTAGCAAACAAACCTTTGAATATGTCAAAACATAATCTTCATTTCATCATTTTGATGATATTGAAATGAAAATTTTATATATGTTGAAAAAGCTTTTTGTGATAAATGAACGATAAAATAAAAGATTTTATATTTGTATTTACTGTAACAGTCAAATCAATTGAACGTTAAAATATATATTTTATTAAAATTGTTTTTGTGTTTATAATGTTCTACTTACAAGCCAAATGTTCTGTCTTAACGAAATCACATTGCAATTTCAGCCCCACATGTTTCTTATTAAACAACATGAATGTAGTTTTACATAGTTAACTTTTATAAAGTTTGTACAATCAAACAAACTTCAACTAACTTAGTGAATTGAAATTAGTTTTCATGACGAACACTTTGTGTTATAAGTTATATCAATGTGATATGCAACTGAATGTCACATCGGGTTGAAATGTAAGTATAAAAGCTTGCTTACATGTTACTGGTATTGTTGCTTCCGCAGGTAATCTCCTTCGATCTGCTCATTGACAATAACCATGACCATAAAACCATAATATCATTTGCAAAGTCAATGGTAACAGAATTCACCTTGTTGTCAGGATGATATCATCAGCTGTGTAATCGAGATAAGTTCTATTAAAGAGCAACTCCGTGAGTTTATCGACAATGTACAGTCATAACAGGAAGGTTACTAGTCGTAATTATGATCGAAAACCTGAAATTGACGTGCACCATAGTAAATTTGTATCAGCAGTCTAAAACTACTCATTGACTGAACATGCTACATGTATATCAAACTTTCTCAATATATCCAACATAGACACACTGCATACAAACTAGATGAAACTGAATATGTATTTTAAAGTCTTTTTGTTGTAGTGGAATAGTGGTTGAATGAAACTGTGTTTATTTCCATAAAGGGGCCACCGGCCCATTATACATATACATACATCATGATAATATTAATAATAGTTGAAGCGCCATAACATAATATAGATTGCTAGTTGCATGATAGGAAACTGGATCGTTTCTTAAATGCTAGAAATACATATTTTGCCAGATTATTAACAATATTGTTATTTCGAGATGACATCAACTGCAGGAATTTACTCATAGTAGGATAAGAGGTGTAGTATTTAGGGAGCAGGCTTCGACGAAGATTATCATAAAAGTCACATTCCATACAAAAATGATACTCGGATTCAATTACTTGGACGATACAAAATGGACAAAGTCTTTGACTGTGAGGTAGACCGATCTTTCTTCCTTCCTCAATTAACAATTTATGGTTGGAGCAACGAAATTTACACAATGCAATACGATACACTGGTATAGTAACTAACGATATGTAATCTTCACATTTAACTTCAAATTTTATAGTGCTATATAGTTGAAGTTTGGAGTAGTTTGAAATATTTTCAAGGAAAAGTTGGTTGTCAATGGCAATACACCTTTCCGTAAACATAGAAATAAAAACATTGATATGTCCAACACCTTGATTTAACCATATAATATAATGATAAAAGACAAGATCAAGAACAAAACAGGAGCACAATGAAACATATAAAACGATAATCAAGATATGAAAAAATGAACTGAGCTGGAGCTTCTAAAAAAATCCATGTGTATATGATGACAAAGAGGTACATGTAAAACTAATTCCCTTGCTTGATATATCAAATGAACCAAACCATGTAAGTGATAGTGACATCAATAACTTTGATAATCCCACTAGCCTAAGAACGGGTCAAGAGTCAAGCACAAAAAAGGAAACAAATTGTCTCTTGTCTGATTACCAATACAAAGCAAACTGTTGATACAGTTAACTTTTTATATCCTGAGACGTTAGAAAATTCACTTAGCAATTCCAGCATTCACAAGAGGATACCATTCTTATTAGTGTCAAGCAATAACTATTCCAGTCAAGTTCTTTATTTCCCCCAATGGTCAGAAACAATGGATTAGTTTGTCTACCAATTTGGTTTGTTTATCCTAAGGCCTTCTGCTAATAAGAAGTATCTAAAGGCCTAAACAGCTGGTTTACAGATGTCATTACATCTGTTAATCGTTAAACACGTTAAAGACTAAAGAAATTGACATAACTTTTGTATGAGTGGCGGATACTGACGAGACAAGTGCGGATAAAGGTGACCAACATGCTCTGAACTAAATTGATTATGATCCTATGGGATCTTTTGTTGTGGGATATCATAAATATGGGATCATTTGGTCATTATATTAAGCCACCGAGGGAGTGTTGAGCAATCCTCGATGGTCTTTCAGAATTATATGTTTGAGCTACAGACAGGGGAAATTTTCGGGTTGAGCCAATTATAAATGAATTTATGACACCCATGAAACTAGTGGGAACAGCTAACTGTGTTTACAGTGCAGCACTTACTAAGTCATCGATTTTTTATGCCCCCGAATCGGAGATTCCGGGGGTATATTGTTTTTCACCTGTCCGTCTGTCCGTCTGTCTGTCCGTCTGTCTGTCTGTCCGTTTGTCCACAAAAACTTTAACCTTGGTCATAACTTTTTCAGATGACACCATGACATTTGACCTTGTGACCTTGACCTTGACACAGCGAGCATTTTAAACTTTAACCTTAGTCATAACTTTTGATTGGTCAGAGCTAGCTATTTGATACTTGACATATGGATCCCTTGTGATGAGACCTTTCAGATGACACCATGACATTTGACCTTGTGACCTTGACCTTGACCTTGACACAGCGAGCAGGATGCATCCGGGGGCATTCGTGTTTCTCAAACACATCTTGTTTTAAATGAGTCATTTGAGATACAAAAGCAATATGATAGAAATATAGAAATATAAATATTTATAAAGTTATATCAGTACAATTTCTTGAACTTCAGTAAATTCACAATGACAATTTTATTTATCAAAACAGAAACTGATTCTCAATTGCATTGCTAAACTGTAGTTCAGATGACCAGAGTAATGTTCAGGACACTCTTTGAAACAAAAATGATCATTCTACATAATTTTTAGAATTTTAAGAAAATGTTAAAATCTATGAAATTTTGAAGAACTGGTTTTTGGGATCAAAATGAGATACGTTTCCAATATCAGATATTCATTAAAAAACATTGCTATGTAAATGATATGGCATTATCAAATTGTATGACACCCGATCATTTATTCTGAGAAACTTGCCAATTACTTAGAATCATGTCGTCTTTGATCTTTTATCTCCAAACGTTTTCTGACTTTTAAAGAGTGAAATGATGATATACCCAGTCTTTTTATACAGTTGATAATATACAGAAATGTCAACTATTTCATTGAACTGTACTATTTAATGATACATAATTTGCAAAGAATAAAATCAAGAATCACATCAAACAAAATATTGTAGTTAAAGCAAGTTGATGCTACAAGAATTAAAATATTGAATTTCACATCTGGCATGAAACTGAAAATCTGCAAATGGCAATGTCTAATATGGTTAATATGTATTCCATTCAGATAATAGGTTAATCAAATCAGGATTCACATGAAACATAGCTGACATGAAACCTTTATCAAACTGTACAAATATCTAATAACTGAATTTTATGCTTCAGCCTTTTATCAGTTCATGCTTAATTGTTTGTTTAATTACATATTTAAAGATCTTTAATTCATTACTTCACAGACATTGTTGGATGTTTAATGCATACTTTACAAGTAAATACTATTTCATGTCTCCATCATTTACAATAATTATCGTTTTTTTATTATGATTAATTTCTAATTATTTATTCTAATCACTGACAACAAACAAACAAATGGTCATATTAGCAATATGAAATAATGAAATAGAAGGCTATTTTTCAAGCAATTTAAATTTAAAAACATACTTATTTTTCTAAATGAAAAATTACATACAAACCATAGGTTGTAAACATATCAGGCTTGATTAATCGATTGTCAATGTCAACAATAATTATATTTAATAACCCAATGATTAACTTCTATGTAATTAAGATACTGATCAATATCAACAGTATGAACATCTGCATATCATGTATTCAACAAATGAAGAACCCTATCAAAGGGTATTTACATCTAAGAAACCAAATCAAAACAGACGTGTTGATTTGCTATTATTTCTCATATCTCATAAATTGTAATGTTCTGTTTTCAACCAGCGGCTGTGTTGAACCGTTCAAGATGTGACATGCTTAGAGGAATGACAATCACATGAGAAATGCTGTCTTTTTCTTGAAAGGTTGTTGGACCATTGGGACTGTCATAATTCATTATTGTATAAGCATTGATGTGTACTCATCTAATATCACGCCAGACACTGAATGTTGGAACATTAAAAATAATTATTTTTATGGTGAAAACACACATTCTACGCTTGAACATAGAAGAAGCATGATCTTGATAAGAACACGAAAACAGCTAAGTCTTAAAGAGTTCTGAAAATGGTTTAAACAGTTAAGCGGGAGGGAAACGTTGTTAATGGCAATTGTAAAGTTAAGTAAATATATGAAAATATTAGGAGCACTTTTTAAATGCAAGATGAAAGAGTCATTCAACAAATATGATGTTTGAGTGACATTCTGACGTGCCGCTAGTTATAGAAATGTAATAAAAACCTATCTATAGGGCAACTTACCAATGTTATAGATATATACAATCGTCCGTTGCAGTTATTACTGTTAAATTAATCTATAAAACATTTCATATTCTATGAAAACATAGCATTCAGACTAAATCAAATGTTGTCATAATTGTTAAGTGTGATGTCACAAAGTTACTGATTTGGCCACAAAAATATTGTCACCAGTGTTCTTTCAATTTCTATAGACACTATTCGGATAGTAATAAAATACCCTATTCAAATTCAATAATATTTTTATGAAACACGATAAAAGGTATTGTCTTTCAATTGCTTTCACTCGTTTAATTCAAAATTAATCACTCGTTTCATGAAATTGATTTTAAACGGGGAGACGTCGTTAAGTATTCTGTATACATGTGGCAGGTCAAGGGGGTCAACGGTTCAAATCGTCTTGAAATAAATCCCAAAGTAGTCAGCGTTACTCGAAGGATGAACCTCCCCTATAAGATATAAGAATCAGTTCCTCTTATCGGATTGTGTTTTTTATTATTGAATAACACGTGTATATAAACCAGAAGGAAGATAATGTATATAATTGCACATGCAATCCTTAACACATTTTTGCTTCATGGAACGGTAATTCACTGGAATATTTAGTATTTTTGCCATGAACTTCTCTAAATGTGTGATTGTCAAGAAGCTGATGATTTCACAGATTTATTCAAAACGTCTCATCCAATGTCATTTCATCAATGAGCCAAACACATGTTATTGTACCAAGTGAGGAACCATGCATAATTGTTACGAATTCTCCATTATTTAAACTCTCTTTGTAATCTCCTGGGGCAAAAAGAGGACGTTTATTTACGTAGACAATTATTTATTCCCTGTTGGCTATATTATTAACTCCCTTTTGCTTTATTTTCAGTCTCGCTTGTGAAAGTGAAATTATCTGATACAGTTTAAATCAATTTCCCAGCAGACAATCACAAATAATTTGTGAAAAGAACATATTGTACAGAGTGTCAAATCTGTTAATGATTGATGAATTAAAATTGAAAAATTGGATTGAACGATTGCACAAAAAAGCAGAGAATTCCTTTGTTGTTAAAGATTTCCCGATTGTCAACAGGAAACAAGAAAAGGGGTGCTGTTTAACATCAAATGCTATGAGTTTCTCTTCTTCGTCTATTCAATATAAATAACGACCTTAATTCTTTCATCATCGAAGGAGTAATTTTGTGTATGATATAAATCACATGTAATCGAAAGTAGTTCTCACATGAAAAATATATATTACAATTCCATAAAGCCTTAAACCAATTTCAAACTCATAGGATACTATTATTCTGTTTCTCAAGCGGAGTAGGCTAAAGACAAGGAACATGTAATACCCATTATAAAGAATGTCAATATCTATTGGGCTTGTAATCCAATATTTTGCTTCCAGATCATATATATTTAGTCCCTGTGTCGGATGCTACACACTTACCTATCCATCATCTCTCCATAAAATAACACAAAGCGTCAAAATCTAAACCCTTTGCTTCCAGAGGCGACCTTTACCACATTATCGTGTTCTTTTGTTCTCAAATAAAAGTCTATGCCTTCAATTCAATAATAGTGGTTATATTATCAACAGCTAGGTGTTTAGATAGATAAACGAATAATCAACATAGCTCAACGTTTCTTTGTATACTTTATTGATGATCATATCCATAATGTATGCTTATGCAACTAATGATCTTTGTTAATTTGTAATGCTTCCTGTTTGTATAATGGCTTTATATGTTTTGCCTAACTTAAGAAATTTAAATTTGTTGCAAAACTTTGAAAGAGTTAGTTAAACAAAAATCACTTTTGGCAACACTTTTGTCCTAACTTCCATTTACTAGTACTTTTTTTATTTCCATTTTTTCACCAAAATTTACAGAACCTAAATCAATCTATTCCAAATAAATTTCAGGACTGTAAATTTATTTTTGCAATCGGATGTAAGAGTATATAAATGAGTTATTTATTGGGTATTTTACCCCTAAATGTGCATTAACTCCCTAAAGAGATTGTTCTTCCAAGTGTGAGAAACATCTGCAAGTCTTGTATTCCATTAAAAAAGGAGGCTGCTTATTCTGAATCTATTAAATTCATCATTTAAAGGGGCAGTAGCACGTTTTTAGGGGGAATATAAGGTAATGTGAGGAAAAGGAAAATAAATGGTTCCAATTGAGAGATAATGTATTTAAACTAAATGAAGCAGTAATTATTCAAATATATAACATAAAGTCAAGCCATGCGATTCCTTTATCTTACGCAAAATGAATTAAAGGTGTTCACAAAAAAATGGCCGCCAATGGATTTTATGTGAATCCTCATACTTTGTCCTCTGACTATTGATGATTGGCTTGTGTAATGACATTGTTGACACTGTCAATATAATACATTTATCATTAACTTACAATTATCAGTGAAATAATTAAAATATAAAATTATCAAAAAACGTGCTACTGCCCCTTTAAGGACTCTGCTGTCATTGCATTAGTTTAAGCCTTCATATTCCCAGTTGATGTAAAAGTCGTATTTCAGAGGCTGACTGCCAATTAACTCTTCTCTCAATTAAATGAAAATTCTGTATTCTTGAAAACCCTACTGATTACAATCCTGAAACTCTGAGAACTTGACAAGTGTGACAGGGACCTTATAGCAATGTGTGTGAAATTGTTGCCTCCACTAATTGAATGTTAAATGTACTGGAAAACGCCCTGCCCTCAGCGATTCAAACTATGCAGAAATAGTTTTTCATTGCCGATGTTTCCAGCCAAAACTATCACAAGCAACAAGGACTAGGGTATTACTTCATTTTAAAATCTGTCTTTTAGTCAGATCGATGTTTTCATACAAGACATGTTTTAATAGAAGACTCTTCGGCTTATCCATTTTGCAAATCAGATATATGACTTTGGAAGGTTACCAAGGTAAGTCTTCTATTCGGTAAAATGGTAAAATACTGCTGTTTGTAACATGATAAGTCGTCATCAATTGATATTGTGTATAAATAAGATGATGTGGCTATCAAAATGATGTCACGCAAGAGGATATTTGGAAATGGCTTTAATCTTTGAAGCGCAGATTGTACATTCATTGTACATCTATTTATAGATCATCCCAATTATCAAAATCAAATCAGTTCAAATAAAATGAGCTATTCAATAATCAAACATTACCGGCGAATACCGCATCAGAAAGACCAAGGGCTTTTACTATTGTAGTTATCAATAATTGATAAGATCAGTTCTACTGGTCCAGAGAAAGATTCTTTCTTGTCTGCCCTGATCATTAAACAGCCATATATTTGTCTGGCCCTTATAAACTAGTCAAAGTTACTCATTCCCATGCAAAACGAACACTTCCTGTGGTTTGAGAGTCTCTAATTGTTCATAGTAATCTCATTTTCTTTTCAGTCAATTCTGACATGATGAACGACAATTCCGTTTCTGGAATGGATAATGATGTAAAATGACTGATGATTGGTAGTTATTCTTCTTAGCTTGGCTTATTTGATATAGAGTCTTTAATCCTCGTTGCCTTTTTCTTACCTTTTTCTTCTAACTTACTACAAAAATAGGTTTTGGTTGAATGTTTATGTACAATCAATTTTGTTGTTTCGTTTAATCTGATTGTTTAATTTTATGTCAATCTTTATCCCATTTGTACACTTTAACCTAACATAAACACTACTAACCTCGATTATCATAATTACCAGGTCATTTCTTGTCAAAGTAAGAATTCACATACCAACACAAAGTAGCCTTAAATCATACAATAATGTTTACTTTAAAATCCATTTATTTCAATATCTATATAATACATATAACAGAAGACGTGCATATTATATGCCTTTCAATATCAATTAGTTGATACCTAACACACATTTAACATGTCTTTTTAAATTGACTTTATTTTGATATACACATATTTCCTTTCTATATTTGTTATAAGAGTTTATGAAAATGACATAAACACGTGGTTTTATTGCAAGAATGTTCTAGTTTATTTTTGTACATGTTTTGATTTATTTAAACTAGATCATTTGTTTAATAGTCCATTTGACATTTTCTTTGATAAAATATTTCCTATCATATAAAGACACTCCTAATTGGATAGAAGATAACAATTTACCTTTCCAAAGTTTGAAATTAGCATGACTTGTGCAGATGGACTCTTAGAGGTTTAATGGTATGGACAGGTTTGTAAAACATACTGTTGAAAAGTAAATGAACATTTATTCAAGCACATATGTTATGTTTGATACAAAAAAATCTATTTTGTGGTACAAAGTGTGTAACTTATGAAATGAAGTTATAGTTTCTTTACATGAATGATTGCATTCTCTTGGAAACAAAATCTCAATTCCCAAATACCAAGTTGTTATGTTGTTATGAAGCTTTATGAATGTTTGATAGTGCCATTTTATTGCTATATATATGTTGATGAAGACAGGCTGTGATGTGTGGAAATAAATTGCTGTTGTTACTTCTAGTTTATATCTTTAAGGAAAATGTGTACTGACAGTGTAAAGAATTTATGTTTCTCTGAATACAATTTCTATGATCTTGCCAAAGTAGGTATTTTGCCTTTCGAATAACTACACAACAGTTCATCTCTGTTACTAGTGAAGACTATTTTAAAGGTTGTTATTAATCTAGTATATTTGACTTGATATTGATATTTACCAGTTTAAGAATCAATAACAATTTATGATTGTTTGCATTTGCTGGTCTGTCAAATGTATGTTTAATTAGCAATTATATTTTTAACAGCGTGATTTTCTTTTCTAAATAAAACAACTATATCATGCTAGTTTCCAAAATCGGATCATGTCAACTTAACTCTATCTGAGTGTGACATGTATTTCACCAACTTAATCTGAAGAAGATTCTCCTAGTGATAATCACACAACAAGCCCCCTAGTTCCAGTGACTCACCCAGTGCCATTGGTGTAATTGTCGCCACGAGTCCATTTTACCAGGGCTGTCAACTCTACTTTATTGTACTGATATTTTAACACACTTTGATAACATCTGCACTTTGATCTCTGAAATTGTTAAGGAAATGTCCCCTCTTTGAAAATGGCTCTTTCAACTTTAAGGCAGACTTTTAATGTCTTAAATGTCTGGTCTTAGGAACAGAACCTAGTTTTCATTGTTTGAGTTGAATTGGTATAAAGCTATTTAATTGGAATAAAGCTTTGATAGCATGTAAGTTATTAGAGGAGTTTCTGATTTATTTGTACAACGTATGTGTGTCACCAAATCAGCACCATAAAACGTCTTTCAAGTTTAAATACGAACATGTTACTGGTATTATCTTGATGAAAAGGTTATTAACCGATGTTATGCTTATCATGATTTAATGCCACAGCAAAATATGTTTTGAATGAAAAGTGGTCAATAATTATCTTTTTTTTTTTTAATGTTTATCAATGTAAGCCAATCATCCATCGTCAGAGAAAAAATTCAGATTCACATAAACTACATGTACATTGGTGGCCATTTTTGTGTTAACATCTTTATTTCATTTAGGCTCAGAAAAAGGAATCGCATGGCTGAACTTTACATTATATATTTGATTTATTACTGCTTCATTAAGTTTAAATACATTGTATTTCAACTGGAACAATTTATTGCCCTTTTCCTAAAATCACCTCATATTTCCCCTTAAATGTGTTACTGGCCCTTTAATTGATAAACACTTTGAAACAGTATTATAACTGCTTTGAAATTGCACTTAAAATGTTAAACTGGCAAAGGCTTCAGCACCATTGTGCAACATTTTGCAGCATCATGGCTTAAATAAAAGGCTTTGTTTAATTACTAATGTGTAGATTAAGCAAAATAGTACCTTTTCTGTACGAATCGATTCAACAAGTCATTTTGTGTTATCATAAGACAGTTGTAGATATTTAGAAAGTTGAAAGCATATACTTCGAACTGTCTTACAATCCTATGAATGATTCAAATGTTTTACCGGTTATAAGTATTTGAAGAAATAAAGGCTGTAGTTTAAAAAAGGTAATAACCCGAAGTATACACGTTTTAATAACAATAAGTTATATATTCTAAAAATATGATGATATATCAAAATCAGAGTGAGACCATAAAAAAGCAATTATCTTGAAATTAAGAATTAAATAAACTTATAAGACGCTTAACTCAAATTTTCTTTGTTCTAATTTCAATAAGTTTTTAACCAATTGTAAAATGTTTACTAAAAGTTAGAAAAACTCTGAAGGAATCAGCAACTAGCGTTCACTCAGCAGTGTAGCTCAATAAATGAACTAGTAAGTTAATTGTAATTTCTTAAAATTTTCTTTAGAAATACTCCTTAAATCTTTAGTTTCATACTTTTCCTTGCTGCTAATATTGCCCAAGCGGCGATAAGCATTAACTCACTCAGTCACTCATACTTTTGATGCTACAAACCTTACATGGTTTTTCACTTAGAAATGATATCTGTCAATACTTTACTTACAACCTTCTTGATAAGTAGTACCAACAAAATGACAAAGATGTTATTTATTCCTTGCAATGTAAACATAATGGATGTTTCGGTGTCGACTTCAGCAGTTGGCCAACAAGGCTGTCCCTATTGACAGATAAATGTCCATAGTCATTTGGAAAATTCCTTCTTCGTAGGTTGTGCATCTGATTTAAGGCTCATTCTTCTTCATTTGTACAGGAGTGACCATACCTGGTCAACAGACTGTAATTACTGACCGTTAATTGAAGTCCAGTTGGTGACCTCTGCTCTGGTCATGATTGATGCGTTCGTGTGATGCACTAAAGATCCACATCTACATCATATAGAAAGGCAGAAACGTGCCTGTTGTCGACAACGTTAAACTGTAAATATTAATCACTTAAGTAAACCTTACTTTTTCATTGACGTAGATGTTGTTAATTGAATGTATTCAGATCCATATGTCTTTGGAATGATATGAAATGTTGAACATACAAATAGAAGAATAAACGACTATAATATTTTCTTAGAAATAATTGAATGACATATTCTTCAGCATAGTATGATAATTGGACAAGTTAAGTTAACAATTAGGAAGAAAATATCATGACAACCATGTCAGCTCAAAACACATGACTTAAAGTCAAATATATATCACTCAAGCACAACACAATTGTTGTGGTCAACTTAACACAGGTCATTTTCTGACCAGCAGGTACCGCTACAGCCCACAGCTACACAACATTTTCTGGCATGCCTGGCCTTCTGGGTGTCACATTTTCAACTTTAATCCAATTAATTAGAGGCGGATTCCTTTGATTTCTCCGTAAATGATGTACAAAATGGACCCATTTTCGCCACAGCAGAGCACCAAATCTAACGTTCTATTGGCTTCTAGTGAAATCACTTTGTAGAAAGCTCCATTGTTATTCCAGCCACAAAGTATCATCAAATTGGTGAACTCGGCGCTGGGAATTTTAATGAGGGCTCCAGGAAAGTCAGTGATTACTTGCAGGTTGTGATTTTTTTTTACTGTTTTACATGTTGGTTTCTATCTCTGGGAACGTTTTTTCCATTATGAAACCAACTTTTGATTACTTTTATTTTTGCAACATTGGAGTATTGAGATACATCCCTTGTAACAATATTCTTGTATTTCTTCACGTCAGATATTTTGTACTGAAATTAAAACAGTGTCCATTGAACATTTCAGGTCGAAATCAAAGTTTTTTTGTTGATAAGTGCTCTATTTTGAAGTTTTTATCATGTATGAAATAATGTTTTTAAGCATTTACGAGAATAATGTTCTCTTCTTTATCAAGTGCAACATTATCAAGTTATCAACTTTATCAAGTGCAACATTTTCTTCACCAAAATGTTGTTATTTTACCACAAATTTTATTTTAAAGGTTGGAGCTATGAGATTACTGACTTTATTTTTGGGGGATAGATAACTTTAATCTATTCATGAGTATGTTGCAGTCTATAAAGAAACGTCGCATTGTTTATGATTTTGACAAAAAAATTCATCATCAATTTCAGTGTTTCATTTTTTTAATTGTTTGAAATGTTCATAAATATGTACATAATATTAAGATAAGACCTTTAAAACAAAACAAGGTTTTAGTCACGGATGACATATACATGTAGGAAAAATAGGAGATATGTGCAATATGTCAAAGAATCGATAGAAAAAGTTTGTAGACAAAGTCTGATCTCAGAGAATGACTTATGAAAAACTCTTTTAAAATATAAAAGAAATCATGTGATAGTAGTAGTAGTAGTAGTAGTAGTAGTAGTAGTAGTAGTAGTAGTAGTATCAGTAGTAGTAGTAGTGTAAATAGGCACTGCAACCGAAAATCGTATTAAAAGTCTTTTTGATGGGTTGGACATAATATGTCATGTTATAAGAAAGGGTTAAAATTTAACTGTTTTGACATTTCTTTGATCAATACATTTCTAAGTAAACATGTGTAACATGTTATTTGCCTTGAATGTTTAATCTATAGCAAAGTCAGGTTTCATACCATATCTATAATTTCACAATAATGTAGCCCAATCACAAACATTAATTTATAACTTTTCAATTATTGTAAGTTACGTTTACAATCTATTCATGTTATTACCGAATTGTATTAATCTAATTGCATATAACACATTATTTATATTGACGAAATATTGCATAAGTGCCTTACAAGAATGACCTGACCACAACTGACGTTGTACATTTCAAACAAACAACTGGAATGTGGTAATTTCAAGACAATACATATTATAGCAAGCTTCTTTCTAACTTGCCAAATACCAGCCAATTTCTCCAAACATCAATCATCATCAATCAATTCCATTTTCAATATTGGTAATTTCAAGACAATACCTACTGGCAAAGTTATTTACTTTCAAGACACTTGAACTCGTTTACACAACTTTTGTTTTTGCTATACCCAACTGAGAACATGTACATGTAAGTGCGAGGTAGGGTTATCGAATGAATGGCCTAAATAGCCACAACTGACGATGTACATTTCAAACAAACAACTGGAATGTGGTAATTTCAAGACAATACCTACTGGCAACGTTATTCACTTTCAAGAAACTTTGATCTCGATTACACAACTTTTGTTTTTGCTATACCCAACTGAGAACATGTACATGTAAGTGCGATGTAGGGTTATCGAATGTACAATGAGGAGTTATTTGCCAAGGGACGACATTAGACTTTGTCTGTCAGTTAGTATCAGCTAGAGAAATGAACCTTGTCTGACTCCATGGGTAGGTCGTGTTCATGAACTATTTGAAATACTGAACCCGGTTATTGCAGAAATTCGTTCCTCAGAAACGATAGGGAATAGAAACCTGTGCATAGAAAGTATATAAACTAGATATATTTTGCCAAAAAAAGAAACAGAAACTAAAAGGAAACATTAAGACTACCATATAAAATGTTGATGATGATAAACCATAATCCTCTCTCAACTAGTTTGATGACGAATAGATACATACTTACTTCTACTTACATACATACTATCATTTTAGGAAAAAACACCAGATAGGCTGATGTCGTTTATGATATATTTTAAGACAGCTATTTGTAGTTCAAATCATAACGGAAAAAACCTGATATTTGAATCAAATAACCACTGTTAGGGTAGAAAGTATAATATTCTTCTAATATGGTGTCGGACATATAGTCTGTTAACTTCTTACCATATTTCCACAATTTTCAACTTTAAAACCAAATTTATGAAACAGAGAGACAAATCTGTGTTCAAACGTAAACTTGATTTAATTATTTTACACTTGTGAATGAAAATGTACATTTTTGTCAACTTCTTTCTCAAATATGTGCATATTTAACTTAAATTGAATGGAAATCAGCTTCACGATGAACACTTTGTGTAAAAATTTTAGCAAATTGAATTGAAAGCCAGAGAGCATTAAAACGTTAATATGAAAGCTTACTTAAATGTTCCTGGCATGCTTGTTTCCACGGGGAGTCTTCTTTTGTCCTTTGATCTTTGAACATCTGCTTGTTGAGAATCCTACCAGGACCAATGAACAAAACATCAGTTGCATGGTTAATAACATCAGAAATCGTATTTCAGATGTGTAATTGAAGTTATCTACCATAAGCTAACATGGACTGGTTTGAACTTTTGAAGTAACGTTTTTAGTAACATTTGTTTCAAATTTTTACTTTGATTTGAAACTGACTTAATGAAAGGTAAATGTAAGTATTTATTAAGGCGATAAAACAAAACAAAATCTGTGATTTAATGAACAGAACTGAATCGTTTGATATACATGAAATAAGATTAAACACTTAACTTTAAAGTCCTTCTAAGGAGTATATTACTGTGATACACTTTGATTTATTGAATGATCTTTACCTGTATTTCCACCATTAATATTGCTTAATCTTCATTTTTGCAAGCCCTTTGGCTTTAAATAAACAATATATCGAAAACTGAGAATGTATGATGTAAAACAAATGTGAAATATACACATACTTTGTTCATACTACAAACGACTTAGCAAGCAATGACACAATACTCACCTGTCGAGTACGGTTATTTACATGTATCACATTCAAACATGTGTAACAATGTAACATTTGTTGAAATGCTATCAACATGACATTGACAACCCTTAGGGAGATTGTTCAATCATTTTCATTGGATACTACTTGTAGCTGAAATAATGCATACAAAGATTGAGATCATAGGGGGATTTGTAACCAATGATGGTTAATAGGCATTATTTGAAAATGGAATTCATTGATGATGATTGATGTTTGTAGAAATTGGCTGGTATTTGGCAAGTAAGAATGAAGCTTGCTATAATATGTCTCGTTTTTTGATGGATTATTGTTTTATTTGGCAGGCACCTAAAATGACAGGTTAATTTGCAAGATATTCGAAACAATGATAAATATTTGTTACACTTGTTGGTAATTGGTTGTATTAAGTGGCAAAAAGTATTTCATTGTCATTGTCTATGCATCACATAAAATGTTTATAATTAAGAAAGACTCTTTGCATCCTTATAAAGAGTAAAGAATGGAATAAGCTTCTGAACATGATACCAGGTTTATTGCTTATCTACCTTGCATAGATTAATGCGTTGGTTTAGGGGGTTACAACTACTTGTACTTTTGTGAATTTATGTACTGTGAATTTACACGCCTCTGGACCTTAGCCTACATGACAGAGTGGCAGAATATGATCAACATTACAATATACCCTTAAATACTTAAAGCATATCTTAATGTAAACCCAAATCACTTTGGTCTTATCATTAACCCTTAAACCATCACATGAGATGTGCATCACATACAGCTCCATACCTTAAGTTTGTTCAGTAACATTCACATGCTAGTGAAACTATCATGTAATTTGCAGTGACTCTGAGACATCCTAGCATTGCAAAAATGATAATGTTGAAAATCCAATACATAAGTTAGCATCTGTTTTGCGTTTACATATTGATAGGTCATACATCACAGTTAACCTTAACAATCTTGGCAGGTCATTGAAGTGACAAGGGGTCAACATTTTGAAAGATTATCTTTTATTTATTTATCTTTTTTATCTTAATCCTTCAAGTGATCAACGGGTTTAGATCTAAGTCATATTTGTTCCTCTTCTTAATATCTATATTATTATGTTTCTTTTTCTCACCGTTAGTCTTTATGGAAAAATTTACTAGTGACCAAACGATCCCGTTTGACACACATGGACAATTTGTGTTCATTTTTAGTGCTGCTTGAGGTATTTGATTCCGTCCAAATGAAACCCAAATAACATGATAAAAGATACTATTTAAAGTGAACAAACTTCGGCACGAATGGTATTGTAAACAAAATTAGTAGAACGTTATGTTGAGCTATGATGTGAGTACCCATTTAGTTTATCCTACCTCATGTAAGAATTTCGATCTCTGATTGGTTCACGTGACCCTGGATAACTACTGATATCACCCTCTTGAGCGGGATGATAAATTATTTACCTTGAAAGGTTTTATGCAACTCGGGTTCCGCTCGTTGCATAAAACCTTTTGCGGGTATAATAAATACCCGCTAACCCGCTCAGCAATGTTATAACTTATATTGTGATTTGTTTGAACACTGAAGCCTGTTTTCCCAAAAATATTAACAAGCAACGGAACACCATGCCAACATTTTTTGTGCGAGACAGGACGTTTTCGGGGTGCATTCTTTCTCCTTTATCAGATTTGAATATAATGTTGTGAAAATAAGATTGTTATCCAGATATGCTTTTTTCTGTGGTATATAACCACTACTTATCCTTCATTAACAAGCACTTAAATCACATTTACACTGGTTTCAAAAGAGCTTAAATTGAACCCAAAACGTAATAAATTCTAGGTCAATTGAAACCAATATGTACATCAAGTATTGTAACACTGACAAAAGGAAACCATCAAACAGTACTGACAGGCTTAAGTGAAATCAGAAGAAACAAAATTCTATTCCTTGATAATAAACGTCAAATGTGATCACAAATATTTATTTGTTTCAGGAGCCTCCAAGTGAAATGTTTCCCGCAAGAAGAAATGGCATCAATCCTGACGTGTCCTGAGGCATTGTTTTATTTATGGTTGTAACATCTTGCCTCGTACAAATTTTATTTCTTGACTCTTTCAATCTAAAGATTCACACAGCTGAAATTGAACACAATTTGAAATAGAAAAAAAAATTGCTGAGACAAGGTGAAAGCTTTAAGTTCAATTAGTTTTAAGCCATTGTCTGAACAGGAAACTCCAACGACAAGACAAACGTAGGGTCCCTTCAGAGACAAAGCCATTTGGAAGAATGTAATAATAATTCTTTTAGAGTTTTTATTCATTGAACCATGCCAAACATATCTAGCGATTCTTTGTTTCTAAAATCGCTAATCATTTCAAAAGTGGACAGTGAAACCTGACTCCTTTGATGAGACATAATATTTCCTGTTATTTTCAGTTTTATCCCCGTAAATATATTTCTGATATGATATTTCTATTAAGGATTTTATTTCATTATTGTGTCATACTTTAGATATCTATTATATGCCTTTAAAACGTTTATGTAGTTTGAATTAAGCAACATATGTCAAATGAAGAACACATTTTTGCAAGTTACAACATAGTAACGCAGGTTTTGTCTTTATTAGAATTAAACCATCATTCTAGCAGTTATATGAATATCACTGCTGTTAATTGAAAGTAGGGTAACAAACTTAGCTTGCATACTCCAAGGTCCCATTCGTGCGCATCGTACGTACATATATACGAATTATTATTACTCAACCGTGTAAGATACCGTAGTGTAATGTCAACCAAGTGTAATACCACATTGCGAGTATGACGTCACAGTAGTATGTAACTGTGACGTCACATTGTAAGCGGCCGTCACAATGGCTGCTGAGTTGCGGAAATATTAGTTTCAGCAAATTGTTGGCAAGATTGATTGATTTTGAGGGCAAGCAATACCAAAATTCTAAACTTCCTTCCATTTTATATTTTTTATATTTAACTCGCTTTCGCTCGTTTATACAAAATCATTAAATACTTGGATTAAAAAGTATGAATCGTTTACTATCTTCGAAATCAAACATCCTTCAAGAGTCAAGTCAATCCTTTCCTAAAAATTGGGAAATTTGATTTCAACTACATTGGCAATCAATGTAATCAGAAACGTCAAACGTCTGAAGTTAATTTAGTTTTTCTATCTAACATAAAGCTTAATTATACAAATTAACATTTCAATGTCTCCCGAAGGCCTTTTTAGAAATGGTGTCTTCATGACGAACCCCAACGCTAGACATTCATTGGAGGGACAAGAAACAACATGGCACAATTGACTGTTTATTTCAATGAAAATACTGTTCAGAAGTGATTCTGTTTTCCCCTGGCGATTACAACGACATGCGGAAATGACACTGAATACTTGATAATTATGCATTTATCTTGATTCTTCAATTGGTTTTAACGTGACATGTGATTGTCTTCTTGATAGAGTAATCTAAGCAAACACTTTGAAGAAATATGTGAAACTCATCAGCTTCTTGACAATGACAAATTGAGAGAATAAACAGTCCAAATTTACAAATATATCCTTGTGAATAACAGCTCTTTGCAACACAAATGTGTTTAGTTAAAAACTATGTATTGACTAGGAGATATTCAGAGGTTTTTAACTTTATAAGAACTCAGATTGAAACATAAACCTATCATTGAATACGAACTAAAAGATATATCATTCTTCTACATAATGAATATTGCATGCATGTTATCAAAACAGAAAAATAATCACCCTTAACTCTCATATTTGGATGGGATAGCATTCGTGAATTTGAAAAGCACAAATATATTGTGATACATATTGCAACACTCTTTTCTGTATCGCAATATTTTGCAATACATAAATGAGGAAGTATAACTATCCTTGTCACATAAAGCACTTGATGTTATTGTGTACACTTTTGTTGGCTTACATTGACATTAACCACATCCTTCTCCTGTTCAACTGTTTCAACAAGAGCCAACTCTCTTGGGAGTATGCAGACTTAGCTGTTGTCGTGTTCTTTTCCAGTTCATGATTCATCTCAATTCTATTGTAGTGTTTTCACCACAAAACTATTTGTTCATGTTTCTACATTTAGTGTATCGCGTAATAGCATTAGAAACGACTGTCTTTACCCAGAAGCACGGGCATCATCCAATGAATTATGACAGTCCCAATGGTATAAAAACGTTTCAAGAAAAAGACAACATTCCTCATGTGAATGTCATTCCTTTAGGCAAGTCACATCTGGAATGGTTCAACAATGCCCCTTGTTAAAAAATCGAATCATCACAAAACCTAAAAGAGATAATGGCCAATCAACATTGTCCCTTTAGATTTCATCTCGGCAATAGTAATACCCTTCCATAGCGTTCTACTTGTATTACATTCACTTTGTTCAGACTTTAATGTGGATCGATTTCACAAAACATTGGTGAAATAAATGTTCTCAATAGTTTTAAAGATAACCATTGCCACTGACACTTGATTTATCAAATCTGACATACTTACACTTTAAAGGGGCAGTAGCACGTTTTTTGATAATTTTATATTTTATAAGTTCCACTGATACTTGTAAGTTAATGCTAAATGTATTATTTTGACAGTGTCAGAAATCTCATTACACAAGCCAATCATCCATAGTCAGAGGACAAAGTATGAAGATTCACATAAAATCCATTGGCGGCCTTTTTTTTGTGAACACCTTTAATTCATTTTGTGTAAGAAAAAGGTATCGCATGGCTAAACTTTACGTTATATATTTGAATTATTACTGCTCCATTTAGTTTAAATACAGTTTCTTTCAATTGGAACCATTAATTTTCATTTTCATGATATCACCTTATATTCCAACTAAAAACGTGCTACTGCCCCTTTAAGGCATTTATCGCAGGATTCGTTAGGAACAGCAATGTGTCGTATTACATGTTTTAATTTCTTGTAAATTATCTTCATTTTGATTTACTCATTGATTTGCAAAAATGGCATTGATTATTATTAAATTGAAATAATAATATAACCATGAATAACTTTTTTTCGTTGATTGATTGATACTTTAGATTATTGATAAATATATGATGATCCTTATTAACATGCCAAAACATGAAATATAGAAAAAGGTAAAAAGATACTATCGTAGAGATCATTATGCAGTGAAATAAGTAACAAGGGTGTAAGATTAATCTTGAAACATTTAATGTTATTTGCTTCTCACACTAAACCAATTCGTTTCAAAGGAATGTTATCACAAAAAAACATTGAGACAAAAAACGGGAATGATATGTAAAAATATCAAAACATGCTAAGTTACAAACAAAAACGATATGTATACATTTACATGTTTTTAAAATGGATGAAACTCATCATATTGAAATGTACCGAATTCCTTTTGAATCATTGGTGATATAAAATTGAATCATCAATTCATTAATTCATCTACACCTGATTGAATTACCACATTCCTCAAACCTGTTAATGGCTTCTAACAAGGTAGAGATCGTAAATGATAGAATGACCACATGGACCTTGTCCTCATGTATGAAGTGACCTGTGAGAGTTACTATTATCCATGGTCAATAGGTGTTATTAAAGAAATTGACCATTGTCCATTTAGATGCATCTAGTGGCATCCATCATTATATTGATAACATGCTACTCTTAATATGGCACTCACGATAATGGAAAAGGATAACTTTAATATTCAAGATAATCATATGCTTTCGAAATTTATTTCTTAAAATCATCCCAATTGCTAAATTGCTAAATTGATTCTATGGCTTAGAAAACAACTTGAAATGTAAAATTTTGTTGACAAATTTTGTAGCTATAAAAACTGTTTGTTGTAACGACAAGTTTTATTTATTAAAACAAAGTCAACAGTCTTACAGACATGACTTATAAAAGAAGAAAGCAAATAACCACAAAGGCAGTCTCCAAACATCTTAATTTTGTTTATCCACTATCGTCACCTACCAATAGGTATTAAGATCCCAAATCATCAGATACAATACCTTGTATATAGTATCAGTTATCAGAGTTAATTTGGCAGACAGTTTTAGGGATTGGTTTAAGCCCCTTATTAAAGAATTTGGAAAGTCTTTCAGGCTCTTTGCAACGCTTTGCCATTGTCTTTGGCTGGTATGTTTTTAGAATTGGCTTGAGCATTAGGCAGGAGGAATGTTATCAGTCCCTGGATGTAGTCAACAAACAGTAGTTTATGCATCGGTAGCTAACCATTATGTTGACATTAATAGATCTCGAATAAATCGTTGAGTGTCATTTAAACTTCTGTTATGTGCGTAGTATAAAGGTGACGCATGCATATCCATTAATTATTAATAGGTTCATGCTGTTTAAAAGTATCATTACCACTTTAGATATAGATATCATTAAGAAGTTACTTTTTAAAATATCAAACTTATTCAAAATTGCGTGTTATAAGAAACACTGCTAGGGTATTTTGTTCAAATGAATGATATCATTGTTAATAGTACAAGTGCTCACAATGTGTCAAACAATTGTTGACAGTGCCATTATTTCATACAATGAATTTCCTTCACGTCTGATCTCGTTTGATAAATGACATGAAGTTAGCTTGCAATACCTAGATTTTCCTTTCGTGGTCATTGGTCATTTTCCACTTTATTCCCTTGGATGTTATTCCTTTAAATCGGCAACTCTGCATAAATAATTTCTAGCTGAATCTAGAATATCAATTGTTCCGCCAGTGATGAAACAAAAGATATACATATTCTATATAATGAAAAAAAACCATAAATTGAAGAATATTTTCATATATTTCATTTTTATATCTTAAAATTCAACAAGAAATAAGAAATGTTTGTGAGAATTAGACATTCAAGATTCCATTCTCCTTGCTAAATATAAAACAAACTTCTTTTGATCCGATTCATGATTTCATTCTTTGCACAATACCTTTATGTAAAATATCATTAAAAAACAAAAAGAAGGGTGAAATACTTGACATGTATGTGCATGATCAATTCAATTAAAGAAAACGTGTCATCTCAACATTTCATTCCTTAACAGACAAAACATGTTTGGAGATTTAATATCAAAGGCATAGTAATGCTAATGAAAACGTAACTGTCAGTTGTCTTATATCACAATGATCAGGTTTCACACCATTTGGTAATGCCCTACCTTGTCGATGGCAATATCTAATAATCAACCACTGTTATGTGAAGAAAATTACACAGTTGGCAAACAAAGCTGAAACAAGTTCTTCGATACTTGTGTAGACTGTGCCATAGTCTTCCCAGGCAATGTTCCATCAGCTAGGTGTCCTAGGAAACTGCCTTTCCTTATCAATGCCTTGTGAAAAACAATTTAAAATCTGGATACATTAAAAAGAACAGAAACTTGTTGTGTATTTTATTGAACAAAATCATAAATGTAGGATTGTACATGTATGTTAGGTTTTGAGACATCGAGCATCAGCGCCTTGTCCAAAAAACGACAGTTTTGTTATGATAGCAATGCGATCATGGAGATAACTTATAATGCACCTTTGTCGTTATGACAGGTCGACAAAAAGAATCAATTACACATTATCCACATGATGCAAACTTGTGAAAAAGTATTTACTACATTTAATATTGCCATATGATCTTACAAACGTTTGCTCTAAGTGCTATTTGGATTGAAAACAGAATAAAGGTCAATTCAACGTGGCATTAGTAATTGATACGTGATGACACAAGGGGTGTATACGAAATATCAGCGAGTTATCATCTCACGAGGGGGCTCCGCCCCCGAGTGAGTGATAGCAAGCTGATATTTCGTATACACCCCGTGTGTCAATCATGTATTTGTTTTATCCAATGGGCAACGTCTTGCGATCTTTCACATCAACATTCCCTGCATGACCAACATTAAGATTAGTCTGAAGGAATCGTCCAGCGACGAATGACCCAATTTCCTTTTTTTTCGTAACGATGAATAATATTGATGGGTTTGGATGACCAGACATTCTCTCATCCATGCAGGCATATGCAACATATATTTACTGAAATAAGGTAACACGTGCACTGATTTGTTTTCAGACTGGATTTCATTTTATAGTGAAATGTAAAATTTATTACTGGTGGTCTTATCAATATTAAAAGAATTGTTGATTTTTCACCAACTTATTTATTTACCTTTTTACTACTTATTTGGGAGGGGGTTGACCTTAATTACCAAACAGTTTGGATTAGAAATGTCAGCTCGAAAGTTCGACATATATCTATATATTTCCGCGATGCCAATGAATTTCTGTAATCGTTGGTATTTTTCAACCTGAATTTTTTTCACTGGATTACATAGTATGGTCAGCTTGTTATTTGTCTCATTTAGTGACTGGTAATGTTAATATTTTGGTCGCCTGAGCGGTTTCCATTCCTTTGATCTCGGCTACGTCTTTGAGGATGCAACAATGTTGAACTTTCTCAAGGTCGTCGGTCCGATATTGCTAGCTCCGCCCTAAAACTGCCTCTCTCCTTCATGATTGTCGAATCAGGACGTCAGAAATAACTGTGATGATATTGTCGTGACTAATACATATCTGCTTGACTTTTCTTGGTACATGATTTACAACTGCGAAAAGATCAAAGGAAAATATGCCCCCATTGGATAATACACATTGACATAAGCATTATTTGCTTGTTTGCCAATCTCGTTTCATTTCTGAAATGAAATATATTTAAACCATATTATATGTATGTTATTAAGCATTTTCTCCCACAGGAGGTCTCTTTTATGATCCCCCTTCTCATTAAATCTTAGTACAATGTCATCATTAGTAATATATATCTTATTCATGAGTACAATTGGCTAATGCTCAAAGGGTTCTATTTTATTTTGACAGTCTCATTCTCTCTTCTTCCCTGTCTGCAGCTCAAGCATTTTATTTCCAACGCTATCAGGACTTGTTAAGAACTCCCTTGGTGCCTATTTGGTGTTACTGGATAATGGCCAAGCGAGCAACAGTTTATGATATCTTACACCATAAGCTCCCACAGGATGATAATCAATATCATGAATACCATGTTGGTCAACCATATACACACTTGTTTCGTCAGTATCTGCCACTCATACAGGAGTTATGTCTGTTTCTTAGCACTGAATTCAGAAGAGTCGTTGTTTCTTACAGGTTTTATGATCAATAACATATAGAATGATGCCTATATTGGCATTGTGCGTTGAGGTTCGTCTTATTAGCAAGAGGCATCACATGAAGGATAACCAAACCTTGGCAAACTTATCCATTGTTTTATTACCTCAACACCATTGGGGTATATTAAGAACTTGACTTGCATATTTATTGCTTGACACTTGTAAAAATGGTCTCCACTTGTGTACAGCTGGCGGCAGTGGCTGGGGTTGCTTGAGTGAATTTTTTAATTTATCTCGGGATGAAGCAAAAGCTATTACATAGTCAGGCAAAATAAATATTTTTACTTATTGATCAATGTTCTGTGTTCGAGTATTTCGTAGGTCCTTTCAATTTTGACGTCTATTGTTTTCTCATCCTTAAATTGTGTTCAGGGGTTTAACCCTTTAAACAAATGACACCACATTGTTTTAATTTAGTACCTCTTCTAAAAATGTAAGCCTAAAACAGCGCATTGATCTTTGCAAGATAATTAAGCAATTACTTAGTATAATGTTGAGAAGCTCTTATAACATGTAAGCAGACTTTCTAAATTTAAAAAATAACATTTTATATATATCATCATATAGAGCTTAGTGTGTATATTTTTGAATTTTGATGCAAATAACAATAGATCCTCAAACTAAGGAAGTACTACGTTGTATTATCAGTTGAATAGATATCAATAAACTCAATAACTTAGGTTAATTCTGTCTGACACAAATTCTACATGATGTATTGACTATGACGAGTGATATATCATTGCCATTTAATACAACCAATAATCATCACATTTAACATTATTTAGAATAACTTGCAACTTAACCTGTCATTTTAGGTGCCTGCCAAATAAAACAATAATCCTTTAACAAATTAGACCTTTTAAAGCAAGCTTCTTTCTCCCTTGCCAAACACCAGCCATTTTTCTACAAACATCAATCATTATCAGAAATCTCAGATGGATTCCATCTTCAAATACGGCCTACTAACCATCAATATTTTTATAAGCTAAGGTTTAATATGCATTAGTTCTGCTACAATGAAAATAATTTTGATTGGTTTGAAAGGGTTGTCAGTGTCATGTGGATAGCATTTAAACAATGATACACTGTTGCACACGGTTGAATGTGATACATGTAAATAGCTAATGCTTGAGTGGTAGGTATTGTGTCATTGCTTACTTAGTCTTTTGCAGTTTTACCCAACTGGGTGTTTATTTCACATTTATTTTGCATAAAAAAATCCCAGTTTTCAATTCAATGTTAATCTGAATTTAAAGCCAAAGGGTTCGAAAAAATGAGGTTTAAACAATTGAAGTCTTTGTGATATAACAATAGGTCATTCAATAAATCATGATTTATCACAGTCATCTTCTAAAGAACAATTCCCTTGAACAACTCCTCAAAAGGTCATTAGAATAAAGTTTTTTAATCTAATCATTTCAGACGTTGTGATTCTTTTAATTTAATCACATATTTTGTTTTGTTAAATCGCCTTAATAAGTACTTATATTTACCTTTCACAAAGTCCGTTTGAAATCATTTAAGCAAAAATTTAAAATATATGCCACTGAAACCTTTCAAATTATGTATTACATTTTCACTTAAGTGGTACATACCAGTCTATTGTGGCTTATGGTAGCTAACTTTTATTCCACATCTAATGTTCTTACAACCAGTGGCGATTTAAGATACTTCTTATTTGACAAAATAAATATACAGTAGAACACAGATATAGCAAACTCGGATATAGCGAACAATAAAATATAGAGAACAAATTTGCAAGTCCCATCCCTATATAATATCATTAAAATTATATGCGTATAGCAAACACCGGATATAGCAAACTAAATTCTTTGGTCCCTTGGAGTTCGTTATATCCGAGTTCTACTGTAGTATATATAATGAACCATTGCTCCTAATATATACATACAGCTTTTTATTCCCTGTCAATATCAGAGACACCAATTTCTGTCAAAACCGGGTTCAGTATTTCAAATAGTCATCTTCACAAGCTGCGATCTACAACATTACTCATTGGGTCAGACAAGGCACCTTACTCTAGCTGATAGTGAGTGACATACATAGTCTAATGATGTCCCTTGACAAATAACCTCTCATTGTACATTCCATAACTAAATCTCCCACTTGCACAGTTGAGTTTGACAAAAACAAAGGTTGTGTAATCGAGTTCAAAGTGTCCTGAAAGTGACAAACGTGTTTAGTTGGTATGTGCATTGAATTAACACATTCCAGTAGACTGTTGTTCAAAATTTACATTTTCAGTTACGTGTATACTATGTAGGTCATTCCTTTAAACACTTATGCATTATGTTTTGAACAAAGGTTATTTGGAGAATATATACTGATTAAGTTATAAAATCAATTCTTACAGAGCGAAAGTATTTACAAATGAACTATATGTCTATACATATAGAATTATGCATCAAACCTGAAAGTCAAAAGAACAGCAATGCTCATATTGTGAATAAGAAATGTGAAATTGAAAATATATTTTGAATATCTCACCCTCTTTTCTTACATTTTATTATTTATGTAACAATTGATAAATGTAGCGGATCAGAGGGGTTCATTGCTCAACCTGATTATCCACCAGAGAACGCAGCACTTTGTTATTTATTTAGATAACAGAATGGATTTCTATTTTTATTTTCTATGTTTTGGACTAAAACATAATGTCTTGCAACGCAACATTTGTTTCGTTCAGATAAAATCACCCCAAATTGGGCTCCAGTGACGTTAAACCATGTCCCTAAATGTTTTGACTTCAAGACAATTTTGTTGTCATGAGGGAAGGGTCATCTCATAATAGTTATGTATACAGAAAAACATGTTTTGAAGTTTTACTTATTGATTAAAGATCACAATAGAAGCCGTTTAATAGCTTTTTATACACTTTATCATATTTCAGAGATTTTCCCTTGTCATCAACAGCGCTACAAATAGAATAACAAGGACATCTATCTATCTAATTGAGTGTCAAGAGAAACGATGCAGGGGTATTGTTATTCCAGCCTTGATATTTTGTAAGATAAGTAATGTATATGTATATGCTATTGTGCAGATACTTGCTGTTTGTTCAACACATTTGAGTTGGTGAAGTTTGTGTAATGATCTGGAAGTTGTTTCTAAATTTTATCACATTAAATTTGTTTGTACAAGTCGACACATTCCCTGCATTTTTAAGAATTCCTCAATAGAATTGATTTATACATGTTTTTGTTACTGTTGATCCAGTTGTACACGTCTTGGTGTACAGCTGTTAATAATGTTCTTTGTGTGTTTTAGGAAAAGATAATTGGAAGTATGAAATGAGGAATAAATATGCATATTTCATATACATTACACACGATTTAAACTATTAACGTTCTCTAATAACAATAGTATAAGAAACTGATTTTAAGCCTGAAAATTAGTGTCATTGCACAAGGCATTAATATGACATGGAAGAGACACGTGTTAACGAATTAAAACAACGAATCCGAGAAGTTGTCTTAAATACTTTTACATAAGTCTGACAGGTGATGCGCAATAGTAGCAGTTTTTTGGAAGACAACCAGTCATTTATACAACAACATTATTCAATGAATTATCAACAGATGTTATTTCTCAAAGTGCTTTTATAAATTCGGTTATTTTCATTTTAAAAACCTGCTTAGAAGTTGTTATCACATGACATGACATTACAAGAACTTAAACGGGTAATAGTGATTTTTTCAGAAAGCAGAACATTGAAACATGTGCGTTGTTTTGTTTTTTAAAAATAAATAAGAAACCCAAGGTTGTTTAAATTTCACACATACAGTTTGGTACTTGATGAATAGTCTAGTCACTTCTGCTTTAGAAGTTCATGTCCCCTGTATATGTATTGATAAACAAGATTAGATATTAAATCATGGATTTAAATCCAATTGTACTTTATAAGTATGTGATTACATTCTAGTTGAAATGAAGTAACATGTAAGTGTCCAACAAGTAATTAGATCCTTGAAATTCAATAATATTGTTTTTAATAAATGGTAAAAATTACTCATGATCATTATAAGATTATAAAAATTAAAAAATACAACATTTATCAACAAAAACCTTTGATGTCGACCTAGAATGTTGAATGGACAATGTTTTAATCTCAGTTCAAATATCTGACGTGAAAAAACCAATATTGATACAGCGGATGATTTTTATGTCAAAATGTTGCAAAAATAAAAGTAATCATAAGTTTATTTGATAATGAACAAAATCTTCACCGGAATAGAAACAAATTAGTATATTTTTCCTTTTCCTAAGAAACAAATTCTTATTCAGAGATTTCAACAAAACCTGCAAGTAATCACTGACTTTCCTGGAGCCCTCATTAAAATTCTCAGCACAGAGTCAACCAATTTGATGATACTTTGTGGCTGGAATAACAATGGGGTATTCTACGAAGTGCTTCCCATAGAGGCCAATAGAATGTTAGATTTGATGCTCTGCTGTGGCGAAAAGGTGTCATTTTTGTACATCAGTTACGGGGAAATCAAAGGAATCCGCCCCTTATTAATTGGATTAAGGTGAAAATGTGACATCCAAAGACCAAGAATGCCAGGAAATGTTGTCTGGCTGTGGGCTGTAACGGAACCTGCTGGTCATAAAATGACCTTCGTTAAGTTGACCACAACAATTCAGGGTTGTGATTGGGTTATATGGTCAAGGCAGTTTATGAAAATAGAATAGTTGTTATTCGTTTTAATGAAAAATTGATTAGTTCCTTCATTCAGAAGTTTATTTTTATCTTACCTCATATATCGGAATCACATCGTCACTTGTTTCTGATAAATTCTATACAGTATCTATTTACCTTCATTAGAAAACGTCTTCTTAATCTTGATTTTCTTGATTTAATATTTTTCCTGCTTAATTATTTATTTATTTGAGAGCAAACTATTAAGCCAAAATATCAAACCGACTTCTATACATTCCCCTTAATGCAATGGTTGTCCAAAAATCATTACCATTAAGTCAATAATGAGTGCAACATACTAGCATTACTTAAACGCTCACGATAGGGAAACAAAACTTATCCAGTGCAGTTGACAATCTCATTAAGAACTAAAGCTGCAACTTCTACTTCTGAGAATGTTTAATAAAAAGCAAGAAGCATCTAACACTTTGTTTGTTGACTTGCAACCAATTGCCAAGAGAGACAACAATCATTGTTAATTGTTACATTTTCAACATAAAAAAAGAATTGTCACCACCAGACTTGCAGAAATGAAATTTTATAGTAATTGTTGGTCATAATATTTCATAAAAATTAAAGTTTTAGACACTCAGATTTGTTTTGACCTGACATGGTTGTTAGGATATTTTTTCTAATTGAAATCACATTATACTGAAGAATATGACAAAACTCTAAACAAAACTCTCTAAAAGTATATTTTCTATTTTGTCATTTTTTCATCATTTCATATCATTTCAAATACAAGTGGATCTGGATGATTTCAGGTATCAACATTTACATCAAGGAAAATGTAGTGGTCACCTTCTTAAAACGTTTAATAATTACAGGCTTCTTCTTGTTCTGAAAACCTGTTTGTGGTCCTTGAGTTCATCGCACAAACGCATCAATTATGTCCGGAGGGCAGAGGTGACCAACTGGACGCCAATTAACGATCCCTGGTGGTCAGTAATTAAAGCTGTTGACCAAACATGGTCACTCCTGCACAAATGGAGAGGAAATAGCCTTAAATCAGAAGCATACGGGGAAGGAATTTGTAAAAGGGTTATGCACATTATCTGCCCATGGTGGCAGCCTTGTCGGCGAACTGCTGACTTCGACACCAAAACACCCATTATGTTTGCATTGCATGGAATAAAGAGAATATCAGACATGTTGTTGCGACTCAAAATGATGAAGTCTGTGAATGAATTATTTGCAGATTTAATTTCTAAGTGATATCTAGGTGATATCAAAACCCATTAGGTGTCTGATGATGTTAAAAGAGTTGAGTTGTTTTAATGGTACGTACATAGTATTAAAATATGACAAAACTGAAGATTTAATGACTTTTCCCTAAACAAAATTTCCCTAAACAAAAAGGAGTGAACAATTAATTTGCAATTTATACAAGTTCATTTATTGTCATTCAAGGAGTTATTTTAGGAGTAAGAATGATAACATATATGAGCTTTGTGTCTTTAAGCTTTATCCCAATCTCATTATCATGATAATTGCAATGCTTACTTATGGTCTCACTCTGATTTAATATATCATTTTACTTTTCGAGAAGATTTTATCATTTTTACAGCCTTACACACTTGCATTCGGTGATACATGTACATTTAAATTATTCATTGGATAATGTTATGACAGTTTGAAAGTATGTGCGTTCTACTTTCTAAAAAGGTGCAATTGTCTTATGTTTAACCAAAAGAACATTATGGAATCGATGGCAGCATAAAAGGCAATGATTGGATAATTATAGAAACTGTTAAGTGTGAAACGTTCACATAAAAACAATGATCTAGATGATGAGACCTTTTGTTCAAGATGATAACATTTACTGTAATAAAAATAGAATAACGAAATAAAACAATGTTGTAAAATGGCACTGAAGCCTTTTCAAGATTAAAATTTGGAAACGCCAATTAAACATTTGTAGAGGTCCTGTACGTAAAGCATTTGTTATACTGTTTATATATTAAAATATTGTTCTTTATGTTTTACTAACTATCCTTTTTCTCTTAAAAAATACAGATTAAAATTCACCACTGTTCTCTCCGAACATAGTTTTCTCTGGCATAAATAATTATAATCATATAAATAACATGAGCTAATAAACTATTCATCGAGTTTTTACAAGTTACATATTCACATATCATCATGGAAAACGTTTCATGGTGCTGATTTGGTGACAAACAGAAGTTTTACAGATAACAACGTCAACAAGAGCTTTCCTTGATTCTAAAGAAACTCTTCCACTAGCCAACATATGTTAGCATAGCTTTATTATAATAATTCCACCCAAACAACAAGATAAAGGTTCTGTTTCTTTAACCAGAGGTTTAAGACATCTGCCTTAAAATTGAAAGAACCATTTTCAAAGAGGGGACATCTCCTGAGCACTTTCAGAGATCAAAGTGCAAATGTTATCAAAGTGTGTTAAGATATCAGTACAATAAAGGAGAGCTTACACGTCCGGAACTATGGACTCCTCACGACAATTACACCAATGGCACTGGGTGAGTCACTGGAACTAGGGGACATGTTGTGTAATTATCACTAGGAGAATCTTCTCCAGATTTAGTTGGTGAATTACACCGTTAAGATGTCACACTCAGATAGAGTTACGTTGACATGATCCGATTTTGGGAACTATACTGATGTAGTTGTTTTATTAAGAAACAAAAACAATCATGCTGTTAAAAAAAATAAAAAATAATTAAAAATACATTTGACAGACCAGCATATGTAAACAATCGTAAATAATGAGCTGGTTTTTGATGCACAAACTGGTAACTTATCAATTAAGAAATATCAATTGCAATATCAAGTCTGTTTATGTAAGTTTACTAAATTAATAACAACCTTAAACATACTCTTCATTAGTAACAGGGATAAAGTTTTGTGTTGAAATTAGAAAGGCAAAATACTTTGCAAACTACTTTCGCAAGATCATAGAAATTGTCTTTCTGTACTCAAAATAACATAAACCCTTTACACCGCCAGTACAGTTTGCTTAAATATATAAACAAGAAAATACAATAGCAATTTAAACATTTGTCTGTTTCCACGAATCACAGCCTTCATCAGCATATAGCAATATGAAACTACCAGTCATTAAGTTTCATAACAACATAAGATATTGACTAGGTATATAGGAATTGAGATTATGTTTCCAAGAGAATGCAAACATCCATGTAAAGAAAGTATGTCTTCATTTCATAAGGTACAATTTTTTTTATCACAAAAAAGGCTGTTTCTTTTTACCAAACACACCATATTTGAAGGTTTGAATAAATGTTCATTTACTTTTCAACAGTATGTTTTACAAACCTTTCATACCATTAAACCTCAAACAGTTCATCTGTCACAACTCATTAATGCTAATTTCAAAGTTTGGAAAGGTAAATTGTTATCCTCTATCCAATTAGGAGTGTCTTTATTAACCCTTCATGGAATAATTTAACAAAGAAAATGTCAAATGGACTTGCGTTCACTATTGCAAACAAATTATTTATTTAAGATGAATCAACATTTGCTACATACATGTACATGTACATGTACATGAAATCAACGATCACAGTCTTGCAATAAAACCACATCTCTTAAATATAGAAAGGAAATATGTGTATATCAAGATAAAGTCAATTAAAAAGACATGTTGAATGTTTATTATGTATCGACATATTGATATTGAAAGTGATATGATATGCACATATTCTGTTGTATGTAATATAAAGATATTGATAGTGATCAAATATAACCATTTTAAAGTAAATGATAATGTATGATTTATTATAACAATACACTGCGTTGGGATGTGAATTCTTACTATGACAAGAAATGACCTGGTAATACTCCTGCATTAATGTTAGCATTGTGTAAGTGTCAATATTGACATCACTAAAATTAAACGAAACAACAACATTGATTGTACACATTTAATCACAAACATTCAATTTAAAACTATTTATGTAATTCGGTAGGACAAACAGAGAGAAAAAGACTACAAGGACAAAGACTCTACATATCATATAAGTCAGTCAAACGCAGAAGAACTATGTACCAATTATTGGTCATTTTACATAGTCTTCTATTTCAGAAGCAGACATTGTTGTTCATCATGTCAGAATTGACAAACAGAAAATGAGATTACCATGAACAATTAGAGACTCTTAAACCACAGGAAGTGTTGGCTTTGCATTGAAATGAGTAACTTTGACTGTGGATTGTAAGGGTCAGACAAATTGATGACTGTTTAATGATCAGGGCAGCTAAGAAAGACTCTTTCTCTGGACCTATAAAACTGATCTTATCAATTATTGATACCTACAACAAATAATACGTAGAGCCATTGCTCTTTCTGGTGCGGTAATGTTTGATTATCGAATAACTCATTTTGTATGTTGAACTGATTTGATTTTGAAAATTGGAATGATCTATAAATAGATCGGAAAAATGGAACGCTTTGAATTATTTGTTAAGTTATTGATGAAAGAGTTTTTTAGCCTTCATGAATGGACAATCTGGGCTTCAAATATTATTTAAAGCCATTCAAAAATATCCTCTTGTGTGACACCATTTTGATAGTCACAACATCTTAATTATACACAATATCAACAGATGAAATTATCAAGTTACAAAGAGCATTATTTCACAATTTAACCGAATATCACGCAGAATTACAACGGTAACTTTCAATGGTATATATGATTTGCAAAATGGTCAATCAGAAGAGTCTATTATAGAAACATGTCTTGTATGAAAACATGTGACTGAGAGACAGACAGATTTTTTAAAGTTTTATCAAAACACTTGCCACTACAATTTCTAAGGAAGAAACCATATTCCTTATTGCTTGCTCAATAGAGCTTGTGATAGTTTTGGCTGAACACATCGGCAATGAAAAACTATGTCTGCATATTTGAATCACTGAGGGCAGGGTGTTTTCCAGTACATTTAACATTCAATTAGCGGAGGTAACAATTTTACGCACATTGCTATAAGGTCTCTGTCACATTTGTCAAGTTCTCCGAATGTCAGCATTGTAATCAGTAGGGTTTTCAAGAATTCTGAATTTTCGCTTAATTGAGAGAAGAGAAACTAGGCAGTCAGCCTCTGAAATACGAATTGTACATCAACTGGGAATATGAAGGCTTAAACTAATGTAATGAAAGGAGAGTCCTTAAATGATGAATTCCAATGATTCAGAATCAGCAATCTCCTTTTTGAATGGAATGCAAAACTTGCAGATGTTTCTCACACTTTGAAGATCAATCACTTCAGGGAGTTATTGCTCAATTGATGTTAAACACCCTATAAGTGTCTCATTTACATATTCTTACATCAGATTGCAGCATTTTGTTGCGAACATTTGCATATACAAATTTCGTAAATAAGGAAAGAATTTTTGCCAAAAGAAGTTTATATATGTGACAGTACTTTTTGGTTTGAAAACAGAGTTACTTTTGTTAAACCAATTCCTTCAAAGTTTTGCAATAAATTAAAATATCTTTAGTAAGTCAAAACAAATAAAGCCATTACACAAACAGGAAGTATTATGAAATAACAAAATACATTAATTGCATAAGAATAAGTTTGGAACATGATCATCAATAACGTTCACAAAGAAACGTTGAACTATGTTGATTCTTCGTTTATCTATCCAAACACCTAGCTGTTAATACTATACCCACTATCATTTAAATGAAGGCATATACTTTTATTTGAGAACATAAGAACACGATAATGTGGTAAAGGTCGCCTTTGGAAGCCAAGGTTTTAGATTTTGACGCCTTGTGTTATTTAATGGAGAGATGATGGATAGGTAAGTGTGTAACGTCCGACACAGGGAACCAAATATATGTGATCTGGGAGCAAAATATTGGATTACAAGCCCAATAGATATTGACAATCTTTATGATGGGTATTACATGTTCCTTGTCTTTAGTCTACTCCGCTAAAGAAGCAGAATATTAGCATCCTATAAGTTTGAAATTGGTTTAAGGCTTTATGGAATTGTAATGTTTATTTTTCATGTTAGAACTTCTTTAGTTTACATGTGATTTATATCATACACAAAATTACTCTTTCGATGCTGAAAGAATTAAGGTCGTTAAAGGGGCAGTAGCACGTTTTTTGATAATTTTATATTTAAAATTTTTCACTGATAATTGTGTGTTAGTGCTAAATGTATTACTTTGATAGTGTCATAAATCTTATTACACAAGCCAATTAGCCATAGTCAGAGGACAAAGTAAGAAGATTCACATAAAATCCATTGGCGGCCATTTTTGTGTGAACACCTTTAATTCCTCTCTGTAAGAAAAAGGAATCGCAAGGCTTAACTTTACATTATATATTTGAATTGTTCCTGCTCCATTTAGTTTAAATACATTGTCTTTCAATTGGAACCATTAATTTTAATTTTCCTGACATCACCTTATTTCCCCCCCTTAAAACGTGCTACTGCCCCTTTAAGTATTTATATTGAATAGACGTTTATGGACACGTATGCACATGATACAGATCCTTTTCTGAGGATGTAACTGAGTGTATAGTTTAAAATTTCAGTTCAAGGTTTCATATACATTTCAATACTATTAAAAAGTTTATCATTACAGAAAATAAGTTATGACAAAAAGCATTGTATGACAATGTGAGAGACTGATTCATGTAGTTTACAGGTAAGACTGTTTAAATCTTATGAATATGAATACATTGGGCGAAACCATATTTCCATTATATTTTTAAGAGAAATTCATAGCTTTTGAAGTTCAACAGCACCCCTTTACTTGTTTCTTGTTGACAATTAGAAAATCTTTAACAACAAAGGAATTATCTTCTTTTTTGTGCACTTGTTGTCCAATTTGAATTTTTCAATTTTCATGCATCATTCATAAACAGATTTGACACTCTGTACATTATGTTCTTTTCACAGACTATTTGTGCTAGACTTCTGTTTATAAGTAATCTTTTTGCCTCAGGCAATTACAAAGAAAGGTTTAAATAACGTATTATTCCTAATAATTATGCATGATTCCTCACTTGTGAAATAACATGTGTTGTTCTCATTGAGGTAGTGATCTACTTAGTCATTTTGAATACATCCTTGAAATCATCAGCTTCTTGACAATTACACATTGAGAGAATTTTATGGCATATGTTTATACTAAAATATTCAAGTGAATTACCGTTCCATGAAGAAATATTTGTTCAGGATTGCATGTGCAATTATATACATCATCTTCCTTCTTGTTTATATAAACGTGTTATTCAATTATGAAAACTACAATCTGATAAGAAGAACTGATTCATATATCTTAAAGTGGAGGTATACTCTTCTAGAAATGATGACTACTGTTGGATTTATTTTAAGAATATTTGAACCTTTGACCCCTTGACCTGCCACTTGTATACAGAATACTTAACGACATCTCCCCCTGTTTTAAATCAATTTATGAAACGAGAGAATAATTTTGTATTTAATGATTGAAAGCAGTGAAAGACAATACCTTTTCAAGAGTTTCATAAAATCATATCATTGAACTGAATGAATTTGAATGTTATTATTGTCCGGAAAACGTCTAAATATATTGAAAGAATGATTTTGTTATGATTTTTAGATTTATTTAACAATGATAGCTTCAACAGATGATCGTATATATCTTTAACATTGGCAAGTTGCCCTATAGAAAAGTTTTTATGACATTTCTACTACTAGCAGCGTGTTTGCATGTCATTCAAACATCATGATGAATAACTTGAATTACTCTTTCATCTTGTTTTTAAAAAGAGCTTCAAATATTTTGACATACAATAGAACACGGATATAGCCGGCCCCTATATAATATCGTTTAAATTATATGCGTATAGCGAACACCGGATATAGCGAACTAAATTCATTGATTCATTGGTCCCTTGGAGTTCGTTATATCCGAGTTCTACTGTATTTACTTTTTGACAATTGAAATTAACAACAATCCCCTCCTGCAGACTTAACTGTTGTAATGCTCTTATCATTATCATGCTTTATCTATAATCTAGCATAGATTGTGTTTTCACCACACAAACTACTTTTAATGTTCCAACGTTTAGTGTATCGCGTAATATTAGAAAACCCCTGTCTTTCAGATAAGTACACATAAATGTCTACACAAAAATGGATTATGACAGTCCCAATGGCCCAAAAAATCTTTCAAAAAGAAGACAGCATTCGTCATGTGATTGTCATTCCTATAAGCAAGTCTCATCTGGAATGGTTCAACACAGCCGCTGGTTGAAAACAGAACATTACAATTTATGAGATATGAGAAATAATAGCGAATGAACACTGTCTCTTTGGATATCGTTTCTTCTCTGTAAATACCCTTTGATAGGGTTTTTCATTTGTTGAATACACTTTATGCACATATCTATAAAGTTGATATTGATCAGTATCTTAATTTTACTTAAGTTCATCATTCGGTTATGGAATATCACAATGTTTGACACTGACAATTGATTTACCATGACTGACTAACTAAAACCTCTAAGTTTTTATGTCATAATTCTTTTAGAAATTAAGGTATGTTTCATGTGTTGTTCCTTGTAAATAACTTTCTATTTCATTATTTCATTTAGCTAATGTGACCATTTGTTTGTTTGTTGTCAAGAATTAGATTAGATGATTAGAAATTCTAATGAAATACTGATAAGTAAATAAAGTCATTGAAAATGACAGTAGGAGATATGACATATCATTTACTTGTAAAGCATGCATTAAACATGCAAAAATGTCTGTGAACTAAAGGCTTAGGATATTTAAATATGTAATAAAACAAGCAATTAAAAATGAACTGAAATATGGTTGATATGCAAATCTTTAAACATTGAAATACAGTTATCAGATATTTGTACATTTTGATAAAAGTTTCATGTGAGCTCTGTTTCATGTGAATCCTAATTTGATGGACCTAATATCTGAACAGAAGACATATTAATTAAGCCATTAAAGTACAGATTTTCAGTTTCATGCCAGATTTGAAATTCAAGATTTTTATTCTTTTTTTTGCATCAACTTGCTTTTACTAAATATATTTTGTTTGATGTGATTCTTGGTTTTATTTTTTGCAAAATATGTATCATTAAACACAACAGAAAAATGATATAGTTATCATTTCTGTATAAAATCAAATGTAAAAAAAGACTGGACATATCATTATTTCATCCTTTGAAACTCAGAACACGTTTTGAGATAAAAGATAAAATACATCATGATTCTAAGTAATTGGCAAGTGTATCATACTAAATGATCAGGTATCATAAAGTTTGATAATTCCATATCATTTCAAAAGCACTGACTTGTGAAGAACAGCTGTTATTGGAAACGTATCACATTTTGATCATAAAAAGGTTGAAACCAGTTCTGTAAAACTTCATAGGTTTCAACATTTTCTTAGAATTTTAAATTTTTTTATAATCATTATTTTTGTCAGTGGAAACGTCCTGTACTTACCTGTGGTCATCTGAAGTACAATTGGACAATAGAAATGAAAGGTGTTTCCCCCTGGATAAGCCTGGTACAATGGACTCGTAGCGAAAATTACACCAGTGGCACTGGATGAGTCCAAGGTTGAATGTTTCCAAGAGAATGCAATCACCCATGAGAGAAAAACAAATCTTCAAATACCTGTATTTTTTCACACAAAAATGGACTTCATTTTTAAGTAACAATCACACAATATTGGCAGGTTTGAACACGAATACATGAACTTTTAAACAGTATTCGTATACCTCTTTCCATTAACCTCTCAAAGGCCATTAATGTTAATTTCCAACTTCTGAAGGCTTAAGTGTTATCCTTTATCCCATAATAAGGTGTAACTATAGGAACCTTCATGTTAGAAACAGAGTAAATGTCAAACAGACTTTCGTTCACCACTGTAATAAATGATCGAGAGGTTAAATGATATGTCAGTCTTAGTAAACCTAGCCTCAATGGTATCCATTTCACTCAGATATTGAGTCTAGAAAAGTCTAGTAGAGGGTCGCGTCAGCCTCTGTATCGAATTGACCAATCAGAACTCATCTTACCAAGCCACTATAGTCTACCTTCGTATGTATAACGTTGGATAGCAAAAAGATCCGCTAACGACCCCGGCTAGACTAGGCTAGATTACTAAGACTGATGATATGTATTCCACACATCAAATCAAAGAACACAGTCCTACAATGACACCACGTCTTTGTGATTATAACAACTCTTTAAAAGAGAAATGCAACTTAGTCAAACAAAATAGAAATGAATACCAATTATTGGTCATTTAACACTTTCTTGGATTTTAGAAACGAACATTGTTGTTTGTCATGTCAGAATTGACGGGAAAGAAAAAAAGATAACTATGAACCAATAGGGACTCTAAACCACATGGAGTTTTGGGCTTTTGGAAATTAGTAACTTTGACTGAGGACTGTAAGGGCCAGACAAATAGGTCGTTTCATGATCAGGGCAGACGTTTCTAACAAGAAAGAGTCTCCATTTGGATCTATAAAACCAGTCAATTATTGATACCTAGAACAAGTAATAGGATTATCAAACCCTAGGTCTTTTGATGCAGTGATGTTTTATTATTGAATTAATTATCGTAACGTCTATGTTGATCTCATTTGATATTGGAAAAATCTAAAGTTTTAAATGGTTTGTTATGATATTCCAACAGTTAAGCAGATGACAACAGTCCTCGTGTGTGAAATCCTTTGCATAGCCATAACATCTTATATATACACAATGTCATGGAATTAACTTATAAAATTATAATAAAATAGTATTTTACAATTTAATCAAACTTCATGAATCAGTTCCATGGTAACCTTCCAAAGATCAATGGCTCTAAGAAAATAAGTCCCAAGATATTGAGACTTCCCCTTGAGATGGATTGAATTACAGACCCATATCATTAATGATTCACTAACAACATAAACATGCTCAACATTTGATTAGGAATCTAAATGAAATTGGCGTTATCAGACAATTAAGAATTCTTCTCAAAGTGTCAATATCCCCAAGGGAGACATAGCTACTTGAACAAAAGATGGATGAAAGTTGTACAATTATTTTGATTCTCACATTTGATGTCTTGATTTGAATTTGATCTGGGTTGATGAATTTTGTCAACTGAGAGCATATTTGAACTTTGTAGATTTTCAGACTTGATACATGTATGGTAAAATTTTCATTGAGAAATTTCAAAATGAGCAAAACGTACCTTTTGAATGAATAGTGACTGAATACTGGACAATATATATCAGGGATGTTGTCATTTTCATGTACGTTGTTATTTGTAATTTAAAGTAGTTCAAATATCCGTATTTAGTTTTGTCCAGTATATTTGGCAAAATAGGACTTTGAAATCAAGTATAATAATCAAAGGTACATTGGGTTATCCGATTCTTTCTAAAATTTTGTTCTTTGTGTAGGATTTTCTTCGTCATCGTCAAGAACTAAACACCACATCACACGACAACAAACATTGGTTCCACGAGACGTATTCATATAGCTAGTTGTCCAATATTCTAAGAGTTCTTCAAAGATCCCATGCTTATCTATATGGACCAAAGCCAAAATAGTGACTTACCAGGTGGATTAATAAGCCATAGTAGTGGTTGACCATGCACCATTAGCTATCAACTGACCATTTCCCTCTTCATGTGTCCATGTAACTACTGACCAACAGCACTGCCCAGCTTCACTGAAAAGTTACACTTGCCATTGTAATTGTCATCGTTGTTTTCCCTAATCGAGCTTGAGATAATTCTGGCTGGAAACATTGACCAAAGAAAACTAATGAGGGCAGGGTGTTTTCCAGTACATTAAATATTCAATTGGCAAAGGCAGCAATTTCACACACATTGCTATAAGGTCCCTGTCACATTTGTCAAGTTCTCAGAATTTCAGGATTGTTATCAGTTGGGTTTTCAAGAATTCTGAATTTTTGGTTAATTGAGAGTTACTAGGCAGTCAGCCTTTGAAATACGACTGGGAATATGAAGGCTTAAACTAATGTAATGAAAGGAGAGTCCTTAAATGATGAATTCCAAAGATTCAGAATCAGCATTCCCCTTTAAAATGGAATGCAAAACTTGCAGATGTTTCTCACACTTGGAAGTTCACTCTCGTAATGGAGTAATTGCACAATTAAGGGTTAAATACCCTATAAATGCCTCATTTACATACTCATACATCAGATGATTTTACTTACAATCGATCGTTTCTTTACAATGATGAACTTGATTTTCTTTATTGAAACGTGCCAAAATATTTAGCTCATTTTAGTATTTTATTTACAGTCCTAAAATTCATTTTGAATAGACTTGAATATAATTTCTATTTTGTGGGTGGACAATTGCAAATACAAATTTCTGAACTAGGACTATACTGGTGCCAAAAGAAATTTCATAGATGTGAAAAGTTGTTGTTGGTTTGAAAACTGGATGATTTTTGTCAAACCAGCTCCTTCAAAGTCAAGTGCAATAAATGTTTGTTATTTTCCTGAAAAAGACAAACAAATAAAGCCGTTATACAAACAAGAAGTAATATGCGATGACAAAAATATATTTTAAGCATTAACATAACCTTTTGATATGATCATCAATAGCTTTCTCAACGTAGAACAGTGTTCATTATTTTTTTATCTACCTAAACGCCTAGCTGTTAGATAATATGAAATTTTTTATCCCACCGGTATGTAATACCGTGGGATATAGTCATCGCCCTTTCTGTCTGTATGTCCGTCCGTCCGTCCGTCCGTCCGTCCGTAATCATTTTGTTTCCGGAGCAGAACTCAAAAACCGGTCCACATATCTTTCTGAAACTTTACATGTGTATTGCCCACCTGCTGAAGTGGTGCCTTTTGATATTTTCACATTTCTGAAAATTTTATTTTTTATTATTTCCATGGAAACGGCTCTTATTTGGACTCTGTTCATGAAAGGTTTTGTTTCCGGAGCAGAACTCAAAAACCAGTCCACATATCTTTCTGAAACCTTACATGTGTATTGCCCACCTACTGAAGTGGTGCCTTTTGATATTTTAACATTTCTGAAAATTTTATTTTTTATTATTTCCATGGAAACGGCTCTTATTTGGACTCTGTTCATGAAAGGTTTTGTTTCCGGAACAGAACTAAAAAACCGGTTCACATATCTTTCTGAAACTTTACATGTGTATTGCCCACCTACTGAAATGGTGCCTTTTGATATTTTCACATTTCTGAAAATTTTATTTTTTATTATTTCCATGGAAACGGCTCTTATTTGGACTCTGTTCATGAAAGGTTTTGTTTCCGGAGCAGAACTCAAAAACCAGTCCACATATCTTTCTGAAACCATACATGTGTATTGCCCACCTACTGAAGTGGTGCCTTTTGATATTTTAACATTTCTGAAAATTTTATTTTTTATTATTTCCATGGAAACGGCTCTTATTTGGACTCTGTTCATGAAAGGTTTTGTTTCCGGAGCAGAACTCAAAAACCAGTCCACATATCTTTCTGAAACCTTACATGTGTATTGCCCACCTACTGAAGTGGTGCCTTTTGATATTTTAACATTTCTGAAAATTTTATTTTTTATTATTTCCATGGAAACGGCTCTTATTTGGACTCTGTTCATGAAAGGTTTTGTTTCCGGAACAGAACTAAAAAACCGGTTCACATATCTTTCTGAAACTTTACATGTGTATTGCCCACCTACTGAAATGGTGCCTTTTGATATTTTCACATTTCTGAAAATTTTATTTTTTATTATTTCCATGGAAACGGCTCTTATTTGGACTCTGTTCATGAAAGGTTTTGTTTCCGGAGCAGAACTCAAAATCCAGTCCACATATCTTTCTGAAACCATACATGTGTATTGCCCACCTACTGAAGTGGTGCCTTTTGATATTTTAACATTTCTGAAAATTTTATTTTTTATTATTTCCATGGAAACGGCTCTTATTTGGACTCTGTTCATGAAAGGTTTCGTTTCCGGAACAGAACTAAAAAACCGGTTCACATATCTTTCTGAAACTTTACATGTGTATTGCCCACCTACTGAAATGGTGCCTTTTGATATTTTCACATTTCTGAAAGTTTTATTTTTTATTATTTCCATGGAAACGGCTCTTATTTGGACTCTGTTCATGAAAGGTTTCGTTTCCGGAACAGAACTAAAAAACCGGTTCACATATCTTTCTGAAACTTTACATGTGTATTGCCCACCTACTGAAATGGTGCCTTTTGATATTTTCACATTTCTGAAAGTTTTATTTTTTATTATTTCCATGGAAACGGCTCTTATTTGGACTCTGTTCATGAAAGGTTTTGTTTCATATATATAAAACCGCTCCACATATCTTTCTCAAACTTTACATGTGTATTGCCCACCTACTGAAGTGGTGCCTTTTGATATTTTCACAATTCTGAAAATTTTATTTTTTATTATTTTCATGGAAATGGCTCTTATTTGGACTCTGTTCATGAAAGGTTTCGTTTCATATATATAAAACCGGTCCACATATCTTTCTTAAACTTTACATGTGTATTGCCCACCTACTGAAGTGGTGCCTTTTGATATTTTCACATTTCTGAAAATTTTATTTTTTATTATTTCCATGGAAACGGCTCTTATTTGCACTCTGTTCATGAAAGGTTTCGTTTCATATATATATTAGCTTATACTAATCTATTATGAACCTTGCTTGAAAAATTTACAATTATCTTTCAAAGGTTTACATCTTACGATTATGTGGAACCGGTGGGATATGTCATCTTCTGATGACTCTTGTATTGAAATGAAGGCATACACTTTTTTGAGGACATTAGAACAAGGTAATGGGATAAAGGTCGCCTCTGGAAGCAAAGGGTTTAGATTTTGACGCCTTGTGTTATTTTCTGGAGGGTTGATGGATAGTCAGTCTCGTAGCATCCGACACAAGGACCAAATATATGTGATAATGGAGCAAAATATTGGATTACAAGCCCAATAGATATTGACATTCTTTATAATGGGTATTATATGTTCCTTGTCTTTAGTCTACTCCGCATGAGAAACAGAAGAATAGTGTCCTATGAGTTTGAAATTGGTTTCAGACTTTATGGAATTTCAATGTTTATATTTCATGTGATATTTACTTTGAGCTTACATGCGATTTATATCAAACACAAAATTACTCTTTCAATGCTGAAAGAATAAAGGTAATTATTTATTTTTACAACATGTATATGGACATGTATGCACATGAACAAAACTGTTTATGAAGATGTTAAATGGTTGTATAGGTTACAATTTTAACACGAAAATAACATAATGAAAACCTTCTAATGCATTTGTAGTCCAATTTTTAAACATGGGCATTCTGTAGAATATGTTCTTTTCCCAGATTATTTGTGATTGCCGAGAAACTTAATTAAAACTGTATCATCGGCACTTAAAGTCTGTTCTAATGTAAAACTTATATCCAGTGAAGTTTAATGTCATGATAAACATCTTTATGACAAAACATAACCTCAAACTTTAACAAGAGAGACAAAATATAAAGCAAAAGGGAATGAATTTAATTTTATTTCTGAATGAGAAGAGGGACAAATGTTAAAAATGTTCAACATTCCTCTTGCTAAACCATCCAGAATCAACTTCTTGGGGATCATGTAAACTTAGTTAAGGTCAACTCCTTTTCAGATCACGCTTCATCTATATTCTATTGTACCATTGATTCAAGACAAAATAGTTTTATTCATGTTCCCACATTATGTATTTCGCGTAAAATAAGAAACCACTTTCTCATCCTCAGATGCCTAAACATTATTGTACCACAACAATGAATTATGACAGTTCCAATGGTCAAAAAAGCTTTCTAGAAAAAGACAGCAATCCTCTAGTTATTGTCATTCCTCTAAGCAAGTCACATCTGGAATGTTTTAAAAAAACTTCTGGTTGAAAACAGAACGTTACAATTTATGAAATATGGGATAAAATAGCAAATCAACAGGTCTCTTTTGATTTTGTTTCTTCGATGGTAATACCCTTTGATAGGGTTCTTCATTTGTTGAATACACTTAATGCAGATGTTCAAACTGTTGATATTGACCAGAATCTTAATACTATAAAAGTTAATCGTTCTTTATATTAAATGTCATTGTTCTTGACAACATTGACAATTAATTCATCAAGACTGGCTTAAATGTTCGTATGTCTTTATTCATTTAAAAAATAAGGTTTATTTCAAGCTTTAATTGCTTAGAAATGGCTTTCTTTTTTGCTATTTCATATTGTTAATATGCCATTGGCAAAATAAATATGACAACGTATAAGTTTCTTTGTTGCCAATATAGGATTTAATGATTCGAAATCCTAAAGAAATAAATCAAAGAAAATATAACGATTGTTAATTTATGTCCATGTTACATGTAAAGCATGCATTAAACATGCAGCAGTGTCTGAGAACAAACAGATTGTGAAATATGTCATGAAACAAACAGTTCAAAGAGCACCTTAAAATATGCTGACATGCAAATCTCTACACATAAAAATCAGTTATTAGATAAATACAATTTTTGAATAAATGACAAAATTTCTTGTGAGCATTATTGTGAATCCTTGACATCCTGACCATTGATGAAACTAATATCTGAACAGTTTTTACATATCAGTCATACTACACATTGTTATAACGGTACATCTTCACCTGATTCAAATGTCCTGTTCCTCCAACAAGGTCCCATTCTCCCCCCACAGAGGCAACTCAGTCATACCCGAGTTAGCTCCATTCTCCCCCCACAGAGGCAACTCAGTCATACCCGAGTTAGCTCCATTCTCTCCCCACAGAGGCAACTCAGTCATATCCGAGTTAGCTCCATTCTCTCCCCACAGAGGCAACTCAGTCATGTTATGATGACTGAGCTGCCTATGTGGGGAGAGAATGGAGCTAACTCGGGTATGACTGAGTTGCCTATGTGGGGAGAGAGTGACAAGCTCCTATCAAGGTACATGCAAGTGCATGCAGGGACCATAGAAGTTATGATTAATGATGGGTAGGTGTTTCTAAAAGAAAGTGTCCATTGTCCATGTAGATGTACACACCAATGACACCATCTACATCCATCATTCTAAAATCAACAGTAGATTGTTAATATTGCACTTGCACTAATGAAAATTGAATGATTAAAGCAAGATAATCATATATAGTAGTGAACTTGATTTCCTGAAAATGATTGCATTTATTCTAAAGTGATTGTATTGCACAGAAGTAATAATTTTCTTTTGCATGTTCATAATAACAGGGAATAATTGTATCATAATTTTTATTTATATATTTTCTCTTTGAAACTTGTCAATGAATTTTAAAATGTTTTACCTTTTTCATTTTATCAAATCTAAAAGAACGTTGTTTGCAAAGACAGGTTTTTATCTTTAAATCCTACAATTACAGTATTTGTTCGAATAGACGCCGGGGTATGGCTGTTTGAAGTATACACGCCGGGTCTCGAATAGACGCCGGGCCTCGAATACACACCGGGTGATAAGTTGATTAATTAATGCTCACGTAGTTAAATGCAAATAAAGTATTATCCCTTTACGTGTAACGTGGACGAAATTTCCTACAAAAATTAAATAGACCCTGGCCTCGAATAGAGGCCGGGTCTCGAATACACACAGGGGGTAAAGGGGGTCTGAAAATTTTTCGAGGAAATACGGTAGTAACTTTATCTTACGATGCAATATAATATGAAATATCACCAAACCATAAGTGTTAATTAGCAGACATTAAGGGGGCAGTAGTATGAAATTGAAATTTTATATTTTCAATTTGAAATTGAAAGTTAATGCTTAATGTTTTACATTTATAATGTCAAAAATCTTATTACACAAACCAATCAGCAATTGTCAGATAACAAATTATAAAGATTCAGATTAAGCCCATTGGCGGTCATTTTTATGTGAACACCTTTAATTCATTTTGTGTAAGAAAAAGGATTCCCATGACTGAACTTTACATAATATTTGGGCAATTACTGCTTCATTTAGTTTAAATACCTTCTGTTTCAAGTTTAACCATTTATTTTCATTTTCCTGACAACACCTTAGATTCCTCCTTAAAACGTGAAACTTCCCCTTTAAAGTGTTAATCTGCCAGATTCATTAAAGCCATTTTTTTTAAAATGTTCTCTTTAATACTTTACCTTTGTCTTTAACTAGTAATTTGTTTCGACTCATCCGTTGGCTTAAGCAGTTCATGATAAAACAATTTTATCTGATTGATAATTTCTTTAGTCAATCATTAGGTGTCATATGACCTTTCTCTCTCTTTCTCTTCATATGTTTATCATTAACAAAACATCATATACAATCTGTACTGTTTGAAAGTACGGAAACATATATTTATGAATCTGTATATCCATTTTTTTAAATATTTTATGTTGTCAAACGGTTTTTTGCATCTTTCAATTAAATTCTTTATTTCGATTTTGAGATATTTGTAAGAAAAAGTACGGATTTTCAGTTTCATGTCAGAAATGTAATTCATGATACTTTTGTATGATATGAATTTTGTTTGATGTGTTTCTTGATTTTACTCTTTGCAAAATAGATATCATTTGATGAAAAGAACAATGAAATACTTGACATGTCTGTATATCATCAACTGTATTGATCACATGTTACATGCATATAAACATTTCACACTTAAAACGTGTTTGAAGACAATACGATACTAATGGAATTGTTACTGTCACGTTTCTTATATTAAATGATCAGGTGTCACACCATTTGGTATGCCATATCTTTTCTATAGCAATGTCTTGTAATAAAGCCCTGTTTCTTAAAGGTATTATACTGTAGCAAACAAGGTTGAAACCAGTTCCTAAGACTTTAACATTTTCTTCTAAACAATTTAGAATCATCGTCATTGTTTATGGAAATGTGATGAAGTAAACCTGGTATTCTGAAGTGAATCAGGAAACAAATCCAGTCTGTTAATAGATATTTGTCACAACTTCGGTGCATGTAATCAGGTTCAAGAAAAAAAGTTGGTATACCATAACAAGAATGTTATTAATTTGTTTGTATTTAAAATTGATTATTGCACCAGAATCGAACCTTAGTTAGGCATTGCAACAATATTTATCTTTTCTAAAAGTGGTTTTATAAGTGTGATAAATGCATTCATACTTTGCCTAACCTTAACCTTCAAATTTATTTTGACAGGCAGCCCAAACATATTTTTCTCAAGAATTGTTCAGAACTCCATTGGTGTCTATTGGGTTTAACAGGATAATGACCCAACTACTACCTATTTATGATATCTTACCCTACAACCTCACACAAGATAGTAATCAGTTTCATGAATACCATGTTGGTCACCGCTATAAACACATCTCTCTATCAGCCATACTTGAATTATGTCGGTTTCTTGGCCCTGGTTTCAGACGAGCAGGTTTAATACAGGTTTCTAGCAGGTTTAATGATCAGCAGTGTAAGATTTACTTTATATCCTTTCTTTCCTCAACAGATAGGTAAAATAAATGTTTTCCCTATTTGTGGCACAGATGCTCTGCTTGTGACAGTAGACAAGCTTTCACAATATGATTAATTGTATAAAGATATTCACAAAATGATATTATGGTACAAATCCAGAATATGACAACTGACACAAACATTCTTATTGATACAATTCTGTTTAAACACGACAACTCCCATCGAAACCCACTATCAAAGCTACTGTCATCAACAAACATGAGGATTTCGAATGAATAAAAACAATAGAGCCATTGACTCATTAGGCTTTCTATCATTTAAATGTCCGCAGGGTTACTTAATAGGAAGCACATGAACAGATAATCTCTAGTTTTAGGGTATGGCCCCTATAGACATTATTAGAGGTTACATGATCACAAATTCTATAAATTAATTAGGAAGAATGAACATACATGTATAGTTCCAGCCTAAAGGCCTTTTTCTTTGGAGAAAAAAAGATGAAAAGAGATTTAGGGTGGGGCATGTGTGGTCCTGATCATAAGTCACGGGGTTACCAAATCTATGACATATAATGATTTCAGTTTTCTCGCCTTGTTATTTTCGAGAAGAGGATTACAATATGTTTTAGGGTATGGTTCCAGAAGTCGTTATTATCATACATGTAGGGTAATCTAATCTATGAAAAAAGATATCCATCTGCTAAGGTGAATAACACAAAATTTCAGATTTCTAGAATCAGTGGTTCTTGAGAAGTTTATTTTGGGGACATACCTTCGGGCGGATATGCGGCATGCCATGCCATAGGTACATCTCGGCTTTCAGGACTAGTGTGTAGGTAAAGGTATGAAGGTTCTTTGTGCGCATAGAAAGGCCAAGGGGTGGACAAGGTAGAGCAGATAGACCAGACCGGTGGACTTGCCTGAGGCACGACTATGTAAAGGATATTAACCTGTACCTCGGGTTTGATTGAAAATGTAAACATGAGGGGTGAGGGGAAACCCGTGGGCCGTAGCTCGGGTTTGATTGAAAATGTAAATCAATCAAACCCGAGGGACAGGTTAATATCTGGCATATAAAGCGAAGGAAAGGACGAAAACTCAGTAAAATTATTGAAATATATAATAACACTGAAAGTATCTCACAAACGCAGCCAATCCTTGCAAGCTGTCTGTTTAAGAGCAGCAAAAGACTTTAAATATACACTTTGCATACGAGTTTGGAATCAAATTTAATATATATTTACATTATGTATATACAAATTACAGTGTCAGGGATGACACAACAAAATGAACATTTGCTGACAAGAAACCTCGGTAGCTCAGGCGGTAAGTGCACTGTTTCACAACATAGTGGTTCCCGGTTCGAATCCCGCTTGAAACGTAAAATCAGAATTTGCTAAAAATTTTACAAATCCATTTGTTTGTTTCGTAATGTTTACAAGTTATGAGTCTTGTATAAAATGTAAAATATATAAAAAAATAAAGTAAAAGTATAAATTAGTCTAGAATGTCCCTGGGATATTCTAGAAAGACAGAAAATAATTACTAGGAAAGATGAATATTTTGTATGCTTTATTAAGTTATTAAATACATTCATATCTCTTTTTTACCGTGAACCTTTTATTTCACTACTTAACAGCCAAAGGCACCTAAAATGACAGGTCAAGTTGCAAATTATTCGAAATAATGATGAATATTTGTTAAATTTGATGATTACTGGTTGAATGAAATGGCAAATAATAGATCACTTGTCATAGACAATATATCAGGTAGAATTTGATATTTACTGCTATAATAAACTTTGCAATTTTGCACTATATCTTTATGTTTCAAAATTCCAAAATAGAAACAGTAAACACTTAATGGTTAAATATTTTAAATGTCATTTTTTAAATTTTGAAACACTCTTTGCATGCTCTTAAAGAGCAAAGTCTGCCTGTATGTAGTGAGAGCTTCTTAACATCATACTAAGAAATTGCTTAAGGAGGTGTAATTTATTTTAAAAGGTTTAAACTGGGTTTCAAAGGATGATCAAACAAAGGGAAAGAAAATTCAAGGACCGGAATATCAATACCGGAACACAATACGTTGATAAAAAAAAGTAAAAATAATTCTATTGCCTGACCATGTCAAAGCTTTTGCTTTATGCGGAGAAAAATTCAGAAATTCACAAAAGCAACCCCAGCCACCAGCAATACACCAGTGAAGACCATTATTATTAGTGTCAAGCAATAACTATGCAAATCAAGCTTTTTATTCCTCCGGGTGGTGTTGAGGACATAAAACAATGGTTTAGTTTGACTTGGCTGGATTATCCTAAGGCCTCTTAATAATAAGACACATCTCCACGCCTACAAACTACCAATCCAAACATCATTGTATATGCTACTGATAAATTGTAAGAAACGATGATTCCTCTCAAATCGGTGCCAAAAAACAGGCATAACTCGTGTATATGATATTGACGAAACAAGTGTATATAACAGTGACCAACAGTATACAAATGTATATGAAATTGATTATCATCCCATGGGAGGTTATGGTGTACGATATCATAAACTGTGGGTCGTTTGGCCATTATCCTGTAACACCAAGTAAGCACCAAGGGAGTTCTCAACTATTCCTGATAGCTTTGAGAATGAAATGTTTGAGCTGCAGACAGGGAAAGAGAGAGAACGAGACTGTCAAAATTAAATAGAACCGTTTCTGCTTTAGCAAATATTACTCATGAAGAAGATTTATATCACTAATAATGATTATGCACTGATATTTGATGGGAAGGTGGAGCATAAAAGAAATCCCCTGTGTGATAAAATGTTAAATAACATATATATGATATGGTTTAAATGCAATAGGATTGGCACACAAGCAAATACTGCTCATGTTAATGCCACTTTCTATACATGTAAGTAGTATATCGTATAATGCCCTTTTAAATTGGCTTTTATTCTGTTTTCAATCCAAACAGCACTTAGAGAAAACGTTTGAGAGACGAAATGACAGTATCTAATGCAGTAAATCCTTTTTCACAATTTTGAATCATATTGATAAGGTGTGATTGCTTTTTTTGTCGACCTGTCATAATGACATCGGTGAATTATAAGTTATTTCCATGATCATACTGCCTTCATAACCAAACTGGTTTGGGCTTTCTTTACTGGCCTCCAGATAAGGGAGTTTATAGTAAAACCTTACAAAGGACAATGTGCTGATGCTCGATGCCTTTAAACCTAATATACATGTACAATCTTACATGTGTAATTATGAAAAATATAGTACAAGTATATAAGTATATAATTTAGTACAAGTTTAAGTTCTTTTAAATGTGTCTAAGATTTGAAGTGTACATTCCGAGGCATTTCTGAGGAAATATAATTTCCAAAGACAGTTAGCTGATGGAACATTGCCTTTGAAGACAATGATACAGTGTACAAAAGTATGGAAGAATTGGTTTCAGCTGTGTAATTTTCTTGAAATGGCAGTGGTTCAATATTAGATATTGCCATCGACAAGATAGGGTATTACTAAATGGTGATTTAATCATGGTAATATAAGACAACTACTAATTTCAATAGCATTATAATGTCTTTGATATTAAATCTCCAAACATGTTTTGTCTTTTATGGAATGAAATATTGAGATGACAAGTTTTCTTTAATGACATTGATTATACACAGGAATCTCAAATTTCTTTTCTTTGTCTAATGATATTTCACAGTTATTTTGCAAAGAATGAATTTATGAATCAAATCTTAAGAAGTTGTTTTTACCTTTAGCAAAAAGTACGGCATCTTGAATGTCACATTTCTCATAAACATGTATTTTCAGAAATATACTAAAACATGTTTCGTTTCTTATTTACTGTTGAATTTTAACATTGTAAATTCTGCAATTTAAAACATATTCTCCATTGTATTATTGTTATTGCATTATATTGAATATGTTTCTCTTTTGGTCAATAGAAGGTATCGATGAAAGGTTGTCGATTTCAAGGAGTAACATCCAAGGGAATAAAGTCGAAAATGACCAATGACCATGGAAGGAAAAACTAAATAAATGTCCTTCATCAAACGAGATCAGATGTGAAGGATATACATTTTTTATAATGGCACTATAAAAAATGGTTTTGACACCCTGTGAGCTCTTGTACTATCAACAATGATATCATTGATTTCAACAATATACTGCTTGTTCTTCTGATAGTAAACAATTTTAGATAAGTTTGAAATTTTGAGAATTATCTTTTGAACAATATCTTTATCTTAGTGATAATACGACTTAAAAGATTTATCAGCATGACTCTGTGAAAAGGTAATGAATATGAACCTATCACCATTAAATTATGCACAGTGCTTATTTTCAATTAAAAATTTTGAGCACATCAAAATGATAAAAAAAAGTTAAAATGACACTTGATGATTTATTCCACACATAATCAATCGGACAAATGGTGGTTAGCTACAGATGTATACCATACTGTCTGAGGAGTTACTCAAGGGGTTAACATTCCCTCTGCTTTCTGCCAAAGCCAAACAGCCAATTCTAAAAACATACCAGCCAAAGACAAAGGTTACAAGTCTCAGAGAGCTTGAACGACTTCTTCAATACAAGGCTTGAACCAATCCATAACTGTCTGTCAAATTAACGCTGATTGACTGGTATCATCTACATGTTATTGTATCTAATGTTTCAGGATCTTAAAACCCTTTTTATAGTTAAAGATAATGGAGATAGATAATTGAGTTGTTGTGAGACTGCCTTTGTGGTTATTTGCTTACTTCTTTCCCATTCCATGTCCCTATTCCATATCAAGAACAACACCAAATGCCGAAATGTTGCAAGGCATTCATGGTACAATGATTGACTTCAAGAATTCAAAGTCAATTAATTGTGATTTCAAATTGTTTTTGCAATGCACATAACAGTAAATACGTTATATAACTTATGTAAGACTGTTGACTTTGTTTAATTAAATAACACTTGTCGTTTCAGCAAACCGCTTTTAATAGCTACAAAATCTGACAACATATATCAACATTTTATTTTTAAGCCCTAGCATCACTTTAGGAGCTATTGAAATCATCTTCGGAAATTAATTTCAGAAGCATATTGTCGTTAATGTTATCCTATCCCTTTAATGTTTAAAGTTATCATTTTCCCATTATCGTGAGTGCCATAATAACAGTAGAATGTTGTTAATGTAATCATGGATGCATCTAAATGGACAATGGTCGCTTTCTTTAATAAAACCAATTGACCATGGGTAATAATAACTCTCACAAGTCACTTCATACACTTCGGACAAGGTCCGTGTGGTAATTCTGTCCTTGACGATCTCTAACTTGTTAGAAGCCTTTATCACGTCGGAGGAACATGGCAATTCAAACAGGTTATCCACGAAAACAAGTTATCCATGGTTAAATTATCATTTTAATTTTATGGTAACCAACGCCAATGTTATCAAAAGAATGAGTAAATCAAAATGAAAACAAAATTAGAAAATGTAATATACATTATCGTTCCAAATGAATCTTGCCAAAAATACCTTTACCTTTACAGTGTAAATATGTCAGATTTGATAAATCATGTTTCAGTGGCAACAGTTATGGTTATCATTAAAACTATTAACAGAATCTTGTTCACCAAGTTTTTTTGAAACTGATCCATACCAAAGTCTGAACAAAGTGAACTTAATACAAGGAGAGTATAAAAGGTTATTACAATTGACTAGATGAAATCTATAGGGACAATGTTGATTGGTTATCATCTCTTTTAGATTTTGTGATGATTCGATTTTTTAACAAGGGGCATTGTTGAACCGTTCCAGATGTGACTTGCCTAAAGGAATGACATTCACATGAGGAATGTAGTCTTTTTCTTGAAACGTTTTTATACCATTGGGACTGTCATAATTCATTGCTTGATGCCCATGCTTCTGGGTAAAGACAGCCGTTTCTAATGCTATTACGCGAGACACTTAATGTAGAAACATGAAAAAATGTTTTTTTGGTAAAAAAAACTGCTACAATAGAATGGAGATGAATCATGAACTGGAAAAGAATATGACAACAGCTAAGTCTGCATACCCCGAAGGGAGTTGGCTCTGGTTGAAACAGTTCAGCAGGTGAAGAATGTGGTTAATGCCAATTGTAAGATAATAAACGTGTACACAATAATATCAAGTGTACTTTTAGAAAACTGCGTGAAGGAGTTGGTGAATGTATGGTTCTGGGTGTGAGTGAATGAGAAGAAGGATTATCACTTTTAGAAGTATATGTCATGAGACACGTGATAGCAACAAACCAACTTTACAAATATGTACATATATGGCAGGTTCGGAGATCAGGGAGAACAAATGTTTTTGAAATATTTTAAAGATACATAACACAGAAGTCTGGTGTATCCTCGGATAAAGCTGTGCACACATTCCTGGATTTGTCTATTCCATTCCCACTATTTAATGCTAAAAGCAAAGTCTCTATGAAACTCAGTATCATTTTACCCATAACTATATTTCCAAATTTGTTCAAGATTGGTTACTAATATAATTTAATTGTTCTTCCACTAAGTTTTCGTTTGAAAATATCTATATAGCCTAAGGAGTATATTTTATCTGTAATGAAAATTTATGTGCATGCAATATTCATTATGTAGGAGAATGAAATATCGTTTAGTTTTTATCAAATGATAGGTTGGTTATTTCCGTATGTGTTCTTATAAAGTTTAAAGCTCAGCAGCCTCTGAACGTCTCCATATCAATATTTATTTTTAACTAAAAACATTTGTGTTGCATAAAGTTGTTATCCACTTGGATTTATTTGTAAATTTGGACTGTTTATTCTCTCAATTTGTCATTGTCAAGAAGCTGAATGATGTACTTAGCTCTTCAAAGATGTATTATTGAATGGTATACATACTTTGTACGAGAATGGTACCCTAGGATTATGCGAACTCAGTTTGTATCCCAACTTTCAATTGACAGCCATGATGTTCATATAACGGCTAGAACGAATGGTTTAATACTTTAAAAAAGACAAAAACCGCGTTGCTACGTTGTTACTGGCAAATATCATATTTGTTTTCCATTTGATATATGTTGCTTATTTCATAATAAAAGTTCTAGTAATTCATAATTTGATACTCAAACTTAAGCAAAATAGTGTAGACAGAAAGTTCAACTCTCAAAATTCGTATTTTTAGACAAATAATTATTATCTACCGCCACTTATTTAAGATTTAAGAAGACATGTAAAATGGCGATTTGTAAATCTGATCGATTCAACAAGCTACAAACACTGTTATGCGTTGCTGTGAAGAGTGACAAGGAAACTGATTCAATAAACTGAAACCAGATTCATCATTTATATCTTGATGATTTGTTGTTACAAAGAAACTACAACAAAAACCATCTTTGCTAAAATAGATAAATAGATCATGATTTTATATATTTCCCTAGTTATCCCCTTGATGTGCAAGTTTCACAATGCAAATCTTGGAATATACAAAAAAATAAGATAAATATAAAGATAAGACCCTCCATTTTGCACATTGACACAGGGCACATACAATATAAATCATTTGAAAACTCCTAGCAACACTCAAGGTATTTATATATTCATATTTTCCATTTATTTAATGTGCTAATATTGAAATTCTGAAAACTTCTCAGACATTGTGTTCTCAAACATTTTCATCAGACAATCACAATCTTTTTTAATTGAACATATCGTTTTCTCAAAAGTTGAAGTCATGCGTGGAAATGGGTCAATTAAATGCACTTGATTGCAGAGTTCATTCTTTTGTTTTTAAAACTTTCGGAGTGTAAACAAGGATCAATTTAATATCCTTGAAAGTGACGATTAAGTGATTGCAGTCCAAACAAAAAGAAGACAATAAACGCAATGATTTTTTTCTCTAAGTTGCAAGCAGCAATATAATGGAAGTGGACATCCAAACAAGATATTATGGAAAACTATGAAATAGTGGTTATTCCACTGCTCATCTATTTCCATCCTATAGATACGTAGATAACAATTATTGTCTGGTTCTACAAATTGATTTGTTTAATATTCTATGTTTATTTGTTTTAATATATATGTTTAGAATAAAAATTGTTTTCCCAAGACATTGACTGTAAACAGATGTAAAGTTTATAAGGAGTTGTGTTTGATCATCTCTTATTTGCATGGTTTTTATTTGCAATTGATTTGACAATTTGTAAAGTTTTATCTTTGTTGATATCTCCTTAAAGATATAGAGGGAAATAGTAGTATTGTACCAAACTCCATTATCAGACTCAATCAGTCTTATCTGAAAAAAAGTACCGAAGCCTCTCTCATCATCATGTCGCCTCTCTCAGCATCATGTCGCTATTATCTTTTCTCTTCTTCACATAAGTCGCAATCACTTTTACTTCAATAACTTGAGATATCAGAACCAAGTCTTTATACTGCTAGGGAGGTAAGTGGATGCAGTTGCTTTTATCAATTATTTATTAGATAAGCCTTGGCACTGTTGGTTTTACATTAGAATGAATGACCCTTTAACCCTTTGCACCTTGGCATCTGCAACTTTATATCAAACCACACGCCAGGCATTGCATCTACCAATGCCAGATCTAATCACTTTATTATTAAACCCTAAATTGTCTGAATGTTGTCAGCATTGTCATGCGTCACATTAAAGTAGTCAGGTTTCATTCTTATCTGTTAAATCAATAAGTGAATAATACAAATAGAATCCCTAGAAAAGTTTGGCTTGGTTCGTGGATTAAAGGGTCTTAATAGAATGATTATTACATTCTTTATAACGCACTTGGTCTCCTGAGGGACATTTCGATATGTTCAGACAATGGCATAAAACTAACTGAACTTTAACCTTTTCTATTTCAAATAGTGTTAAATGTAAGCTATTGATGTGAATCGTTAGCTTGAATGTCCTTACAACGTTGTACAAATTCACGAAGAAACATTTTTAAAGCCTTCAATATAAAAAGTGTAAAACATAGTTTGGAGTGGTTGTCTGTCATAAGTAAAACTGTCAGTAATAAATGTTAGCTGTCAGTCTAATTGTGATACTTTCTCTGATTCACTGAGCTACTTTACTCGTTTACTCATGTCTTTTCCATGTCACACGAAATGTACTGTTTTTTCTAAATTGACCCATATAAGCGTCTTGTAATATAACACTAAAATGCCACCCATTTGAATAAAGTCTGTAAATAAAATATGAGGAAAGTGTATTTTAAACATCATATGAAAATATAAACAAGATGCCTCTCTTTTCCATCTCTTGCTTATACTGTGTTCTATTTCTGTACTGTGGACAATGGTAAACAATGACCACTTGTCAAAATTCATTTTCGTTTTTGAACCGAGATTGCCGATTGAACAACAAATCATAGTAAATCCCTTGCCAACTTTGAAAGTCGTGTCTATATATATTCACCCATACTGAAATAATGACACTATAAATCCTTTCTCTTAACACCCAAGCAGACAGATAAATGTCCTATTTGCCTATCTGTGGCACAGTCGCTCTGCTTGTGACAGTAGAAAATCCCTCACAATGTGATTAATTGTATGAAAGATATTCACAAACTGCTATTGTGGAACAAATCCAAAACATGACAACTGACACATACATCTTCATGGATACAATTATGTTAAAAACACGACAGGTCCTATCGCAACAGTATTTCAGAGGCACTGGCATCAACATACACAAGGAATTAGAAAGAAATAGATCCATTAGCTCACCAGGCTATATATCCTGTATCATATAAAAGGCCGCAGGGCACATGAACACATAATCAATAGATTTCACGGTATTGCCCCTTAAGACATAATTAGATGTTACATGGTAACAAAATATATAAATAACGATTTGATCAGCTAAGAAGTCTGTAAACATGGTTCTAGCATTCAAGGTCTTTTTGTTGAAAATAGATTTTAGGGCGGGGTATACAATATATGTTGTCCTTGTCAGGAGTCACAGGATCACTAAATCAATGACTTCTCATGATTTCAGCTTTCTAGGCCTTTTGATTTCAGGACTAAAGCATAGGTAAAGGTGTGAAGACAGGCTCTTTGCACATGTCATGGGCCAGGTAGAAGACAGACATCAGGATAGACCCTGCGGCATGCAGTATGTCTGAGTCGTATTAACATGTCCGCTTACAAACTGAGGGAAGGATGTTTTGTTAGGAGAAATATGCCAAAATTAAAATTTCCTGTGTCTTTTTGTTATCTTATCAGAATAATCACTTACATTTGAACACTGAAAAAAATCAATTTTATCAAGTGATTTAGAATATATCGTTTCAGGTCTATCTGAGATACAAAAAACTTCAAATGAGTTATTTTTATCACGATTATTTTTCAAAAAAGTTCTCTATCAAAAATAAAGACCATATGACGTCTTTCTATGTCATATAGACCTGACTTGGTGTCCTTCAGATCCTCAAGTTAATTAGAACTCCCTTAGAACAATGATAAGAAAACCTTCTATTCTATGATAAACTATGGTAACCGAAGTGCGAAGATGTGGCAACATAAACTAGCTTTTTTGTTTTCTTTAATTGACTATTTAATTTAACCGACATTACAAAAGTGTAATTTAATTTGCATGTTTTTACCTAATGACAAGTGTTGATATCTTGTAAATACCAAGTGTCCAATTTTTCTCTAGTTAAGATTATTTAATTCTATTACACAGCCTTTGTTTTAGTTATACCCAATTGAGTCAGTGCAAGTTAGAGTTATAGAATCAACGATGAGAAGTAAATTACCAAGGGACATCATTAGACTATGTCTGTCACTCGAGTAAGGTGCCTTGTCTGACTCCATGTTTCTTGTGGAAGGTCACAGCTCATGAGACCTGCATCAAAGAAATTGAATTTATGAAACAGTGAACCCGTTTTTCACAGAAATTAGTTCAACAGGGAAATAAAATGCTTTGCATATAAAGTACAAGCAATGTTTTTAAAGCAAAAGGCGTTAGTTCATGTTTCTTCAAAAGTATATTTTGTCAGATGCAGAAGCAGAAACTTTAGCAAATACTTTGACATTGGCATATTACCAAGTGAAAATGTTAGAACTTTATCCATCAGTTAAATATTTTTGATGATGAGTATCATTTGATGACGAGTAAATACCTTCACAGTTCACAAGGATTATAAGGCTATGTATTCTATCATTTTAGGATAAAAAAATATCTTTGTTCAAAGATGTAAATCAAAGTAAATTTGCACTGAAACAAGAAAAATATATATTATGATTGATAATTGCTAGGAAAGATGTATATTTTGTTTAATTTATTACGGTGTCAAATATATCTTTTGTTAACCTCTATTCCATATTTTCAAAACTTAACAGCCAAATGTTATGAACGGTGCTTTCGACAACAGATTTGTGTAAAAACATAAAATCACACTCTTGTGAATAAAGCAAAATACCTTTGTGATTTGATTTTTGTGATTTGAATACATGTATGTTCATACCAGTCCCTAATTGAATGATGAACACTTTGTTCACAAAAACGTTATCAAAACGAAATGAAAGTAAGGTCAGAGAGCACCAAAACGTTAATATGAAAACTTGCTGAAATGTTATTGGCATGGTTGTTACCACTGGGAGTCTTCTTATGTCCTTTGATCTGAGAACATCTGCTTGTTGAGATTCCTACCAGGACCAATGAACATAACATCAGTTGCATGGTTAATAGCATCAGAAATCGTCATTGGTTTTCAGGATAATTGCATCAGATGTGTAATCGAAGGTAACTCTCAAAAGCTACCATAGTTAGATGTTCACTGTTAAAGGGGAAAAGAATTCGATTTAATAATTAGAAACTTAGTTTGTGAAAGGTATATGTACATCCTTATGTCAAATCAAGACAATAAATATAAATATATTAGTATAATTTTTTTAAAAATCAATTTGTCATTAATTGAATTCAAACGTTTTACACGATAAAATGAAATGTTGAAATTGTCTTATAGGTCAGTGGTTATAGTCCACGAAACAAAATTACTGTACAAGATTAAATGTCAATGCAAAGAACAACAAATTATAAAGTAAACTGGTGCACTGCGTGGAAATCACACTACAGACTTTTCTTTTAAAGTCCTTTTTTATGTAAGTGTAAGTTTTATTTCACAACGTCTTTGAGAGGCATTTTAAAAGTTGTTTAATCGAAGTTAACTCTCATAAGCTCATTACCATTGACAATTGTTCGGTGTTAAAGGGGAAATGAATGCAATTTAATAATCAGAAACTTAGTTTTTTAAAAGTTTTTGTCAGTTTAAATCAAGACCATGAATATAAAACTATAAGTAAAATTTGAAAAAAAATCAATTTGTGATTAGTTTACGTTTGATGCGATAATATCAAAAGGTTATTTTAAAGACATTTGAAGCAGTGATTCATCCAAATTATATATTCCTGGTACTTTGGTTGAAGAGAAGTGAAGCAAATTTTTGGTGCTGAGTCAAATCATATGTCATTTGTGACTGAATAAATATAAATCGATACACATAGTTCATATTTAATCAAAAGTAACCTTTATTGAAGTACAGGGTTTTTCATGACATCTCTCAAGTAAAGAAATATTATACTAGAAGTCGATGTGACAGGTTCTTTAAGATGAACAATGAAAACATTGGAAATTCGTTGACTTGAATTTTGAAAAAATAACTGATGATTGGTAAGACGTTGGAATTCATCTGAGATTTTAAAAATGATTGATGCTATAAGAGAGTTAGCTGGGGTTTTTTTTCAGGAGAGAGACGCTTGCTATAACATGTCTTGTTTGTTAAAGGATTATTCTTATAATTGGCAGGCACCTTAACTGACAGGCTAAGTTGCAAGATATTCGTAATAATGATAAATATTTGTGATGGTAATTTGTAGTATTAAATGGCCAATGATATATCCCTCGTCAGTGTCAATGCATCATATCGAATTTGTGTCAGACAAATCTGACCTTATTTATTGACTTAACTGATGTATCTGGATATTCAGTCAACTGATTTGATAAAGTTGATAATGCATTTACTTGACATGCTATATTCACAATTACAAAATAGTCACAATGAACAATTGAAAAATTAAATATTTCAATTTTTTTGGTCAAAATGTTCGCATCCTCACAAAGAACAAATTTTGTCTTAATAGACTAAGAGCTTCTGAACATCATATTTGCACAAATTATTGTGCCGTTTATAAGAAATGGTTTTTAAACCAAAATCGTATACAACAATGTTAGGATAAGTATCGATGAACGTTAAACGTTAAATATATTAAGCAGTAAAACAAATACACACAACATCGAAAAAGAATCATAAACATTAAATCAAATTTGCAAGAAACATACTTTTGTAGGATATAAAAGTACACTATCTAAAAATAACCATAGTGCAATAACCTTGATGAGTATTTAGGTAATTGAATAAATTAACGAAAACCAAAGGTTAAAAATGGATCATAATACAATTGATGACTGCTAAAGGACCTTCGAAATACAGGAACACAAAACTTTAGAATGATGATGACCCTTAAGAAAAAGGGAAGAATGAACAAAATATGAGGACATTTTTAACAGGACCCTGGAAAGTTTCATTCGTTTATGATAATAGAGGAGGCAGAGAATAATAATCTTGCTTGACAGAAGAAAACCATATAGTTTTTACTTTTTTCGTCTGGAACAAATTCAAATGTCACAAAAGGAACTTCAGCATTCAAAAATGTTGACAAATCTTAAAAATGACAATCAATATATATTCAAGTAAAGCTCTTTATTTCCCCCAATGGTGAAGAGGCAAACAAGAACTTATTGGTTTGTCTAGTTCTGATTATCCTAGGGCCACCTGCTAATAAGAGTATCTCAACTCCTATAACCTGCCAATACAGGCGTCATTTTATAAGCTATTGATTACTAAACCGACACAATGACTCTTCTGAAATCGATGCCAAGAAAAAGACAAAACTCCTGTATGAGTGACAGATACAGACGAGACAAGTGTGTATAAGGGTAACTGACATGCTAATTGATAATAATTTTGTGTGGGATATTTTAAAATTGAGAGTTGTAGGTATCTTATATTGCTGCATAGGCACCACATCCTGATAGTCTTTTAGAAGAATACATTTGAGGTGTACAAGCGAAAGAAATAGAATTTATTTAAGTAATACCATAACGATATATATTTCATAAAGATGTTTATTCGTTTCATCGTTTATGATGATGGATCAGGCAAATAATAATTTTCTTACTTGACAGAACAAAACAATGTAATAGCTTTTACTCTTTTTGCTGGAAGAAAATCAAATATGTACACGAAAGCAACTTCGATTCAGCATTCATAAATTCTAAATTCTTAAAAGTGTCAAGCAATATATATTCAAGACCAGATCCTTATAACAATTAATTGGTTTGTCTAGTTTTGATTGTCCTAAGGCCACTGCTAATAAGAAGTATATCCACGCATATCAATACAGGGGTCATTTTATAAGTAATTGATTACTTAACCTACACGAAAGTGCCAAGAAACAGACATAACTCCTGTATGAGTGACAGATACTTACATGCTAATTCATTATGAATTTTGAGTTTTTGTGTGTGGGTTTTATAAAAAGAGAGTTGTTGGTATTTAATGTCATATAGGCATTATAAGAGATTGAACAAATCCTGACAGCCTTTCAGAACATATATCTTAGGTGAGGAGCATTTTGAGGTTATTTGTGTGGTATATTATAAAAATGAGAGTTTTTAAATGCCATGCACTACAGGAGATTGAACAAATCCAGATAGTCTGTCAGAAGAACATATCTACAAACGGAAAAGATAGAATAAAGCTTTTCAAATATCGATTGTGAAAAGTGAAAGTGAAATTCTTATATGTTATATGCATATCATTTAAGTAATACCATTAACCATAAAATGTTATAACAAAAATCTTAATGGTTCTGCAAGTTCAATTTCGTGTACCTCCTGAACTCAAATTTAATCTTTTCGTTAGGTAGTTATGGCACATTTGAAACCCTAGCACTGTTCCTCTAAGGAATTGTTAATCTTGGTTTCATCAATGTTTAAAACTGTGGAGTGTGTTTAGTCACTTAAGACTAACATTTTCTAACATAGATGTAAATTGGAACAGTAGGTGTAATGAATTTATCACACCTTTGGTACCACTTCTGTGAGAAAAGCTAAATAGTTTTCTTATTCGTCGATTCTGGTGTATTTTTTAATTTACAATACAAAAATATACAACAGAATATATTTATGTGATACAAGCAGAATTTCATGATTTCAGAATACATGTATATACACTATTGGGACCAAATGGATAGGAACCATGCCAGTTTTTAAAATCATATTGTCTTTGATTTTCAATCTTAAAATACAATAAAAAGAGTGAAATATTGAATGCCAAATCTTTTCAATACAGTTGATTATATACAAATATGTTCACTATTTTTGCTGTGTTAATGATCATATATAGAGTACATGTACAACGAATAAATTCAGGAATCACTTCAAAAGAAATATTTCTAGCAAAGGAAGGCTAATGCAATTTGGATTGACATCTTGAATTTCACATCTTGCATGAAACCTACAAGCACAACAAGATTATTTAATTTCATGTATTTTTTCTGCATGCTGCTAGAAACACTTTTTTTATTTCTGACACTTGCATTGCTTATCTATTTATTTTGAATCATTTGACTTAAATTCGAGACAGACCACTGACAAAGAAACACATGTCATGTGTTTTACACTTTTTTAAAGGATGGAAAAAACTTGTGGAATCAAATGATAATTATGTTATAGTAATTAACACAGTATAAATTGTAGAAGACCATTTTGTATTCTGAAAACATTTTAATTTAAAATCTTCAAATATTAAAGATCTCGTAATAAGCAATATTGCAGTTTTACCACGTAAAGCCAAAATAAAAGACTTGAATCTGAAGTTTCATATACATAACTTGTATTTACTTTTAAACAACACATTGGTTAGGTATTTCTTTTCTTAAATGCTAAACACATCAAGAGAAAAGAAAGACAGACCAAATGCCAAGAGACATAATCAAGCAGATATAAGTTCCAATGGCAACATGTTGGTGATCTACCCAAGCATACCATAGTGCCAAGTAAGTTACTGAAATGATTCACCCAAAACCTGCTTTCTGCTCAAGCCAAACAGAAAAATCTAAGACATTAGCAGCCACAGGTAAGGATTAGCAAGACTTTTCAAATTGTTGCAAAAAATATAAATGCATCTCTCAAAGTGTCTGTCTAATTTACATGATATAGCGTCTGATGGTCGTCAATAAATACATAATAAATCGACAATACAATCTCACCATCAGTAATTATAACTCATCACTGGCTAATTCGTGTATAAAGACAAGGCCCAAGCGGTCATTCTATTCTTATCGACTTGTTACCATGTTAGAAGTCTCTATAACCACTTTTAGGAACAAGACATTTCAATCAGGTGTAGATGTTCTGAGCGTATATTTACTTTATCTAAATGGCAATGTCACATATAGATAATATGGAATGTTGTACACGTTGATATGAATAGTTTCACTAGGGATCAGCTGTCAAGGATTCACATTCGCATGAACTATGATTCACCTGACAATTGGACATTTCAATTACAAAGTATATGTATTAACTTACTAAATGTGTATGATTATTTTTCTTGTAAGTGTATTGTTGAATTCAGTTTTCATTTGTCAGTGTTAATGATTTGTTCAATGACATATTTAAGAATGTTACATTCTTACTCATGAAAATGGATCTTAATGCTTTATAAACATTGCATGTTTGATTTCTTTAGGTTGTAGTTTTTATTGTTTATGATTTTTTTCAAACGTCGGAAATCATGACAATTTTCAAGATGAATCAAAGCCATTGTTACTTTTGTAACTTGTGTCTTAGGTGCTTTCTTTCTAGAACATTGAACATGGTGTATTCAACAAACGAAGAACCCTGTCAATGGTATTAACATCGAAGAAATGAATTCCAAAGGGACAATGTTGATTGGCCATTATCTCTTTAAAAAATTGTGATGATTCGATTTTTAACCAGGGGCAAGTTGAACAATACCAGACATGACTTGCCTAAAGGAATGACAGTCACATGAGGGCTGCTGTCTTTTTCGTGAAAGGTTTTTAGACCATTGGGACTGTCATAATTCATTGCTTGATGCGCTTGCTTCAGGGAAAGAAAGCAGTTTTCTAATGATATTACTGGAGACACTAAACATGTAACACGGAACATGTACAAATGGCGTTTGTTGTAATAGCACTGCTACAGTAGCACAGAGATGAAGCAGGGTTAATTCATGTCTTCAAGAGCTAACTAAACTAAGTTTTTAATTTCAAAGCTATATCTGTTAACGCTTTTGAAATACAGGTCTTTCAAAAAAAACGTTTAAAAATCTCCTTAACTAGACGAGATAGGATAGCGAAAATGGTTAGCCTGTTCGGCTGTTGATGATGAGGTCAGGGCTTCGAATCCCGCCAGGGGCACAGCATCTGTGTCTTCATTAGAGAACTGTTTTACATTCAATACGGTTTGCGTGCAATGCTACACTTTATTGCAGCGCAGAATCGTCCATTGTTCGCTGGTTCCAGTCGATCTCGCAGGTTTCTTCGTAATGCATACCTGCAAACGCATTTCAGACTTTCTCCCTGCAATAATTCTAGTAGCCATCATATGAGTGAAATACTCCATTTCACTTCACCTCGCCTCACTCCTAAGGGAGTTAATTCTGAATTGGTTTGGAAAACAAAAGAAGGAGGAGGATGTGGTTAATGTTAATCATAAAAGAATAGATATGTACACCAATATCAAGTGTATTATTTTGCAGAAGGTTAAATGAGTTGAAGTTACTGGTCAGGATCAGATGCAGCAGTGTTAGTAGCTGTGATGTCAAGGAAGAAACGAAGAAAAGGTTACGGTTGTGAATTCCATTGTGTGTTCTCATGAAGTTAAAATCAACCGATTGCAAAACACTCAGTACCTTTCCAGCTTTGAATATCAGAGAATTATTTATATTCATGCAAGCTGTTAACACATTTTTGTATCTTAAGACTGTAATTCACTTGGATTTATTTATAGTTTTTGCCAATAAAATTATCTTAAAATGTGTCATTGTCAAGAAGCTGAGGATTTTCGCAGTTTTCTTCTAATGGTCGTAGTAGATCTTTCTATCAGAGAGACAGACACATGTTATTTTACCAAGTGAAGAATCAAGATAATTGCATGACTATCAGAAATTCTCCTTCATTTCGGCATGCCACTGTAATAGCCAGCGGGACAGGGTGACTTCTGAACAGTTATCCAGATTGTCAGTTAAACAAACAATTAATTATTCCATGGAGCTTGTATTGTTGCTTGGTGCCCCAAAGGGCACCAAGTATTATGATTTGATTCTCCTAAAACTTTTCTGAATTCTCTCTATATTACTCTTGATATTTTAAAGGGAAGCCGCGCCAATCACATGTGTTGTATCCAAATCAAAAGACCAATGAACAGAGCTGTAGCAAAAAATGCATTACGTCACCATGTGGGTAATACAAAATATTTGGCACATTAAACTGTGGAATATGATTTCGCTTTAAATGTCATGTTAAAAGAGAAACAATATTTTCTATTAAAGACGCTGATAAATGTTAACAGACTCAATCAAAAACATCTTCATTTGATGAAGAGTCTGCATTTGTTCCAGATAAGAGCATTATTTCGCATTCAAAAATCGCAGAATCCACTTTTTCATAACCCACGCGATTTAATTTCACGCTGCGCTGTTATCCAGTGTTGTATATATTATCACCCAAATTGTTCGACAAATCACAATCTCCTTCATCTGCCTATGTGGCACCAAGCATGCCTTTTTAAAGGCTTTTCTTGTTACGACCCTGGTGTTTTATCTCTTGCCTCTGCAAATCTTGTCACAAACAAATCCTTTATAAGTAGACTGTGAAAGTTTAATATTGGAAAGGTTATGACATAGATCGCCAATTTAATTTATCCTCAAGTTTCAGAGGTTTTTAAAGGGATCAACTAAGCTCTAAAAACAAAATTCCAAGACTGGAATTCATACCACTGAAGTATGCAAATGGAGACCTAGGAATATGCAAACAATATTCCTATCCCTGCTTTTAATTAACAACAATGAGTCATACCCTTAGGAGTGGTATTTTTCTTTAAAGGACAATTTCGTGATGCTACATTGTCATACAGTTTTAGGAAATCCAACTTAGAAAAAAAAGAATATTATTAATAACAACTTTAATAATAACATGATTATTTTAATTTCTAGGTACAAACATCTGGGTTACATTCTACATGTGAATATTGATAATGTTATTATAAATGACAAATAAATAAACTTATCTTGGGATCGACAGGTCATTGGTGAAATATTTAAAACTGAGGCAAGATAGTTTATTTAGAAGTTCAAACTGTCAAAAGTCAAATTGATTTTGGAGATTTCTTTTTTTACTTCTGGTTATTCAACAAGCGCTGCTGAGAGGTTCGAAAATACAGCATTGTTTGGACAAGTCTTTGAAAACACAACATTGATTTCATTTTCACTGTGATTTCCCATTTCAAAAATTGCAAAGAACACCACTACGATGGGCGGAAAGTCAACAAATTCACGGATGCAGTTGTAGACAGTTACCTGTCATGCATATCAAGTTATCTTACATTCACATGGACAGCTGCATGTACTGTCTGAATTTCGTTTTCATAAATACAGATATGTGAGTCATGTTATCAAATTGTGAGGTGAATGCATTCAATTGTTGGCCAATAAATATACTAATTAGAAGAATGTAACAGAAAAACCATGCCTCAAAGACGCTCCATAGTTAAAGTTTATTGTGGCAGTATATCTATATATAATATCCAATATAATAATTGGATAAGGTAGTCTCAGGTTAATAAGGACTTTCTTATCTGCACAATGACAAAAACAATTCATTTGTTGCTTTAGAACATTTGAAAGAACCAATCGTAGCCACAGTCTGTGTATTCAAAGGTTCAGATTCAATGTGTCAGTGTGATTAATCTCATTTACATAAACGCTATTCTAAGTGATTGTGTCCAAAACCTCCACCAAGATGTTTTTATGGATCATATTGAAAGGAGCCTCACACATTTTGGTTTTAAACAAACGTGATACTCATGCATTAAAACAGGTTTATAAATGCACTGGGTTGCAGACATTGATTTTGTTGCTAAAGATATGTGTCGACAAGAACCCATTTAATTTTCTTGACCAGTTAGGATCCATTGATTGCATTCAAGATCTAAACAGCACGAAAACGTAATGATATTTTTCAGATGTTTTAAAGCAATTCACCTATACGGTTGTGGACATCCAGTCCAAAACTAATTGTTTTTGCTTTTTGGTCCCTTTAAAACAATTATTGTTTGGTGCCTACAAACATATGTTCAACTTTCATATATATCATATATATCTCTACCAAGATATTTAATGATTAAACAAATAATCACTTTGAAAAAGATCAGGTGTTTATTTAATGTAATATATAATTTACTGTGATATCAACTTTAAGATGAAAGATTATGGTTTTGTTTCATGTATCCATAAACATACCTCATCCTACCTGAATAAATCTTGTACTACACTCCTTCTGTTATATTGCTATCAAGTTACGTGAAGTTACATATTTCAGAAGCACTTTTATCTTAGATACATGAGATATCAGAAAGAATTTTTATTTCAAGAGCAGGAGAGTAAAACATTTATTTTCATCAAATATGTATTAGCAAAATCGTGACAACTTTGGTTTTGCACATGACCTGTATCGTTCATTGCATTTGTATTCATCAGTGTACCCTTCTTCTGCCAAACTACAGTAGAAACTCTGGTAACATGCTTCCACCAATGCCAAATGTGGTCACAATGTCATTATTTTGTTAACCATAATTTGACTTAAAATGTTTCACGTTAAAGAAGTCATGTTTCAGCTCTATTGAATTAGAACACGGACTGGTTATGGTAATTGTTGAATTGATTAGTGGATTTAAAAAAAAACATCCCAAGAGGTCATTGGCCTTTTCAATAGACTTGCTTCCGATATTAAAGTGTCAAACGGAATAATCATGCCATACATTCCATGCAATGCACTTTGTTCCCTTGAGGGACACAGCGTTTGTGATCGGGGATTCCTGTTCAGACAAAGGCTTAAAAGGAAGGGACAAAGAATGTTGCCCTCTAACAGCTAATTAATTTTAAATTATCATATTTTTTTCAATTTCAATTGTTTTAATGAGACACTAATAATCTTTCTTAAGATTTGGGGGTTTTGATAAGTTACATAATATCTAATATGCTGATTGAAGTTCATATCTGATCACTTTACTTGCAAATCTATCCAATTATGATTAATATCTCTAGAATGCTTGATATTATCAAATATAAAAGAACATCTAATCTAAAATACGTGTAATAGCCGAAATTATGCATCCATCTAGCCTACCTATTAGTTACAATACCTAATAAACCCTATCGAATATATCTTCCTGTCAGCTTTTGATAAGGTGTCAGAATTACGTTTGGCGAATTATTTTTTTTAAACCACATTGTCAGGTTTTCGATCAAAATACCGACTTTGAATTGCCGTATTCTCACTCAAATGTAGCGATTGATCTTGAACTTGTAATTTTCACTAGCAGTTAGTGGTTCCTGATGTAATAACATCGATTGCAAAATTTGACATATTGGTTCCCATCAACATACATGTACGTAAAAAATTATAAGTTTCTTCCTTAACTGTGATTTTGTGTTTTTTAAGCTTTAAATCCTTGAAATGAAACTCAGAAATTAATAAACATACATCATCTCCTCATAAGGTGTTGTTTGTGTAAATTTCCCTTGTACTTTTAAAAAATAATCATAATGACACAATTGTATGTATGATATTTATGACATGTCAAGTTTTTCTCACATGACATATATAAACATTGAATGCTGTTTTGATAGATCAAAGAATATTGAAAATTGGTCAACTTTCATTTGTGGAAGTTATTGATAAACAAAAATGTTTGCATGTTTTTGATTCCGTTCAGTTAGAAGATTGCCGATTCTGAATCTTCGGAATTCAACCAATTAGAACTCAGCTTTCATAAGGTAAGTTTAAGCCTTCATACTCCAATCCGATCTAATAGCCATATTTCAGAGGCTGGCTGCACAAGTTACTCTTTTCTCAATTAAGCGAAACATTCAAGTGCTTGAAAACCCTACTGATTACAATCCTAAAATTCTGAGAACTTGACAAATGTGACAGGGACCTCATAGCAATGTGTGAGAAAATGTTGCCTTTGCTAATTGAATGTTTAATGATCTGGAAACACACTGCCCTCAGCGCCTCAAATATGCAGAAATATTTCTTCATTGCCAAGTTTTCCAGTCTAAATTATCATAAGCGCCATTGAGCAAGACAACCGAGACGACAATGTTCTTCATTAGAAAATTATCGTAGCAAGTGTTTTCATCAAAATTTTAGCAAAACTCTTTTCCTCTCGGTCACACATTTTCATCTGAGACTCCTCGGCTGAATTTCCTTCTTCGTTATGTACTTGCAAGAAAAGTGTTGTGCTAATTTGCAACTTTCAAAGCATTGTTCAAATTTGCAGGAACTGTTTCTGTAGCTTCAGGGAACAGTGACTAAACATTAAGTACTGTTACAACATTGGAACGAGTCATAAGTTAAATATTAACTGACGTTTGCTTGAACTAACACATGTTGGTTACATTTATTCATAACTATTCTGGAATAGGCATATACGAAATTGTAAAATGATTTATCATCTTTCACTATAGTTTCCATAAAATTTTCTTTATTTATAGTCCTTTTAAACTATGTTCTAGTAGTTTCTTTCTTAGTCTAAATCAAGTCTATATTTATCTACTATGTATAATACCAAATGGTTACTTGAGATATTTGTCAGTGTGTGTAAAAGTTAAAGAAAGTTTCACTCTAATCAGTTTGTCATAGACAGATACTCTTTATTCTTAATAAAGATGATAATTATCTTTTATCTCCCATTTATCTCAAAAACAGTCTTTTATCTCACTCAATATGGATTAACAATGACTGTGTATGGGTTAACTATTGTAAGAATTCTGTGGAAGACAATCGACCAGGGCCCATAGATCACCCAGTGAAGCTGAGCATGGTCCGATAAGGTCTCTGCTGTCTGTGCTAATCAGCACTGACCGATAAGGAGGGTAATGGTCACTCTAACAGCTAATGGTGCTTTCATTCCAAGGTCAAGTCACTGTTATGGCTTTGATCCATAGAGATAACCTTCAAGAATTCGAGGAATATTCGAAAGCGGAAACCTTTTGCCTTTAACGTCAATGGTTTTATGAATACATGTAGTTTCTTTTTGGTGTCTTGTCATTGTCACTGTGGACAAATTTATTCTTCCTTTAAGAATGTTTACAGACTTAAGAAATGGTGCATCTGAAGGGCAATTTATTACGAATAACATAATACTAACTTAATTTTAAGAATCGACACGGATGCTATTTTATCTTTGAGATTGCCAATGTTTTGGTTTTTTTGGCAGCATTATTTCCAATGAAAATTTCTGTTCACACATGCCAAAGTCACCTCTCTACTATACATTTAGCAAATAAAGATATACATTTTGAAAATTCTGAGGGATAGTTTCCCTTTTTTCAATTTGTATTTTTGCATTTTGCTACAGTAACGTTTATCATCTTAACTAAACTTAATTATTTCACTTTGAAAGAAATCGTTATCGTCTGATAATGTCAGTTCATAAAGGTTCCTATTTAAATGTTGACGTGTTTAGTGTGTTACTAATGTTAGTCAATCGTTAATTAAATGACTCCGTTATTGAATCTGCGTGGTAGTGGTAGTGATTCCTGATGATACGATGATTTGATGGCATTATGAAAAGTATAAGACGTTAATGTGATGATTTAAATAATGTCTAAAATCGTCTGATATAGGATTGACACGTTGGCTTACATTTGGTAATACCAGTTAATGGAGCCCATGTTATATGTTACAATAATTAATTCAATAATTAAACATAATTGCCCAAGAAAGACCAATGCCTTTAAGAAGACTTTTAACAGTCCAAGGTATCAATAATTGATAAGAGCAGTTATATAGATCCAGAAGACTCGTTCTTGTTAAAATTGTCTGCCCTGATCATTAAACAAACATCTACTTGTCTGGTCCTTACAATCCACAAGTCAAAGTTACTCATTTCCATGCAAAGCCAACACTTCCTGTGGTTCGAGAGTCCCAAATTGTTCATAGTAATCTCATTTTCTTTTCAGTCATTTCTGACATTATTAACTACGATTCCTTTTCTGAAAAGGAAGATGATGTAAATTTACCAATAACTGTGTGTTAATTCATCTTCGTTTGGCTGACTTAGATGATGTATTTGAGTAAAAGTATTTGAGTATCTTGAAAAAAAGCGTCATTTGTCCTAATATTGGTTTTCTTTCTATGTTTGAAGACATTTTTATTGCACCAAACTACATACATAGTCTTTAATTAACGTTCCGATGTTTAAAGTGCACCATCAATGTTTTATGGTTCATCTTTTAGAATAGACTACTCTCCGAGATTAAGATCAGCTTATTTACTACGTGTCCAAATGCATTTCACTTACATTTAATAATACTGACATTAAATGCAAAACATAATACTTTCCGTACATGAGCAACTGAAATAGTATGTGTACCACAAATCATACCAGACAGTAGTGAGTAATCATATACCAAAGCCAAGTATCTAATAATATACTACTATATCATACTATTGTGCTGTTCAATGCAATAGCTTTATTTATTATGGATATCTATTAAAGTCAAATATCATAATGTCTGAACATCATTACCTGTCAATGTGATCATATATACCTCATCAACGTTTAGTTTGTCCAATTCAAAAGGGTTTATCTTGATATAAACGAAATTTCATTGCTTTATCAAACAGCTTTTATGAATGTGACATTAAGTCGTGGTGTAATTGCAAGACTCTGCTCTTTGATAAGCTGTATGGAACAAAGAGCTTTTCATCTTTAAGAAAGTAAGTCTATCCGACATTTACTTTGTTCAATGATTTCTAACATCAAGGTTCCTATTAAGACACTAATCATGTGATAGAAGATAACAATGAAACCTTTAGGAGTTGGAAATTAACATTTATGACTTGTGTAGATGGCCTTTCAGAGTGTTGAAGATGTGGAAACGTCTATATCAACGCACTCATAACACTTATAACATATAACATAACATCTTTTGATATGAAAGGCTTGACAATGAAACGTGGACAGCTGGTCATTTGAGCATCATTCCTTTGAATATTACAGTAATTCTCTGTTTTACTATAATCAAGTCAAAAGGATAACATTTGAATGATGGATAACTCCATAGATGACATTGTAGTATCAATATATATATAAGATTTATTCCAAATCTGTTAAGAATGTTACAAGTTGGTTATTCATAAATGTTGTTAATCATTAAGATTGATCACTCTAACAAATAGCAATCATCTCAATTCTCATTTGAGTTTTTGCTAACATTGTTTACACCTACTCGCTTGTGTAATCATGATTGTTGTTCTCAAAAACAGAGAAATGTTAATTTTCTTCCTATCAACTGGTGTGCAATTTGAATTATTGATACGCTGGATTTACAAACAAAAAGGGTTCTCACTGTAGGATTCCTTCAGGTAGAAATCACATTATTGATTCATGGTTATTACAGCATCATAGACTGGAGAAAGCCTATTTTACCTTGTATGACTGCATTTGAACAATGAGTAGACCAAGATAGACCTCTAGTAATAATTATACGATTTCTTGTCAATTGTAAAACCATCTTTCTCGGTTTGATAAATAACCACCGTTCAGTTACCAATGAATACCATACTGCCAAGTTAGTCAATCAAGGGTTTAATTACTACTCTCGACTTTCTTCACAAATCAAACAGACATATCCAACAAATTACAAGCAAAAAACAAAGACAACTTGTTTAAAAACATTAGCTAGATTTTTTTTTTAAATTGTTGGCCGAAAAAGATGAACTGCATCCCTAAAATTGTCTTGTCAGATTATATTGTAATATTTCCCATGATATTGCATCTGAGGTCTTGAGATACATGTATGAGACTTTGTAGTTATATTATTTGAGAAAAAAGATTTGTGAGACATTTGTAAAACTAACTTTGTAAGGCTTTGTTATTTATTTATTTATCATTTCACAAATAAATTCTCATAGCTCATAAATGGTTAATTTTAACAAGCAACATGATGCAACAGCAAATTACAAAGTCTTCTCGCGACAATACTTTACAACATTATTCAAAGTTATGTTAATAATAACAGTTTTGTTAAAAAATATTTGATTAAAAAGAGATTTATGAAGTCTGATACCTAACATGTAGGTATTAGGCGCAATATTTGGAGGTTATTGACTAATTAACAGTCTTTTCATTTAACTAAATGGAATTTTATGTATTAATTTTATGTAAATGAATAACTGAATAGGTAAGATAAAACTTCTAATGTTGACCTGTTGATCTTGTTTCATTGAATAAACTCTGTCATAACACATACATGTATCAATATTTGTACAGCTACATAATGTGACATTAAAAATCACTCTACACTGAGAGGTCATTTACCATTATAAACATGAATCTAAAATTACATAACAATTTACTTGTTGTTTTAAAATATAACATATATCAAGCAAACCAATTTTACAGCAAATGCAATCATTTTCAGGAAATCCATTTCAAAATGTTATCTTGATTCCCATAATTATTCAATTTTCATTTCATGAGTGCCATATTAAGAGTAGCATGTTATAATAATGATGGTCGTCAATAAATGCATCGAGATTGACAATGGCCACTTTCATTATTAGGATTACCTGACGATCAGTAATAATAACTTGCACTGGTCACTACATGAACACGAACAAGGTCCAAGCGGTCGTTCTATTCTTTAAAATCTGTTACCTTGTAAGAGACTCTATAAAGCGTTGGAGGAACATGACATTTCAATCAGGTGTAGATGTACTGGGCATATGTTTACTTATCTAAATGACAATTTCACATATTCTTTATAAGAAATGCAGTAGACTGTGATATGATTAGGATATCAGGGATCAGGGTGTCAAGCATTCACATTGGCATGAAATATAATTCACTTAAATGTTTAAATAATCAAAATGTTTTATCAATCTAAATTTGAATGTTGATAACTTAATCTGTTATCATATTTTCTATGTAAGCTTTCCGTTTTACAGTGTTAATGTGTTTTTTGATGACATATATAAGAATAATGTGTGTTTTTTGCGGAAGACTGACCCTAATGCAATAGCTTTATTGTTTGCGACTTTTGTTTATGTTTAGATTAACATGTGATATTTTAAAATCAATCTAAATCCTTTTTACTGGCTACATGTGTATTGATGTCTTCAATGCTAACTGTTTGCATATTTCTATAATCACATCATAATACTATTTAATATACTTTACAGGTTCTATGGAAAGAATATTCCATGTCTCAATTACAAGCATCCCATCTATTTCATCAGGATTTTTTAAACATTGTGAACTAATTGTTGAAATCACACATATCCATGGTCATATCATAACCATTGGAATATCATCAGTACAAGATAATAAAATAGAAACTATCAAAAAGAATTAAAACATGAAACATTGTGTACCGATTGAATTGTGAAACAAAAACCTTATGATGTGTAAACAAGTATGAGTTTTAAAAAAACAATGAGTAGGCTTCATTAGGAAGATTCTATTCAGTATCAACATTATAAATATATGAACACAGTTCACATAGTGTATTCACCAAAAGGAGAGCCCTATCAGAGGATATTAACATCAAATCGGACAGTTTTGATTGGCCATTATCGCTTTAAAAACTGTTGATGATTCGATTTTAACCAGGGACACTGTTGAACTATTCCAGATGTGAAATGCCTTAAGGAATGACAGTCACATGAGGAATGCTGTTTTTTCTTGAAGGTTTTCAGACCATCCGGACTGTCATAATATATTAGATGATTTGCATGCTTCACAAAAGGACAGTAATTTCTAACAATATTACCGAGACAGTAACGGTAGTAATATGAACAATCGCTTTTTGTTGTGAAAACACTGCTTATTATTTTATATAATTATAGGTTGTAAATTTCATTGTGTTTTCTCATGAAGTTGAAATCAATGCTTCCAAATTCCGAATTTATCACTCTGTACCCTTTGAACTTTCCATATCAGAGAATTATTATATTCATTCATATAAATCAAAATGTGTTAACAGTGATAACGCATTGCCCATGCAAACTGTTAACACATTTTGTTGTTGCTCAAGCCTATAACTCAGTTGGATCTATTTGTATTTGTTGTCATTTAAATTAGCTTAATGTGTCATAACGTTTTTTAGCATTTTCCTTTAATCGTGGGAGTAAATCACTCTATCAATAAGACAGACACGTGTTATTTTACCAAGTGAATAATCAAAATAGTTTGATAATTATCAGAAGTTCTCCTTCATTTCGGCATGTCTTTGTAATTGTTCAGGCACGGGAAGACCTCTGAAAGGTTGTCATGATTTTCATTTAAACAAACAATCAATTCCATTGAGCTTGTATTGTTACGTCCCTTTTATTACATCTCCCCAGTGAAAGTTTTATGTTGACTTTTGTTTCAAAGAAATCAGTTGTAAGTAGTTTTTTACATGTCGTGACATTGTCCAATTGTATTATGAAGATTTACATTAGAACGCTAATGACAGTGATAGCCAACAAAGTTAATTACCAAGTCTCCATGATTATTTTTTCAAATCAAATCAAATTAGCACTTAAGATGTTTCCAAGAGAAGTATACGCACTAGATATATAAATGGAAACCTAGGATTATAAAACTTCCCCTACTTTTGATTAACAGCAATAATTACGACTGGCTTTATATGGCTCTAGGAATCCATATATACAGGTGCATCAGGAAATGACGCTTATCATTTTGCATTTTGTTTATGCACCTTTCTTGTGATTTGTTTTCGGTTGTTCAATTTAAACTTCACTTAAAAGAATACTCCTTTGTATTGTGAATAATTATCACATAATAAAGAAGAACATATTAATAAACAGATTATTGGATCGTCAGGTCAATAGTGTGAATATTTTAACTATGGCAAAATTAGGAGATAAACCTACTGTGTTTTTTAATGTTCGTTGCCTAACGTAGATTCGATACCTGTTGATGTCATTCGGAGCCGAACCGCGGTGAATCGCCCGTCATAAAAATCGTTTTCGAACGTAGGTTCGACCATAGAAATAAACCAATGAAATTCGAGAACTTTGAAATGTCATGGTAGAATAGTGTTTTACTTTCAAAAGTCAAAAGTGAAATAGAATCTGATCCCTTATTTTTACTTCTGGTTATTTCAACAAGCTGCCAAAAGTTTGACAATAGAAAATATGTGGGTGTGTCTTTTATAAAGTTAGAACACAACATCAACAGTTTCGTATTGTGCAGTTATGTTCAATTTCGGAAGTTACAGATGATACCATATTTGCACTAAGACACACAGGAAGAAAACTTCTGGATGAAGTTGTATACAGTTTCTTGTCATGTGTATCAAGTTATCTAACATTCACATGAACAGCTTTATGCACTGTATGTTTTCAGTGATAGACAACTGTATGAATGTTATCTTTTTGTAAGCTAAATGCAAAGAAATTTATATTTACAAATTATACTAATTGGAATAATGCAACTAGCATCTTTACAATCATTCATTCACAGTGCGCTAGTTGAAATAATAATGCATCAAACTACAAATGTTTAAATAAACATTAACTGAGTAACTAGGTTCAGGATATTAAGACATATTATTAATCATATTATACTAGGACATGAACAATCTTTTGTCACTTTAGGACATCTGAAAGAACGACGCCTCGTTACTGTATATGTCTTTATTGGTTCAGATTGTCCTTTCATTGAATGTGTCCAAGGGGTTATATTTATTTTTATAAAACTTCATTATTAGTTTTATGTCCAAAACGTTTTGATCAGACATCAACCAAGATTTTCTTTATGTAACATATTGAAAAGAGTCTCACACATCTTCTTTTTAAAAATGTCAAACTCTTGCTTTGAAATTGGTCTGTAAATGCATTTAATTGCAGAGATAGCTATTTTTGTTTGGATTTTCCCAGTGTCAAAAGGACCTGTTGAACTTTCTTGACCAGTGAGGATTCAGTGATTCCAGTGCAGATTTAAACAGCACAAAAATTTAATGTAATGTATCACAGGTTTTAAAGCAATTCACTCATGAACGGATACAGTTGTGGACTTCCAAACAAAAACTGAATTTGTTGTTTTTTCTGTTCATCTTTGTTCTTTGAGTTCCCTCGAAAACAATTATTGTTTGGTATCTATAAATATATGTACAACTTTCTTATATGTATATTATATACAATTTAAAAACTTTCTTCCAATGATAACACAATAATCATCTTGAAAAATGTTGTGTTCACATTACTTTTATGCATAATCATAATTAAAAAATGAGATCAAAATCAAACATCTTATTTCACATTTGTCAGAAGCACTTTTACCTAAACACATGAGATATCAGAAAGATTTTTATTGCAAGAACAGGAGAGTATACAATTTTGTTTCGATCAAATTCTTTTGGGTACGTTTGGTTTTCACACAAGACTCGTATCATTTATCGTATACATTCATCATTATACCTTTCTTCTATCAAACTACCAGACAATAAATATACAGAACGTCATACGGTCGTTTGTATTGAACGAGTAGATGTCATGGACACGGAGGAACAACGAGTTCGAAGAACGAGTTGTTTCTCCGCGTCCATGACATCTTCGAGTTCAATACAAACGACCCACATGCACACTATGACGTTCTGTATTTATTATATACTCTCTTTTTAACCTTTTTAAAAGTAATTTTGAATTGCTTAAATAATCCGAGACGTAGATTGATACGTAATGCGAACAAGGTTATACCTATAACACACTCGACTGATGATTTGATATCTCAACTATCTGTTTATTTTCTCAATACATTGCGTAGTTAAACGTAAGAGGCAATTTTCTCAAGTGTAAAAACAAAATACAGTGATAAAAGTTTATCGTCAGAATTAATTATTTATAAAGTTCTGAATATGATAAACGTAAGTTCAGGATTCCGAGCGACGGGATCCTTTAAAACGACGTCACCATGGTAATGACGTCATAATCGTTATAGGCTATGACGTCATAAGGGCGAAGTGTCGCTGGCAATGTTCTTGGAGTTTTGTTTAGGATTTCCTGTTATAAAGTGTTTTGCAGTTTCTTTACTAACGATAACACTAGTTTCTCACTATATTATTCTTCAATATCATATTAAAAAGTAGGTTTGTTACCAATGCATTGAGTTTCGTCAAATCCGATGTTCTAATTAGGAAAATGATTGTTACGTACGGAGAGTTGCGAGAATTGCCAAAGCTTGAAAAAGTAGAATCGGCAATCGTGCAATACGGATTTTGCCGTGCAATACGGAATTTGAAAACGTATTCCGTATTGCACCCTTGTGTTACTATCCGAAGATTACATGAGTATATAATAAATACTCTGGTAACAATGTCATTATATTTGAAACCCTAATTTGACTTAAAATGCCTGAAAATAACGGTTCACATTAACTAACTCGTGTTTCTTTTATTGAATTAGAACACGGACTGGTTATAGTAATTGTTGAATTGATTAGTGGATTATAAAAATAACATCCCAAGAGGCCATCGGCCTTTACAATAGACTTGCTTCAGAGATTAAAGTGTCATACGGAAAAATTATGCCATACTTCTCCTGCAATGCACTTTGTTCTCTTGAGAGACAAAGCGTTTGTGGTCTGGGATTCCTGTACAGACAAACACTTAAAGAGAAGGGACAGAGACTGTTGCCCTCTTACAGCTAAAAAGTAAATTATCATGTTTTTCTAAATTTCACTTTTGTTTTGTTTAATAACACGCCTTTGAGATGACTTTTGACATTCTGAAAAGACATGAATGAAATTCAAGGTGAGGACAGGATGTTATAACCATGAACAATAAATGCTTCAGAAGACATGACCGATGATCTGTGAAGAATTGATAGCGTTTATTTGTGTGGGAAACATCTCACTGCGAGATTCTTGAATTTTTTTAAAAACAATATCAAATGTTGCACCTGTTATCAATAAATGGTAGGGTTGTATGATGGTTTAGCTTTTCTCTATTTGTCAGTATTCCGTTTAGGAATGGTTTATATTGAACTTGAATTGAATATGTCTCAATCAATATTTTTATTACACCCGTTTACAATAGACAGATTTGTTAGTGAGAGAGAGAGAGGTTTATTTCAGATAAGGGGCCACAGGCCCATTATACAAAGTATACAAGTTGTGCACATTATCAAAGCGCCAGTAAAATATGTTTGATATCAAAACATACAACAAGGTATAGGAGTGTCACAGACACAGAAACGTGTTACGTTTCTTTCTGGCTAAGTACAGATACTTGCCAAGACTATTTATGATGGATAACTTCTTTGACATGAATTGTTGATACAGTTCTAAATAAAATGGACATTCAAGACAAAAATGGTATTCATCTTCAATAGTAGGAATTATGCAAAGAGGACAGAGACGATCCTTTCGTTCTAGACCAAGTCGTTTACCATAGTCAATCATCAACATATGATTGGAACTTCTGCATTTACTCAGGGCAATACGAAATTCTTTACACTTAATATGGCTAATATATAATTCATAAGAAACATTATCTTTTATATTATTCAGGAATTCTAGTTTTGGGAAAGATGAGACATCTTCTTTCCAAGACTGATTATCGTTGTCAATACATCTTTGCTTAAATAGAGACATAAAAACATTGGTATTTCCAACATTTTGGTAGAACCAAACATATCCAAAGCCATAGCGGCTTAGGAGACCTTTCACATTCAGTGCCCAACATTGGCGACCTTTCTCTGCACGGTTATATTGATATTCATATGATTTCTTCAAAATTATATTATCAACTTGCGAGATCATTCTTATCCAATACTTAATAATTCTACAATGCATATTTACTTTTAATGAATATCTACCCAGTTCGGCACGTGCACAAATATTTGGGGTATGTTTGCAGAATTTATCATGTAAATTAATTACATTTGGTGATGGGTGGAAACCCCTTACTTCACTGTCGTAAAGCAAAATTGGTTGAATTTTAACATCAAATATTGGAAAAAGAGCGTGTATAGGTTGATCGGAGAAATTAGGTATTGATGATCTCAATGTGCAGAAAACTTTCCATGCCTGCTCAGTTAAGGTCTTCTGTGTGATATACCATGAGCCTGAACTTGAGAGATGAACCCCAAGATATTTGTATGTTGGAACAATGTCTATGATCTCATTATTAAGAGAAACCTTTTCGCACTTTTTTAATGTACCACCTTTCCTAAAAACAATTATCTTACTCTTTGCCACATTTATATTAAGTTTCCACTGGTCGCAATATCTAGCTAATTTATCTAGTCTCTTTTGTAAACCACAAACCGATAAGTCAAAAAGAACAATATCATCGGCAGAGAGAAGTATAAAGAGTCCAATCACTTCTAAATTTATACACCTTTTGTTATCTGCTGCTAGACTTTCCACAATATCATTTAAGAAAACAGGAAAGGTGATAATTGGCATCCCTGACGGACGCCCTGAGAACAGTTGAAGAATGCTGTGTAACCTTCTTTCAATGAGACACATGATTTAACAGAGTCATACATACTCTTAAGCAATCTAAATGTTTTGCCTTTAACGTTTCCAAGCCAAAGTTTATAGAACAGACTATTTCGATCGAACAAATCAAATGCAGCTTTAAGGTCAATAAATGCGCAGTATAGTCTCCCTTTATGAAAAGAAAGGTACCTCTGAATTACAGAGTTAAGTACAAAGATTTTGTCATGAGTCTGGAATCCACGTCTAAATCCTGCTTGTTCAGGAGTCAGATTTGTTAGTTCTCCTTATGTTTGTTAAGGAAAAGAAACAATCCAAAACCTAAACATTGTTTCAATAACTAAATGCGTCATAATCAACAATTGGTGATGTGACCAACGTTTATTTGCACAATCGAATTTATCAACACTCTCGTCTATGTCAGCTTGCCAGAAAGAAATATGTTCTGTTTCAAATTGACCCTAAATGAGATAATAAGTTATCCAAGCAAATCTTTGGAATGTGAGGTATTGTTGTTCTGACACATATGTGCTGTATGAGATAAATATGTCATCAGCTGTGCGTTCCACAAGTGTGTAGTAAATTAAAATTTTCTGTCTTAACTGTTATAGTATTTTAGCTTTGGTAATACATAAATCCTTGATGAAACTCAGAAATTGTTATACACCATCTCCTTATAAGGTGTTGTTTGTGTAAATTCATCCCCTTGTACTTTATTTTATATCAATAATGACACAATTGTAGGTATGATATATATCATATGTCAAGTTTTTCTCACAGGAAATATAAACATTGAAATAAACAAATACTGGAAACAATTTGAAATGATGCTGACAGTCTGCTTCCCCAGGGAAAAGACATGAAACACGTAATATCCATCATAAACAATGTCAATATCTATTAGAGTCGTAATGCAGTATTTTGCCCTCAAATCACACATTTTGTCCTTGGATCAGACGCTACAGGCTTACTTATCCATCAGACCTCTAAAATATAGCACAAGGCGTCAAAATCTAAATCTTTTGCTTCCAGAGCCGACCTTTACCACATTATCCTGCGGTTTTGCTCTAAAAAATAATGCCTTCGTTTCAATAATAGATATTATATTTTTATCAGCTAAGTGTTAAGATAGATCAAAGAATAACGAAAATTGGTCCACTTTTCATTGTGAAAGTTATTGATGATCATGTTAAAAACTTATGTTTATGCTGTTGGTATATTTTATCATGTCATGTTACCTCTTGTTTGGATAATTAATCTTTATTATCTCTATTTTAATGATATAATCAATATTTCTTTTAAAACTGTATGGAGATGAATCCATAAAATATACATTCTCATTTTGTAACATTTCTCTAGTTTGGAATGTAATTTTGTTGTGCCAATTGAATAGATTATCCAAAAATGATCTTTAATTTCTAAAAATCGAGGGTTGTAAAAATATCCTTCAAAAAGTGAACCTAAATCAATGCAAGGTGATGTATGTTATGTATATGTAAATGAGGTATTTATAGGGTATTTAACCCCCAATTGAGAGTTGAAGAGATTGCTCTTCGAAGTGACAGAAACATCTGCATGTTTTTGATTCCCTTCAGTTGGAAGATTGCCGATTCTGAATCTTTGGAATTCAACCAATTAGAACTCAGCTTTCATGAAGTAAGTTTAAGCCTTCATACTCCAAGCCGATCTAATAGCCATATTTCAGAGGCTGGCTGCACAAGTTACTCTTTTCTCAATTAAGCGAAACATTCAAGTGCTTGAAAACCCTACTGATTACAATCCTGACATTCCCAGATCTTGACAAATGTGACAGGGACCTCATAGCAGTGTGTGAGAAACTGTTGCATTTGCTAATTGAATGTTTAATGTACTGGAAACACACTGCCATCAGCGCCTCAAATATGCAGAAATATTTCTTCATTGCCATTTTTTTCAGTCCAAATTATCATAAGCGCCATTGAGCAAGACAACCGAGACGACAATATTCTTCATTAGAAAATTATCGTAGCAAGTGTTTTGATCAAAATTTTAGAAAAAGTCTCTTTTTCTCGGTCACATGTTTTCATCGGAGACTATTCTGCCAAATTCCCTTCTTTATTGTGTACTTGGAAGAAAAGCGTTGTGCAAATTTGCAAGAAATGTTTCTGTAGCTGCAGGGAACAGTGACTCATCATTTAGAACTGTTACAACATTTGAACGAGTCAAAAGCAAAATACTAACTGACGTTTGCATGAACTATCAAGCACATGTTTCAAGTCTTTATATCACTAAAGGGCCTTAAGACCCATGTACAAAACATACATACAAAACAAGACAATATTATAATTTGAGAGAGCATTGAATATGCATTCAAAGTTAATTTGATGATGATATCATTGAACGATGAGTGAGTGCATCTCGTATGAAACATGAGGAAGATAAAAGAGTTTCTAAGTTTTGATGTTGTAAAACATTTTGCAAGTAACAGATATGAAAATTTTCAGGTAAGTTTGGGATAAGCTTTCTTCTTAATAAAACAAGGACATTTGAATAGAAATTGTTGTTCATCTTCGATAACATTATCTTTACAAAGCTTACAATATCTTAAACATTTAGGTATTCCTTCTCTTCTTCTTGTATTTTTACGTTTTGATAGGGCACTTACTCTTTGCAAAGTAATTATATGGCGTGATTTCAGTTGTCAGGTAAGATTATATACAATACTTCTGTTTGATGGTAGAATATAAGTCTAAAGAAGAACTTTTGTTGCCAACACCGAGAGCTCCCCATGCAAAACCAAATCCGTACATGAAAAGTATCTTTTTAACATTTGAAGCCGACATGTTACGTCCTACTGTTTCTAGCTATAACATCATTATATATTGCTTGGAATATCTCGTTTCTAGATAGTCTGATGCGTTAAGCCAATATTTGAGGACATGCTGGTTCGAACTGATTGTGTGCAGAAGTTTTATAATACTTTCTGAAAATACTATAACGGCACATTTTAAACACATTTAACCTCACGATTGACAATGTATAACTATTCTGAAATTGGCATATTCCAATTCTAAAATGTTTGATCATATAATTCTTAAACTCTAGTTTTAATCAAATTCAAGGCAAATATGCTTTATATATAATTTCTTTGAAACTATATGGTCTATAAAGTTCTTATTAGTCCATGATATTATCTATATTTATTCAATATGTTTAATGGCAAATGGTTAAGATATTTGGCAGTGAGTGTAAAAGTGAAAGTAACCATAATTCTTAAACGTATCTTAGGATACAATAATATTTCCATGAAACATGTTCTATGATAGATAGACACCTGTTAAGCTACATAAAGATGATAATTATCTTTTATCTCAGAAACAGACAATTATCTCCCTCAAGATGGATTAACAATGACTGTGTATGGGTTAACTATTGCAAGACAATCTGTGGAAGACAATCGACCAGGACCCATAGATCACCAAGTGAAGCTGAACATGGTCAGATAAGGTCTCTACTGTCCATGCTGGTCAGTTGTAGCACTGACCGATGAGGAGGGTAATGGTCAGTCTAACAGCTAATGGTGCTTTCAGTCCATACATTCCCTGGTCAAGTCACTGTTATGGCTTTGATCAATATAGATAACCTTCAAGAATTCTAGGAATATTCTATGGCAGAATCATTATGCCTTTAACGTCAATGGTTATATGAATACATGTAGTTTTATTTTTAGTGTCTTTGTGTAATGGTCACTCTAACAGCTAATGGTTTTTATCAATATAGAAAATCTATAACAATTTTAGGAATATTGGATGTTGATATCATTATGCTTTTAACGTCAATGGTTATATGAATACATGTTGTACTTTCTTTTTGGTGTCCTGTCAGTGTCACTGTGGAAAAAAAGTATTTTTCTTTTTAGAAAATGACAGACTTTAGAAATGGCGCATCTGAAAGGCAATCTTTGAGAAATAACATAATACTTACTTATTTTTTTAAGAATCTACTTGGATGCCATTTCATCGTTGAGATTGCCAATGCGATTTTCTTTTTTGCAGCATTATTCCCAATGAAAATTTCAGTTCATACATGCCAAAGTCACCTCTCTACTATCCATTTAGGGATAGATCTGAGGGATGTTTCCCTTTTTTTAATTTGTATTTTTGCATTTTGCATTGTTATTTCAATAAAGGTTCCTATTCAAATGTTGACCGATATTGTCATTAATGTTAGTCAATCGTTAATTAAAGGGCTCTGTCACTGAATCTGTCTTTAGACGAAGTTCAAAACTCTTGAGCTTCATTGGCTTTCGGAAGGTCACAGTGGTAGTGATTCCTGATGAAACAATGATGTGATGGCATTATAAAAAGTATAAGACGTTAATGTGATGATTTTAAGTCATGGACAAAATAGTCCTAAATAGGATTGCCGCGTTGGCTAACCTTTTGTAACATTAGTTAATGGAGCCAAGGTTATATGTTACAATAATTAATTCAATAATCATACATTATTGCACAAGAAAGACCAATGCCTTTAAGAAGACTTTTAACAGTCCATGGTATTAATAATTGATAAGATCAGTTTTATAGATCCACATGAAGACTCTTTCTTGTTAGAAATGTCTGCCCTGATCATTTAACAGCCATCTATTTGTCTGGCCCTTACAATCCACAGTCAAAGTTACTCATTTCCATGCAAAGCCAACACTTCCTGTGGCTTGAGAGTCCCTAATTGTTCATAGAAATCTCATTTTCTTTTCAGTCAATTCCGATTCTAGAGTTGAAGATGATGTAAATAACCAATAACTGTGTGTTAATTCATCTTTGTATATTCTTAAATGATATATAGGGTCAGTTTCCTTATATTGGATTTCTTGCCAGGTTTGAAGACCATTTTATCACACCAAACTACAAACATAGTCTCTAATTAAGTTTCTGATGGTAAATGTGTGTCATCAATGTTTTTTGGTTTATCCTTTAGAATAGAATACTTTCCGACCGTAAGATCAGCTAATTTACTATGTGTCCAAATGCATTTCACTTACATGAAATAATACTGACATTAAATGCAAAACATCATAATTTCCGTACATGAGCAACTGAAATAGCATGTGTACCACAAATCATACCAGACAGTATTGAGTATTCATATAACAAAGCCAAGTATCCAATTCTATACTACTGTATCATACTATTGTACTGTTCAATGCAATAGCTTTGTTTATTATTGATATCTATTTAAGTCAAATACCATAATGTCTGAACATCATTACCTGTCAAAATTACCATATATCAGTGTCATATACCTCATCAACGTTTACTTTGTCCGATTCAAAAGAGTTTATCTTGATATAAACGAAATTTCATTGCTTTATTGAACAGCTTTTATGGGTATGACATTAAGACGTGGTGTTATTGCAAGACCCTGCTCTTTGATAAGCTATATGGAACAAAGAGCTTTTCATCTTTAAGAGACCCTTTGTTGCAATAGTGAACGTAAGTCTATCCGACATTTACTTTGTTTAATGATTTCTAACATCAAGGTTCCTATTAAGACACTAATCATGTGGTAGAGGATAACAATTAAACCTTCAGGAGTTGGAAATTAACATTTACGATTTGTGTAGATGGCCTTTTAGAGTGTTGAAGATGTGGAAACGTCTGTATCAACGTATTCATATCCTTTAACATCTTTTGATATGACAGGCTTGACAATCGAAGGCGGATACTTCGGATCATGGACAGCTGCTCTACCATTTGAGCATCATTCCTATGATCATTATAGTAATTCTCTGTATTACTGCAATCAAGTCAAAAGGATAAAATTGAATCAATGATAAACTCATACATTTAATTGTAGAATAAGTACATATGAATTTCTAACATCAATGTTCCTATTAAGACACTTATCGTATTGATAAATAGGGGGAAATGATAAAACCTTCAGAAGTTGAAAATTAACATTTATGACTTGGGTAGATGGCCTTTAAGGGTGTCCAAGAGGTTGAAATGTCTGTATCAACGTACTCCTAGCCTTTAACATCAAGCCTGAGGATCGATGAGCACGTTTCGGGTGATTCTCAACCATTTGAGCCTCATTGTTGGACATTATACAGTAATTGACTGCAATCAAGTCAAAAGGACAAAACTTTGAATCAAGGATGAACCCATAGATTTAATTGTAGTGTCAGTACAAATCATTTATTCCAAATCTAATATGAATGTTACAAGTTGGTTTTCCTGTTCAAATCAAATAATTCTCAATGTTATTAATCATGAAGATTGATCACTCTAATAAATAGCAATCATTCCAATTCTCATGAGAGTTTTCTTGCCAACATTATTTACACCTACTTGCTTGTGCTATCGTGATTGTTGTTATCAAAAACAGAGAAATGTCACACTTTTTTCCTTTCAACCAGAGTACAATTTATTATATTACAGAGTCATCGGCGGCTGATATTTTAACTAATTGATTCGATGGATTTACAAACAGAATGGTTCTCCCTAGAGGATTCCTTGAGGTAAAAATCACGTCATTGACTCATGGTTATTACAGCATCAGAGACTGGAGAAAGCACGAGTCTAACATCCTTGAGTACTTAAGGGTATCTAATAGATACGTCGATTGGGAGGACGGTCATTGTTTGGGTCATGTGCGTATTAGTCCAGATACTTTTTGCCTCGCAATTCTGCACCGTTTATTAATAAAGTCATGTTTGTGAGGCAACATTATCGTATATGCCTGGGAGTCGTAATTTCACATTGATTTTTTCTCTTAAGATAGCCTGCAAACGTGTTCAGCCTGCGGCTCTGATGCCAGTGAATTACAACTGTTACTGGCATTTCGTTTTATACTATACAGTGCCTTTAAGAGACACATGGTAATTGATTTTCCTTCCGCTGTGCCGTTAGGTAAAGTTGCTGTGGCAGCTTATTCAAGTTATCCATATGAATTACTTCATTTGTTCTGTTTCAAAAGATCTCATGTTTAGAAGGATAACTACCAGTGAATGCTTGTCTCAAAAAGCTGTCTGAATTCTTTACTGTATAACAGGGCCTAAATACTTCTCCGAATCGAACCGGCCAGTTGAGTGATTTAATTTACCGTCCTCATAGCTGAGGCCTCCGAATCAGGGCTATTTGTTTGCTAATTGGGGAAACCTGCCGAGAGTACAAGTGGATAGAAAGCCAGGAATGGCCAACATTGAAGACCAACACGGAATAAATGGGTAGATTCGTATAAGAGGTTCACGCACAAACCTGACGTCATCACGAACGGAAAAAGCTTCCGCAATTTATGTTCATTTTCAGTATACTGAGCTAAGAGTCAAATGACTGGCAGTTGATTAACTCGTTAACTGCACTTAATCCAGAGTTATCTCCCTTCCTCTGGCGTGAAGGTTTAATGATTGGTATATGTCGACTCGACAGGTTCCAATTTAAGGGTTTTCAGGTCCATGACACTCTGTTCCGCCTAGTCAATATTTTGGTCTGATGGAAACGCAGAAAAAATCTATATGTACTTCAAACAGGTCATGCAGCTGTCTCCATCCTTCATAAACATGTTAATAGCATTATGGATATGTTCACAGCTTATTTCCCTGCAACTTATTATAACTTAATTTTATTAAAAGGTTTGATTATAGTTACTAGCTGCTTGAAAACCTACAATGCAAAATATGTGATGATTTAATAAAAGTGTTGAATAATACATCTGCATAATTCATTAAATGTTTTTAATGTTTTTAATGTTTTTCTTATTTAATTCAGAAAACTCAATTGCAACGAAAAGTACTAAACTGTAGATGATGGTTATTGAATAAAACACTTCAAATAACTTTGTTAATGTTAACTTCAGGTTTACCCAGTACATGTAATCCCTTGAAGAGCAATGATTAGTGGACTATGCCGTTGTTCAACCTATTTAATTCTATTATTTTCAAGCTTGAATCTACCAGACAGCCAGGGTCAACTTGATTTCTTATCTGACTGGAGTTAAAGTGAGAACAAAAGAATCGGTATTCTCTAGGCTGGGAGCATCAGCTTCAATAGAGAATACATTCAAAGAATTCATTGTTCAGTTGTTTCATTTAATCTAATCTTAATGTTTAATCAATAAATTTAACATTTGTTAAGTTATGTCAATACTTTCAATACTTATTTGGGAGAAGGTTACCTAAGTTGGATAACTTCTTCCTAATCCCTTTCTTTATTGAATGAAATATGTTTAAATAAAAAAATAAAAAAATAAAATAGTTTTCTATGCCCATTCAGGTAATGTTACTCCATAGAGAAATCGTTAAATTCATGTCACATTAGAAGATGCACCTAGAAGCCGCCCCAATTGTATAGTCCAAATGGTGGTGAGCTACCACTTAACGTTTTAGCTTATTCTAACATATTCGTGTGAAGTACTGTTTTTGTTCGTGTAATTTTGTGTTTTATAATTATAGTCTCTCATAACCTATATTGGGTGGTTTACGTCCTAGATTGGGTGGTTTACGTTCGTGTACCACCACTGGACTCATTACCTTATCGTGGTGTGGTGGTTTGTGTGCTTCGACGACCCCGAGAGCTATGCCAGCTGGAGCTTACATGCTCCTGGTAGGGCCACCCAAGCTGGACAGGTCGACGGGAAGAAGCCAGACCAAATTTGAGTCCTTCTAAAACCTGGTTTCTATCTCTTACTATGCCTTTCTTTCCGTCTTTTCCCTCATCCTTTCTCCCTGATCTGTCTACTCTCTTTTGGATGGCAACATCCACGTGTTTAATAACTGAAATATTGTTCAAAACACGTTAAACACCATTTCACTCACTCACTCACGTTCGTGTACTTTTAAAATGTATATATGTATTGTGTATTTTATATGTGAGGTGAGACTTAAATGAATTATATGTCTGTCTTATCTGCCTGTCTACAAGTAACTTATCCAATAATATTTGGTTGCTATTTTATCAACATAATTTACTCAAGAGTTTTGCAGCCTGAAAATCCAGTTTCGTTTTTATAGTTGTAAATTTCAATATCATAGAACATTATGTTTGAAAGTGAGGTATTTCACACCAACACACAACTTTACTTAGAATATCTATCATAAAGTTGTGAGATTGTCATGAGTTTGTATATAAACAATAATGATAGCGAATATTTTTTCCTGTACACTTTCCAAACCTCAATGTCGAAGGAAATATAATTCAGTATTTTACACCAAAACCTCACCTCATGGGATTTTATGTTTCATGAGTGTCACGTGGTTATGCAATTCCTCATTTATTGCTTTATTGGCTATTTGTTTTGATTCATGTAAATTCGTTGGTACACTGAAATGCTGTATGACTCATTGTTCTCTTTATTGTTTTACGTGATTTATTGATTGGTTGTCGATCTGATTGGGTCACTGATTGGTATTGATTAGATATGTTATACTCTGGCTATTAGAGTAGTTCATTGATAGGCCAATTTATAACAACTTGTTTTGAGAGTGATGTGATCTGTTTACAGGCTCATTGATTGGCTAAATGGTTGATTGATGCAACATTTAGCTGTAGGCCATTGGTTGGATAAATGATCTGTGGAAACTAGGCTCAACCATTCAGTGATTTCTTCAATGATATGTTGTGATGTGTTTTTGTTTATTGTGGAGTTGAACTTCATGAATCCAATAATAGATAGCTAGGTTAATGCACATGGTGAATTGAAAATTGGACATGAATTTTATAAATATATATACGACAAATGCACAAAAGGTATGAATGTATGATGAACTGCTAGTCGTGTCGTGTATTTGTCATAAGGATTTGCAGAGTATTGATTACTATGGTAACCTTAGTGATGTCAACGATGTGTACAAATTTGTTTCTATCATATTTGTTTATATTGTAAGATGGCACTACATTATGTGGTTAAGAGTAAAATAAGTATATATGACAAGCATCATCATCATTATCATCATCATCATGTTCAAATGACTTTTTGTGTTGACTAATAGACCTATTTAGCTAAAATCAATCACTCATTGGCTCATCTATAGTACTGGATCGTCAAATCCCAAACTCTTCATTGCTCCTAGCATCCCGTTAGCATGTAAAGTGGATGTTTACAGTTCAAAGTGAAGCAAGTGGTTCCAGTTAAAGAGTTTCCTTCATGATGAATTTTTCATCCATCCAGTTGTTTAACTGCCCAAGAACAAAGGCAGGGATCTCCAGTGACCTTTTACTGGTGTATAAACAGCAGATCTGAAGGCATTGCACAGTTGTTGTTCTACACATGTGATTGTTCTGCCATTGTTATGGTGGTGAACGGAAAAATGTCACCGATTCGTGCAGTATTTATAGTAGAGGAGAAATCAGGGTGTACATTAAATGTCACAGTGGGAAGGGGAACCTCTTTCATTTAAGGTTTTGTTTGAACGTTTGCTTGAATGAAAAGCTCAGTTTGATTAACCATTTTCCAAATATAATTTTAGATAATTGGCTCTGCTTGAATAATACAAGGCACTGTGAGTTTATCTTTACATGGGCTGGCAGTGCTTACGTAAGGCTGATTTTTTATTAATAAGACTGATTAAGACCTAGCCTTATATTTAGTCTCTGAAAAATAATCATTCTAAAACAAGCATTGTATTATATATATAAGAAAGGAGCCGTGGAGATTTGAGTTTCAGTTCACTAAAGATCTAGAGTTGCTGTTCAAGAGGTTTTGTTTGAAATTATCAAGAGATAAACATATGCTGTTGAACTGTTGTTGGAATGCAGCAGTTCTTAAAGTAACTTTAGTATCGAAAGTCCTTCATTCTAACTGAAATCAAAATGTCTTCTCCCTGGCAGTAGTTATTTGTCTACGTTTCATTTAAGAATTAGAAATTTACCCAAAAAAATTATCTGATAATGAAACCCTTATTTAGGAACGTTGTCATACTTTTGATCACACTAAATGTAAAAATACATATTCGTGTATTTTAAAGTCTGGTCCATTTTGAAATTTGAACTCAAACCATCTTCCATCTTTAATCCATTCATAATTGAAGATGTTCTTTCATTTCAAGGGAAAGTGCATTCAAACAAGGATATAATGCTAAACCACAAGGGACATTGCATAACCTATCAAACGATAGAATTCTAAAATGAATCCTCGTTAGATTAGAGAAGAGAAGACAAATACAAACACTACCTTGCAACCTTTTAATGAAACAGGATGCCAAGTTAACCTTTCAGGATATCAATAGTGGATGTTAACATTGTGTTTCCATGCCAGCCTCGGAGTGTCAGAAGAGTTCCGTTTACCAAATCCTTTTGTGGTATTGAAAGCCATCAGTTGTCACTAATTGTAATCCTTCTAGTGCCTAAGCTTAAACTGATACTTTTTATGTCCTCATTTTATGCAAGGAAAAGCATCCGTTGTCATACAGCAATATGAAATCTGCAAGTTGGGATTACAAACATTGTTTCAACGTTGACTCTACTCTGATGTCAATGGCGTTTTGTTGAAATTCTAAGACTCTCATAACGCTATTGCTCACCCTGAAAGAAGACATGGTCTTTTGATGTTCATAGCTTTTCAAATTTCAAAAATAGATTGGATCGAGTTGGCTTTGTGGGCTTTGATCTTGCACTGGTCAGAAACGTTTTCAGATCTTTGAAGTTGAAATAGAATTTCTATTCATATTTTTCAAACTTCCACATCTGTTAAAAAAGTAATGTTAAAATTGCTTCTCATTAAAACATGATATGTATTGTTTGACCAGGAAAAAGAACACGTATATTTTACATGACATTTCGATTGTTTTTAAAACAAAGTAGAACATGATGCTTTACTACAAAAAAGATCTTATGTATCAGAAAATAATATCATTTTCACCTTTAAACAGTTCATGACATTTTATTTAAATTTTTATTTTATGTGGCACCTGATCTTTGAATTGTTCTGAAATTTCTTCTTTGCAATTGTTATATGTTACCTATCTGCTTAAAGAGATTCTTAAGAAGAAAGTTACCCTATTAAACAGATAAATTTAGATTTTACACATGTTAATATCAGTAGTAACATTCTTTACCACCTCTGTAAGTAAATATTCTATTGGCCTCATTCGAATATTTTCATATCTCAGAAAAATAGATTTACAATAACTGTCCTCAATTCGTGCTCAAAATAGATTTAAGTGAAATATGTTCTATGCTAGAGGTTAATGACAATATGACCACAACATGGGTGAAATATTGAGGATATGACCCAGAGTATCAGGAATGGCGGATAAAATATTGCCGATCCAAGGATAAAATACCCAGTTTGTATAAGGGAGCGAGATCGTGAGAATTTGAGAAGGCCGTTATTAGTTTTGTGAGTCCGCTGGGTCAGTCCTCATTCCTCAATACCAGTCTCCAAGACGGTAGACGAGCATGGAACCATCGGAGGATAAAGTAAAAGATTGCTAGCTCCAGCACAGTGTCAGTGACAAATTGGTTATGTTATGTCAACATTGTAATTATCAATATGGAGGCCGCATAAAGGCAATTGGACTTGTTTTTTCAGGCAATCCGAAGAAAATTGTGTTATTGGGGACTTGGTCGGTTGGACATTTATTTTCCTGTTTTACGGTGCTTGAGGATTACAAGTCATTGATTGATGCTTGCCATAGAGTGCATGCGTCACATTCTGAGAGCTCAAGCATTGTAAATGTGTCAAGGAGTCAAAGCCAAATAGCAGAAGTTATGGAATTCATTTTTTTTATCTTTCCTTGTCTGATTGTCATGAAAGTAGCTGCTTTCGGGAGGATATTAATTTTTGAAACAATTTGCCTTGAAATAAAATTCAAGTCTGTTCAGCACAAGACACATTTATATGTGTTTTTAAGTATTTTCTTTTCAGTTATCTGTGAATTTAACTGAAAAGAAAGAAATTTAGTCAAATGACTGCTAAAAATGTCAAGACATAATTTGTAATGTAACAAATTTCGTGAGAGTATTGATTTTTAATAAATTTTACAAAGCTTATTTTTACGTATTTGGAATATAATTTAACATTTTAGATATCAAGTAAGGAAAATGATTAAAAGTCAGCATCATTTTAAAGAATGTCCTCAATTACAAACACAAGAGTAATAGAAACAAATCTGTGTTTCAACATCAGCGTCACTTGAATGATACTTGAAAATACTCATCAGGCCAATAATAAATTACACACAGAGGCTTAAACCACATACATACAAATACATACCGCGCCTGTATAATCTGATTGTAGCAACTGTTATTCATTGGTCAAATAACACTAAATATAATGTACAATTATGCCATCAAAGTTCAGAACAACTAAAAATAATTGAAACTGTAATGACTGATTGAGAAATTCTCAGATCTTGGAATTGGACGTCAGTACTAAGAACATGGAACATACAGTGACAATTTACTGGGCCGACTGATCGGAGAGGACTGTGATTGAAGACAAGGCAATAGTGATTGGAAGACCAGAGTGATGCCTCCACATCCAACTGTTAGGAAATGAGCGAGAGACTCCACAATGAACTGTTCTCTAATTGGTTCACACACTGTCCACTGAGAGGACTGTTCGCTATCTGTACTGAATGGTGCTCATGGTTGTCTTGGTGTTATACATTAAAATATATGGTGTTACTTATTTCCTGATGTATCCTTACTTTATCCAACTGTTTGAAAATGAGCGAGAGACTCCTCGATGCACTGTTCTCTAATTGATTCTTACACTGTCCACTGCGAGGACTGTTCGTTATCTGTACTGAATGGTGTTCATGGTGTCCTGCTTATGGTGTGGTCTTGGTGTTATACCTCATAATATATGCTGTTACTTATTTCCTGATATGTTCTTACTTTATCTAGCAGTTGAGAAATGAGTGAGAGACTCATCGATGCACTGCTCTCTAATTGATTCACATACTGTCCACTGTGAGAACTGTTAACTATCTGTACTGAATGCATGCTGCTCATGGTATTTTGCTTATAGTGTGGTATTGGTGTTATACCTCAATATGTGGTGTTACTATTTCCTGACGTGATCTGACTTTATCTAGCAGTTGGGAAATGAACAACAGAATCCTCAATGCGCTGCTCCTTAATTGATTCACACACTGTCCACTGCGAGGACGGTTCGATATATTGCTTCTCTTTTACTGTGTTCACTGCATGCTATATGCTGTTACTTTATTCTTGATCTGTCCGTTTTTAATCTAACTGTTAAGAAATTAGTGACATAATCAGCTCCTGATGATTAAAATTCGTCAGAGAAGACTGTTCACTAAAAGAACTAGATACATGGTGTAAATAAAAAAACAGAGCAAATGGCTCTGTAACTCATCAGGCTTCATATCAATTTTGCTTAAGCATGTTGGAAATTTGGTTCCGCCTTAGTAGGGGCCACAGGGTCACCAAATGAACAAGATAGAATCATTTTACCCAACTAAGGAGTCTGTATACAAGGTTTCAGCTCTCTGGGCAAAGGAGACAAAAATAGGGGCACAGGGTTACCAAAGTTATACATGATAATCCCTACTAGTCAAGGAGTATGCACACAAGGTTTCAGCTTTCTAGACCTTATGTTTCTGGGGAAGAAGTCAAATATAGGTGGCCCTTGAGGCCCTTAATAGGGACCACAGGGTAACCAAAGCTATAGATTAAAATCCTCACTAGTCTAGGAATATGTACACAAGGTTTCAGCTTTCTTGGCCTTATGCTTCTGGAGTAGAAGTCGAAAATAGCTTTTAAGGGCATGGCCTCTGTGACCCTTATTATGGGACACAGGGCCACCAAAGCTATAAATTATAATCCTCACTAGTCAAGAAATCTATACACACAGTTTCAGCTTCTAGGCCTTTTGGATCTGGAGAAGAAGATGAAAATAGGTTTTAAGGGTTTGGCGCCATGGCCCTTTGCTTTCTAAGACTTATTCTTATGGAGAAGAAGTTGAAAATGCACAAAGTTTATGTACAGATAGACGAATGGACAGACACCAGACACCATGCCATGCCATAAGCCCATCGGACCTTACTGGCCTGATGAGCTAAAAAGTCTTATTTTTACACATCATAGCATGTTGTTAAAATGCATTGCACTGGCAAGGTGCTGTAACTAGATTTACAGTGGTTAGAGGTTCTGGTGCCACTCATCAACAAATGTTGTTACTTCATTCTTGATATGTACTTACTAAAGCTAACTGTTGGGAAATGAGCGACAACTCACTGATGCACTGCCACTCTCATTGATTCATATACGTCTCTGCTACTCAGTGCAATACAGTGCAAAGTCTGTTCACTAGTTATGCTGAATGCATTGTGTACATTAACAAGTCTTGATATTTCTAAACTACTTGTTTCCTTATCATAAACGTGTCCTCTATTCAACTGCTAAGAAATGAGTGACAATCTCCTTGATGCATAATGCCACTGTCACTAGTCACTAATGCTGTGCACGGTCAGAGCAGTTCATCATATGTACTAGATGCATAGTGTTCAGACATCATTGTTTCAAATTATACTTTGTGTTGTTACTCAATGTTCTTTTATTTGACAAAACAGTTGGATTTGACTGACAGACTCACCATTCCATTGTTGCTATCATTGATCACATACGTCTCTGCTACTGTGAAATGACAAGACTGTTCACTATGTGAACTGGATAAATGGTGTTAAGAAATCTTGGTGCTTCTAATTGTACTACTATATGTTGTTACCTTATTCTTGATGTGCTCTTTATTCAACTATAAATAAATGAGCGACAGAGCACTGGATGCACTGCCCCTATCATTGATCACATAAGTCTCTGCTACTGTGCAATAACAAGACTGTTCACTATGTGAACTGGATAAATGGTGCTTTGAAATCCTGATGCTTCTAATCTTGATATATGTTGTTACCTTATTCTTGATGTGCTTTGTATCTAACTGTAAGGAAATGAGCCACCGAGTCTTGGATACACTGCTGCCATCATTGATTACACATGCCTATGCTACTGTGCACTGCCAGGGCTGTTTGCTATATGTACTAGCTGCTTGCTGGTCAGAATCAATTCTATTGTCTTGTTACATATCATAAATTATGTTGTTACTTATTTCTTGACCTTTTCTTTCTTATTCTTTAGGTTGTGTTTCAAAAAATGCCTGGCTTATTCAACACAGTCATTGAACCTTCTATAGATAACCCATGTTAGAAGAAGTTCTTACAGATATGGTAATACTAGGTTGTTTCCCTTTAGCTAGTCCAAAGCATGATGATTTACTTGTTTCTCTTGATCTACATAACACAGTTATTGCTGTTCCCTTTAACTGAAGCATCCAATGCTTAGTAGTTATTTTTTAATTATCTTTACCCAAAAGATAAAGTGTGTGATAGTGTTATTTAAAAAAAATCATTTAATGCATGATTGTTTCTCTTTTACTAGATGACAGAATGTGTTGTATGAGCATTTTAGTCATTAAATGTGTGCAAGTTTCTAATGAAATAAACTGTTCACTACATATGACTAACACGATCTTGTCCCTTTAAAATGTTTACCAGTGTTTAACTTTAGTCCTAAAACCTTACATCCAAAAATGATATCCTTGTAATTACATTACACTAAAAAACATTATGGGTTCCTTTCCTGTATCAAGATGTTTATATGCAAGGACAGAGTTACATGTAAGCACACCAGTTCTACATGCACTTGGTGGTGTTGCTTTAACCAGATCACTAATAGTCCATGGTGCCCCTATAAACAGATTATGACCTGTTGGAAATCAAATCTTGGACTCATCATGGATTCACCGACAGGAGAATTGTTTAAACGAGCTGGTAGCAAGCAAGACTAGGCTGGCCAGACAAAATGTTTACATGTCATTGTTTTTCAAATGAAGGTCTTGCTTTCTTCTAATTTTCCTAGTCAAGGCACTGAAGTACTGGTTCGGAACTGATGAGTTTGATTTCCAGGATTCAAAGAGTTCGATTGGAATTCACTTTGGTTCAGGTCATGAACTCAAGCATTGAGCGGATTCTTGAAAGAAAACATCTTCATGCTTTGCCAGTTTGCTATTAGTGGAGAGAAGCTTGTTTTTTCTTCATTGACAAGTGTCAAAAGACGAAGAAGATGGTGAGATAGACCAGACGCTCTTGAAGAACATGTGATTAGTGTTCTATCCAATGAGGATGTCTCTTTCCTTCAGTAGCCATCAATGCTGGAGTAGGAGTATCTCTGTTGTTTGAAGGTGTATAATAAACATAAGTTGACACGATGAGGAGGTTCACTGATCTATGTTCTAGCTCTATGGATTAACAACTTATTTTGTAAAGAGATGTGCATGTTTTGGTGTATATATTAACACTGTTGCAACCGTTTTTAGGGGGAATATATGGTGATGTCAGGAAAATTAATGGCTCCAATTGTAAGACAATGTACTTAAACTAAATGAAGCAATAATAAATCTGATATATAATGTAAAGTTTAACAATGCAATTCCTTTTTTTTACATAAAATGAATTAAAGGTGTTCATACAAAGTGGCCGCAAATGAACTTAATGTGAATCTTTACGATTTTTTCTCTGACTATTGATGATTGGTTTGTGTGATAAATAACACATTAAACATTAACATACAATTATCAGTGTGAAATTGAAAATATAACATTTTAAAAAAAAGTGCTTCTGCCCCTTTAAACTTGCATTTGAATAATGAACAAAAACAGAAAAAATAACAGAATGCTAAAAACAAAACTTTTTTGTTTGGAAACATTTATCATCTTATTCAACTCCATCAAACTTATTGAAAACTATTGGTATTCTTTAAAAAATCTCACAATGTTAAGTCATCTCCTAAATTTGACTTTTTCATTTTTCAAAGAGGAATAAATTTTCAACTCTGAAAATGAAATTTGTATTTCTGTGTAACTATTGATTTCAAAATTGAAAATGTTGGAAGTTGAATCCAGACAAAAAATGTGAATGATGTCTAAATATTTTGATTCATTATGTGATGTGGTGAAATGCCACGAACCGCAAAAATCAATATTTCATATTTGATCCATCCCAAACTCAAGTTATCAATTGTGAAGCACAAGTTAAGCCTTGCGTTCAAGCACTCCCCCATATTTCTATTTGTTCATTTCCAGCATTGTTACGTCTTTTTTAAACGCCCAAAAAACTGCCAGTTTTATCGATATCCTTTCACAGATTATTGTTCGACTGCCAGAAATTGCAGCTGAGTCATTTTATGATATATCAGGACTCTCCTCGAAAAAAATAGAATTAGAGAAATGGATTTCCAAAATCTTCCCTGCTCTCCTTCTCCAAATTGGTTGGGACATCCCTGACAGTGGGTGCTGCATATTGAATAAGGATGTAACACTGTGTCTGTTGTGGTTAAAGGTAGGAACACTTGCTTGAGCTTCAGGGGAGAATTTAACATGCCTTGATGCCAACTCAATATGATGGGTGATATTTTAGGGTGGCAAGTTTCAACTTGGTCAAGATGGTCATCTTTAAAAAATCATGAGACCATTGCACTAATGAGCTTCAAGTGTAACTTTTCTTACAATATTATTTTGGATATCGAAAAATTATCTTAGTGTTATGTTATTTTTCCTTCTTTCTTTGCTGTGATGATGATTGAGGGAGATGTTATGTGTTTTGACATGAATATGTTATGTGCAATGTTAAATGCAATGTATAGGCAAATGTTTTCATTCAGATTCCTAGATATAGTTCCATTTATATGATTTAAATGAATTTGAAAAATAGTCAGCCTGTTATAACATTGCCAATACAGAGAGGAGAAATAAAATGACTACCATTGACTTGCATTGAACCGAGTTAGCAGCTTTATCACAGTGTACTATTGCTAATTTGAAAAAAAACTTTAAAAAATCAACATTAATATTAATATCCTCACCATTCCAAATTTAATGTTAACAAATTTTCTCAAATGAATATCATCCTATAATGATAATAATAATTGTTTATAGTCCTCATTACAGAGTGAAATAAAAATTTCAATGTGTCAGTCACCCGGCAGCAAAGGTACAGCGCCAGTTCAAGCATTGTTCTGTCTGAAATATGTGACAAGTGAGGAAGCCGGGAATCAAACCTCAGCCTGCCTATTCAAGAGCTGACACTTTACCAATTGAGCTACATCAGCAAAAACTGCTGTAGACATTTCAAGTGTGAACATAGCTTTACTGAACTTAATTTGTTTGGTTGTGTCAGGACTCCTTTTGTTGTACAACATAGATTGCCTTGTACAACAGGCTGTGCAGGTAAAGAGTTAATTCCAAAACTTTCCTTCAAACAGCTTACTTCTGTCCAAGCAATCCAATTGAACAAACATTTCTATGGAACAACATTGTAAGAAATTGCATGAACCAGCAGATGAGGATGACCAAACTTGGAAGACAATTTCCCTATGGATATAATTTTTCCTATTGACGACAGAAGATCAGAAACTTGACTTGTGTTTAATCTAACAACCTCTTTTTCAAGGATAATCAGAAATTTATCAAATTCAATCAGTATATTATTACATTAAACGCTTCAGATCAAATTTGCCAATACACCAAAGACTTTATTAGTCTGCTAATCAATGATTCAACAAGTGAATAGAAGATCAAAACCAAGACATCAAAATCCTCACGTTTATTGTGTGAAACTTGTTAGTGCTTTAAAGTATCGCTGGTCATGCAGACATGTCCTCTAGTGTCCTGTACTTATCTTCCGATTAAAGTCGCAAGACCTTAATTATACATTTATCACCCTTCTCGTAAAGATGATTAAAGAACAAGCGTATCCCCAAAGGTATAACACTGATGTCCAATCAGAAGGTATATATCCAATTGTCCTGGACAACCTTTCATAAAAATAAGATCAACACCAAGGTTTAATGTATGTTGTTGTACTAAAACATCACACATTCATTAATGTTCTCTTTCCTTGTCTCTTTACCTGCTTGAGAACTTATGCTTAACTTTGACATAAGTATAGCTCCTGAGAAATTTTGGAAAAAAGATTTTCACATATTGACAATTATTATTCTCCTGAAAGAGGTTATCTATTTCATTTCTACCCACACAACCTCTGTTTCAAGTGTTAGAACATTAGACTTTCCTTACATGTGCAACTAACACTTATCCTGTATTAGACTGAAATGAGTAAAAGATGTCAGACCAGCTAAGCTTGGATAAGGAATTTCCTTGAGCACATGTCATCCCTTGCATGTTAACTTGGGAAATATGAATTCTCAAGCTTATACTTCTTGTAGAGTCATTAAGAAGTTGGTCAGATGATTAAAGAACAAGTTCTATGCTTTTCAACATAGTGATGCTTTAGTGTAAATACCTATACAACATTATCAATCGAGTACTATTGGGCATGAATTGAAAGTAAATATATACATATTTGAAAATGCTTGACAACAGTGTTGGAATCTACAAATAAACTTGAATAAAGAAGTTGCAAATGCAAATATTTTTTTCTTTATTAAAATCTCTCTATATTTGTTAAACCCAGTAACATTTTATAAAGCATATTACAAAATAAAATAAAGCACAAGTGTGCATCTTACTTAGTTTGGAGATTTTACAAAAGCTTCATGTCAAGCTAATTGTGCACAGGCTTGTGATTGACAAACCTTTAATGAATTGCTAAAGGATTTTTGAAATGGAGTTTTAAAAACATGACCAAAGGTGTAAAATATTGAAATTTGGAATACATTAATGTTCAGTGTAAAAACCTTCGCCTGTGTATGGTTTCTCACACTAAGGTGAACCCAATGGTTACACAATACTGCTTCTGACACTAAAGCTCTGGTCAACCTGTTATTATTGGACTAGTCAGTCATGGATCGGTCAATGATGGTCAACTCGTGCCCTGGTAGTGACAAATCATGCAAGATATAAATAATGAAGCTAGTTGTGGTCAGTGGGGTCAAGAATAGTCCATCGACCATCCAATGATTCTTAAATGGTCATCTGCAAGGACACTGTTGATATCAAACCATGGAATTGAAGTTGCAGAAACTGACCAAAGTAAGAAAAATACAAAATACAAATTAATATTCAAACCTTGGCCTCTAGAATACAATTAGATTACACAATATTGCTTCTGACACTAAAGCTCTGGTCAACCTGCTATTATTGGACTAGTCAGTCATGGATCGGGCAGTGATGGTCAACTTGTGCCCTGGTAGTGACAAATCATGCAAGATATAAATAATGAAGCTAGTCGTGGTCAGCAGGGTCAAGAAGAGTGGAATGGAGCATCCAATGACTCCTAAATGTACATCTGCAAGGACACTTAATGGAAGCACTGACCACACGATCCTGCCCGATGGTATTGATTATTCCTTGTTAATTAGAAATGTGAATACTGATTTATAGCTTTTGGAGTGTTGCTAAAGTAACTATGGGATTAAAGATTTAAAGTGAATTGTCTTTTAATAATTTATATACTTTTCATTATTTGTTTTGATTGAAATAGTGATCTTATACCTCAGGATAAAAAAGATAAGTTTAAATGGAACATAAAAAGCTATGGGATTAGCAGATTCTAAAATTTCACTTTTAAACCTGTTGTACTTTTGATCTTATTTCCTTGATTTTATTTTGGGAAAGATGAATTAGGTACATTTACCAAAAGAATCAAAAGTTATCAATGATATAACGCCCTCTAACGAATTGTCATGAGGACAAGTTTTATTATTGACATTCTAAATAATTAGAATAATTATTTCAATGTTTCTTGTTATCGTAAAGAAAGGTTATGGTTCCTAGAGAAAGGATAATATTGATCATGCAGTGTTAATTAGAACTTGAATATTGTTTTGTTGTATTAGACTTTAGCCTCTGTAGACTTGGGATTAAGAAGAAGAGAAATTTCATCGTTTAGTTACTTCTGTGTATACTGTTGAAATTTTCACCAAACAAATGCGCTATATCTGCTACGAACCATTTCAAAAAGAAAATAACGACAAAGTTGATATGGCACCACTACCTTGGGAAAAGAACCAATACCATAGGATCTCTGCATTACTAAGGTAAAGAACCATTACAAAGGATGGTCACCATTACCAAGGGAACAGAACAAAAATCAAGGAAAAAATAATTTCATAGGGTTAACAACATGTCCTAGGGTAAAGAACTATTACCTTGGGATATGTCATCATTACCATGAGTAAGAACCATTACCAAGGGGAAACAACAATTACATTGGGATGTCACCATTATCTAGGGAAAGAACCATTATGTTACCATTGCAAAGTGATGTCACCATTACCAAGGGATGTCACCATTATCAAGGGGTTTCACCATTACCAATTCATCATTACAAAGGGATATCACTATTACCATGGGATATCACCATTACCAAGGGATTTCACCATTACCAATTCATCATTACCTTGGGATATCACCAGTTCCAAGGAATTTCAGCATTACCAAGGAATTTCACCATTACCAAGGCGTGTCATTATTTACCATGATGCCACCACTATCAGAGTACACCACCATTACCAAAGAATGGCAGTATGAAAATATATGCCACCATTCCCTTGAGCTGGTCAAAGTATGGGATTGTTTCAAGTTTCAAAATGAGATAAAACGGGACTGTACACAGTGAACTTAGCATAGAAACCTTTCTTGTTTATCGAAGACAATTATCAAGAGTTTGATGGGCCATGTTGCAGCCAGTGTAATTCTTGTGCAGTTTGAAGCTAGTCTTGAAGTATCACCAGGGGTGTCTGAAGCAGTTTTAAATCAACCCAATTGAATCAGTTGCCCTGTCTCACCCACTCACCGGTCTTCAGTTCTTGATTGAGTTCTAGGTCTACTGAATGACTCCACCATTGTCTCATTGCTTTCATGTCACTAAGTATTAACTGTCTCATGGTCCTGAAGATGGTGAAGACTAACAAATACTTTCTGAAACATTCAAAATTCTTGAAAAAAATATTTAAAGTTAGAAAGCGGCCTAGTGGAAATTAAAGATTTTCAATTATTATTCAACCAAAATCTAGACTTACTTTCAAAAGGTTGCTCTGGGGAAATAAAAGATTTTAAAATATGACCTAGTTTTTATGGAAATACATTTTGGGAAGGCAAACATAATACTAATAACGTACCTCATGGTCTAATGATTTTAATTCAAATTCGTTTTTTAACCAGCATTTAATATAGGAACAGATTATTTTGGTTTGAACAGATATAAAAACATTTATATGTTATAAAAACAACTTCTATTGATGGATAACTTCTTGCAATAAAGTTATCTATCAATAGAAACTTGTGTAAATTGATTTAAGCTAGAAAGACCAACCTCCCATATGATGAGTGCGTTGAAAAATGAGAAGAGAAACGTTGCCGTTTGACTTCACGCTGAAAATGGAATAAAATCGCAAAAAATATCTGAGCCGTACTCATGCTTAAATGTAAATAGAAAGTTTTATCACTTGCCTCTTACCATAAATTTGATTGTTTATAAAAAAAATGATGTACTGATTCATCTATGCCTAAATATTTCAGCACGATTTTGTTTCACTTTCACAGTTGACAATTCTTCCTCATTTGATATAAACAAAATAACACCTGAAATACTTGCTTGTTTAACAACTAAGCACATTCGGTAATTGAAAATACAATTTACTAATGGTTTTTAGTCAACAGTGCTTGAAAATCAAATTCTCTAAGGGAAACGGTTTACAGTCTCCCGATTGTCACTAATCTAGTTCTCTCAAATTATTTTCAAGAAATTTAAATTTAAATCTTTAAGTGGAGCAAAGTCTTGGATAGTGACTATTTATGTCAGAGGCAAGTCAAGGCATCTTAGCATTATTGGCACAGACTTCGATTGAAGAATTTGCCAAAGTCGGTAAAAATCTTGGCATGGAAATAAATTTCTGCTAAAAGACTTCATCAACAGGATGTTTTAGCGGATGAGCTCACAAGTCACTGGACCATTTCTAACCTTCGAGATTTCAGCGGCTGGGAGTTGTCAACCGAAATATTTGAAAACACTTTAATTTCCTGCTCCTTGGTAAAATGGGGTATAAGGAGAAAAACTTGTGTTCCAAATGTGGCCGCAGTTAGCTCTAAATGAGATGTCATTGCAAAATGTCATTGGAGAATTTGAATGTGAATGAGTTTCAATCATTCAGTCTGGCTCTATTATTAGGTTTCAGTTTCTAAATTGAAAGGTTATCTCAAACTCAAAACAAGTTACATGCAAATATTTAATAATATGGAATAAAGAAAAACAACCTAATGTGATGACTTCTTGTTACTGATCGATTTACTACAAATATAGTTTGGTGAACAAATACAAACTTACTCATATTTGAAAAAATCTTTTTAATAATTGTTTATGAAATTTTTGATTTTATGTTAAACTGGTTAACATGCAAAAAAGGTTATATTAACATACATAAAGTAGCAAGATATTCCTTGTCTATCAAAAGCTATTAAAAAAATGTCAAAAGTAATATAGAAATGTACCTGTTTCAACCAGATTAAATACTGATGTAAATAGATTCTATAGATTTAAAAAAGGGAGAGGCTGGTTTATGTAAACAATAAATTATTTGCTGCTGCTGCAAACTTTGGATCATTTAAACTTTCCTCTGTTAATCTTAGAGCCAATGACAAGGCTTTACATTAATATGACTGATGCAGTGTATGAAATAAGTCTGAGAAGTCACCAGCCCGAAAGAATGATTTTACTTAATTTCATGGTCAAATTCAACAAAAACATTAAAAAGTTACCAGCCAAGACCAGAAGATACCGTTTCGGGCTGTCGGACGGGCCTTATTTTATACACTGACTGATGGCATAACAGAATCAAGAAATGCAATCTTCATCAAAAGGAAATCCCCTCGGAAAATCCTCTTCTTGTTTACAAAAAGTAAAAAATGAAATAATGTTATTCTTGATAAAATTAACAATGGAATGTGATGAAAGTTATGGATGGTCGCTGACAATGGTTTGTCATTCCAAAAGGAAACATTTTATGTCAAGGGAAATTCATTTGGAACAAAAGTAATCTAAAAACATGTTATTGGAAGATGAAATTCAATTCTATTATTATTCACATTCGGAATGAATATAGCAATTTAAATGAATATGCCTTGATTGCAAAAGTGCATTTGGGATTAGGAAATAGTAAAATACTATAAAAACTCTATTTTCTAGGATTAATCTTCTGGTAATATCACTTCTAAAGTCAAATTGTGCGATTCAAAGTTTCAAATTGAAATTAGAATTGAGTAATTTCTCCATTGAGACTTTGACGGTCAAATTAAAGAGCGTCTTGTGTAAAAAATTATCTTTGATTGTTTTCTTTGACATCGAGGAAGCGTAGAACAGCACTGAAACATTGATGTTTCTTTGACATTAACGCCAACTTCAATCAGAATATTGCCGATACTTAATGGAACTTTCATACTTGGAGGTTCACAATTATCAATCCATGGTCTTTATTTACACATTCTAGCACTTGATTGAAAACATGTACCTGTTAATCATTGAAGTTTGTCAAGTGCTTGATTTTTTTGGCACCAATTGTATGGAATGACATATGATTAAATCCTCATAATAAAGACACGCTGGCTTTTCAGTATAAATTAAGGTATTGAAGGGTGAATGACATGATTAAATTTCTCATAATTATTCCGAGAGTTCGGAACTGTTGAAGGGAAAGAAGAATTAGCTTTATTTCATTTTCACTCAACTTGTGATTAAAATTCTCGGCAAAATAATGATGAGCTGATTTCTTGAGTTTAAAAAATTAAAAATAATCTTAAAACTTGCTAATTTTAACACAGATGTCTGTACTTGATGTTTTTTTACTTCGTATGGCCTAATGCACAAGACATCATTATCTAACAGTTATTGATGTTTGACAGAAAATGAGTGAGTGAGTGAGTGAGTTTGGTTTTAACATGTTTTCAACAATATTTAAGTTCTTCAACAAATGGATGTCGCCACTCTAGAAAGTTAGGAGGGATCAGAAATAAAAGAAGTTGAAAGAATCAAGAAACAGGAAGAAAATTATTGAAATAATGAGGGAACAAACACACAAAAACACAGAGAGAAAAAAGTCAAAAGGTTTCGAAATGTACCAATTATGGTTAAGCATCTACAAATTGAACTGTTCACCTTCAGTGAAGTACCCTACCAGCTCTTGGCTGCCAAAGCTCTATATTGATCACTGAAGCACACATCCACCACACCATGATACGGTTTTAACACAGTGACAGAGAAAACTTAACTCAGATCTTTCAACTAAACCTCAATTAAAATAGAGTAACCATATCTACAATGTAGATATAATGTGTAGTAGATATGGTATGACGGACCTCATTAAAGCAGTATCTCTTCTCTGAAAGCCAGTTTTGGATGATATAGAATGAATATACACATAAACATGCAGTTGCATATTGTAAATTACAACATATTCCACATAGGATAGTCTGTCATCCAGACCCTAAAGCAAAAATATTTAATTGATGACCAACCAAGTCTAGAAACGTATAGCAAGTCTAGATTGCTCAGCTGAAGTTAAAGCATCTTCTGGGCTCCATTTTGTTATAATACATGATTTTTTTTAAAAGATTGTCAATATTGAAAAAAATACTTCTGAGACTAAATGTTAGTCTACACATAGGAAAGTAAACCAAAATCTAAGTTGTCAATTCCAATCACATAAAAGTAACTGAATTATGAATTAAAATAAAATATGAATTATTATCTATTAATTACTGAATCATAATTTCTGTTATTGTTTTTTTTTAGAAATGTACTTTACCAAGCTGCAGTTTCTGTAAAAGTGTATATACATGTATAAACTTACAAAAGCAGCACTATTTCCTGAGGATCATCTATGCCAGGCTTAAAAACACAAACATTCTACAAAAAGTAATGTACCTAGAAAGTTTACCCAACACATTAAGTGTTAGTCTGCAGAAACGTCTTTTGATACAATTTTCCTAAAAGGAGATAACATTTTCTTAGAAAGTACATAAAAAACAGGGCCCTTTTCTAAACCTTTCAGTAAAGTCTACAAAGTTTTTTAATACCCTGTGAGTACACTTTCATGTCTACTTATAAAAATAAAAATATGGTGGGAAGTTTTAACCCACGATCTTTACGGCCACATAATATAAGGCCAATCCTGTCTTACATGTATACGTATATACAAACCTGGAAATCAGTTTTTAATTCTAAAATATTTCTTAGAATAAGTCTTAAAATATTCATTCAAACTACACATATCACATTTTGAAATAAAAAAGTTTTGGAAATAGAATTCTTATGATCTTCACTTCATCAAATGGTTAAAAATGTAATATCAAATTTTGACTAAATGTAATATTTCAAAGGTTAATTGCCAATGCAAGATACCTAAATATTTGTTGTTCTAATTCAATAAAAGAATCTGATGTTTGAATTATTTTAAATCTGCAGAAGACAAATGCGGCACCAACTATTGTCAATACAGATACAAATGTATATATCTATTTGAAATGTCAATTCATTGATCAATAAATGAGGAATTCAATAATTTAACATAAATAATACTAAAGGAGATGAGCTAAAACATTGAAATTTCAAGACACTTTACTCTTAATTGAATCCATTAAATTTTGATGCTGCAATAATAATTTCTCTGTTTAAGTACTATGAAATTTGATACCATCAATTTTCAATCACGAATCCATTGCAAAAGCATGATTCCTGCTAGTTTTGATTAACAAAATGAGCTTCATTTGGAATGGAGCAAACAAACCTGTCGTAAGCTTTCCCATAAACAATGTTCAATGGATTGACATGAGCAAACCTCGGTGCAAATATAATTACTCTTTAGGAATTTGGAAATTTTTGACAAAATCCTCATTTCCTGAAATGTAAAAACCATTAGGCTGTAACCTCGGGACATTATACAGGGCTGTTTTAAAATATCAGATTATGAAAAAATTACAGGGGAAATGATTGCTTGAAAGTTTAGCATTAACTTGTTTGGATTCCTGAGCTTGTGAGTGCCTTAAAGAGATAGAATTGGCCCCATGGACATGCGGGGAGTGTCACTTGGGACCCAAACGGCTTTATTACTTCAACGTTTTCCCTGTGTAATCAGTTCCAACCAATTACGGCTCAAGCACCACCATAGCTCTCCTCATTTTTCTGCCAGTTTCATAGAAATAAGCTTTTCATGGCAATTAGAATGAAATTTTAAAATAATGAGGTTGAAGTTTGAAAGAGAAATCTGGTAGAACCATATGCTGCCGCCAGCTATGTTGAGCGCTTGTGTAAAGATTTGGGTCTGTTGCAGGGTGATGACCCTGCAGCATCACTATTGATGAGTATTGCAGAAAAAAAGAGCTATCGGCTCTTTGGCTCATTAACCTTTATATTTACCGAAGGTTTAAGACTTACATATCAGATTTTCTGTTTTGGAGTTACACTTATCATCCGTAAAAATACAATTGTAATCAGCTGGTCAATGTCTAAACAAGATTTTAGCATTTTGGTGCATAAAACCATAAGATAAGCACTAAATATTTTACTAATGTTGATATATTTGTCAGAACAAAACTTCATAATAGAATATTGGTTAAAAGCACATATAGAATCAACACAAGTCAAGACATGCCTGGGGCGTGGATTAGGGCAATGTCTAGTGTCAGCTGACCAAGAGGACTTGGGTTTGAATCCTGCCAGGAGCTGGGTAACTTTGTCTGCAGTAGAGAACTGTTCTACATGCAGTAAAGTTTGGGTGCAATGCTACACTGAATTTCAGCGCAGTTTTGCCCATGGTCCAGCAGATGCTAGCAGGTTTCCCTGCAATGCATTGCTACTATAATTTTGCAGGCTTTCTCCCTGTGATAATCCTAGCAGCCGTGATATAAGTGAAATGTTATTGAAAGCTGTGTAAATTCAAAATCACTCAACAGACCATAAACCACAATCCCATCATAAACATACTTAGGAATTAAATGTTAAATATTTCATTAAGTTCTGACCGTTTTAAAAATAACTTCCTCACAGATACGAACACATAACAGAACACATACGGAATGACAATGGGAAAGGACATTCAAACAATTTGTCTTTCTATAAGAAGAACATACCTAATGATTGCCACTTTATAATGATTTCTACTCAGACTTGTTACAATCCATTTGAGCTTCTTCATTCGCCTAATTCATTTTCTTATAGTGTAAAAAGATTTAGCAGAAATTAGAAAATGTCGGGGGTCAGTTGCTACAAGAAACATTGCCTTAATATTGGACCAAAAAAGAACTAACCATTTCTGTTTTGACAAAAAGTGTGACTATCGTGAATGATTCATTGTTCTGACCGACATTGGACTTAAATCTACCTTCCTTAAAGACAGTGTACATTGATTTTGCCTTTGTTTTCTGAAATAAAGACGTTAATATGACACCACCCCAGACATATCAGTCAGTTTGCGAAAGCTTATTTAATAAAGCGTCCGCTTCACTGGATTTGCAATCATATGAACAAATCAACCCTGACATCTCCACTTTCAAATGTTTTAGTCTAAATCTACTGAACAAGATACAATTGAAGATTTATCTTTTATTAATGATGTAAGGGTGTCTGGCTGAAGCCTTTGTTTCAATTGATTCTATGATTGAAGAGGTGAATTCTGATATGCATTTGAAATTAAATACTTTTGAGTCTTTTGGGATATTACTCAAAAGCTCAAGTGTAATATAGAAGTAAATATGCGATTCATCTTATGAATGTGCATTTTGAGGATCTGATTTCAAAAGAAAATCTTTTTTTCTTTAAGGTCTTTTGACATTAAGGTTCTTTTAAGTTTTGACACTATTTCAGATGTAAAACAATATTTTCAAGAAATAAAAACTTGTTTGTCAGATATAATTTGCAGGTTTGGTTGGAGTAAAAGATGAAACCAAGGAAGCTTGATTGTTCTCCGTTAATTCTATGTATTCATTTGTAGCTTATCAAAACCAAATAAAATTTTAAGAAAGATACTCTGTGTCACTTTAAGACCACCTTAGTGTTTCGTAAAACAGCACCTAGGTTATCAATTCAGCACGCCCAAATTGTTGCTGAAATTCACTGAAAGCAATCACATGATCTAACCACAGGCCATGTTTTTGCTTCATCAATTATGGCACGGCTTAATCAATAAAGGAATTAACATTACAAGATAGAACAAGAACATGAATAAACTCAAACTATAATGTACATTTATGATCATCTCAACTCATTGGAGGATTGATGTCTTATCTGCCACTTGTAAATGTTTCTGACAACTTAAATTATACTTATATTCCTATATGTAAAGTTGCGCTTCACATGCAATGGTTTCAGACAGTATAATCTATCCCCAATGAGATGTTGTATTCAATATACATGGACATAAATCATTTTCAAAAAACCTTTGTATCTTCTTTTGTAAGTACGTGTCTTAAATGTGCCATAATTTTGGAAAGTTATTTTATGTTCTTCTAAAGGAACATTATGAAAAACTGATGGTAGTAGAAGTCTACAAACAAATCATCAGCTTTATGAAGAAATCATGCATATTTAAGAATTGACTTCGAAGTTTATAAAGTTTATGGAGGTATAAACTTAAAAACCGCTGTGCAAACTGTGTAAATCCGCATTTCTCCAAAAACACAATTTAACAACAAAATGAGATGCACTATTTTCGCGAAAAACGGTCCGCCACAGGGGCGTGGCTAGATATGACGTCATATGTATTATGATGTCACGAAATTAAGTTTACACGGGTATGAACAGAATCGCTCTGACGGCCTTCAGCGAATCAGATCCCTGCAAAGCAAATGCTATTTATTTATTTGCCTATGAACTTGAAAAACTTGAATGACGATTAAGAATAAAAATCATTTTCCAAGTATGATAGGTATATTTGATGCCAAACTTCCATACACAGATAAACTTTGTAAAAGGAAATAAAAATATCTGAATAAAGATTTGATGATTAAACCAAAACAGAGTCCTGCTCCATGACTATATGTATGAATAAAATAATCTCTGCCTTGAATACAGTCTAGCTCATGGTTAAGCAAGTCTAGTTTTCAATCATATCCATTGCAAATTCAAAAAAGAAACATCAACAAAAGCCTAATATAGTTTAAAGAATAATTATCTAACTGAAACTTGACTATGCAAGCAGTTCTCAAAAGCTAATTAAATCAACCAAGTATAGGAAAATCCAGGTGATTTAAACCAACCATTTTTAGATTTACCGTAGTATTGGACTGTGAATAAGGAGACACCCCTTAAAACTTTAAATCTATCACTGTACCTCCTTTGCTGATCTTGTATTTCTTATAGCAAACAAAACAAACAATTCACAATTCAAACAAAAACAAGATTATTAGTAATTTCATAGAAGTAAGAAAATATACTAAAATTTAAATCATTGTTTACCTTAAAGACAAAAACAACTAAAAAAAATAAATTATATTGCAGACAAGATGCCAGTTTATGGGACAGTAAATATTTGATGACAGCATCGTCTCCAGTAAAATAGGCTAACAATGACAGCGGAGTATTGCCTCTGCAGATGCATGGAGCTCATATATTGACACAACACTTCCCATCAGTCGACTGCCTCCATGGATCCTTGAGTGGATCTGGAGGATCCTTCGGGTCCAATAACAGATCATCCGACAGCTTAAAGAACCTCCTCTGACACTCTAATCTACTTTGAGTCTTCTCATTGATTCGAGGGGGTTCAATTGCCTTCAAAGTTTCAGAGTTTTCAAATCTTGAAATCTTCTAGGATTTGGATAAGACATCCAATTTGACTTGTTTTATCGAGAAAGGTGATTGTTTATGCAGAATTGATAAATATTTGGTATCAAAATCAACACTGTTGATAGAAAGGTGATTTATCAGAGGCAGTAAGTCAACAATTCATATGGAAGTCGAAATTTTATTTTGGAGTGCTTGCCTTCAAAGATTAGGATGAAATTCCTTGAGAATTGAATTAATTTTTTAACATCTCATGTATTTCAATGACTTCAAAAGTGTCTAAAGTTTACTCTTTTGAAACCAATAGATGTTTCGGAATTGAATTTAATTGACAAGGCATTAAGCTCCTTTTCATAAATATTTTTGTCACTGGTTTCCTTTTTTAAACAATAAAATGAAATTTATATAACATGGAGCAATTTATTTCTTTATTCAATAACCTTTCAAAAATGTAAAGGTAATATTCTAATAGAACTCCATCTGAAAATTTCTATACACGGCACCAAACTCCATGGGGATCATACAATCTGTGACCTTCCAATTAGATCTTTGGGGATATATACACTTTGGTATTATTGACCTTTTGATGTGGACCCAAATTTGATTACCTTTCCACCTTTACCAAAAGTAACAGTCTACAAAAGTAGAATTTCCATTTCCTGAGAAAGTAATTTGGTTTTGGGAAATATTGTGTGGAAATCACACTGACAAATCAGATTTGACATATTTCAAATTCTCAAGATGATATAATCAACAACTTCCTGTTACAAATTGTACAGGATAATAAGACTCTGTAAAGGTTATTTGTTCGGTGACGTTAGCAAGGTAAATTAATCATGATTATTTTGACAGAAATAAATATGTAAAACGGTGTTGAAAAGATGAAAAATAAGGTTGATCAATCTTGATTATCATTTTATCAGAGGGACATCTTAATGTTTTTAGTATAAAGAAGCTTGTATCTTTAAAGGGACAGTAGCACATTTTTTTTTTAATTTTATATTTTCAATTTTTCACTGATAATTGTATGTGAATGCCAAATATTATATATTGATAGTGTCAAAAATCTAATTAAACAAACCAATCAGCCATAGTCATGAAAACAAATCATAAAGATTCACGTAATGTCAATTGGTGGCCATTTTTGTGTGAACAGCTTTCATTCATTCTGTGTAAAAAAGAGAACCGCATGGCTGAACTTTACCTTATTTATTTGATTTATTACTGCTTCAATTAAATACATTGTCTTTCAATTGGAACCATTTATTTTCATTTTCCCTACATCACCCTTTATTCCCCCCCAAAATGTGCTATTGCCCCTTTAAAGGGTTCTTTTACCTTTTTGGTTTCATCCCTTCTATTTTGTGTGTATTAAGATGTGTAAAGGATAGCATGCTGTCATATCACGCCAAAGAACTCTGTTCGACTTCAGGTGGAGACACCCAAAATTTGTGACCTGGGCTTTACACTGTGTTGTGTCCTTGATGAAGGCACTTCATTCACATTGCACTAACTGTACCCAGCTTATAGGATAATGTCTTGCCAAATTACTGTGTATAAGCTGAGAATTTGATACCAGAATATAAGAGAGATTGAGGCACAACTGAGTAGTTTTCATTATAAAAAGGGCAGTGTTACCAAAAGATTATATATATGTACATTACCAAATTGAAACCATTTAGTTTGTTTTTCACTAATATGTCCAATTACAAAGGTTATGAAAGTCAATGTTATTTTTTTGTACAAATATTGTTTAACTAACTAAGGAGACATTTCAAAGTAATGAAACATGAATTGCACAAATGTTAAAGTGCCATTCTTGCAAGCATACATAAACATTTTCAGCTTCACCAATCCTGGAGGAGGTTTTGGGGCTACTTGTCATGCCTCAAACCACCATCAGACAAAACTTTGAAAAAGAATATTTACTAAATATATTATAGGATGTCATATCCTTTTGTCCCAAAAACAAATCAAAGGATCTGTAATCAATGCTGTGCACAACTCAACTGTCAATTGGATAATCCATTACTGTCTCAATAACAGTAAAATAAAAAAAAACAGTGGCTAATCCAAGAAATACATTCCATGAAGAGATTCAAAGACTCCGTCAAAGTTTTGCATGCAATAAAACCTAAGACTTTTTGGTCATGCATGGAACATATAGAATTATAAAACGTAACATATATGAAGTCACCACAAGCATGCAATTCTATTACACAATGTGCAACAACAGTATAAATTTATCAAACTACCATATCTTGAACAGGAGAGTAATAAATATTCATTTCAAACAACACTTATTCTCCTAAACTGTGGTCCTTCAACATATCAATAATCTGTCCATCAAGCATGTCCATCAACCTTTGATGATCTGAGCAGTGTTAGCATGGCCACCAACTGTTCAGCAAGATTTCTTCATTCCATCTCATTAAAGTCCAGTAAGTCTGTCAGTCCTCCCTTGACCGGTGATCTATGGTCAAGAGGAGTTTGACCACCATCTGAGAGCACTAATCACTTCTGAGGAAGAGAAGCTCATTACACCCTGTATAAACATGAGATGGCCAGCAGCCATTACCATCTGTTAGCTCAGCAGTTGGCACACCTTCATCATTGGCCTATATATTGCTAGAGATGTCAAATTAAAATGTAATGGTTGTGGTGAAGCACCACAGACCACTTCCTGGGTCGTGACCTGTCTGTTATGATTGAGCAACCAATGGGAGATGACTTAAATTTACTTCCCAAGGTCACGACCTGTCTGTTAAAACTGAACAACCAATGGGAGGTAACTACAATTCACTTCCTAGGTCACAACCTGTCTGAACTGAGGAACCAATTGGAGGTGATCACAACTCAGTTCCTGGGTCATGATCTCTTTGAATCAAGGAACTAATAGAAGCTAGATTTTAGGGGAACATTACCGCAGATGAGCTCCCATGAGGGGTGTTGGATTCATTCAGTGGAAAGCTAGTCAATGATCTGCTGGTTATATATATTATAATGGTGTATGATTTATATGTCTGCGTCTCAGTAATGCTGACCTTATCAGTAAGAGACAGTTAGAAATGAAGGCCATCAACTAGCTCTTGTCAGACATCGATTTAAATTACCAAAAGGAAATTCATAACTGGTGATAATGTCATATAGACACTTCATCATGATAGAACAAGCCTGACATTGTTAGGTTAATTCAGTGTTTGATAGTTCTGATGTTGCTTGAAGAGACCAGGAGTCCATTGGTGCTAATAATGGTTCACAAGAACCACATCTATTGTGCTTATCACGGTTCACAAGAACACCATCTATTGTGGGGCTGGACAATGATATTTCAATGGATTTGACTGAATGAATGGTTTTTACTGAGTTTGTGCAATAAATAAAGCTTGAGCTCGTAAAGTTCAATATACAAAAATTGCTGTAACATGATTTCTTAAAGCTAAGAAAGATACCTTTGTCAGCAGTTTGTTTGTATGACTGTATGCACTCAATAAAAGAATAGGGTTAAAGAAGATTTGTTTTTTTCCAACGATGATTGAGAAATACTGTATACTGTGTGTACATACATCAATTCCCCTCCTCAAACCTTCTGATAGTAATAAAGAGATTAGGGAATGTAGTTCAGTTGGTAGAACCTAACTCATCATCTTGGTCTCAATCATTTTAGTAATATTACAAATATGTATTGTTCTAAATATGTTGTGTCTTTTGTAAAGAATATTTTATTCCGTGACTTTTGTTCAAAATGGAGTGAGAATGTGTGCCGACCGTCAAGCATTAACGGTACAGGAGGTAATAAACTTCGATTGTATTGTAATTTTAAGTACTCTCCATATAGTGAATTGTATGTGACATGTTTTATGCCTCTGTTTTACAGACGAGCCCTTGCCAATTTTAGATGTGGTACTGCCCCTTTACGAATTGAAACGGGACGATATGATAGCACGGCGGTGAATGAAAGATTCTGTTTACATTGTTCTTATTTTATAGAAGATGAATGTCATGTTTTACTGAACTGTCCTCTTTACAAGGATGAAAGATGTCAACTCTTAAATGTCTGTTGTAACACATGTCTTAATTTTGTTGTTTTATCTGATGTGGAAAAAGTGTGTTTTATATTATCCAGCCATGAAATGTGTTTTTTATCTGCCAAAACCTGCCACTTAATTTTACAAAAAAGAAGGTCTCATTTTTATGGTCGTTAAGAATTATTGTATCACAGTGACTATAAAAAAATTACTTTGTAAATATATTTTTATATGTATAGTCTCTCATAACTCCACATGGAGTGTCTCAAATTTTATCAAGACGATGTATTTTATTTTGTAATTATGAGGTGAGACTGAAATAAAATATCTGTCTGTCTGTCTGTCTGTCTGGGAGGCCGGAGTTGATTCCAAGCTCAGTCATACCAAAATATGTTTTTAATTTGTTTGGTGCTCAGCAACATAAGGATAGAACATTGTTGACTTGACTTTTGGGCTGACCAGTGCCAAGAGCACAAATTTCCGTAATTACATATAGACCCAAATATGAATAAATATCTTATCAATAAAACGATAGTATTTCTCATTCTTCTTAAAATATTAGTTTCTATTAAAATACACTCTGCGTTTCACAAATCATCAGTATTGTTAATTGATATCTTTTTCAAAATATAAGAATGTCATTACTGAAAGTTTTTGCTTAGAATTATACCAACTCCATTTTCTCTTGAACAGGAAAATTCAAAGTTTGGATCATATTAATGGTGAAAAAGATTTTACATTCGAACTTCCTACAGATAAAAAAATCAAATTTTCAAAAGAAATTCACTTCTTCAAATTTCACAAAGCTACAAAAATAACACAAAGTTTTGTATTTGGTCTCAGCTTGATAAAATCTTAATGTCATTTACATTTTTTAATTCCAAAGATTATCTTTTTCTTTCCAAAGACATCTGTTTTTTTAATCTCAGACTGAGGACATGGTTTGACAGTCTAGAAGGTCGTGGTATTTCACCAAATTAACCAAATCCTCCTGGAAATTATCCAAGACTTCAAATCAGTCCAACCCTAAAATATGATTTCCCCAAGTACACTCCTCTCAAAATATGAACTTTCTAATTTCATGAAATTTTTTCAAAAAGAGAGTGACAGGAACTTTTTATTTCTTGACAAGAAGTTGTTTCACAGTTCGAAACTTTGCATTTAAAACTCTTTGTTGGTGACAAAACATACAACAATTTAACTTGCAAGGTTTATTTCTGAGAAAGATTTTGTTATTCTGATTCACTGTCAAATAAAAATGTCAACTAACGGAACATGTTTCCAGTGCAAGCACTTTACAAGAGTCCTTAAAAAAAAACAGCCATGGGCTCTGTAGCTCATCAGCCTTCATATTCAAATTTGCTTATCTGGTCCCCCCCTTACCTAGGGGCCACAGGGTCACCAAATAAACCATTTTGCTAGAATCCGAAATTACCTAAGGATTCTCTAAACAACATTTCATCATTTTATGCCTTGTGCATTTGGAGAAGATGAAAAAGGTTTACGTAGGGGCCACTGGGTTTCCAAGGACACCAAAGTTATAAATTTTAACCCTCACTATGTAGTCAAGGATCGAGTCTATACAAAAGATGTCAGCTTTCTACAATTTTTTTTTCTGGAGAAGAATATGAAAAAAGGTTTTAATGACATGGTCTCTTTGGCCCTTATTGGCGGCCACAGGGTCACCAAACTATACAATCCTCACTTATCAAGGAGTCTGTACAAATTTTGCTGAAATTGCCATTGTGCTGATCAGAACGAAAACATTGATATGTCATAATTTCATACAATGTCATTGCATAGCAATAATAGATTGTGAGCATATTAATAAAAAAAATAACAATGATCTAACATAAATTTATTTACAAATAACTTAATCTATCAACAGTCCTTTCTGAAAACTATTTGGATATTATGTTCTTTTTCTAAATTTCTGACATGTTCCTCATAACAAAACGTTTAATAGCTCTAAAAGACAAATGATAGTGTCAGGTTTTATGTTCTTATTTTTAACAAAACTGAAATATGGGTTGTGTCATCCATTTATTGACATTAGATTGGTAATTAATTCCCTTAAAATAGTGCATAACTCAATCCTTTCAAAACACATGGCATCATCGGGACATATAATGTGTCCATTGGATGATGAATGGACAAGCTGCTGTTTTTACCGGTTATTCTAACAATTAGACTCTGAAATGGTTTTTGGAAATACATCTAAAATTTGAAAATAGGGATATAATGAAAAGGATACAGAATTCTTAATTTTCAGAATTTCTAAAATTGAGCTCTCAAGTCTACTTAAAGACTTGCTTAGGCTTTCATTTTATTTTAAGGTCTGACAGACAGACTAACTTTAAATATGATAAGCACATTTTTGCAAAATATTTGAAATTCCACATCTTTTTTCAAGAATTTAACTGTTTTCTGTACTATGGTTATCATCATACATGCAATTAATCAACAGCCTTAAACTAGGTGAAAACTAGGACAAATATAGCAATTAAGTCTTTAACATTGAATAGTAGTTACTTGATATAAAATCTTAAGAGTAACTTATAATGTTTCTAGGCAAAAACAACCACTTCTGTCAAATTTGAATAAGTGAAAAATATAAGGACACAGAATATATAAATTTTATTTAGATATGGCTGAATGTGATTTCATTACATCATGCCATTTCACAATTTACCATAATCAATTAGCTTGAAACAATTTCCAATCGTGCTTAAATTCACTCTAAAAAGGAACATCACAACAGGCTCATTTCAAAGTCTATATAGGTACAGATCGACTTCCCACATTTATCATTTATGTAACTGTTAATTTAAAAACATTAATCTTCATTGAAAATGTCACTGATAAACTTCAAACAGAAAACGAATAATAAACAGAGCCATCACCTACTTCAAAGTGATGATTCTCATGTCGCGCATCAGACATTACGAAAAATGGTGGTTACACAAATTTTTTTTCCAAATGTCAGCAATTTGCATTAAAACTTGTACCTACATGAAGACCAAAACCATCTCCTTAGAAATTTACACATACTCTGGTACATTATACATACATATATTTATCATTAAAATTATATAGGACACGATTCAGATAGAAGTTTTTAAATACTTGATAACATATCTTGTTTCAAGAGAGTAATTATGGATACTTTATAGCAAAAGAAGTTGAATATCTGTGCAAAATGCAACAATTCACAAAAAAACCTTTCTGAAATGTGTAAACAGCAATGTTGTTTGAAGAGATGCTCATATCTTGATTATATATGCAACCACCTTCTATGAAATCATTGTCCAAATCATGGGAAATCAATCAGTGACCTGGAAATAATAGTAGAGTTCAGAAAGGGGGTCAGGACAAATGTATCAACCTTAATAAGAAGACATAGTCATCAACATCACCCGCCAAATTAGTTTTCATTAAAAGCTCCCACCATTTTCCTAACATGGGCCTTAACTCTGTAATTTGTCATTGCGTAAGTCTCAACAGAGTCGAAAAACATGGAACTAGAACAATAACTCTGTAAAAAAAATAATGGCATGGTTCTGATTTTTGAACTCCATGATGCCCTGAAGACACACAGCATATTTGGTTATACTTTCTTAATCAGTTTCTTAGACGAATGCATGGACGAACGGACGAAGCCCAAACCTATATTCCCCTATCCACCTTGGATAATTATACGGTACGGTAACTATACAAAATTTTATTTGAAGCTAAGTAAAAGATGTGAAAACACATTCTGGCAGACACTGTCAAGAGAGATTTGGATAATGTTGTTTTTGTGTTTATAATTTTAATAAATAAAATTTTATTATCAATTCACTATAACCTCATACAAAACATTGCATATGTATTTTTAGTTTTCTAACAAGATTGGATCCCTATGCATAAAAGTGAATCTTTTTTATATAGATCAATAATCAATATCAAAATAATATATATGTACCGTCAAAATAAAACAATTAAAATTATGTTATTACATTCATTTTTGTACAGTGGCAGATCTTGTTATTGGAGATTCTCCAAATTATCCAACAAATAAAATATAAGGGTGTTCATGGCCAAACAATCATCTCCCCTTTGGACTCACCACTGTTCTATGCTAGCTGTTGATCATTATCAGAACAATAAAACACTGTTCAACAAACATAGAACTATTTGCACTGATCAACTAAAATCACAAGTTAAGCTTACACAGATGAAGCTCTAATGTGTTTACCCTTGTTCTTCACTGTCCAGCTGCTGAAGAGCCGAAACAGATGCTGGATGACCTTTGGGCAATTCCAGATGAGAGATTTGCAATAAAAAACTTCTTGTAGATTGATTTTGACAAGAGGTACTTACCATCCTGTAAACAGAGAGTGTGGTAGAGACTCACATAACACATGGCTAATCTGTCTGTACAGACCATATGCTCTATTAAAGAAGCAAATTGACGGTTTGCTTGACTGTGCTAACAGTTATTTCTAAATGGTGAAGGTATATTAGTGTGGGTATTATCTTTGGTCAATATTTCAGAGTAAAATATTATAATTGGTCGAATTTTCTTATTACTTAAAGGTTAAAAGGTATTGTGGGATGAGGGTTTTATCTTTGTTCAATATTTGAAAATAGAGTAAGTGAGTTATTGTTTTATGCCGCTTTGGCAATATTTCAGCCATTATAATTAGCAGCGTTTATGACATGAAGAGGTGAAATTGTGAGATGAAGATTTTGAATATGGTATAGTTTGAAATAGAAAGTAGAGTTGCCTGTTCTGTTTCTCGCTGCTATAAGTTATTTTTATCATTCAAATGGCCACATAGACACTATTTGTATGGCCATAGGATCAAGCAAGATAAGTTAAAAACTAAGATATATTCAATTGTCATTTCAACCAATCATCAGAGCGTGTCAATTGCAAGTGATAAACAACAGTTCCTTCACATTGTTGAAATACTTATCATCTCATATGCTACTATATAACATCAACACATTTGTCTGGATCATACAAGTTTGTGAGAATACTCATAAATAGGTCAAGACCATATAGTAGATAATGTTTCCTTGAAGGTGTTGACACTCATTCCCATGGGAACAAAAACATTAACTTCTAACCTCCAAACATTCATACCTCCTAGCACCAAGCATACTAAGGTGCTGACTTTCTATACATTTTGACTAGAAACATGGAAGGAGGTACGAAAGAAAATGTGTTGGAGGTAAGCTGAGATGTGTTAGGTTTAAAAGATATAGCAACTGCATGAAGTCTTTTAAGATTTTCTATGACTTCTTAAGCACAATTATTAATCGCCCGAGTAAGATATAACAGTGTAATTTTTATACGTCAATATTCAACTAGTGTAATACCAAAAAGCATGTATGAAGTCACAGTAGTGTGTTGATGTGACGCTACATTGCAAGCGTGTCGTTACAATGGCTGCCAGGTTGCGTAAATGTTAGTTTCAGCACATTGTCAAGTTTGGTTTATTTATCTATATATCTTATTTGTTGAAATACCTTTCTGTCCTACAAATGCATATCATTATTGACAAAAAGATGGTAATACTATATATGTACATAGTTAAAAAAGTCTACATTTCACATTCTCTTGGATCATTTCCAGTATTTGGTACAACTGTTCTTTTTTCATAATAAATATAAATAATTTATATAAATATCTTATATCCTCTACACAACACATTCGGATGATAGAGTGAAAAGTTGATTGAATATAAAAATATTAAGGAGTTGTTAGAAATGTCTACCATCATAGAAAGCAACAGTTATGTATGATATAAGAGTCTCCAGAGAAGGTATAAATGACTGAAGAAACCCTAAGAAGGACATAATGTAACATTGATATACTTCCATACTCCCATAAAGGAACTCTGAATAATGAAACCAACCCCTTAAGAGTCTGTACTTACTTTTATGGCTTATTTATGCATTCTTTTGAAGTTTTACTGCATCATCATAAAGCTACCATCGCTTCCCTATTGGCATACTTATGATGAAATCAATTATGAGTGCTCATGTTAAAAGTTGCAGTTGTTCACAAATATCATATTTCATAAGCTTTCAATTGAATTTAAAGATAATCATTATGTTAAAATGAAAGGTTGAGTTTGTTAGTGCTATGAACACCAAGATTCAGTACATATATCAAAATTGTTGTCAAGTGAATGATGAATTTGAATCATATGATACAATTCCAAATTGAGTGTGAGATACAGCATTTTTGTCTTAAAACTTTTACTGTGTAAGATTACATGAAATGTAATGTAATCTGTCTAATATTATGTGTGATTGGTTCCTGTAAGCTGGTATAAATTTGTTTAAACTTTAGTAATGGTTGTCTTGCAACTGGTTGTTTGGAAAAAATAAAAAGTTGTTTCTAAATTAGTTATAATGTAAGTCTTGGCTTAAACCAAAGTGTTTTTAATTGGAAAATAACCAGGTTGGTTTAGGATTATGGATTAGTGTAAGGGTTTTATGATGATATAGTTAGTAAAAAATTACATATCTTCCTTATCAAATTTTTGAAGGACTTTCACCAATTGCATATATGAGGACTGCAATACATCCTAGGTAAGAACTGCTTTAAATTTTCACAAAACCGAAGTTGTTATCCAGTTTATTTTGTTGTTACCTTTTTAATTGATGTTTTGTGGTTTCTTTATGGATGGAAACAGCCATATTGATAATTCCATCCAATTTGGAACTTATTTATCTGCCCTTCTACAAATCAAGAAAACTTGATAATGATTCTTTTTCTCTGTTGAGAACTGTAAGAAAACAATTCTTCCTCCAAAAAGATATAAAACATATCATTTGTGTTGTCAAGCATGTTTACCACTTTGATATGTACTTTTAAATATTCATGAATCAGAAGTTTTTGTCTAAGAATAGGATGATGTTCGTAATTTTCTGCTAAACACTCACACCTTTGAAGTTTTAATCTGTTTTCACGGTTATGTTATTTCGCTGTAAATTCCAATTTTTTCCTCAGATTACAAGCTGCGATGCCTTTGGTGCAACCCATTGGTTGATTTCATAGTTTGCTCTGTTGACAACTGCATTATGAAAATAACTTGTTTTACGGATTTCTCCGCTAATCTTTTTTCATCTTGATAACTAGTAGATTAGATTCGTTGAAAAAAAGGGAAAGGTTCTTCAAGCAAACATCTATCTCAACAAGGAACGAAAGAATAATTTGGCATGATAAGTATGTATTTGAGGGTGGATTAGTGCACAAAATAAATATGCACATTACAAAGGTCTCTTAAACTGGTCATTTAAAACAATAAATTCAAGCTTATTATTTTGAGAGTAATTAAGGTCATTTCAAGTTAAATCAGAGTTATCATTGAAGTCAAAATATCTTTTTTACTGGTTGGACATAGATCTATATTTTCACTATTTATTCAACATCTCTGCCAACATTCCTTAAACTTAAAATTCTCATTCTCATCTTTAACCATAAAATTCTAACACAGGGAAACAGAAGTCCATATCACATTTAAAGATACACAATTCCAGAACATTGCAAACATTCCTGAGAACAAGAGTATGGCAAATTTAGTACGAACTGACAGAAGCCTACACTCAACATGCACGCTTAATTTGTCCAACATCAACTTTGACATAAGCATCTGAATTACTTTGACAAGTGAAGTTTTCATCACTAAGCGATGTGTCAGAAACTCCTGGGCCTGATAAAGTAATTACAGGTTGTCAGTGGTGCATCTGATTACTCACTGATGCACATGATGCAATCACAACCATGCTTTAGGCTCATTGATAACAGCTTCTTTCTCCAATCACAGCCACAAACAGTTAAATAGCATTATGAAATCTCTGATAAGGCTATTAAGGAGTTCTTGTACAAACAGTCAAATAGCATTATGACATCTCTGATAAGGGTATTTAGATGTTCTTGTAACAGTATACTCAAATTGGAGTTTGAGTTTGAAGATGTTCCTCCTTCGCTAGCAAAGATGATCATAACTTGAAAGATAACTGATGAGTCTGGTCTTCAAATGAAATTGTCAAATTGAAGTTACAAACTGTCAAATACCATTATGAAATCTCTGATAAGGGTATTTAAATGTTCTTGGTCTGAGTACAATCAAATCACAGCTACATACAGTTAAGTAGCATTATTAAAATCTCTGATAAGGGTATTTAGAAGTTCGTGTATGGGTATACTCAAATTGGAGTTACAAACAGTCAAATAGCATTATGAAATCTCTGATAAGGGTATTTAGGAGTTCTTGTATGATTATACTCAAATTGGAGATACAAACAGTCAAATAGCATTATGAAATCTCTGATAAGGGTATTTAGAAGTTCTTGTAAGGTTATACTCAAATTGGAGTTGTCGACACAGTAAAAAAATACTTATAAGTATAAAACTTTTGCAACTTTGTATCATGGACCAAGATTTCATGACCGATTTGTCAAACTGGTGTCATGTTCCAAAAGTAAACTTAAGACTTCAATTTATTGTAAAGGAATCAAGTATGAGGTTCAAATGATAGATCATAACTGGCATCATTATGTATAACATTCTGTAGTCAAATTTGAACCTCAGTACCAAAATCACATTATAACTATTCTGCAGATAATTTGAAGTTCACTTCACATAATTAAATAATCAAAATATATTTTTCAAAATGCAAACACCACAAGAAAATATGAAAGTTATGTAATAACATTGAATCATAACTGAATTTGCCTCAACCAGTCATGACAATATTCCTAATTGAGATGTTGTAGAAAATGTAATTAGTTCTTGAATGTTCTTAATAAGGTCATGAAATGGTGTCTCGTTCTTGAAATAAATTCAATATATCACCGCTCTAAATAAGACCATACAATATAAATCAAAGATTTACACAGCAGAATAAAACGCTTGTATAAGTAATTGAATTATAACTGCAATTGTTTTGTAGTTGACTGATACATTCTCTGATAAAGATTCTACAGAGAACTATAATTAGGTTTTTATTTAACAATGTTCTTGATAGGATTTTCAAAGTATTCATCAAACTTCTTACCAAAAGATTGAATCTTATGTAATGAAATTGAAATGTAACTAAATTTGGTTTGCATAGTGAAAAAGGGAAACTACATTTAATATGCTGAATTGGAATAATGGAAAGGAATTCCCAAAACTCTGAAGAAATTAGAAAAGTAATTTATTTGGAATCTGCGCCAAAGCTGCTAAAGGAAATTATTCTTTCATTCAGTTACGAAAGTGTAATTCTAAGTTTTATACTGTCAATATTTTGACAGAAAACATCAACAATTCTTTTCAAATGAATAATTGTTTCACATAAAACAGTATGTTTGTTCTCCGATTACTTTCACGTATTGAATTCATAATTGTTGTTTGTTTTGCAGTTCGAAGCATGATGTTAATTTGATTCACAAATATTACAACATAAGTAAACTATAGCAATCAGATTTTCTTGTTCCTAACCTAATTCAATCTTAATTATATAACCAACATTAACATCCTCGAAATCTTCATTATCATCATCGTCATTGTCGTCTTCATCATCATCATCATCATCATAACCCAATATCCACCATAATAGTCATAAATTTCATTCAACAACAATCATTATCTTTAGCAGTATGATTATTGATATAATCTGTATTTAGTGAGAATCATCATCATCATCGAATTCTGTCAATGTTATCTGTACATTCAACATCATGAACAACATCTCCATCATTTCTACTTTCACCATGTTTATTATCTTTCCAAGAATCAAATATCATTATTACCTGTTCAAGTAATTAAAATGCTTTGCTGATAAATTTCATGCCTCAAAGATGACAGGTACCGTCATTGACAAGGCCAGAGAAGTTTAACAGATTGAAGATTTTGTTAGCAAGTGAACCGATATATTTGAAGTCATTAACAGGTCACGAGATGCTTTGAGATTGAAAGCATATCAGATTAAAAAACAAAGAGACAAAGTATCTGGCAAAATGATAATGCTTGTAAAGATATTCTGTAGATGTCTTTGAAGGTTGAAGTATGTCAGTGACCATGGCACATATGGTGATGTCCTCTTTGAAAAGGGACTGGTCAGATATGCTGGACAATGGTCAAGCATGAGTAAAATCTGTCCGGTCAGTTTCATCTGGACATTTAGTTATGTCCACTCTGGGTGGTCAAGTATCTGAGTGTTTTCTCTCCAAACTATCACTCTTCACAATGATTGTCCAAACATAGGCGATGTATTTGACCAGATGACCAGTCCAGATTGGACACTAATCCAGACCACATTGGACTTTTATTGAATCTGCAGTAAATGTAGTTTCTCAGTGTCTGGCTAAGTGGATAATAGGCTGCATATGGAGCTGGGATGAGCATCAGTGAAAGGGAGGACTGTCACTGATTTCAGAGTTTGGTTTTCCATTGACTGTGGACTTAAATGATAATCATATGGGATGGTGAATACATTTCTTGATATCTAAGGAGGTGGTAATTTCTTGAGAAGGTCATAGAACGCTGAACTTATTCCTTGATATATTTGAGGGAATGTTTTATTAAGGGTTGCCATAGCAGGTTAAAATTGATAACAAATGATTATCATATTATGGTGAATACATTCCTTAACATTTTGAGGAGTGTTGCTGATTTCTTAGACTAAATTGTAGCCTCTTAAATGAAAATAAATACACAGCTACCATTGAAATTGAAGACAGTCCTAGATCTAGACTTGCTGAATAACATAAACTTGCATTGAGCAATAAACATATTCTGTTTCAGGGGCTGTTAGACAACCTACTGATTTCTAAATAAGCCTGTTTTATTTCTATGAACCAGAAATCTGGCTCAAAATAATTTTTATTAATGATAAGGTTAAAAAAGGACAAGGAAGTCTGTAGCTGATGGAGTTAATAATGTAATCATATGACACTGAATACATTCCTTGATATACTTGAAGGTTATTGCTGATTTCTGAGTAGGGTTTTCAATATCTGATACAGTTAATCATAAATGATAATGAGATATGGCAAATGCAATTTTCCATATTTAAGGAGCATCATTTGAGGTTGTCAATAACTGAGTTGATAGTAATTGAATATTCTAGCATACTGAATGCATTTCTCCAAACTTGAGGACTATCACAGACATCTGATATTGCTAATCTATCTCTGATGGACCTTATGATAAATGATGATAATGAAATGGTAAATACATTTCTCATAGTGTGATGACTGTCACTGATCTCAGTGTACCAATGGATTCCTGAACAAGATGTGTTTGTGAAACACGAATGCCCCTGGATGCATCCTGCTTGCTGTGTCAAGGTCAAGGTCACAAGGTCAAATGTCATGGTGTCATCTGAAAGGTCTCATCACAAGGGATCCATATGTCAAGTATCAAAGACCTAGCTCTGACCAATCAAAAGTTTTGACCAAGGTTAAAGTTGTTGTGGACAAACGGACAGACGGACAGGTGAAAAACAATATACCCCGGAATCTCCGATTCGGGGGCATAAAAATATTCTGATCTAACCTCTGCGCAGTAATAAGATTGAAATTCCTTAAGAAAACATTCTGAACTGTTGAAAAATCAAATCAAAGTGGCATCATAATAATTAAATACAAAACGGCCATAATTTCATTGAGGTTATGCTACCATCCTGTATTACTCATCTTGACTTTTTAAACATATTAAAATTTGTAGAAAATAATCCTATAATGTATATACCTAACAACTATATCAATTGAGCTTGGGAACAATCATTATGTTTTAATAACTTAACAGCAATAATTTATGATAACAACTTATTCATTGTCAATATAAAACATGACATAGAAGGATATGCTTATTTCAATATCCAAGAATCTTAATTGTCCTAGAAATAAAATAAACTTTTAGATAAAAAGATAACAGATGATAAATTAAATTTTGTTATATTTACAGTACAAGACAAACACATGATAATTCCAACCTTTTTTTATATCAACTTTAATGATTTAGCTTCTTATTCTAATCATCCATCATGGATGAAATAAAAGCAATACATAACAATTTTTTCCAATTACAAAATTCTTTTTTTTTAAACATCTAGTAACTTCTTGTAAATGCATCATATTTAGTTTTTCGGAAATTTTGAATATTAGAATATTAATTTTTTTATTTTAAACAGTTTTACAGTTAGAGCTGTAATTTTAATTTATTAAATTTTGTCTTTGATATGTATCTATTATAAACTTTCTCAAACATGATAATTGAATGCTAAGTTTTCACAAAACAATCTTGAGTATACATAATTGTCTCGTACAATGATATTTGAGAATACAGTACAAACTTTTAATGCTGTTAAAGAAACTGTTCTGTTACAATAATTGCTCCCCAATATAGCAACATTAGGCGCTGTACTTTTGAGAAATGTCCTTTTCAATTTAAAGTAGTGTACAAATATATCCATTAATTATCATCTACAACAAATTCTTGAGACAGTGTTCAAGACCAAATTTCCCAGGATTAAGAAAATACCTTTATAAAAATCCAGGTGTTATCAGGTGGCAAATCATAAGATAATGCAAAATAATCCATCTGTGTTTCTTGTGAAACGTGATACCTATTTTTAATGCATAGATAATTGACATTTTTCAGGTTTTACCATTTCTAAATTCTGGGATGACTCATGAAATGACATGGAACTGTCTTTAACGCTGGTACCTGGCTGAGATTTTTGCATTACATGCTGATAACACACCTGAGTCTTTGAGAGGAGGATTTTGTTTCCAGAACAATTCCAAATAGAATTTATTTTTGGCAAAACTGAATAAATTCGATTTTCTTGGTATGAGTGAAAGATATTAATTGATTTGAATGTAGCATCTGTTTATTGAAAATATAAATGACTTAATTCAAAGCATAGTCAAATTATAAACCTATTTTCAGATTCACCACCTGAGTTTCGGGGCCGTTTAGTAGCTACAGATTCAGATGCTTTAATAAAAGTACAAATCTATGTTTATTAACTGATATAAATCTTAACAATAATTTGAGTGAAATTATTGAAGTCTTATTTTATTATTTTTACAAAATATATAAGTGAATCATTAGGACTCATTATTATTATTCACTTACAAATTTTCTTAAAAGACAAAATGTGCCTCATTCAAAATGATAACAATTTACTTGATGATTGAAGAACTAAAACGAATAACAGGACGACACGTTTCTGAAAGCGGTGAAGCTTCACAGTTTTCAGTTGTCAATTTTCTCTTGTCATTTGCATCTTTCAAGAGTGTATTTTCCCCTTGTATTTTCTTACACTTCTTGAAACTTTAAAACTATTCTTACCTGTCATTGTTTTTTCGAGTTATTTATCAAAAGTTGACACGTTTTTACTTTTCGTTGACTTTTTGTATTTAATCAAAGTAAGAACGACGATTGTCAACCACGTGTGTTCTGTTTGATACTGCAAGACTTTCTAACCAATCAGAGAACAGATGACAAATAACTTAGAAAAACACGTTTCTGATTGGTTGTTACTTTCTTGTACCTGCAGGAATGATAACTGTCCGGCGCAAGGTTGGTTTAAAACTTTTAAATGGTGAACTGATAAAGAATGTCATTTTCGAAGAATCTTATGACTTATTTTCTTACATCTGTAGGCTTACGGCTACTGTGCTGCAGACAATTTAAGAAACAAATCAAGTATTTGACAGTGAAAATACCCTTCTCAACGACTGGCTTCATGAATCGAATGACGTTTTATAAATAACAAAAATTAACTGGTTTTTTTCTGAAAATTATCAAGATTCATAATTCTAGGTATTTATAGATATACTAAAAACACGAATTGAATGCTATTGAACATATTGATTTGTGAGCAAAAAGATATGTTATGGTTCAAGAAAAAGCCATGTGGTCAAAAACATCTTTACATACAATATATTAGCTGCATCGAAAAATTTCTCCTAACATGAATATTGTCATAAACTTATTTATCTAAATCTTATGTTTAGAACCCTGTAGTTCACTCCATTTGACTATTTTGATCTCTAAAACATTTGAATTATTTTTTTCAAATTTCCAGTTTTTCAATTCAATTTTTGAGGACTTTTGAAAATTTTATTATAGCTGAGAGTCGATTCTTGCAATTGTTTTAGAGTTTTTTTAAGATATAAAAAGCTGTTCCATTAGGAAAGTGCAGAAAAGCACCAAGTATCCGGGGAGTGATTAGGTTAATGGAGCAAAAACAATCCTGGCTTCATGCAGAACCAAAGTATCCAAAATTTGGATTGGCAACAGACTAAATTGTGAGAAATCTATATTTTATGTGTCTATAGGAAGTTGCAAGTTAACCGATGTACATATTGGCTATTCTTGCATAAAAGTGACTGACAGTGTTATTCACCCTTTTCAGATTTACCATAAATTGGTCTGATGGAATCTATAAATCAAGGAATTTATGTAAAGAATTATTTTAACACATAACCTGCTTGTATGACTAACACTTTGTTGAGCTCATTTGAAGTATCTGTCAAGAAAATCTTATTTTGTTAAGTTTGCCTTTGAGAGTTGACTCACGGTTTTGTTAAGTTTGTTCGTTTGGAGCTTGGTATGTAAATAATTGGAATTTTTAATCTTATCATGTTGTCTTAGCCTCTTTGATGTTAAGTTGCAATTGTTATCTAATCCTGTTGTTACTGTTATCTCATCATCATGTCCATGTACTCCCATTTTCCCATTTGCTTAAAAACGGTTTAAGAATTTAATAGCTGCTGTACTGAAACGTCGCTACATTCTACAATATAGTCCATAAACTCCTTGTCTTCTTGAAGTTTTATGTAATATATTGGATTATTAGAATGTAACGTTAAATTGTATGCATATGTAGTTATGAGAAATGCTAAAACCCAATAAAACACTTTGAGGGCTGGTTAGCAATGAACCTTTTGCTTACGTTGTGCATTTAGTGAAGGATTGATGATCAGTTATTTAAACTTTGGTAAGCGCCAATGGTCAACTCTTCAGCATATTATGCCCCTATTTTGTATAACATATTTGAGTTTGCAAAATGATATTTGATAAGCAAGTTTGATTGGTAAAAAGTTTAGAGATGATTTACACATGTATTTTCAAACTACATACAATATTTTTGATATATAGCCATTCATATGTATAAATTTAGCTTGATTTGATAATTTGTTTATTTCATTCTTGATTATTGAAGTAGTTTGTTGAATGTTTTCCTTTTAAAAAATCATGAGATCAGTAAACTACGTTAAAGTGAGAATACTTGTTTATACTAAAATCAATTAAAAAATCCAACAAACTAAAAACTTTTATCAAAAACATTCTTCACCTTGTTCACAAAACTTTCTAAATTGATCAATGTAAAGATGTCAAGCAAGTCTGCTAGAAAAAATGTGATTGAAGCTATATAATACTTTGCTGTTTTTGTAAGACACAAGTCTAGTTAAGATAAAACAAATGAAGAAAGACTGCTGCCCCTTTTTTATAAGGTGATGGAGCAAATCTTTTTTCTGTTCCAGATTTGTTGACATATGCCCAGAAAGTTTCCTCAATGATTAATCCCAATGGAAAACAACTGCTGCTCAACTGTGAATGTAGGTAAGGCAGTCTTGCTATTTTCTGATTAATATCTGTTGGTTGAGCTGGACACTTGAAAGACATTGTGTCCATTGTTAATGAATTAATCAGGATTGGGTGATGAATGAATATTGTGAGGACTTGAAGCTGCTCTCGGCTAGGCATATCGACATGCTGCTCCAAATTGCTTGCTCATTTAGTGGTGAATTCAGAAGGGGAGCTATGGGCATTCAAATCCCTTTGGTTTTTTAATAAAAATCACCCCCATGATAAGGCGAACTTTGAGGGTTAACCCTCACCCTAATAAGGGAACCCAACACCTGCCTTTAAGATCTCTGGATTTACTGTTGTTATTCTTACATTGAAAGAGTCTTGATATCATGATCTTGGAGGACATTGTGTCCATTGGTAATGAATTAATCAGGATCAGGTGAAGAATGAATATTATGAGATTCCTAAAGCTCCTCTCAGCTATGCATATCGACATGCTTATCCAAACTGCTTGCTGATTTAGTTGTGAACTAGAAGGGGAGTATGGGCATTCAAATCCCTTTGGATGTTTTAGAAAATCACCCATGATAAGGTAAACTTTGAGGGTTAACCCTCACCTAATAAGCGAATTCAACACCTGCCTTTAAGATCTCTGGATTTACCTTTGTTATGCTTACATTGAAAGAGTCTTGATATCATGATCTTGAAAGACATTGTGTCCATTGTCAATGAATTAATCAGGATACGGTGATGAATGAATATTGTGAGGTCTTAGAGCTGCTCTCAGCTAGGCATATCGACATGCTGCTCCAAACCGCTTGCTCATTCAGTGGCGGAACCAGAAGCGGGGTTCAGACCATTCCATCAGCATTCAGGAGGATGATTCCCCCCCCCCCCCCCCCCCCCCTATTTAAAAATTTCTCTTCCTTAAAAGTAGGGTGACTATTGACCCACATGGTATTATTGCAATAGCGAAAGTCTATTGTGAGTAACTATTGCAATAATGATAGTCTATTGTGAGTAATTATTGCAATAATGATACTATTGCGATAGCTATTGTGATAGTTTATAAACAGATGAACAGAGTTGAATTGTCGTAGTCTGAAATGAATAGATGGTTTTCTCTTTTCATTCTATTTTCCTGTTGCTATGTTTAACTCTCATCTGTTTGCTGCATCCAATATTTTCCAAATGTAAGGAGAAGTGTACACATAGAACTTATCAACTGAATTGACTTAAATGTCGATACTTCAGCCTTGTGCTTTAACTGTAATAGTCCAGGGCAAAACTATACTAAATTACAAAACATGTGATGGTCAGGGCCACTCTGTTGATTGATTAAAGTCTCATTCAGCAAGTCTAGATTTTTCAGTACACAATACACACTAAAAAGAAAACTTGAAGAAATCAATGAAGATAAAGGAAGGTAGAATTTCTGTTTTAAGAAAATGTAAAATGACCTTTCCTAAATAAATCAGAAAACTTTATCAAAATAGAAACCAAAAGGTCATATCATTTCAAAGACAAAAACTTTTTTTCTTCATCAAGTTGATGTATTTCATTGTTAAATTTCAAACTGTTTTGGCTACATTCAAATAGAGTTATGCCTTGTCTTCGTACCAATATTCTTGCATTGAAAAACGCTATGGTCTTGTAGTTCCAGTAATGAATTTTCATGATTGAAATGGAACGGTTTTCTCAACATGTGAAGTATTCCTAGTTGCAAATAATAGCTCCAATATTCATTGTGTAAACTATTTGATTGCTGTCTGTCTGCAATAGACAACTTTTCAAACTTGGATGTCATGTCAAGGATTCAATCTCTCTGGTTTCGAGGTTGAAATATTTTTTCAGCACGAAAACCTGAACGATTCTCATCTTCTTCTTGATAGCAGTCTTAGTAAACTTAGTCACGTCGTCCTGTTCAAATATTGTGAACATTTTTAGACACATATGAGCTGAAGGTCAACAGTGAAATTGACGTGAAATCCACATCTTCAGACTGGTGTCTATTTCTAATCAACGAATATCTCTTGTGGAATTGTAAATAGATGAAACTGAAATTGAAATTCTTGGTTACTTTCTTTTTGGTTGATTATTTTCCTTTTGTAAGCCTTTCTTGGCCGTATTTGAAAGTCAATTTCCTTTCAAATTCATTATTTTGGTTATTTGTTTTTTGATCAATTTGCTTATTTGTAAAACAATAATATTTCGAAGATTGGTTTCAATGGCGCGGAATATTGAATTACTATGATTATTGTTTGAAGATGTTTTTCTAACAAGTTTGCCACATTTTACACTATCATCAAAAGCTGTTTTCTCACAAACTGCCTAAAAATGCCATCCAAGTTATAATTGTTTTGGCACTTATGAAAAGTAAGCTAGCTTATAGCAAAGCATAATTCTCTTTGTAGATATATTGCAATCTAACACAAAGTAACTTTCAAACTTTAAATTGTTCCTAGAAAGTTAGAGATAGAGATAGAGTTTATTCAGTAACGAGGCCAGCAGCCCATGATACATGTTATACATTAGGTTTGGGAGATATATACCATAGCGAATATGTAAAGCACCAAAGATCGATGTTTAGTCAAAAATTGTTAAGGGGGGGCCCTCATTTGATGACCTATTCTACAATGTTTCTGTATTTTAAAGTGAGTGTAAAGTTGTATTCACCCTTGTAATGCCCCTGGAAAAAGGAATCGTTTGGCTGAATTTTACCGTATATATTTGATTTATCACTGCCTCATTGGTTGAAATGATTTATTTTTCAATTGGAACCATGTATTTTAATTTTCCTGACATCAAATTATATTCCCCCTAAAAACGTGCTACTGCATGCCCCTTTAATTGTCAGGTTGTCAACTTTGAATCAACAAAAATGTAATCCCCAAGAACTTGTTTCAACTGGGTTGTGTTATAATCATGTACAGTTCAATTAACCCCAAACTGGATATAATGACATTTAAAAAAGGGATTTTGCCCTCAGGTGTCAGGTTATTGTAATAGGTAAGAAAAAATGTTTTTTAATACAAACTTGAAAATCAAGGTTATTTTCTGAATTTTTACTTTTGTAATTCTTGTTGATGTTTTTCAAGGACATGTTTGCATATATATGCTACAGTTCCTTTTCGACAAATATGATTTGGAATCAAATTTTTCTGAATGTAAGCAGATTTGGTGCATTGTTGCTATGTCAAAGACAATTTCAGACAAGTACAATAATAAAATTTTACCAATTGCACTTTAACGTTAATTCCTTGTTCCTTGTTAATTAAATGTGTAGGTGTCTAAACCTTTTGATAAATATTTACCTACTCGTATCATATCAAAGTTCATGAAGAATATTGTGCTCTAGTTTATAATATTTTTGAATAAGAATTCAACTGAAATTTCGATGTTGTGATAAAGTGCAAGGCACTAAAGTATCATATCAGTTTTCCCTAACTTAAAATCACAAACCAATTTAATCAAATTTGAAAATTGAATAAAGAATTCTTCAAATTGAAATTTCAGTCCCACGATTAAAGCATTGAGGAGGCAACTGCAGGGACAGATTGCAATTTAAAAAAATTCAATTTCAGTCAATACTTGGTTTGGTGCCCTGGTTAGCTACCCATTGAGCGAAGTGATTCCTGACATTTTAGGCGGAGGCCAATCTCTGAAATTGTTTCAATGTTTTTACGTGAATCATGTGTTTAAAAACGTGCTTCACCAATCTCATCATCATTTGAGATGTAATTGTTCCCTACAATCGCAGCCTGTCATTTCCTAAACATTTTTTCCGCTACTCGTGAATGTTGCAACTTGAATCAATGTATACGTGGCCATGGATCTTAGGCTGAGGCTAAAAATTCTAAATTTGATGGACGTATGATCGGTCTTGAGATATAAAAATTGCTAAATTTTTCACTTGATTCGTGATGGGCCCGGGAGATTAGTTCAGGTCAGGAGTTTTCGTCATTAGGGAATCTCTTATTGACACAGGAGACTATCAGACGATTCGTTTCTTTGTTAATTGTTTTTCAAAATTACGATAAAATAGTTTTAATGAAATTTAAAAATTTAATTCTAGAATCTGTTTAAATGAGAGCCCAAATATGCTTTCAACGAATGACCTTCAGATATGTATTAAAGATTGATATCTGAGTGTATCATTTTCATAAAGACTTGTTTTGAGAATAATTTTATGACATGAAATAGGAATCAAACATATTTAGCACTTTTTTGTTACTCAAGTATTATCTCATGTATTTATATAGATTGAAGCATATATCTCAAAGCAAGCAGCAAAATAGTTTAGAGGTAATGGTGTTAAATGTTACAAATGTTTTACCGTAGCACAAATGTAAGATGTTTTGTCTGATTTTCATTGTAACTTAAAAATCATCAATAGCTGATATCTAAAGATGAATAGGTGAGATGTTTCGGTACAAACAAGCCTGTGTGCTTATTTCAAAAATAAAAAAGTCCTGAAAAACATTGAGTGTCTCTTTAATTATTTTGACTTTATGGGTATAAACTGCATGGTCTACTGTAGAAAAATTAATGAAGATTCATTTTCGTCTCAATAATGTTGCATTCATCTTCATGAAGGGGCTGAGTTATTTCAAAGTTCAAGTATAATGTTTTTCATCTCAGTGGGAAATGTTTATCTTTTACGACTTTCACAAATTATGCACAAATTGGTCATATGATTTGATTGTCTGGGTCATCCTAGCCATGTGAAATACATATAAGCCAACAACAATTAGTTTTCTGAAATACTCTTAGACGTTTTTATAGATATTATGATACTGATTTAACTTCATGATTGTGTTTGTTGAATTAAGCTTTCCATTTCTGATGTAGACATAAGTCACGAGATTTGTTGATATGATATGCTTTTGCTTCTACAAGACCAAAATCAGTGGAAAGTGAATTTGTTTTCTCTTTTTTTGGGTACATGCATATTATAGTTAATATATATCTTTAATATATATAGAAAATGTATCTTGTTTCTAAGGAATGAAGTGGTAGAAGACCATAGATAACGTTTACCTCACAATTTCCTTTGCATTCAATAGAAATACTCTAAAATGTGTGAATATTGATTACTGTTATAAAATGCACTTAAGATAATATCAACTGAGGAATTAAAATTTTAAATTATTTGCTCAAACAAGATACAAACTTGTTTCAATGGTTGGTTTCCTCTCCGCATCATCTGATGACAACCCATATAGCTTCTGAACCTAGTCATTGGAAAACCCATCACATCATCTTGTTAAAATAGCAAGATGGAGGCATTTATTTGACCAGGGCTTGTGATTGGTCAACTGAAGTTACATCAGAGCATGTGACCATGTTCTGAAACTTAAATTCCTCAGAAGATACATTGTCATTCATTTTGATAATTTGATTCATGATAATTTAAATGTAGCAGGAAATAAAATCCAATGTTTTCATGTTCACACGGGATTCGAACCAGGGACCTCCGGGTTGAGAGTCCTACGCTCTACCTGTTCGGCCAAAGAGATATCCCTCCAGCCGAAGCCAGTAGGAAGTAGTAGACCTCACCCTGTCACATTCACCCCCTCCACAAAGTGACTCGTCCTCGAGTCAAACATTCGAGAGATATGCCTATGAAGGATTTACATTCCAATAAGGATTTATAAACCTATAAAGGGCTTAAAAGTGATGTGACATTAAGGAATAGTCCCGGCCGACGTTTGGCACCAATTGTAGCAGGAAAGAAAATCCAATAATTTCATGTCCACGCAGGATTTGAACCCGAGACCTCCGGGTTGAGAGTCCTACGCTCTACCTGTTCGGCCAAAGAGATATCCCTCCAACCAAAGCCAGTAGGAAGTAGTAGACCTCACCCTATCACATAAACATTCATGATAAATAAAACATTGATAGTAATGTTGCAACTAACATTGTTGTAACATTCTGTTCCATTAAAATGCATGATACATGTATTTTGCGATTAAATTAAATTGTTATAAAATTCAATAATAAAATAAAATAATCAATGGTGTGGAAACATGTGGACATTTCTTTAAGAGGAATGGTTAAGAAATACCTTGAAAATTCAAAGCATAATGTAATTGCAAAAAGTTGATAAACAAGATCCACAAAATCCGCTACTTTGAATGTTAGAAAAATGATTATGGTATGGTAAAATTGCATCCAATTTTTACATTAGAGAAATCTGTTTTCTTTCTCTATTTCAAAATTCATACTTAAAAATATAATGCAAGCATCTCAATTAAGAGTTAATATTAATGTGGAGAAAAACTATTTGCATTATCTCATTGAAAAAAAATGGATAATAGCTTCTGGTTTGACTGATGTAAGATTGATTATAAGATTCACAAATGGGTTTTTCAATTGAAAATAACATTTACTCTTTAATCATATTTCTCTTCATTTGCAGAACTATTGATTTTTCTAATTAATCAAAAATTTCTTATGATATGTTTTCATGCTATTCCATATGTTATGTACAGCAATATTTTTTAATGAAAAACCTTATGATCTGTAGGAAATCAATGTTGAACACGATTTGTTTTATCTTGGTGTATGATAAATTATTTTTTTAAATTGGTTTTGATTAAGGTTCAAGAAATGAAGATAGTGTTGGATGATGTTTTATCATATTTGATTGATCCTATGACATTATGTCAAATATGTTTAGCAAATCACAAGCCTTTATGGCCAGATGGGCCTGTGGTATGAACTGTCTACTGTTTTTATTCTGACATTCCTTGATTTTATTGTTTATCTTTGTTGCAAAGGCGACTGAAATCTGTACACTTAAGGTATGGTTGCTCATTTCTGTATTTCAATTTACTGCTATACAGAAAAACGTCTTGCGATACATATTGCAATATCCTGATGCTTCTAAAATGTATGATTTTGCATGCTCATTTTAATAAATAGCAGCAATAAATATGACAATAAGCATTGCTCAGCTGTCCATCGGTTTGGAAAAGGAGGTTTTTCAATGGGTAGTTATCACATTATTTGTATTTGTGTTATTTTCGTAACACAAGATTACAATTTATTTTTAACTTTATGAACCTTTTCCCTTTGGCTATGTTTTTCTCCCATTTTAGATTAAAATTGTTTATTGAAAAGCCTCTGATATATTGGATATGTTTAAGAGTGTGTATCAAATCATTATTTCTGTATTGCAATTTATCGATAATTCAACACATCCTTCGCACTTGTTCTTGGTGTCCTTTTAAAATGAGAATGACAGGGTGTCTAGATTTCAACTTTCTTTCAGGAGTGAGTATTGCTAGGAAGATAAAATTAGCAGAAGAGGCTCCTTGCGGTAAGGGGGGAAATGTGTTTTTGAATATTGCTCCAAAAATAAGAGATGAAGCTTAGAATTCTTATTTAGTTTATGGCTATGAGAAACTGCTGGATGTTCTGGTCATCAAATATGGTAAATTTAGGTTTCCAGTAAAATTAACAATACATCACTTTAAATTCTGGAGCAATAACTTTATGTACTTATGTTCCTCACTAAACCATTCTTGCTCATCCATGGCCTTACGTTCCAAAATTTATCACTCTATCACCCCTGGAATTTTTCATCAGCATTATCTGTACTGAAATTATCACTCTTGAATTGTGTAAACCAATGAAACTGCTACATCGATTGGACTGCTAATCTCTGGAAAACTTAGTCTTGCATTGAGGTAATTTGCTTGTTATTCTATGAGTTTGTCTTCCTTTGGGAGATAAGTATTAATGCACTATATGATGAGCCATAGAACAAAATTGGACAAATTTATAGTGGTATATTTGTATGCATCTACCACTTATTCCACTTAGCATGTTTTAGGGGGAATATAAATTTATGTCAGGAAAATGAAAATAAATGGTTCCAATTGAAAGACAATGTGTCAAAACTAAATGGGGCAGTAATAAATCGAATATATAATGTAAAGATCAGCCATGCGATTCCTTTATCTTACACAAAATGAAGGTGTTAACCCAAAAATGACTGCCAATGGATTTTATGTGCATATTTATAATTTGTTCTCTGATCATGGGTGATTGGTTTGTATAATGATATTGTTGACACTATAATATTATTACATTTAGCATTATTGTACAATTATTAGTGACAAAATTGAAAAAATAAAATTAAAAAAAACTTACTTCTTCCCCTTTAATACCAGAACTATGTGCCTGTTAGATCTATTTAATTCTAGATTTCATTTCTAAGAGTTTTCTCAGAACTTGATTCTTTGATAAAGTCACATTGTATTAAGCAATGATCTGACCTCTAAAACATCTAAGAAACCTATTCAAATATGAACTAATTTGTCTCTTTACTCAAATATTTCTTCAAATTAATGTTGTTGATATTTCATTTTGGATATTGATACAGTTTTTTCCCTGCATTCTGAATTTATTGTGAAAAACTAGAGTGAAGCAATGGAACAAATATGAGATAATTGACTTTTAAAATTTGGCAAGATCTGTCTAATTCATTTTCTTTGACATGGAAGGGTCAATATTAGATCATTTTTAAGGTTTTTCTTCACAGACTATTCTGTGTCACTCTGAAGAATATTATATTCACTTTTTGAATCATTTGGATGATTCCTTGTTCCAATTGAATCCAAAAAATTAAAATATATATATTTCAGAGGGTAAAATATCACTAAACCAAACGTTTTTGTAGTCATGGACATATCAAGCAAAACCTTCATGTGACCATTTTTGTGTGAACACCATAATGTTAATTCAGCGAGGGAAATAAAATTGCATATCTTTACTGAAACCAACTACTGAAATGGTTACATTTGCTCTCCTGAGATCTATCTATCACCATTAAAAATGTGCTACAGTGCCTTTAATATAACTAGTACTTGATGTAGAACAAAACTTTCATATGTATATATACACTTTTACAAGCAATATTCACCAGCCTATACTCAAGCTGTTAACTGAATATGTTGACAGCAGTAAGCTATATGTATAGGGTATTCTGATGACCATGACACATTTCATTCCCCCTATCATTTTTTTTAAATTAATAACATTTACATATGTGTAAAACAATCAAATCTCATATGGTAAGGAATAATGTGTCAATCAAATTTGAAAATAGACTTACAAGGTTCCTCATGTTAATACAATTAAGGATCAACAAGAAGATAATGAAAAGTTCTAATCATGATAAATGCATATACCAGTAATGGCAAACCTTTTGGATATCATGATGCTAGACTAACATATGGTCCCTGAAGAAAAGATTTGTTGTTGAAATTTTACTTTTTAATATTGCTATAAAAATATTAAAAGGGAATACTGAATAATGTTTAGCTTCAGCTATGGCTGAGGCAACTAGACTGGCCAGTAGTTTCTAGACTTACAAAGGCTCTATTTAATTTTGCCAGATGACAGACTATCATGATCCTTATGACAGTCAATAATGATCCTACCTTCTCTTGTAGTTACCCAAGGGAAAGGTCATCTGCTAATCCTATCATTGTACTGAGATGTATATAATTATCTCCAAAATGAAATCCATGCTATTCCAATTCTTATACGAAACATGAACATATATTAGAGACACATGCCATTTAGATTGTGAATAGTGTCAAACTATCTGCAATTTTGCAATCAAAGTGAAATACTTCTTTGAAGGGCATTCCAGAAGTTAAGATGATAAAGAATGATGGAGACAATATTATGGATATTCAACTTCTTTATTCATGTTTAAAGGCGCCGCCCACCCTTTATCCACAATGCAGTATTATTTTTGAGTGACGTCAGGAAACAATGGTCTAGCTATGACATGAATACCAATTTTTCTTGAGAACTGTCTATTAACAGTTGATTGTGGTTTACCACATACATGAAAAATTACTATTTTGGAGTAAAATGATTTAATAAAAGTTAAAACGGACATGCTAGAAAAGCAAAAGAGTATAGCCCTAGCCATACAGTGATTTGTAATGAAGTACAGTTTTTCCCTGAACTATTACGTCAATTTACGTGTCCATTGTGCTTTAACTATAACAGTTCAGTGCACAACTATACTGTATTGAAAAACACATGATGAGTAGGGTTACTCTTTTTCTTAATTTAATATAAATGAACATTTAACTTCCTTATGATCTTTCCGTTGTTCCTGGAACAAATCAAGCAAATCAGCTGTCAGGGAATCATGCCCCTAATCAAATAGGTAGCATGTTTATTGGGGGAATTCTATTTCTTCAAATTTTCCCAATAAATTTTAGTTTAAGCTAAATTTATCATCTTCAGAGAGTCAAAGGCTTATAACAAGACCAGATTTTCCATAGTCATAGAAGAAATTAGCATTTTTTTAAAAAACATATTTCTTCAAATTTCCACTCTTAATATATGTTTATGCCAAATTTATCATCTTCAGAGAGTCAACCATCTCATTGTGAAAGCTGATTATCCGTAGAAGAATAGAAGAAATTATTTTTGATTTATGAAAACTGTTGGTGCCCATTTTAGTGTGGACACCTTTGTAACATTTGAGACAAGGATATTGATTCTCATAGCTTAAAAAAACATAGTACCTTTGTTTTACCACTGCTACTTTTAACTTAATACACAGTGTTGAAATTGATAAGATTTATTATCGTTTTCATGAGATCTCTTTATTTATACCTAAAAATGCTTCACTGCCCTTTAAGATCTGCAAATTTATTCAACTACGGCCTGTAATCTTTTTTTTAACTTAATCTAGAATTTATTTGAAATTTATAGTATTTTATGTTGAGCTTATACTTACCTCAAAGACAGATGGGAGATTAAATGTAATAAAGCCCTGATAAGACTTTCATGTAACTCCATTTGAAAAATGGTTTGATTTCGACAAACCTCTCTTTGATTACTGGAGCAGTATTTATTGTGAGCAGACTATCTTGTTAGTGGTTTCGTATTTAGCAACTAAGCCCTTTCTAATCATGAGCTTTGAGGAGATCAGAAAACCTATTTAGGTAAATGGCATGAAAAAGGTGATATAATTTCAGAATTGGGATAAATCTAATAACCCCTCTGAAGAATCTCTTGGAAATGAGAAATATAGAAAGCAGCTCGTTCATCATTTTCATATATCCAGTACATACATTTTTAACATTTTCATTAAAGGGGGGAAAAGCTATGCACCTTGTCTAAGACCTTTGACATTTTTTCGAGATCAAAATGTGAAGTTTTTCTTGATCATATCAATGATTAAGTTAAGCTGATCATTTTCTAATATTCTAATCCTATCAGATAAAGGAAATGTAAAAGTTAGATGCTTGATGAAAAAAAATGATTTTTGAAAATCATGCCTCGAGTTGTAATTTCCTGCTACTTCTTTGATATTGACGGTTGTCCAGATTCTGAGATTTTATTGCACCGCTATTGAATTGGATAAATTTAATGCTACTAGACTGTCAAGCTATGTTTTAATTGTTGGTAAAAAGCATTTATAGCTTCGCCTGAAGTTAATGATAAAAGGTTTCACATGTTGCCTTTTCTTAAAACTCTAATTAATATCAGATTACCCAATAACAGATTTGGTAATTTTCTAATCAATTTTATTTATGGGAGGCTTAAATGGATGAAATAGAGCTAAGCTGTAACTCTCTAATCTAAATTGTACTTTCATTTTGTGAGTTATATTTTATTATTTCCACTTTTAAAACTCTTGTTTTTTTCAAAATAGTTTACTCCCATTGTTAAATATCCTTGGTTTGAAAATGAGAGTAAAATTATAAAATAGCCTGAATAAAATTCTCAAATGTTTTGTTTTTTTTTTGCACTGAAATAATATGATTGATGTAAGACTTCTATTAGCATTGTAAATTGAATTAAAAAAGAGGATGAAATATACACAAGAACTCAACATTTTAATCTTAATGTGTGACAAATAGTATAACATTCATGAAACAGGGAAATTTAACTTTGAAATGACATCGATGATTGTATAATGTACATCCGGTGTAAACATTGACTCGTTGGGCTGGCAGATACCCCTCACTTGGCCTCTATTTTTTTTGTCTGAAACATTGACCTTGTGTAGGCAACCCTGTTCTTTGACCACCAAATTACTGGTCTAAAACTCATCTTATATGCACTGTAATATACGGTAGTTAAAAGTTCTATTTAGAAATAAGGATTAGTTCATATGTAAATTAAGTATAAGAAACTACAATGCAAACAAAAGAACACATAACTAATTTAAGTTTTTATGATTGTAATTAACTTTAACAAATAAAAGTACAGCAAAACATGATTGAACTCAAATTTTATGAATTTGTTTTCAAATTACCTCTTTCGTCTTAAAACATTGCCTGTCACTTTCAGAAAAGATAAAATATTCTGGATAAGACCCGCCAAGCACTGAAGTGAAAATATACTTTAATCCAATCTCCCTGCTGTTACACCAATTTAAACTCTCAATCTCCCGAGTATATTCATCTTAGTCAACATCCTTTCTTTTTTCACAAAAATCTAGTTTTCCACAAAATCGTATTTCAACTCCATCACATTTGATTTTAATTTAAACCTGCCTGTTTAAACCATCTGTTTCTGGTTCTTAATCTTTGTTTTAGATAAAAACTTTTTCCGATAAATTGTAGTCCCATAGAGGGTATTGAATGAAAATGAAGAATAAACTCTTTTAGTGTTGTCATTTTCTTAATTAAATAATTCATCATGAGAACGTATTGCATGTACTTGATAAACTGTTGAAGATGTATGACTTTGTTTATGAATTTATAAAAATAGATTTTCGTCTTATATCTATGATAAAAAAAACATGATCAATGATGTTATGAAAATATGTACATTCTTATTCTGGATGTCCATTATGTTTTCTTATATTTTACCTATATATTAGTCTTCACATGCATCTGTTTATTTTATTCTTTGCAGAATTGTTATTTGAATTTTCTTAAACACCATTCTGATTCCCCCTTAGAATTTATATCAGGAACTTGCTCGGAGAATAAAATGTGCATGGATAAAATATACTATTCAAAAGAATCTAATGAAAAATTATATGGTGTCTATCTTACTATCTCACTATCTTACCGACATATTGGAATCACATTCTGTGTTTGACTCAGTTTCTGTTTTGTGCTTTGAGTTGAAACTAGGCTAGGGTCCAAAATGAAAGTCACAGCATGTCAGATTTCTCAGGTTCAAAACATCATGGTCTTGTCTTGGGAAACTTTATCACTCTGAAAGGGTAGAGAAAAAGTTTATGAAGACATTCTCCTGGACAAATGTGATTAAAAATTCCCAAATTAATAAAAAATTTAAACCCAAAAAAATAATTTAAAAATCTGTAGCGCAATGTCAGGTATGCATGTGGGTATATGAACAAAGCTTAAAACAAAAACCTTCTCTTTGAGCTGCTGACATTTAAAGGTGGTGCATATGATAATTACTACTTAAGTGTTCCTTAACTTCATTTGAGTAGTTTATATATATATAGATAGATAATTCTTATTCACTATGTATGTGAATCACCATACAAATAATTTCTTCAAAATGTTTGGTTGGACAATGTGTGCATGCTATGTTTTATTGTTGTAAAGAGTATTATGGGAATGATAAAAAGAGAACCTTGCCTCTATCATCTTTTCAATCATGATAATGATGTGGGAGCTAAAATTTTGTCAGAACTGTTGTGAAAGAAAATCATAATTTCAGTTTAATCCTCTTAAATTTGGAGATATTTCACATCTGGAACATATTCTCGTGTCCATGTTTGCCTCTTTTGCCAAAGGGAATATTTATTATTTCTAAAAGTGCAGACTTTTGGCTTCATCGTGAAGTTTTGGCATATAAAATTTGGTTACGATTGATTTTAATAAAACTTTGTTTTCACAGCATCCATTGATCCAGCTTTCAATTTTTCATATCAAATTCTTCACTGAGAAATTGGAAGCTAAATTCAATATATTTAGTATTATCTTGTTAAAGATATTTTTTCCAATTTGGAAATGAAATGAAAGAAATTGTGTGAAACCTTATCAAACACCAGAGGCGCCATGAAACATGAACACATAAAAGCATGAATAGTAGCAATGCGATACCTTTTCTAATCATTTCTTCTTTTGTTTTGCCATGTTTTGCAACATTTCTGTTAATTTATTAGCACCTATCATGATAGCAGGGTATAAAGGATCAGCCTTGTAAGCTCATTATCGCTTGCCCAGCAAAGTTGGCATGGTAACACAATGATGGCGCTCTGTCTGTTAACCAATGTTCCTGTTTTCCCCTAATCATGTAAATATTTTATAATTGAAGATAGGAATATAACTTTGCTTATATCATACATTCTTATTTTCATATGCTTTTATTAAAAAATCCATTAATAAAATACACCCACCGAGAAATAGGTAAACACAAATATATTTTCTCTCATATACCATAATCATATTAACTGATTTTCTTTCTGTGAATATCATTATCTTTTCCATACCTATAAAAAGCTGAGTCAGAAATTACGTAATTGTACTTTAGCCAAAAAATTGTCAATGATGGATCTATTTTCAAGATGTCCGCCTAGTAATGCTTTATGCCTGCTCATGTGCAATGCTCATCATGGATGTGCACTTAACTGTCAATCTGTTTTCTTGATATATCAATTAGCAATTGAGTAAAGTCAACAAACATAAGCACTTTTCTAAGTTGAAGGGGTGTAAAGTTCTTTATGCATCGTTGCTGAGTAATATGTTGATACATTTCTAATGAGGAAATTACCTCTGATATCAAAACATCTTTTAAATTGTAAACAAAGATGAACTGTGGGTGTGTTTCTTTGTATAGTTATATATTATCTCCATGATAGCAGACATGTGATATCTCCCGCTTTTGGCGGGAGTCTACCGTTTTTCAGGTCCTTCTCCCGCCCTCCCGACATAAGGTCAAAATCTACCGCTTTTTCATAACTTTCTGTATTATAAAAAAACTCTTAACAAATCTGAAAAAAGATCGTTTTTCAACCTGCCTCAAGTCTAGTAGGCTCCACTCACGATTTCAGCGATCTTTTCATGATAAAATAAAGTTGACAGCATCCGATAAATGTTATGAATTTACACACAAAAGATTTAGTTTATGTTATTGCCATAAAACATTGAGAGAAAAAAATATTATAAACAATCCATAGATAGTCTTTGTAAAAGATATGATCGGGAACATGTGCAGTAATGCCTCGGTGTTGTGTCAATTAGTTACTGCTAAATATTTATATCACATGAAGTCGGTAAATCTTGATAAATTAATATCTATGGGTTGTTTAAAATATATCACAATTACAGTAAACAAACAAAGGCAACAAATAAAAGATACAATATCCTTTTTAAAATATTTATCCCATTATTAAGAGAAACATGAAACTTATTTTGATTATCATCTCATGAGACACAATACAATCCAAACACCGCTTCGATCTAGATCGTATTTTCTTGACGACTAGTAACATTGCGAATATGGTTTGTAATAAAAAAAAAATACTTTTTACAACTAAATTTTCTAACAATTTATAATTATAAGCTTCTATCTCAATGAGGTATATTTAAGTAATTAATAAATTTAAAAAATATTAACGATAATGTTTTTATTTAGAAAATATATCTCTTAAAGTGAATATGTCATAAGGAAAACTCTTTCACCACTAACATCAAAATCACTTCCTGTTTATGCTTTGCTTGTAAACAAATGACCGAACTCGTGTTTTCAGAAGGCATTCAATGAAATAATTTGAAGTACTGGCCATTTCTAAGAATAAGTGTAGAAATTCCATTTGTCTAGTTTAAATCTAGGAAACTATTTGAATTTAGGAACAGCAACATATATGATGAATCGTCAGTTATTTCAACTATGAATCTGACTGCACAGAAGTGGGATTATGTTTGATATCTAATAAATATGTTTGAAATATGTAATAGCCTATATGTACATTATTTTACAATTAAAATCCACATCCACAATATAAAATGTCTGCTAATCTTTTTATTTCCACAAATGTTTCAAATAAAAAATATTTTGTTTTGATTGATTATTTAGATAACAAATAATTTTTTAATATTTTCTTAGTACTGGATTTATTATGTGATTTGTTATGTATAGAATTGATTATGTGAATTATCTTGCATTGTATGAAGATACAAAAATTAAAAATTTTTTTTATTTTTTTTCTTATTTAGTGATTTAAATGTACTAGAATTTGAATATGAACATTATATTTCATTATAATGCTTCTATAAAGTAGGCTAATATTAACAAAATGAAGACTTTTTCCTCGTTTCTTTATATAATTTGTAGATTTTGCAAAATCTCCCACCATTGGGGCCCAATCTCCCACCTTTTTTTACCAAATCTCCCACCACTCCTCTGAAAAAATATCACATGTCTGTGATAGAGAATAAGGTAAACATATTGTTCTATAAAACTAAACTTTTTATAAGAACTTAAGATTTGTTTATACAATATACAGTTAATTATACACAAGGTAGATCAGTGCCAAAATACCATCAATCAATAAACCATATTTGCCCTTGTTTGTTGCTTCTAGTTCAACAGTTCTCTCTTTTCTAAAGAAGTCTTAATGTTTTGCCTGTTTCATAAAATGCATAGTTGATTTTGTAGAATGTAATATTGCTTATTTGTGAATGTAGACTATATGCTAGATCAGGTTTTTTACTTAATATAAAAAGAATACTTTTTTCATTAAAACAAATTTGTTTTGGTAATTTGTATAGGTAATAGGAATAGAAAGGCCAGTGACTCTATATTCATTTGTATTAAAACTAAGAGATATATATTCATTCAAATGTTGATGTTATCCTGTCACCTTCAAATGATTTCTAATTTCAGCATTTCAGTTACCTAAACAAATCTTTTTTTTCTATTTTCTATTTGTTTACAATACATTGTACATGTAAGACCATATATATACTAAACCATAAATATACCAAGGTCCTCTAAATCATTATTTTCTCTTCACTTTATTAATTGCTTTTGGTCACAACAATTTAGGTTCCCAGAAAAGCAAGAACACATATAGTTCCGGAGTCAGGAAAGACAAATTACCTTGACCCCTCTGAAAATAGGGTTAATTATCATGTCTTGTGTGATCTATAGAAAAAGGTCACTGTTAATTAAGTTTTTGGTATACTAGTGCAGCTTTTGAGTTGAACAATTCTTATATCTTCAATCAAATAACTCTTATGATCCCTAAAAGGGGTGCAGAGTTCACACCCTTAAAATCTAATTTCAATTTCATCTCCAGAAGTAAAAGGCCAAGAAAGCTGAAATCTTGTGAACTGACTCTTTGACTAGTGAGGATTAACATTTACAGTTTTGGTGACAAAATGGTCCCTAAAAAAGGCTTGGTAAACATATTGATCTTAAGCCCTAAATTATCAATTCCAGATTTGGTAGCCTTCTTACTAAATTTAATGTTGGTCCTGTCGCAACTTCTACATATTCTTTCAATATTTGAGAAATTTTCATGTCTTAAATGATTACGGTTATCTGAAAGCACTTAATTTTAGAATTGATGACCCTGGGGCCCCTACAAAGCGGGAACAAAATTGGTCACACCCTAAAGCAAAACTAAACATAACTGATAGTAAAAAATATGAGCCACAGCTTTAATTGTCTTATGGTTTGAAGTTTGAAGTGAAAATTTATATAAAAGTGCTTAGAGATTTTATGTAATCCATTGTGTAAAAAAATTAATAAGCTGATATACTGAATCTGCTTACATTATTTTAACTTATTTGTTTTTAAAAAAATGCTGCTCAGAACCTTCCGGAATAAAATAGTTGCAAAAGTTAACCCCAAACTAAACAATATTTCCAACAATTTCGGGTCTTGTTTGCATACTTGGAGTTCTTCAGAACAATTTTCAATTACCAACTGGAACAAATTTTCTTTTTGTTTTTTTCTTTCCCCACATCCTCTCGCCGTAGACATTTTGCCCTTAAATATCTATAAATCAACTTATAAAGTTTGTCTGGCCTAATGATATATAAAAAGTAACATTATCTCTCTTTAACAATAGGCAACAAATATATTAAAGATTATAAAAAGAAAACTTATACTTTGCAAACAATTCTCAAAGAACTTTCAATAGCTAGCAGACAATAATCTTAGCATTTTGTTATGTCTGACCTTCTCCAACACAGACAACAGAGAGAAACATCACACATGATATCTAAAAATGTTATGAGTGAAATAGGTTCTGGTCTTCAATCAGACAAACCAAAATCTCTTGTTACCCATTGCGACTGGAAACACAGACATCATTCTGTCGTCAGTACATATTATAGCATTGTCCTGACATGTAATCAGACTCCAAACAAAGGAAAAAGCTTTGACCTTACCGATTTAACATTGGCGCCAAATCAGACAAATTTGTTAACTCTTCTGGCACCGCTGGACAAAGTGGGGACATACTTGACAATTGACCATTTTAGTTTTTAATATTCTAAAAGCTGTTCACTCTTCCTCAATTTTGATGTAAACTCTTATAGCAGATGTGAAAATTGACCATTTCAGTGTTTATTATTCTAAAAGGTTTGCGCCCTTGCTCAATTTTGTTGTTAACTCTTATAGCAAGGTCGATGGACAAACTGGGGACATATGTGACAATTGACCAGTTCAGTGTTTATTATACTAAGAGCTGTGAACTCTTGCACTTAGTAATGCATCACCAGTCTGAGAAGTTCTATGATTTACACACAGTGATGACATCTTGTAATAAGAACGCACCAATATTTTGATAAATGGCTCAGTGGTGTTTATGATGTCTTCCAACTAAAAGCTTGGAGGGCTATAATATTGTTATAAATATTGATATTTGTTGCGATGGTGTTGTAGTACTAGGGAATTTACCAGCGAGTGTAAATGATTGAAATTGGAGGATTGTTGTAATGGAATGGGTAAACTGAATGCTATTTACACATTACTGAGTTACCATTTGTGATATTGCTCATAAGGAGATATCAATGATAAATATGCATATAATGTGGTCCACTTTATACATCAGTTATGACTTTTTGCCAAGAGAGAGGTATTTATGGGTAAATTATGTGAACTCATTGGTGGTTTATGTTAGTAGGTTATGGAAAGACCTACATTTTGTTGGTATTCTACATGATTACTATTCACGTTGAGTGCAGAAAAAAATTGTTCACCTTAGTTTTGATTGATATACATCATTAATGACTTTTTGCCTAGAGAGAACTATATTTGAGTAAATTGTGTGAACTCATTGGTGGTTTTACTGGTATGTTATTACTGGTAGGTTATAGAAATACCTACATTTTGTTGTTATTCTACATGATTAGTACTCAAGAGGGGTTCAGTACAAAGTTGTTCACCTCAATTTTCATTGCTATGCTTCATGTTTGTAACCATTGGTCTGCAAAACTTAACTCTCATAATTGTGCTTTCATTCCATCAACAAATTTCTCTTTATTTCAAAGTCCTTAATGGTCATAGAAAAACAGAGAAGAAAAAGAAAACTATCCGAAAAAAATATCAAAATATCAATTGTGCCTTGTTAAACCTTATTTTGATTATGATTGTATGTGATTCTTGCACTAATATTGATAAAATATGAAGAAGAATAAGTATGTTTTGCCTTTTATGGGACAATATATCTATGCTCTATATATCTATATAATTATGTCTTGATGCTTAACAAAAATGATAAATCATCAAAATTATGGATATTTGATATAGTTTTGTATTTCAACTCGGATTCTACAGGAAATGCTCATTTTACCTTTATCCCATCAAAATATTATACATTCAACTAAATAAAATTTTCCCTAAAAGGTTGAATGTATGTCATCGATTTGCCTTTGAAACACATTCAGTATTCTAGGCTAATGGTTGATTAGTTGATCATACCAGTGTAGCACATCGTGTAATGCCTGAGTCACACACAGACATTGTAAATAGACTGAATTTAGAATGACATGATCAGAAAGGTTATATTTGTTCTCTTTGATTGTATCATTATTTTAGCTGCTTAATGGGTTCCTAAATCTGGGTTGTTTTGTTTTAGTTTCTCTCCAAAACTTGTCATTACTTTTTACCGAAAATGTTCTTTTTTTTAAGTGCTTATTTTAGAAAGGGGATATCAGTTTGTCCTTTTAGATCTAAACAAGAGAGAGGTTATTCTTCACTCCATTTCATCATCAAGTATTTTAGTCTAATCAGTTTGGGAGTCGATAGTTCCTATAATATCAATAGTAAAAATTAGCATGATTGAGTGGCACATATAAGGCAAAAGAATACCTGATTTTATTTTTGTACAGAATAGAGTAATTTCCGTATTTGTCGTTATAAAGTTTTCAAGCATTAAATACCAAATGTAACTGTCAATGGCAATTATAAAAGTAGTAAAATTCCAATGTTCATGTGTTGATCACAACGAGAAGCTATTTTGATTATGATATTAGGTTAATAACTATCATTAAATATCAGCACCATGCATTTAAATAATTGTGCCTTATTTATAATAACATTTCAAGATAGCTAACAGGACACCATTTCACTGAAAAGTTTGTCACAAACGTGATTTAGATTATCTCCAAAAACATTTTTAACGTTATCTAATGCCATTACTATTCTAACATTGCGCTCTGACTGCATATGTGCATGTATTTAATTTCCTGTACGAAAAAAATGAACTTTGCTTTATTCAAAATTACCATTAGTTTAACTTCCACCTTAAAAAAATATTTTCTAAAAACTCTAAAAACATAAATGTAAAACTTGTCATCTGTTCAAATTCTGTATGCTTGCATGTCAATAGCAACGACAGTTTTAATGTGTAGACTGCAGGCAGCAATGTTTGACCACAAAAATCAGAGCATCTTTCCTTATTTGATCTGCGAGATTTTTCTTCGATTGACATCCAGCGTCCAATACTCTAATCCCTCACAGCGTGATTGGTTTACTCACAGTGTTTGCTTGCGTCTTTCAGTCTTTGTCAATTTATTCTGCCATATCTTCACAAAATTGCTTCATATTTGTTTGGAGTTTATTGGTACGAGCTACAAAACCCGCCCTTCAGACACCCTCAAGGAGAATGAGAGTTGAACAAGGGCATTGAGTGTTAATGGCCCCCCACATCGAGTATAATTAACAGAATAGGGCTAAATCAGCCACCCTGTCTTACCCCTATGCCAGTCCAGACTTTATAGCTTTTGTTTCAGAGTGACTTTGAGTTGAATGAGGTTTTGTCTCAACTTTATGATGCATTGTGAACATTTTCTCTCTTCTATTCTGAAAACTTCCTCAGATATTGGACATTGTTAGTTGTTAAGAATTCTTCCCATGCCATTAGAATTTGTTTGTACATCATTAATGATTTAAACAAATTTATGCTGATGATCTTATAAAAAAATATTCTCTGAGTGTTGATTCACATTGTAGAACCTTCGTCAATGCAACTGAAATTTAGCTCTGACATTGTGCATTTTGCCAACTTTTTTATGTATTATTTTATTTAATTTTGTCCCTGCACTTCATTATGACAATCATTCAGAAAGTTAGTAGGAATAGTCAAGAAACTTCCTTGTTTCTTGCCTTTATTAGTGATTAATTATATATTATATTTATAGCCAAAAGAGCAGTTTATTGCTTCTGTAGAACTATAGATTTGTAAAGATTATAAACGCAAAGCGTCGACATTAGGACATTTTTCACATCTGAACTAAGAACCATTTGGTTTTATCATCTTTGATGGATGCAGAGGTTATTGTTTGTTTGACAATTCATTTTCTTTCAGCAAAGATAAAAGCAGGAATTTCAAAGGAAGAAATCTATTTCTCTCAAGAATAATGAAAACTTCCATTAGAAAGAAATATGAGGCAAACAAAGAAAGCTTCCTTCCTTGAAATGTTTGGGTTTTTTCAAACACATTAACCAGTCACTCTAAATCCGCCTTTGATATCAAAAGAAGGTAGTTGACTTCAGGAAGTTTTACAGGAAATATATGGAAAAAGATATATTTCAAAGATGTTTTGGACATGCTGAGAGTTTATAAGAATGATAACTTAGTTTTACAAATCTTCGCAACTATACTGATAAATGCAAACAATTTATTTCTCATTTTGTTAGGCAATTCCTTTAAAAAAATTTTTTTGAAATTTTATCATGATTAGTAAGTTGCAAATTGATTAGGTGACTTGGAATCTGATAAATAATTTGATTTAAAAAAATCTAATATCAGTATATTTAAGCATTAAACAAAGGTTGATGTCCAATTTTCTTGAAAGGATTACATGATATCTCCTTTACTGTTCATTCAAATTGTAAAACAATCATTAAACCTTTTAGTTGTTCACTTTCCTAAATATCAAACTTACCAAACTGCCTTCATCAAAGTTAAGTTTTACATTATGAGCTATTTTAAGTTTGCTTTATATCTATAACTGTATTTATTCCCGAAGTCCTTTAATGTATTTCATTGATTCTCCTAAAACAAATTAGCAATCATCTTCGCTTTTAGAATAAAGTAATTTCATTGAGTCATATCTTTTCCTTTCATCTTTGCAATCGGAAATGATAATAAATAAAATACAGTAACTCCATTAATCAACCATTCTTTAAAGATAAGGGAATAAGGTAAAACATTAATGAGTTGAGAAGTTTTTTCTTTTCCTGTTACGTGTATTGAGAAGAACACTTCGAAAATGATATATCTTTCAGATTTGATGATATAGTTTTCAATGGTTTGTTCTTACGTTCTTAATGGACATCATGTTTTTAACCTTTACACAAGGATATTTGGATGATTGTGTAAAAACCTTTTAATTGGCAGTGCATGACCAATATGAGTTAATATGTATACTCTATGTTAAACAGTTCTTATGTTTCAGAAGAGTTTGGAAAATATAACTTAAGTTTAAAGATCGCATGATTTTACAAGAGGAAGATTGCTGGTGACAAGAATTATTTTTCTACTTCTTGCACCTATGATAGTCTTATGACTTTGATTACTATAAATAACTTCAGCTTTTGCTTATTTAAATGATGATACAAGGATCAATGTTCTTGACTAAAATTTAAAAATGTTTATAAATCAGTATTGAATCAACGCCAAAAAAACCATAAAGATGTTGTTTATAATGATAAAACTAGACATATGACAAAGAAAACTGAAAACCTTTGGAAATAATTCAGATCAGAAGAAAAATATAAAGCTTAAACTTTATTCTCAAATGATGACATTGTCTGATCAATGCAATGGATCAATTAGACCATGAACCTAAAAGCTCAGTTTGATAACCAGAATCAAAAATGGATAATGACCACCCTGATAGTTTAATTGCCAAAATTATTAACGTGTTAATTGGAAGCCGGGGATTATGACTGACCCTAAGTCCAGGCCAGGACTTGACCCCCTGAGCTGCATCTGGTCTGCACCGTGTCCATTGTCAACTGACCGTGTCCACATAAAGGCCACAGCTCTTTAAACTTGTGTCCATTGAAAGTCCAAGCCACCTTCATTGACCTTCAATGAACTGTCACAACCCCCTGTTCTGTATTCATGCAGTTTGATTGTAATACAAAGATAAGCATTTCCTCATCCGTTTGTTGTGTATTTATCTGATTTTAGGAATGATCTTAAGAGCGATTTCTTGGTTTTATAAGACAATGACAAACAGACCTGTCATTTGGCTATTGTATTCCTCTAATTTTATGTGAATATTATATACAATTTGAAATTAATGTTCAAGAGTTATCATAGAATAAAAAAAATGTACAAATATAATGTCTTTTCTCAAGAAATCGTATTATTATTATTGAGTCATAGCTATAGGTAGTTTGCTCTGGCACAAATCCACTTTTCCTCTCTATGAAAGGGTCCACACTATCATCTAATAATATTATCTAATAATCATATCTGTACCTTAATATCCAATTTTTCAAATCAAAACATTCAGAAGTGTTGAATTGTATTTATTTATATGCACCTTCTTAATCGCCATAACCAATTCAAAGAGTTTTTCTTGACCTAGCTAGGCGTTTTGAAAAAAATTACATTCAACTTCTAACCTAAACTTACACAGTTGGGATAAAGAAAACGTTGGATAAAGATAAAGTTGGGTCTAAGTTGGGATAATGTTGTTACCTACCCTTTTGACATTGATAGTTGAAATTGATAATATGACAACTGATCTGTGCTGTGAAAATTTCATGTTCGTTTAAACAATAGACCACCATTTTCATGTCAGCAAGTCAATTTCTGCTGTCCCTGTTCAGACAATGACTGTCATTCTGGTGTGAAACTGACAATGGATATGATGTCCCCTTTCTCTGTGACATATCATCCCAAGGGTTTCAAATTCAAAGTCAGAATTTGAAATTGAATTGTCATGTCGCCAGCAATTCTGTCAAGTCCTGCTGTACCATTCTGAAACATTCACTAACAGGAAGATTGGAATTGTATAGTCACTGTATTTTGAACATTTGAAAATCATGTCTATTTCCCTTGTGACCTTTGATACCCCTATGAGTTGAGAGATGAAAATATGAAACTAGTGTATCTCTGAAACATTCACTTATAAGAAGATTGAAATGTTATTAACTGTATTTTGAAAATTTGAAAATCATGTCTGTTTCCCCTTGTGACTTCTGTACCCCTATGAGTTGAGAGATGAAAATAGGAATCTAGTGTCTCTGAAACATTCACTAACAAGAAGATTAAAATTTTATTCACTGCATTTGAAACTTTGAAATTTTTTTCTGTTTCCCCTTGTGACCTTTGATGCCCCTATGAGTTTAGAGATGAAAATTGGAATCTGCAATATCTCTCTGAAACATTCATTGTTAAGAAGATTGAAACTTTATTCACTGCATTTGAAACTTTGAAAATTATTTCGGTTTCCCCTTTGTGACCTTTTATGCCCCTATGAGTTTGGATGTGAAATTGGGATTCTTGTAATCCACATGTCAAAAGTCAAAAACAGTCCTCTGTTTCTATGCCATTGTTATGTCCTCAGACATCAGACAGATTCATACAAAAGGTCCATGGAGCCTAATACTTCCTTTTGAAATGATCGTGATTATGAATGTGATTGAAATTTGTCTATGACGCTCTTCACAAAGGAAAATGAAATTTAAAGCTAAATTAGAAATTTAAAGCTTCATATTCACGATGAGTTACAATGAACCATCATTTCCTTCAATTCTCAGATATATGTTATGCATTATTTCATCATTTGATTCTAGTCCTGTGGCATCATCGTAAATATTGTCCCGACCAAGTGATGCAAATTGCACACTTTGAATTCCCTTTGTTTAATTTAAGATTTTATATTAGAAACTTTCACACCAAAAGTTCAGACCAATTGATTACAGGTATCTCTGAAATCACATCGCCTATACATTTAATTCTAGGATTTGTGACCCTGTAGCCCCACAAAGGGGGAAACCACATTGGCCACACCCTACAGCAAAATTAAATATGAAGCCTGATGAACTACAAAGCTAATGGTTCAATTTATGATTATTTATAATTATCAATAGGAATTTAGAACCCAAAACGTATTTTCAATGTACGTGTATGTTTATTTTTGAATTACACAGGAAGGATCAGGTCGTAACATATTTTTCATATGTCCACATGTGCACACATCAATTCTTCCTAGTAACAATATTTTTGAGTTATGGATTTTGTAGTCTGTGACATCACAAAACAGTTACTGTATCACTGAAGCTAGTGTTTCAAGGAGACATGTCATTTTTATTGTATTATTTTATATTTTTCAAAGATTTATTATAAGGCGATTCCATTTTACTATATGCCTTCCACGAAACCCACATACATTTGTGCTTCTTCTCTGGTAAACATAAACTTTACACTTGTTTTGTAAAAGACATAATTATGCTCACTTTCTAAAAGCAGCAATATATTGGGTACCTAGTATGAGTTAAATAACTGAGATCAGCGTAGTACTGAGATAAACAATTGAAGCATGTTTTCACCATAATAACAAATGTTATATATGAGGATCGAGCCTATTGTTTTAACAAAAAACATAACCTTTTAGCATGATATGGAAAGAAAACGAATATGCATTAGCTTTTCTCTTGAAATTTAAGAAATGTTTTATGGTTTTTGAATATATGACATAGGATGGATAAATGCATATTAAAGTTACTCAAAGTGTAGCAGCAATTTCCCTGGAACATTAGAACAATGGCTCAACTGTAACTGTGGTCCCCTTAATTGCCCTTTGAGAGTCCGTTCTGGAAGAAGAACTGATACCAATTCCTTCAGCGCTATTGTCTGGTCTAGACTATGAGAAGCTTAGGAGATGCATGTTCAATTAAAATGGATTCCGAGGAAAAGGATCACATGCAATAAAGGTCGTCTTTTTATGAGAATTTGACAATAAAAGTATCTCAGGATGGAATTACCTCCCTTTGTTTGACAGATCCTCAGAAGTGTGAAATGGTTCGGTGATCTGTCACTAAAACTACGCGAACATTCACGTCAGAACAAGTGTTTCTTTCCCTCTGATCAGCACGTTGAGCTTACCCTATCTTCAGGAGAGTGTTTTTGTAATTAACTGCAAATTATTCACTGTCTAGATAGTGGAGGGGATGAAATAAAATCCAAGTGGATTAAATGTTTTTGATTCATCACAGCAATTGGCTTGTCTTTGTAACAGGAATGAAAGAGGCAAGCCCAAATGACCCAAATCTATTATATTACTTAAACCATGGCTCTGGCACTTAATATGTCTTCATCCATCTTCATATGCTATTGTATTTGCTTAGCTTCGATCTCCATAAATCATAGATGACTGATCCGTTCTAATAAAAAACTCCAATAAATGTACAGGAAAAAAGCTTCATTTCTTATGGTAGTCTATTTTGGTAACATACTATATTTATAGAAACTTAATTAGTACTTTTAGGTTTGAATGTTGCAATTTTGAATTTGTGCAATAATTGGGTCAATTTGTTGTAAATTCTAAAATGTTATTAGTATCACAATAATAGATGTTGCAATATTTTTGATTTCACAACTTTTTTTACTGTTTCGGACTGTTTGTGGCAATTGATCATTTCTTAAAGAGCAATAACTTTAGATTGGTATCAATTGAATTACCAAACTGAAATAGTTGTTGCAACTTTGATGTGCAACAGTTTTTTTATTGTGATCTAACACTGTCATAAGTCTTGATATGTTTTTATTGTTATTGACAAATAAACGTTAGAGGGTTTTGTATTATTCAGCTCAATGATTAAATAGTGAAATTTTACAAGTTGAACTTATGTTAAAATGCACTCTAAAGAAGTTTAAATAGGTTTTAAAATTCATTTGTGGAATAGTACCTTAATTTCAGTCTATATCATGAATATGGCATTTCATTAATCTATTGATTATTGATTGATAAAAACGTTATGGATCGACACACTTTGATCCAACAAAAGCCGTTTTGGAATCACAATGTGACCTTTTCATCAAAGAGTCCATTCAAAAAGTCATGGTCAGTGTTTGTGACATGCAGTTACTCACGACAATTTGAACCAATTGTTTGTGTGACACGACAATCTCTTCATGATACTAAGGATAGAGGGCAGCAACAGCCATTGAGTGAATAAAAGAGGCACCGTTGTCACCTAAGTCTTTGAATAATTGTCATAGAGCCAATCATTTGTTGGAGATCTGTTAACAGATGGGATTTAACTGAGGCGCTAATCCTCCGTGCTCAAATTAATTACGTTTACTCAACTAAGATGGCCGCCTTTGTCCAATGGGATGAGCAGTTTGTCACTGTCAGTCATCATGCAAGGCAGTTTGACTCTGATTTGGAGGTATTGTTAGAAGAAGATCAGCTTTAGGAACAACTGACACTCTCAAACATATGAGGTAGTTGGACTAGCAGTAATGCCTCTTTCAAATATATAAGAGAGATACTTGTAGTTGATCAGTTTTGGTGAATTCACAGTCACTTGATTCAGAGGTGTTGTTGAGTAAGATGAGTTTTGGGAGCAATTGACACTCTTCAAAATAACAGATAGTTGAACTCAAATTCAGATGTATTGTTTTAAGAACACAAGCTTTAGTAACAATTGTAGCTTGTATGACAGACAGTACCTTTATTTCAGATACACCAGCATATGAGGCTTTTGGGCTTAAATTCAGAGTTATTGTTAATGAAAATCAGTTTTACAAGCAATAACTTGGCCTTCAGAGACATTTTCCAAGAAGATCAACCTTAGCAGCAATTGAAACTTTCCACCATATTACTGTGTCAAATGCAGAAGTATTGCCACAAGTAGATATATCATTTATTAATTCCTAGCATATGAAGTTATGTTTGATTGAATTCAGAAATATTGGCAACAGGATATCAACTAAAGTTGCAATTGTCACTTTCCAACATATGAGGCTGTTAAAATCAAATTCAGAATTACATGTATAATCTCCATCCATCTCATCTTTAGTAGATCATCTTTTGTAGCAGTTGTCATCCGACATAATTTGAAGCGGTTTGACTCGAATTCAGACGTATTGTCAAAAGAAGATTATCTTTAGTAGCAATAATCACCTAGCATCATTTGATGCTGTTAGACTCGAATTCAGAAGTATTATTCAAAGAAGAATATCTTTAGTAGCAGTTGTGACCAAATATCATTTCATGCTGTTAAGACTCAAATTCAGAAGTATTCATCTTTAGTAGCAGTTATCACCTAGCATCATTTGATGTTGTTTGACTCGAATTCAAATGCATTGTCAAAAGAAGGTCATCTTCGGTTGCAATTGTCACCTGGCATCATTTGATGCTGTTTGACTCGATTTCAGAAGTACATGTATAATATTCAAAGTAGATAATTTTTTATTATCAATTATCAGTTTCCAACATATGAGACTGTTTGACTCAAATTCAAAAGTATTGCCAAAAGAAGGTCATCTTCGGTTGCAGTGTCACCTGGCATCATGTGATACTGTGGGTCTCAAATTCAGCGAACAGTATCATCTTGTCTCTAATAATACTGTATCAGTTTAAATTTCAGGGTAGCTCCATCTCAGATGTCTTGGCTTAACAAGAAGAGGCTATTTGTCAAAGTCAGTAACACTTGTAAAAGGCTCTCTCCTCCTTTTGTAGCTCATTTGTCATCAGCCGTCTCATTTTTTATCTCCTGACAAAATCTGCCCTTCAATCGCAATAATCACCAGGAAACACTTAATTGATCGCAGGGTTCTTTTTGATAAATTTGGTTGACCCAACCTTTGCCTCGTTAAATGATGCCATTGCCGTCACGTGTCCTGTGCAGATGTTAACAAGTGCGATCGTTGAGTGTGTTTTGTGATACTTTATAATTGAATTTTATGAAAAGATATGATATATGATGATTTTATGGTTTTGTCATTTTTTGGTTTCATGGAAGTGTAGTGTCATATTTTTGTGTTGAATATTTTCCTAAGCTCATCTTGTAACTTTAAAGATTATACCTGTACTCATATTGTAAGGAATTGTTTAGCTCCTTTGTTTACACAAGTCTAAACGTTAAAAAATAACAAAAGTAAAAATAAAATGATGCTGTAGGTTAATGTATTAACAGATATCATGAAAATGTCAGAAATGATAGTGCCTATCCTAGATTTGCGGCTGAATCTGTATATATATATACTATATTTTTATTCCTCTTTCTATGATCTTTCCATTATCATTTATGATACAAGGTTAGTGTTAATGACTTCTCCAGACAAAAAAGCTCTTTCTAATAAAAGATTGTAGTTCTTCTAAAAACATTTAAAAGTGATAAAAATTTGAAAATATCACTTTAAATCCCAATAAACTACAGAATCACCTGACTTGAACCAATTCTATCATTTTTCATCGCCTTCTTTGTATTGCTATATATATATGCAAGTTCAATACATGTATTCATCTTTGTATTAAGGTTCATTATGTATGTAAGACAAATTACATGCTTGAATGCATAAATAGATAATTTTGTAAGTAATAAGTAATAAGTTATGCATTACTCATTGATTCGGAATGAAATTAATTCAAAGTGACATTTATTTAAACATTTAAGTATTAAGAGATATAAAACACAACTGCATTTTGAGAATATACCCTTGACATTAGGTATAATGTTTCACTACATTCACAGATGAATTTGGAAACTTTGTTTTGATTGTATCACATAATCTTAAAAACATTTTTCAAAAACATGATCTGGAGAGCTGTGCAAATATGACGATAACTAACTGTTAATGTTGCAATGACTTCGTCATCATCCTTTATTCAGTAGCCGTGAATGTGATCTTCATTAAATTGATTTTTGTCCAGTATTTTCCTGTTTTTACCATGCCTTTACATGCTGTGACTTTGAGAACATTAAAGGGGCAGTAGCACGTTTTTTGGATAATTTTATATCTTAATTTTGTTACTTGTATTTCCAAGTTAAAGCTGAATCTATTATTTTGACAGTGTCAAAAATTTCATTTTACAAGCCAATCATCCAAAATCTGAGGACAAAGTATGAAGATTCACATAAAATCCATTGGCGGCCATTTTGTGTGAACACCTTTTATTCATTTTGTGTAAGAAAAAGCAATCGCATGGCTAAACTTTACGTTATATAATTGTATTATTACTGCTCCATTTAGTTTAAATACATTGTTTTTCAATTGGAACCATTAATTTTCAATTTCCTGATATCACCTTATATTCCCCCTAAAAACATGCAATTGCCCCTTTAAAGGCTGTAACAGAGTTGAATAAATAGTTTCATGGAAATAAATCTATATGCCTTCCCTTGTGTAATCCTAGACAATCTTCTATTGTTTTCTTCATTGAATCTTGTTATTGTCTGTGTCGTTTGGGAAAGAATTACATACTTTTTACGTATTCTTCATTTTCAGTGCTTTTTTAAATCATTATGATTTTTATTCAAGATAAGAGAATACAAGGGTTATGTTATTTACACTTTAATTAAATTTTGCAGATAGGAAATTGGATTTTGTGAAAACTGCCTTTTCCTTAAGAAACAGTATTTTGAATTTATTCAATTTTTAGATAGATTTCTATTTAGAGTATTAAGTTTGTATAGAAATGTATGTTTTTTAAAAGTTTGATTTTTTTAAATGTGTTTTACTGTATTTGACTTGCAAGGTTTAAAATAATGAGTTTAAGAGATCGTCAGGTTGTTTCAGGTTGATGATAATTTTTATTTGATTTTGGAATTTTGTAGTTATTCCTGAATTTATCATCTATTTTGCAAAAGATTTTGAAGACATCATTGATCACAACAATGTGTCTCAGAATTTCAGAAAATTTAAAAGAGTTAAGAAGCAATTATTGGTTGAGCTTTAATTAATTTCAAAGATTGGCAATAAATGTAGTTATGATTATCATAACCCTTAAGATATGAAAAATAAGATTTTATTTAAAGTAAAAATAAAGCAATATGATTCACAAATTTAAAAAAAAGACATTAAAGAAATTAATTTCTGAAATTGACATTTAGATTCAGTGATAACAAAACATTTTGTAAATTTCACCATAAAACACCCTTGAGGAAACATGATTATTTCTGTTGCAAGTTTCATAGAGAAATCAGCGCTTCAAAGACCTCTGTCTCCACTGCTAGCCAAGAGGGACTGACTGTATAGTACAATCCTTGCTGTATAAAAGCCGCGGGCGGACTGAAATGTACATCTATCACGGTGCAATCAACGTGCAAGATACAAGCAGTCAACTTTCTGACAGGTTGCTGACACCCACAGCAATATCTATACACTTTAAAAATGTTTTTTTGTTTTAATTCTTATGTGTCATCTGCAGAAAGAAGTCTGTCTGTTATTTGATATGTTTTTCCCCAAGTAGTCTCTTGGAAATATTTGAACTGACTCTATAGCTACAATAGGATTATGTCATGTTGAAGACAACTTGTCGATTTCATTCTTGTGAATTTTTAACAAAATTCTAATTCATTTGAAGAATTCTTATTCAATATAATGTTAAAAAATGAAAAATCTGTTTAAGGTTATTCTGCACTTATATGATTACAAAATCATTTTGATTTTGTCTTTCTTGGTTTTTTTTCTTGTAAAAAAAAACATTCTCAAGGGATGAGTGTTAGAATTAAAACCCAAATGATAAAATAAGAAGTACCGTATTCGCCGTAATAAGCGCCCTGCTCCAATAAGCGCCCCCCAAAGGTATTTGCAATTAACTCTAATAACCGCCCATGTACCAGCGGTACTAAATAATAAATTCAACTTACCTAACTTCAATCCAACAACCCCTTCAGACGAGAAACTAGTCGCTAAGAGCCCTTGACAAGGAATTTCCGCCCTGCTCCTGTCGAGTGTCTATATATTTATCATCTGTCACCACGCAATTCTGGGAAGTGTGACACAATCGATGTCAGACGATCGAGTTAGCGATGTTTACACCGGAATAAAAAATGCACAAGTTTACATCGATGTCATTTCTTAAAAAATAAAAATACATTGTCCAGTTGTTGTTTTTAATGACTATATGCATTGTAAAATAATAAATATAAATTAATATATTGTTTTTAAATATTCAGGCATTATAAACGTACTGTTAAATTCAGCAGAAATCAAGATGGATGTGGTTTCACTTGCATCATCGATCGGGAATTGAATTATTTGATTTCCTAAATGTTATCAAGAACTATCGCTTTATAAGGCTTGTTATCCATTCTATATGTTTAATATGTCCATTTCCAAACTTATTTATCGTATTTAATCAAAGTTCAAAGATATTTTTGTCAAATATACTTTCGCGAAAGCACGTTGTTTTACTGCACTTGGAATCTCTATCGTAATTTCTTGACGACAAATAATATTATTAATATTCTTTCGTGCTCATGATCATAATTTTTGCATGTTTTTCTTCGAATTTTATATAAGTAAATATTTCAATTAACTACATGTTGTTTTGGAAAATGTAATATATCGAAAATGTTTAACAAATATTTGAATATGTAGACATTTAATAATGTATCGACAATTTGTTGTCATGAATTTATTACAACCACGTTTCAGTTTCATACATCGTTTTCAAATCGACTTGCTGATTGGTTGACCTACATTTCTGGACCAATTAAAAGGCTTGTAACAAAGATCTCTCTCCCGTAAACACATGCAGCAAAAGCTGTCGACTGATTATTCACGTTCGTTTTTCATGAGAATAATATTATGTAATCTGACTAAGACAAACAACAAACAATGTAAGTTAGCATTTGCAATTTCTTTTATCATTCTTTTCAATAATATACGTCTGGAAAAGTGTCACTTGATATTTAAGAAGACTTTAACAATATAGTCAAAAGTATCGATGTAAATTTTCAATGCAACTCGCACAATGATGTTCTTGGTTGGGGTCTCTCGCCGCCATAGGCAATGTGATTTGAACTCGATAATGTGTAAGTATGTTTTGAACGCCTGTATCAATCATCAAAGACAACCTAAACACAGTTCCACGTGAGTTGTCTATATTTTTCGTTCGTCACTCACATCATTTTAATAAGCGCCCACCCAAATCAATTTTTTAAGCGCCCTGGGCGCTTATAACGGCGAATACGGTAATGAAATTATTGAATTATGATAATGTTTATATGATCCACCTACTAGTGCAGATTTCTTGAGAAATATCACATTTGTTGATCAACTCAAATGGTTATAAGGTGTTCCTACATTAATGACTACATGCACTTTTCACTTAATACGGGACACCATTTTCTAAGCTTAAGATAGAAATGACATTTTTTTACATCTTAAGATACCACATTTGGTAAATCAGTCTAGTTAAGTTAAGTTAGTCTGAGGCCTTCAAGCCCTGACCAAATGCAACAAATCACTAAGGTGACCTTAATCAAAGGATGACACTAAGGTTATATAGTTGTTCCGTATGACAGTCAAGAGTCCCTTTCTTTTGTACAGTAGTGTATTCGGGTCCCTTTCTTTTGTACAGCAGTGTACTCGGGTCCCTTTCTTTTGTACAGCAGTGTACTCGGGTCCCTTTCTTTTGTACAATAGTGTACGCTGGTGCCTTTCTTTTGTTCAGCAGTGTATTCAGGTCCCTTTCTTTTGTACAGCAGTGTACGCTGGTCCCTTTCTTTTGTTCAGCAGTGTATTCAGGTCCCTTTCTTTTGTACAGCAGTGTACGCTGGTCCCTTTCTTTTGTACAGCAGTGTACTCGGGTCCCTTTCTTTTGTACAATAGTGTACTCGGGTCCCTTTCTTTTGTACAGCAGTGTACGCTGGTCCCTTTCTTTTGTTCAGTAGTGTACTCGGGTCCCTTTCTTTTGTATAGCAGTGTACTCGGGTCCCTTTCTTTTGTACAATAGTGTACGCTGGTTCCTTTCTTTTTGTACAGTGGTGTAGTCTGGCCCCTTTCTTTTGTACAGTGGTGTACTCTGGTCCCTTACTTTTGTACAGTAATGTACTGCTCCTGGGGTTGATATGGTCTTGACCCAGTTCTGCCATGGCTGACATTGGGCTTAATGTGATTCTTCTGAAGATTCTAAATACCCTCCTGAAGGACCTGCTTAATGAAGGCCTTTTAAGCTAATCATCGGAAGATGACCTAAATATTGATAGAAGTTTGGGAAGCCAGCTCTTCTACTGCTATCAGTAGGCATCTACTTGAATACTTGCTTGTCACTCAGTCACCGATGTTGTGAGAATAGTGACCTTCGAATAGAGTATCATTGTGGTTGTGGTTTGTGTCTATTTGTGTCCTATTCTTGATTGCAATGTATGTTTGAGGTATAATTCTTTGAAATCTTACTTTTCTGAAATAAGAAAGGGAATCATTATCATGAAATTTTCATCAAATTATATTAAGGCATGATGATTTAGTTAGTAGTAACATTATATTGGATCACATTAGTTGTGATAATGATGTTGATGATTATGATGACCATCATCACGTCATCGTCATCATCATCATCATCATCATTCCATATGTCAAGGTCATGTCATTATCAATGCATAATCTTGTCAAGATCATCATCACCATTATCATTATGATCATCATCGTCATCATCAATCGCATTTATATTCTTGGTCCAAAGTGCTTTTTCTATAATTGAAATTTTCAATTTTGAATGTGAAACTATCATGATTCACTTCATCATTTCCAAATGAATGCTAACCCTCAAACCATTTAATCCATTATAACTGTAACAGTCAATAAAAAGAACCTCATGAACTTAAAACCCATTTAATATAATTTTCCTCAAAATATTTTCCAATTCATTTTTTAGGATAATTATTACCAAAATTGCTTCTAATGGGTCTGTTGGCGTATTCGCAAACATCAGTCAGTGTCTTTGCCCACATTTTCTGTTTAATGGTGTGAAATAGGATTTGATGGTACGTGAGGTAGTCTAGTTATCTGCGATCGATTGCGCCCGAGATTAATGTTGGAGGGGACTTTACCTTATTTCATCAGGGGATGACCCTCGGAGCTCTAATCTTTCAGGTCAACACACTCTGGCTTCTCGAATCCCCAATCAGCGGAACCTTAATTGTTTCTCTTCTACTTCCCTAAAACAATACATGGGATTTTTCTCTTTTGTTTTCCTCTTTAATGGAAATTAAAGGATGGAGACTCCTCGGAGTGGAATTGGTAGTTCAGAATTCCCCTGAAGAATTGAATTTTCGGTTAGAAAATCAATTTTGGTTTTCGTTTTGGAGGATTAATTATTGTAACAAATTAGTAATGAGATGTTGGTGTTAATGAGTTTAAGTTTCAATCTATTTATCCCTTGATATGAAATTTGAATAATTTTTTACATTTTTGAATAATTTAGAATAAATACTTTTTGGCAATTTATGGTGAGTCTTTTTAATGACTATCACAAATTTTAGTATATTTTGCTATCAAAAATATTGTGTGATATACTATAAATCCAATTTCTTTATAACAGGAGTAAGTTGAGTAATGTCAGCTTGCTATAGAACAATTTTCTCCAAATATTTTATGGATTTGTAAAAAGGTTAAAGAATATGAGCTAAATGTTTCATAACTTCAAGACAACCTCATGTCAAAAATATCAACAAAAAATTCATTCCCAAAAATCAGTATTATGAGATATGAATAATTAGAATCATATGAACAAACACCAAGTATCATTATCATCCTTACAATGACACAAAGACTAAATAATGTACTGTGTTTCATTAGGTGTGGCCTTAATGATTGCACAAGGACATTATGTGTAACACGCTGCATTGTTTGTCATCAATATTCTTTACAAAGCCACTGACTCAGAAAATGAGTCCAAGTTATCGTTTCCGGGCTCGCTAACTCCGGACATAGCTCAATGCACAACAATGACCACGACCTTTCGTGCTTGAAGCTTCCACAGCGAATACAATACAAAACCACCCAACAGCACGGATGGCATTTTTTGTACCCGACCTAACAAATCTGATTTTACGAGGATACATCTCATATTTGCCAGACGTGCCTTAAATGATCATATTGTACCCTTAATATCCGCTTGACTGTGGTGGTCGGCTAATCCTTAACTCTGATGTAAACAGTAGTATTGTGGCTACATGAGTGAACACAATGTTCCTTTAATACGCCCCTGTTCATCTGATGGGATTCTCTAGAATAGACTGGCATGTTCCTCAAGACGGAAGTTCCTGAGCTTAATCCCTGGTTTAATAACAGCCCTGTCATACAGCTAATGAAAAGAGCTTTGGTTCTCTACTAATGAAAGGTTCAGGCTTGTGTGATCAAAGATTCCAAGAATTTTGTTTGGAAAGTTCAGATGTGAAGTTTTGTTTAAAATTCTATAAATTTTTTGGAATTGTGTTTTGCTAGGATATTAGTAATTATGATTTAAGATATGTCAAAATATACAGAAATTAACCTTCATGATGAAATGTGAAAAAATTTCTTTATGAATTATTTTTACATGATGATTTTTTTTTCATTATTTTGATAAAAAAGTGCTATAAATGAGAGAATGAACTTAGTGATAGGTTCAAGTCTATTTTAGGATTTTTTTTTTATTATTCATATATATAACCTTATTTATCTTAGCTTAAATCTCTCTATTGCAGTTGCTTTTCCAATTTTTTTAGGCAAATGTTTTCAGTATGGATCAATTTTAAAACTCTTTCGGAAGAAATAAGATTGGTCAAAACGCGAAAGATAATTTACGTCAGTGTCAATATTTTGGAAAACACAGTATCTGCAATCCAATATCCTTTTCATAAGACACTTCCGTCTTTGTGATCTTACAGATGAAGTGATAACTCTATAATTTCATATTTAATAAGACATGTACAATAAAGAATATTTATGAGATGTTTTGCATAATTTGCTTTGTAACCTTGTCTTTGAACTAAATACAAAGGTATTTAGCTTCATTTCCTCCGAATCCAGAATGTAAAAAGAGATCGTCAAACCAGCATCAAATTATTCTTCAGGTATTCAAGTACGAGGTCTTAGAAGAACTGCATTTGTTCGATACAGCAGTTATGTGTTCATGAAATAAACACTACACAGTCATAAAATTATTCTTGAGGTATTTTGGTACAGTGTCACAAATGATGATTTCAATCCTAGGATATTAAGCATAATTTGCGGCTGTGAAATAAGCGTTAGGGGCAATTTTGGATATTTTCTCATGAGATAAAGTGCATGCTTTGACTGAAGTGTACGTAATTACTAACAATTTTATAAAGCTATTGATGTATGGTTATTAATTTGTAACATTTCTGGCCTTGTTTCTTTATGAAAGAATATTGATTTGAACATAAAATATGGTTTTATCCTTGGTTTTGAGATAGAGTAATTCTGTGAATTATGGGTTATGTGATTGACTTTTTGCTATTGAATGGAAAATCACAATTTGTGTTTGTTTCGAAGTTTTGACATCACCTATTATATTTCACATGTACAAGATCAAGAAAGGAAGGTTATATCAATATTACTAGCAATTAACTGAGTAGTCAATAATAATGAGGAAACATATATGGATGACAACTTCTTTAGGCAATAATTAAGGTATATTTTCACAAATGTTCTATTGTTTATTTTCCGTGCTCCAAATCAATAAAGCATAACATGGATATGAAAGGGGGAAAATTCACCTAAAAATATATAAAAAATCATCAATCATAGATCCAATGCTGCTTTGAGCCCATTATGGAGAGGAAACTCCCTGATTGAACAAGTTTGTATACAGGGAGCGTCAACTATTTGAAAGTTTTGTTCCTCTGAACACATCAGTTTTAATGAAACTGTCCACATTCTGAACTTACTTTAGCTTTGTTTAAAGGGGCAGTAGCGCGTTTTTATGGGGAATATAAGGTGATGTCAGGAAAATGAAAATAAATGGTTCCAATTGAAAGACAATGTATTGAAACTAAATGACGCAGTACTAATTCAAATATATAACGTAAAATTTAGCCATGCGATGCCCTTTTCTTACACAAAATGAATTAAAGGTGTTCACACAAAATGGCCGCCAATGGATTATATGTGAATCTCGACACTTTGTCCCCTGACTATGGATGATTGGCTTGTGTAAGGAGATTTTTGACACTGTCAAAATTATACATTTAGCATTAGCTTTCAATAATCAGTGAACAATTTAAAATGCAAAATTATCAAAAAACGTGCTACTGCCCCTTTAACTTAAAGTTTAATAGAAATATTTTTAGCATTGAATGATATCAACAGTTCTGAGATATGCATCTCTCTTTAAAGGAGCAGTAGCACGTTTTAAGGGGGAATATAAGGTGATGTCAGGAAAATGAAAATTAATGATTTCAATTGAAAGACAATGTATTCAAACTAAATGGAGCAGTAGTAATTCGAATATATAACGTAACGCTAAGCCATGCAATTCATTTTTCTTACACAAAATGAATTTTAGGTGTTCACAAAAAATGGCCGCCAATGGATTTTATGTGAATCTTCATACTTTTTCCTCTGACTATGGATGATTGACTTATGTATTGAGATTTTTGACACTGTCAAAATAATACATTTAACATTAACTTACAATTATCAGTGAAAAATTAAGAATATGAAATTATCAAAAAACGTGCTACTGCCCCTTTAAGTATCATGAAGATAACGTGCATGCCTAAAGGAAAAACACCAGAATGTAACCTCCAAATATGGAAAGCAAAAAACTTCAAACTGTTTGATTTTTGCATTTAGGTGAGCATGGTATTTGCACAGGGGATGAATTGCAAAGAAAGGTGAATGATGTTTGCTCTTTGAATTTCAGCTTAAAGGAATGAACTTTGCCATGTGATGAAAATATTTGTGGAAGACATCATTGTAAAAGATTTGAATGTTTTTGTTCAGATTTAGAATCAAGTTGGTCACCTTGACCTTCTCCTTTGTTCCATGGTGCCAGAGTAATTTTGGAGAGCTCATATTTAGCAAGTGACAATTCCAAGATTTTTATCTCTACTGTTGAGTTGTAATTTCCTTTTAATTGGCAAAGCTGGTTAATAAGCACATTGAATTCAACAGAAAAAGTGTAAAGAAATATGTATAAATTCACAAAATCATGATCAAATTCCCTCTACATATCTCAGCGGAGTTGTTTCTGTTCCAGATTTTTATACTGAAGTCATGATTTGTTATTAAATGGCTGTATGAAGATAAAATCACAAAAATATGGTTAGCCCATGTTTTTGGGCTGTAACTTTTGAAATTACTGAGTAAGTCAATTATTTCAGAATTCATTTTACAATTATAGATGAGAAGACAAAAACCCAAATTAAAAAAACTTTATCATTCATGAACAAAATGTATCAATAGACTATTTAAATATGCGAATAAATCATCACAAAGTTAAATAAGAAGTCTAGTTAAAGCAAGAGTGGTATTTGTGCTAAATAAAATTAACAATTTGATTACATCTTTTTCTGTCAAATTCCAAGATGCACAAATCCATTGATTAACTCTAGCGAGCAGTTAACACTATAAATTGCTTTTTTGCTTTATAACCACATTACGTGTCAAAAAGTTTTTATGCCAAAGAACAAAAACTATTTTAAGTTTGGTGAGGTATCTACAAGCTTATAGGTAATCTATAGAGAATGAAGAAACAGAGGATGGACCATTCCTTCTGAATAATTCATTTGTCAAGTGCCACCGCTACCTACAAATTACAGAATTAAATGGAATTAAAATCGAAGACTTGGTATTTTCTGGCTTGGATGAAAGCTTGTTTTTACAGGTTTTATTATTCTCATGGCTTACGAAGGTTATTAAAGCTCATCTCTGAGAAAGAATTGGACAGTTTTAGGGTTATTATATGGTCGTTTTTGATGATCTGGTTTGCAATGGCTATGATGAAGAACAATAAAGTTTCAAAATACTTTATCCTCCTTTGAACTTTGGTATTAATTGTAAATATTCATTTATATGTGTAGATAATGTTAGTTTTTCAGTCTAGCTCATTTCAACAATTGTGGGCAAAGATAACAATTCTGTAGACATAAAGTCTGACTTGAAAGCAAAGGTTTATTGATAAAAGTGAGCATGGCAACGATAAATATTGGTAATAAATGATATTTAGGGAGCATTTTGCATTCTTTGAAAATATGGATGAAATTCTGTTATTTTGCATACCTAATCATATCTACTGAAGTTTTGGAATTCATAATGATGACAGTATTTGCAATACGAGAAGTAATGATGTATACTTTAAAAAATATAATTTGGTTGAAATGAGTTATTCAATGTTGTCTTCTCAGTATAGTATTAGATTATGTATGCAATTAGAAAGCATGAACTTAAATTGAAATTTTCATTTTATATTTACTAATTTCTTAAAAAAAAATTATAATTGGAAATTGATTATTGTGAGATAAAAGAAGTTAAATCTTTTTCAAAACCACTTTTGATAAAAGCCACTCTTGTACACCTTTGAGACTGAAATGATTGTACCATTTTTCTTATCATTTAGAAATTTGTTCAGTCAAGTCATTTGTTACTTTTGAATAAATGAATATATTTTATCATTTTGAAAAGCCTTAAAGAAGTGTTAAAATAGTAAAAAAGCATTTATCATTTAATCTTTTTAAAAAAATGTTGTGAAAGTTTGTGATTACAGTAGATCAAACATTGAATGCATTCAATGAAGAGTGGAAAATGACTATACCGGTATAAATCTTTGTGTATTTATGACTTCATACTCAGACAAGTTGTATATATAAGTTTGATAGGTCTTTTAAAAACTAGATTTTATTAATTGCATCAATCTTTATTAAAATATCATTATATATATATTTTGGCACTTTTTTTTTAGCAATTTCTTATCAACTTTTCAGGTATATTCAATATTTTGACTGTTAAAACTTAGGAAGTCAGAATAAAGTTTAACAATGTAATGTCAATCTTTATTGATTAAATGCCTGAATAAACATAAGTAAGAGATTTCCGTTATCATTTCATGTTATTTAAGTTGTTTGAAATGAAATGCTTTGAATTTTGTAATTCTTGTAAGATGATACAAAGTGTCACAATAATTGCTAGTGTCGGATTTCACAATGGGGATTCTTGGAAGGTTAAGAGTCACCCATAGGGGTAAGAATACATCATGATAAGCATTGTAGGAAAATACCGAACCAGTGATTTTCGGTTTCCCAAGGCTTAAGTGACAGAGTGTAAACAACGTCAAACAAATAATCGCTCAATTCATGACGGGAGATGAAGAAATAAAAACCTGGTGTTTCCTAGCTTTGTTTTTGAAGCTGTTGCTGGAAGACTTCGCTTCTGTTATGGAATTTGGAGTATATTTATATAGTATCAGATTTTACGAGGCTACTTGATAGAACACAAGCCTCTTCCTGAGAAATGGTTATCTACGAACTTAATTGAAAAAATTGTAATGGATCGCTAAATCAGTGTTAAACATTTGTATACATAGATCTTTTCCATGTTATTTTTTCATCCTTTTGAAGAAATGTTGTTTTTCTTATTTAAGAAAACTCCTTAATTTGATAAAAGTAAAGGATCGTTGTTATATTTTTGTTTTTATAGATTTCTATATCTTTCAAAAAAATTGTAATGATGTTTTAACTTTGTTGTTTTATATTTTGACCTCATGAAGAAATGATGAAGTAATTTCAGCATTTTATTCATTTCTATATCGAAATTAAACAAATCTTATTCTATTTCTATTGCTGTACCCTTTGTCCAATTAGAAACTTGTCTCTTGAATTATGTTCTTTGTTTTTGTAACTTTTTAATTATAAGGAATGACTATCAAATCAATCCTATTCATGGGAATCACAACAACTTGGCTATACTCTGACCAAAGATGAAGACTGTTCGGTATGTTTCTGGATAAGGGTTAATTTATAACTTAGGGAAAAGTTTTTTGAAAAGAACAGGAAGTTTTGATAGGTGATTAAATTTTGATAGAATAATTTACATTATTCACAACAAAAAATAATAATTGAATATCCACTAGCCAAACATTAATCTTGGATATTTAAGCACTTGTAGGTTATTTGTAAAGATACCACTTACAGTTAAGTTTTCTAAGAAGTCAGGTATAAGAACAGAGATCAAGTTTCCAATGTTTCATGTTTCCAGGCTTTAAAAAATATATATATTGACTTGTTTTTTTTTAAAATGGTAAGTGTTACTGTCTTTCTGGCTGTAACCCCCTATACTATCCTCTTTGCTACCCAGGAACATTCAGAACCTGCAGGATAAGGGTTAAGTTTGTTAAAGAAGTCAGGTGTGAGAACAGGGAGTATTTGACAGGTAATCAAATTTCCAATGTTCATAGGTACCTGGGGAGCTAAAGTGCTGGGTATCCTCACAGCAAACACATGCTTGACAAAATGATTAAACACTTGAGTAGAGAAGAGTCATATTCTGAAGCTGCTCCATCATTTTGTCACTCAAAGTGATAATAACTCCTCTAATGTGACTCCCATTGCCATGGATGTCAGAAGTACCTGTTTGAGTGAGCGGTAGGCAGTTAACATTGTGACTTTGGTGCTTGTAGCAGGTATCAGTTACAGTTGGCTTGTGGACATCTTGTATTGTCCAGTGTCCAGAGTGGTAATAGTCGGTCAGTGGACACTGGTCAAGGTATGCCAAAGCTTGTATTGGTTACAGTTGGCTTGTGGATCGATGTCTTGTATGGTCCAGAGTGGTAATAGATGGTTAGTGGACACTGGTCAAGATATGTCAGAGCTTGTAGCTGGTATTGGTAACAGTTTGCTTGTGGACATCTTGTATTGTCCAGTGTGTCAGGAGTGGTAATAGTCAGTCAGTGGACACTGGTCAAGGTATTCTAGAGCTTGTAGCTGGTATTAGTTTCAGATGACTAATGTGGACATCTTGTATTGTCCAGTGTCCAGAGTGGTAATAGTCAGTCTGTGGACACTGGTCAAGGTATTCTAGAGCTTGTAGCTGGTATTTGTAACTGGTCACTAGTGGAAGTCTTGTATTGTCCAGTTGGTCTGGACTAGTATTAGTCTGTCAGTGTACACTGGTCAAGGTACGCTAGAGCTGGTATTGGTTACAATGGACTTGTGGACATCTTGTATTGTCCAGTGTGTCCGGACTAATAATAGTCTGTCAGTGGACACTGGTCAAGGTATGCCCGAGCTTGTAGCTGGTTTGCTTGTGGACATCTTGTATTGTCCAGTGTCTCCGAACAAGGATAAGTCTGTCAGTTGATTAAGGTATGCCAGTGTTGCAGCAGATACAGGTTGCAAATTTTAAGACTTAGTAGTTTTGTTCCTAGAGGAGGTCTTTGGGAAATTTGCCCACCCTTTTTGCTTGGTGTCCATTATAATTTTGAAAAGTAGGATAATTTCACTATTGGAAAAGGTCCCATCTGCTCAGAAAAGGCCAAAATGACCCCCCTAACTGACCACCTAGGAACAGCACTGTACAAGTCAGTGGATATTTGTCATGGTTTGGATGGACAGATGTCACTTTCGTTGGTTTGAACTCATGCTAAGAATGAAAGAGTTATTTCACAGTTTAAATGACATCCTGCTTTATTGCCCGAAGTTAATATTAAAGAAACCCTTTCATTTACTTGCAATTACTGCTGACAGCATATTAAAACATATTATTACACACTCATTCATGTTTTCGATGATACTAAAGCACTGAAAAGTTCTTAAAAATTAAAAGAAAAGTTTTAAGGTATATACCTCTACAAAAGAAGATATTCCACCAAACAAAATCCCTTCAAAATTAGATTACTGACAATTGAAGTGCCTCCCATGTAGAATCCAAAATACCAAAGAGCAACTTACACTCCCTGAACAGATTTCTGTGGAGTCAGTTTTGTGATATTTCTCGTCCAGACGAACATAAAAGCTTACATCAAAATGTCATGCAAACATTGAGACTGTGTTAACAATCCTCCCTGAAATGTGTGACAACCTTTCAAAGCATTATATGAGAGTTAGGAATCGCATCAGAACTTTTCTAAAGATCATTCACATGCTGATTTGAATGTTATGTCTGTGAAATGCAATTTCAAGTTAAAAGAATTTACAAATTGCTCCAAGCATTTCTTTGACTTAAATGTTATTTTCAATGACAGTTGAATGTTGAGTCTGTGAAATGAAATTTGAAGTTTAAGCATTTTCAAATTGTTCAAGTATTTCTTCACAAAAAGGTTGCTTGTGTAGTCAAGATGGTGTGAGATTTCAATGAAGTTTTGAAATGTTATTTGAATAAGAGAAAGTTTTTCGATAATAAAACCTTTGTTGACATTAAGATCTTGCATTAAATCATTAAAATTATCAAATGAAATAAGCTATTGCTCAACAAATATTAGGTTGTATTCTGATATTTTCAAATTGAAGCTTTAATTGAAGAAATCTGTAATTGAAATTAGATTTCAAGTTCAATTATCTTCCTAGCGTGGAATTTTATTTACAAATCTCAATGATATAATTAAATACTTAGTTGAGTAAGTAATACAACATAAAAGGAACATGTGGTAATAAAGTGTAATGATTTTCTACTGACAAGACTTGATGGCTTAAGGAGCTTTATTGCTTGCAAATGATTCCACTTAGCATCTCATAAATAAATGTTAAACATATGAGAACACTTTACTTTCAAGATGCATATGGTGTTAATAAGTTTGATACAAATTAATGGGTATTTCTGATTATATTCATTAGAATTCAAAGAATTTGAGTTAAAAATTAAGTGACTTTTCATATAGCACATTTGGTATCATTTTGTGAATTAAATGAACCTAAAATTAAATTAGAGAAAGATTTTGAAATATTAAGTTTTGTCTTTCATTCATATGGTAAGAAGTTTTGTGCTCTTGGTCTGTCCAAAGTATCAACATTTGCAGATACATATTTGACTAATAATTAGAAAACATTAGCATGTTTAAGTTTATCATATTGTTAAAGAGTGAAAACAATATTAAAACATTTAACACTGCAAAGTGTATTAATTATCTTCCTAAACAAAAGAAACAAAGTTGAATTTGTATGATATGTTTACCTTAATTTACCAACACTATTGGGCATTGCACAATATGTACTATTTCTTACTTTATTGAAAACCTTGTAAATAATAGGATCACTCCATAATAAGTTCAAATTGTATAGGTTTTTGACTTAATAAATTCTTGATTTGTTATTAAGATAATTCTAGAATTTACCATTACATGCTTTGAGTTTCTATCTTATAAAAGAATGCATTATAGATTCAATAACAACTTTATCAGAGAAAATGCAATCGAGTTCAACGAGGAAAAGCAAATGGTATCAAGAAATTACCATTTTTATCAAAAATTGAGAATTTTTTTGGTTCTTTCAGTTTTATGTAGCAATTAGATAAGTATCAGCTGAATTAAAACAGATGTAATGCGCTTGTGCACAGATTTATTTATGATTATGGCACATAATTGTTTATACTATTAATAAAACATTGATAGATTACTGTATCAGTGAAATTTATTTCCAAAAATATTATTAAAATCTGATCACATTTACTGAAAATGCTGTTAAAGAGATTAAAGAGGAGTTTTGTTGATATTCAACTTTACCCCATTAAGCAAAGATATATATATAAGTATTGATATCAATATTCTAATGACTGAAAATTCAAAAGAGATTTCAAGGACTGATATTAAGATATTTATGGTATTAAGATAATTATGAAGGTGAAAGGGAAAGGAAAAATGGAAAACTCAGATCATGAGAGCAGATATCCAAATGTTTATCGATCTTCGATAACACTCATTAGGACAAAAAATGGTGAGGAGAGAAAAGAAAAGAAAGAATAACAATGTAAAGGTTGAAGAAAAGAGAAGAAGAATTAAAGGGATGGAAAGGATAAAATATTATGAGAAGGGAGAATATTCAAAATGTATGTAAAAGTATCTAACACTTATGAGCATAAAGGAAAAGAAATGGAAGAAAGGGATAGCAATGAGGGAAAGAATGAATAGTTAGGAGAAGGGAGAAAAAGCAGAATTTGAAGTAGGATGATAATATATCACGCAAATATTAGTACTCAAAATGCTATCTACATTATTACCCCTAAGGAATTTTACTTCTGAAGTAATTGTACTTTCAGGGCTGTTATCAAGCGCTAAGCGTGACCATTAAGGTCTGTACATCCTGTCTTCAGATACCGATTTAAACAGCTCGGTTAACTGAGTGCAGTGTGGAGGAAGTGCCTTGCCCAGGGACACACAGATAGTCTAAGACCCAGGTCATAATATTTTGGTTTCTCCACCGGGATTCAAACCCAGGCCTTTGGCATGAGAGGCCAGCCTGCTACCACTACACCACTGTGCTCCACAACTATGAGGATGAAGGCAAAGAAAGGAAAGGGATATATGTAACAATTGAAAGGCTGAAGTGGAAAGAAAGGGATCAAACAAAAATGTATCAAGACAAAGGGAGGAGGGATGAAGTAAGAGGGATGGTGTTAGATATCCCACTGCCCATTTTAAATCAGCAGGGGGTCACACCTGCCCTGTAATGTTATGTAGCAGATCGGCAGATAATGGATTGAGTGAGGAGACTTACGTTAGGTGTTATCTACCACACAGACTCATTGATTAGGCTTGTGGTCCTAGAGCAATGTCTTGTGGTCTTAGATCAAGGTCTTGTGGTCTTAAATCAAGGTCTTGTGGTCTTAGAGCAAGGTCTTGTGGTCTTAGAGCAAGGTCTTGTGGTCTTAGAGCAAGGTCTTGTGATCTTAGAGCAAGGTCTTGTGGTGTGTACTAGTGATTATGTGTATCATGGTAGAATGTATTGTGTTACCTTGTGATGTGCATATGCAAGAGTGTATTTTCAAATGCATATGTTGACTTGTGTAATTGTCTTTACTATTAAACACCTTTACAAGTCAGGAAGGTTAAAAAACATACTGTACTGGTTTCTTGAGGGTAAAATGGTTAAGCTAGGGCATCATTTTATTATTTTCCATTTTATTATTCCCCACATCTTAACTGATAGCTCAAGGTCTTATTGTGTGTGGTTGAAGAACATAAACTGATGACAAAGACTGGTGATATTTGGTGAATTTGGTTAAATGTATTTCTGCAGTTATTGACTTAAGTAGCACGTTTTTTGACAATTTTATATTTTCAATTTTTCACTGATAACTATAAGTTAATGCTAAATGTATTACTTTAATAGTATCAGAAATCTCATAACACAAACCAATCATCTGCAGTCAGAGAACAAAGTATGAGGATTCACATAAAATCCATTGGCAGCCATTTTTGTGTGAACACCTTTAATTCATTTTGTGTACGAAAAGGAATCGCATGGCTTAACTTTACATTGTATATTTGATTTAGTACTGCTCCATTTAGTTTTTATACATTGTCGAAAGATTGGAACCATTTATTTTCATTTTCCTGACATCACCTTATATTCCCCCTAAAAACGTGCTACTGCCCCTTTAACAAGTCTCTACCTTTTAGCCAGAAATTAAACTAAAAAACATATGTGTTGGTTCCTGGAGGGTGAGAGGGTAAATGGGCATCAGTTTGTATTTTTCCATTTTATGGTTCCCCACTGTCACCAGATGAAGGAGTAACAAACTCTGCAATGTCAGGTATTCTAACAGTAAAGAAGTTTTTTTTCTTACAATCTACATAAAACGCGCCTTGAGCAACCTTGAGCCTTGAGCAACCACAAGCAGATGGATATGTGCGCTATATATATATAAATATAAATATTCAAATATTCATTCATATAATGTTGGACTTGAGGAATGTTAACATTACAGCTAGTTTTAACTAGATTGCCTTTTCTTATAGCCTGTGATGAAAGTCAGTATAATTGGTTGCGACGTTCTAGTAATTCTGCATTTTTCCCCTTGAAACACACTGCATTATTTTCTACTTCTGTAGGCACAATTTCTGAAAGTTTCTCACGATCAATAATATCAAAACCATATTTTAAACCATTGATGACCCAGTCCTTATCGGAATCATCCTCTAACATGTCTTCCCAACAATGTAACTTAGCTGAGAGATCACTGATTGGTTCATATGAATCGGGCGGCCTTACTGAAAATTCTGAAAAGCTGGCTGAGGAACGTGCATAGCTTGCTGTGGTTGAGTGAAACCTGTGAGTGTCGGATGCGTACTTCCCTGGGAGAGGGGGCCATTATATTGATGCACCGCTGGTGATGGACGAGTACCTGACGACTGGCTATGTGACCACTGGTTGTGACTTGGAGAGAAACAGGTGAGGCACACATGGGCATACTTGCATTGTTGATAATCGCAACCACCCCTGGAGTTCCACTTAAGACAATCAGGCTGAGGCCGTGTGTTAGGGTTTAAACGTGGTCCCTGGGGTTGTCTCGGTGAGTTAAAGGATTGCCCACTCTTATTTTCCCGCCTTGTCAAAAGCAACTGCATGACATATGCATTATCGGCCCCCCACTCAAAGTCAAGTTCATTTTGCTTCTGTCTGTATTGCCTGTCGTACGACAGGACACTCTGCCAAGTGAAGGCCTGTCCTAAGGTAGCTATTTTCACACAATACCCGACGTACTGCAATATTTCTGCCGTATCCACATGATCTGTTAGGATCATTTCTCTCAGAATCTTGTACGATGCCTCCATGTATTGCAACGGTGATATCTTATCTGGGTCTGGCTTTTCCCCTGATTTATCACCCTTGTCAGATTGATGCAGTAAATAATTTGTCAGGTCGCGATATGGTCCCTTTGACATCGTAGAAGGGGCATCAAAGGGGTCAAACACTTTACCTTGTTTGGATTTTGTCTTTTCCTCAAAGTTTGGGATGTCCAACATCGATGCTAGTTCATTTACCGTAACGTTGTTGTTATTGTCGGAAGTCCCCGCATTGCGCATGCGTGTGGAGGGGGTTGTGGGTAGACCCGATTGACCGACTGAGCTATGACTGGATAACTGGGGTTGTACTTCGGAACGATCTTCTTTGAGGTTTCTGACGACTTTTTTCAATAATAAAAGTTGCGCCAACGGTAAGTTAGCCTTGAAATGTTCGTCAATAAGAGGATTATCCAGTAGTTTGACAGCTTCTGTTGAGTTAAACCCTTTATCGGTTAGTTCAGCTATTGTGCCAATGCTGAGACCTCCATTGTCACACCAGTCCGTGAACCTGTCCGACTGAGAATCCTCAAAGCTGACCGATGAAGCATCTTCAAGCAGCGACTGGTTTTTCTTCCTGAGCTTCTTTAGTTCTTTCTTGCTTGAATAGGGGAGCCAAGCCAAAAAACTTTGTATTAAAAGGGGAAACAAACCCCGTAAGCAAAAACGTGCTTGCGCAAAGTCGTCTGCTAAATTCAAAACTGCCAGGAAGTTAAAACTACGCATGCGCAGAGTCCGAGCCTTGGCCCGTGTTAAATATAGATTACTCAATACTTCCGTAATCTATCACGTAAAGAAGTTTTTTTTCTTACAATCTACATAAAACGCGCCTTGAGCAACCTTGAGCCTTGAGCAACCACAAGCAGATGGATATGTGCGCTATATATATATAAATATAAATATTCAAATATTCATTCATATAATGTTGGACTTGAGGAATGTTAACATTACAGCTAGTTTTAACTAGATTGCCTTTTCTTATAGCCTGTGATGAAAGTCAGTATAATTGGTTGTTGGTAACCTAAAATATGTATTTTCTGATGTTTATTGGTTGTTGTATGTTGATGGTGTGTATTGAGTTGTGTATTTCTGTAATGTGTATTGCCTGGTCTGTATTTCTATGCTTCTGTGTTTTGGTTGTTGTATGTTGATAGTGTGTATTGTGTGGTGTTATTTCTGTTGTGTATTGAATAATCTGTATTTCATTGTGTACTCTCTGGTCAGTATGAATTGGTGTCATTTTATGAGGATTACACGCTAGTGTGATATTTACTGATCTGTATATATGAGTGTGAATATTCGCTTGTGTGTAATGATATGTATATTGAATGATGACTTATGTGTCAAGTGTGAAGGCTTGTATTCAATCATATGTTTCAAGAATTTTCTTTTCTTTATGGAATAAACATTACTAGTTAGTTCAAAATGGCAACATGTACAGTGGAACACGGATATAACAAACTCCAAGGGACCAAATAATTTAGTTCACTATATCCGGTGTTCGCTACTCACATTTAGCTGTCATACATAGGGCTTTTGACGGGAATCAAAAATTTGTTCACTATATCCAATTGTTTGCTATATCAAAGTTCGCTATATCCGTGTTCTACTATATATTTTTTTTCAATAAATCTTTCTAAATAGATTTAAAAGATATTTTATTCCGTATCCAATACAATCTACAGCCTTCATAAAGCAACAGAGCTTTTTATGTTGGCTGTAGAGATGTAGACAGTTAGGTGTAAATAACTATAGTCCTATACAGTCTGGCGTGCTGTTATTTCAAACACTTGGATGCCTACTTGTATTATAGGTGTGTAAATGTTTTAGTGGCATAGATGCCTCTTAAATTTCTAAGGTATTTGGAGTATGTGTAAAGATGTATTTTGGTAGTGCACTGGTGAAAATCTTATTATAAATCACATTATATTTGTGTCAAAATTCTTTTGTTCAAATAAGTTTTTTTTAGGTGAATTATTTGTGATATGTCATCAATTGGTTTTTAAAATTGTAATTGGCTGAAATATTTCATATTTTTCATTCCATTGGTAATTATTTAGTACAAATATTGCAAAGTGAAATTTGAAAGGAAATTTCGATTTATTGAAATATTTGATGTTTCATCCGTGTTTATGATTTTCGAAATGTTTGTAAAATTATTAAGATAAATGAACATGCCTTTCCATGTGAATCAGTAAGTGTATATTGAATATATTAATTGTAAGCATAAATTGCTTGGTAAGCAAAATTAAATAGGAACCAATTCTTACAAATAATGCATACGTTCATAACTATACATTACAACTGTAACATATAGTAATACATTCTTTAAATTAAAAATTAGTTTCTTTTATTAAGGTTAAAAAAATATTAAGTGTGTAAACAGTATGATAAGATATTCAAATTAACAATGATTTTTAAGAAATTATTATTAATTATTAATTTTTTTTACCTTTACACAATTCCATGTTGTATGTACATATACAAGATTCACAAGATCATGGTTAATAATTCTGTTTTTGATCCACAGTTTTAAAAAATTACATAACAAACATTTAAGGTTTGAGACGAAAAACAATTTCATGAAAATGACACATTTAATTATTCCCTTTTGAATTCACACCGACAGATTAACAGAATCCTTTACAGAATCCTTGACATAATCCCTGACATCCTTTAGGCTTCCAAATAACTAGTGACATAGTGTTATTCAATAGGCTTGAACTATTATCCAGATGCTTTTGATGTTTTAATTTAAAAATGTTTAACTTTTTCAACTTGTGGCTTAAAAAGTATTCTTTAATCTTCTGTTTGATTATTTTCAAGACGTTGTCTTGAGTTATATTGTTTGTTCTTTCAGCTTGGAGTGGGTTGATCACAAGTTTTGACATGTTTGTTTTTAACAAGGTGAAATTTGTTTCCTCAAAAAGGAAAGATGCTTCTTGGTATTTGGCAAAATGAGGATTATGTAGGCCAAATGAGAACAGGCAAATTAGATGCACAAGTCCACCAGAATTATTTATGAATTCATGACTTCACATTTTTTTATTGAACAAGTTTGAATTTCATTGACTGTTTGCAGTTGACTAATATGTACATGCAATCTTGCAAACTTGAGTTTCATTTTTTTTATTTTTGCTATGAATATTCAATCTATTGATGTGTGTGATTGAAATAATGGTAAAATGATGATAGTATAGCTACATAGATGCTTAATTAACAAGATGTATGTCATCAACTATGTCATCTTCTTGTCTAAAGTTACAAAAAAATCTAAGAATGTTCTTTGCCATACAAAGCTAATCATGCTTATATTTAGGTAAATCAATTGGGATTTAATGAAAATATTAATATTACTGTATTCGTCCTAATAAGCGCCCCCTCCCTAATAAGCGCCCCCTATTACAAATTTCTTTATAATAGAGCGCCCCCCCCCCCCCCCCCCCCTTTCATACGTAAAATGCCCTACCTCTACTGCTTTTCCAATAGCTTTTAGTTTATCCGGGCCTGTGAATGTGTAGTTGCACTGAATTTCCACGATCGACCTACTTTCATTCTCGTTCAGAATCCCGACAAGTGCTAGTTTCGCTTGTCTATAACATATTCCTAATAAGCGTCCCCCTTTCTGGGGTATCCTAATAAGCGCCCCCTTTGGATTTTTGCAAGCTAAGCGCCCGGGGCGCTTATTAGGACCAATACGGTACTCATTTTCCAAATCATTGGAATTCAATGAAGCTTCTCAAATTACAAACTAACATGTATTTTTTTAACTATTTTATTATCCCCCGCCGCGCGTTTAGCGCGAAGCGGGGGATATAGTATTCAGCTCCGTACGTACGTACGTCCGTCCCGCTTCTTGTTAGCGCGATATCTAATGAACCGCTCAACCTAGAATCTTAAAACTTGGTACCAGTCTTCATCTGGGGAATACGCAGACCTGAAAAGTTTTCGATGACCATGACCTCATTTTCAAGGTCACAGCGAGACCTTGACCAGTTTTGAAAATGTTGTTAGCGCGATATCTAATGAACTGCTCAACCTAGAATCTTCAAACTTGGTACCAGTCTTCATCTGGGGAATACGCAGACCTGAAAAGTTTTCGGTGACCTTGACTTAATTTTCAAGGTCACAGCGAGACTTTGACCACTTTTGAAAATGTTGTTAGTGCGATATCTAATGAACCGCTCAACCTAGAATCTTCAAACTTGGTACCAGTCTTCATCTGGGGAATACGCAGACCTGAAAAGTTTTCGGTGACCTTGACCTTATTTTCAAGGTCACAGCGAGACTTTGACCAGTTTTGAAAATGTTGTTAACACGATATCTAATGAACCGCTCAACCTAGAATCTTCAAACTTAGTACCAGTCTTCATCTGGGGAATACGCAGGCCTGAAAAGTTTTTGGTGACCTTGACCTCATTTTCAAGGTCGAGGCGAGACTTTGACCAGTTTTGAAAATGTTGTTAGCGGGATAACTAATGAACCGCTGAACCTAGAATCTTCAAACTTGGTACCAGTCTTCATCTGGGGAATACGCAGACCTGAAAAGTTTTCGGTGACCGTGACCTTATTTTCAAGGTCACAGCGAGACTTTGACCAGTATTAAAAATGTTGTTAGCGCCATATCTCATGAACCCATTAACCTTGAGTCTTCACGGGGGACATAGTATTCCGCTCCGTACGTCCGTCCAGCTTCTTGTTGTTAACATCAATTTGCGGCGGGGGATCATGTCACCTTTGTGACAAATACTTGTTTATTTTTGTTTTGTATGGCCACACATAATAAATTTATTTATCTTTTCCATGTTTCTTTTTTTTCATCTTCAACTACCAGAATGAAGATATTTCTTAAACATAACATATCTATATATAACACGACCGCTTCAAAGTATATTACATGATTAAGATCTACTTCAGTCATGACCATTCATGTTGTGATTAGGATTTGTTCTAATATGAAAACTGACCAAGGGCTTTATCATTATAACTGATTTTTTAATTTCACATTAAGGGTAATACCATTTCATGATGAACTTGTGTTCTGCTCATAGGTACATCATGACTTTCTAATTATCTACTAATCAATTGTAAGCAGATATGCCAGAGTGACATTTCCAATGTATATCTTTCAGGTACTACTTCATTAGTTTTCTATAATGGTTGATATCTTTAGTAATTGTAGATTATCAGCCGGTGAAGTCACATGTCTGCGTGAAAAGCCCTCATAAAGGGTAATGAGAATTAATGTCTTGTGTTGTAGTTATGTCTACCTTAGTTGAAAATTTATTCATTAAGGTTATTTGTCATTTCTTTTCACATACCATAACCTCTAAAATTTGTCAATTTAAAAACTTGTACTACAAAATTTCTTATGTCTACCTTAGTTGAAAATTTATTCATTAAGGTTATTTGTCATTTCTTTTCACATACCATAACCTCTAAAATTTGTCAATTTAAAACCTTGTACTACAAAATTTCTTATGTCTACCTTAGTTGAAAATTTATTCAATAAGGTTATTTGTCATTTCTTTTCACATACCATAACCTCTAAAATTTGTCAATTTAAAACCTTGTACTACAAAATTTCTTATGTCTACCTTAGTTGAATATTTATTCATTCACAATTAAGGTTATTTGTCATTTCTTTTCATATACCATAACCTCTAAAATTTGTCAATTTAAAACCTTGTACTACAATTTTTTTTATGTCTACCTTAGTTGAAAATTTATTCATTCACAATAAAGGTTATATTTGTCATTTCTTTTCATATACCATAACCTCTAAAATTTGTCAATTTAAAACCTTGTACTACAAAATTTTGTATGTCTACCTTAGTTGAAAATTTATTCATTCACAATGAAGGTTATATTTGTCATTTCTTTTCATATACCATAACCTCTAAAATTTGTCAATTTAAAACCTTGCACTACAAGATTTCTTGTAGGAGAGAATTAAAACGATTATAAGTGATAATCAAAGTAAGTTTTGTAGTCACCATCATTGTTTCAAACTGTACGCTCACCTTGCTTCTGAAAGACTGCAGTTACTTCACTTGTGCCATGCACACATATTCCTAACAATGTAGAATTCAGTTATAACTGCAAGATGATATTTGATTAAATAATATATAGAGAAGTAACTGAGATGCAAATTTTCCCTTGAGACTTTGAAAGATGCAAGAAATAATGCTGATAAATTATATCATCCATGAACAAAAAGAACAATGAATCCTGAAACACAAGGACAAATGATGTGTGCTAATCTATAAATATACATCAAATCAAGAAATAATTTCAATAACCTGCTGTTTATTTTGATAGAATATCCTTCTTTACCATGCAACTTTCTAAAGCATCTACAAAACAAGAAAAACTGAATCATAAGGACAAATGTGTGTTTCTCTATGTGACCGAATCTCAGTTTTGATTGGCTCAAGAAATAATTTTTATGACATGTTCTTCATTTGATAGTTAAAACTTGCGCATGCACATTTCATATTTATAAAGCATCTACAAAACAAAAGTATCTGAATCACAAGGACAATTGCGTGCTTCTCAATGTGACCTAATCTCAGTTTTCAATGGGCTCAAGAAATAATTTTGATTGAATTATTCTTTTTTTTGACATTACCACCTTTCTACCATGCACATTTCATATTTATAAAGCATCTACAAAACAAAAGTATCTGAATCACAAGGACAATTGCGTGCTTCTCAATGTGACCTAATCTCAGTTTTGATAGGCTCAAGTATATTTCATTGAGAAATAATCAAATGGCGATAAGGCTAAATCACATGGCAGTCATGTTGTTCCTGGCTAGACGTAGCTGTCCATATGGTTCTGTGAGAAATCCTCATCTATCTTGTTACATGTTCCACACTCATCAATCAAACCTTGCTGCTCACAGACTATGGACGGATTTTCTCGTTAACTCAGGTATGATTTCACCTGTAATTAGGCCAAACCGAACAGGTGAATTGAGCAGTTCATATGAACTTGCTGTTGCAAGAGGACATGAATGGGTAGCTCCTGAAATGAATATTGTAGAAACTGGTTTGAAAAGAGAGTAAGAAATTTGTGTTAATTAGGTATTTATTTTGGAATGACCTTTTAATGAAGCTGTGTATATCGTTCTTGAAAGTAAACAAAAGAGACTAAGACCATAGGATCTTGAAAGTCTTTTATGCCTCAAAGCATTTCACTTTTGAGGAATGGCTGATAGTTTTGGTATCTTTTTTTGTAATTAAGACCTTCAAACCAACCACATGTCGTATCAATTTCATGCTTTTATAACTCATATATTATGTTGTTATTTATGAGTTTTAAGTTAATTGTGTCAAAGCTCTGTGGTCCATACAATTTACATTATATTGTCTATTACATGTCATTGCTTAAATAATTGAAACTTAAAACTATTTTCTCTGTTTTGTAAAATTATCCCAAAAAAATAACTAAGCCAGTAGAACAAAAAAGAAAGCATCCTTATCAGTGTCAAATTTGGCGAACTTATCCATATAGCGCAAAAATGTAACAATTCCATAAACAAGGCACCAAAGGTAGTGCCTCACAGAATTAAACTGGACACTGATTAATCTCTTAATGTCCAGGCTGTCCACTATTAATGAGACCATATGTCTAGCCGACTCTCCAGTGGTAATCTTACTAATGAATATTTCAGGTACTGAAACTCACCTTTATTTGCAAAGCTACCTTATGAGTTGCTATACATCACCTGCAAATGTCAGGTGTTGAACTTGATACACTGGCTTGTATTGGAGCAATAACTGAAGGGTTTCTGAGGTCTTTAGTATTCATAGAGAAACATCTATGTGACAAATGCATAAACGTTAATCAATATATGTACGCTCTAGGTAAGAACGGTCCTCTACTATGTAAATTACACATAACATAGGCGTATTGTTCTAGTACATGTTCCATTATTATCAGGATGATAGTAAGAATCTCACCCTCGTGTCTTCTGATATCAAATATATCAACACTCGTTGATATATTTGATATCAGAAGTCACTTCGGTGAGATTCTCTATATAACATATTTTATTCTATTAAAATGTAATTGTAATGGTGTTGAAAAGGCAATGTCAAATTCAGGAAATATCCTTGAAACTTTTTTCCTTAACTCAATGATTTTAAAAGGAATGAAGAGTTTCTTGAATGTAGCCCTACAAAAAAAATATAATATGAAAAGGATTTAAAACCTTATGGATTATTGCAGTATAACAAAATGTTAATTGCAAAATTGATCTAATTCAAATATATCTTGAGACAAAATATAAGTTTTTTGGAACAAGTTGTCAAACACACGAAGGAACTGCAAATTAAGTTACTTTACACATATGACAGAAAAGAAAAGAGATGTACAGTAATGTAAAGGGATTATTAGTAAGGTAACAAAAAGGAAATGTGATACCCATATCTCTTATTAACAAATTGCTTATCATGAATAAAAAAAGCCAAATTTTTGTATCAAATTTGCAATATGATATCTGCAAAATAATGAATTGAAGTGAAAAAGGCATTAACTACGGTATGACAATTGTGATCGAATTTGCGATCTCATGAAGTTGTATTGATTCTATTATGATCAATGGTAAGCTTAAGCATACTTATATTCAATAAAAAATAGATATACAATGAAAATATATTTGTACCATCCTCATTGAAAAGAGACCATCTCCAAACTAAATTTTCAAAGCTTGATTTAAATTATAAAAGAACAAAAGATACATGATATGAAATCAATTAATAAAACGCAAATGGATGTTTTATGGTTGTCTTATTATCATAAAACATGCTTGTTGGTTATATGTGCAAGAAACACAAGATCGTTTGAATAGTTAAAACATTACGTTCCTTTATTACTTGAAGAAAACGCGAAAAAACTCACATAGTGATGAAATGAATCAAAGCATGAAATAATTTATTATGGTTATGAATAAATTACTGTAAATGTTTCTTTTGAAAAAAACTATTACGCTGATTAAATGAAGTGAAATCATATGAATTAAAGCATGAAATATCATGTTATGTTTATGTAATAAATACCCCTATAAAAAAAATATTCCTCAAAGTTACTTCTACAGCTTTGACACAGAACTTTCACTGCATTTTCAAACTGCCTCCATATCATCTCTTGAGATAATTGGGGCAAAATTTTACCATCTTCACTAGCAGAAGCATTTTGGTGAAGGTAAAAAAGCATCTGGGAGGATGCCATGAATGGTTGGCCACAAGCTCTAGAGCAATAAAAAAGTTATGGTGGGGTTGTAACAGCTTCAATAGCCCTATAAGGGCATGTCCACAAGTGACCAAGGGATAACATGGGTGAGTGGAGATACTGTGGAAGGTACACCAATGACCATAAAGTAATAAAACCTCCACAGCAGCATGTGGGTTATGTAATCAGGGATGGGGGTCTCCCTCTGGGATAGATACACAAGTGACATTGGATTAGCAAGCCAAATGGAGATACTGTGGAAGGTACACCAATGACCATAAAGTAATAAAACCTACATGTGGGTTATGTAATTAGGGATGGGAGTCCCTCACTTGGAAAGTTCAACAAGCAAAAATATTGGATGAGCAAGCCTTGTGTTTTTTGGTTTTTTTGTGGTTTTTGTTAGGGTACATTTCATAAAGAGCCTAGTGTTGATGGTTGGAAAAGTAATCCAAAATATCAGTGCATGAATATGAAGTGAATTATATAAGTAGGTATGGGGGATTTTTTGAAAAAAAAATTAAGAGGCCGTTGTAAACTTTATCATATTTCATTCCAACAGTGTCTGGGTATTAAAAAAAAAAATTAATTCCAATATTTTATAAAAACATTAAATCCGCAGATACAAATAAAAATTACTAAGATACAATAAAGGGTTGACAAACCAGGGTCTGTTTTCACTTAAACCAACAATGAGCAAAGCTTGTTGATGAACAATTCCCATGACTGAATTAATGACTTTGTAGAAAGGGAAAAAAAAATATACAACACAGCATAAAAAAGATGTAAGCTTAGTGAAGGTAAAAATAAATTTGGTACAGAAATGAAGATGTGTTGAGCTTCAAATTAATTCACTATGTTTTGTTGATTGCTACCATTATACCTAAACACTTCATGGGTCGTTAAGTTTGTTTTTTTAGTTGGGGACATCAATTACCAATTTAAATGTTATTTCAAATCTTAAACTCAGGTTGTGAATTTAAGAGGAAATATCTTGGTGATTATCTGTTATTTCTAAAAACGTGTTAATTGCTTAGTTAATAACACCTGGTCATTTGAAAATGTATATTCATATGACAAATCCACTGTCCATCACTATTACAGCCTTGTTGATTGTCACCCTAATAAGTAATTACTTCAAGGGTAATTAAGTTTGTCATTTTGCTATGTATTGGAAAGCAGTTACACAATCAGATGTTATTTTAGTTTTAAACTCATGTTGTGATTTCCTGTTAATTGTAAAATCATTGATTGACGCTGACCATCGTGTTGACAAGTTTGTTTCATTAGTATGGGTCTTCACATGTTTTGACACATAAATTGTAAACCAATGTTTGTCTATCTTGTTAACTTCCATTTTAATTTGTTTTACTCAACAGACTAATTTCAAATATTGTAAACCTGGCTGTAAAATTTACTATTGATGGATATGACTATTTGACACTTATCATGTAATTTCATAAGTTATCAATTTAAAGAAAAACTTCTTAAATGCCAATAACAAAGGACATAACTGATTGATGTAAAAAATGTCACTTAAAAAAAAAAATTTTTTTAATGTTATCATTGTCAGAATGAACTAATTCAATAACACTTACACAATAACACAATAATACATTTTATCAAAACCCTTTGCCATAACCATTACTCAAGTACTCTTATGAAAGAAAATAATCAAAGATTCCTTACACCATGCATTCAATGCATTGTGCTTCTCATTGATTGGCTAGACATTATCAGCCAATCAGAATCACTGCAATATTTACTAAGCTGTGCACAAGTCACAAGAAGACAAGATGGCCGCCTGCATCAACCATTTACATAATCAACTGGATATGATGGTTAAATCACAGCTCATTAAGAGCTAAAAAAGCATTCTGCAGTCACTGGTACCAAAGTAAGTACTTCTGATTACTGTTTCTAGTTCATGTTGCCTGCTATCTTTTCAAATCATAAATGAGAGCTTAAAATGTTTCTGAAATATTGGCTTCACATGCAGTCAAAATGACAAGTGATTTTAAACCCTGACCCTTTCTTGCTGAATTTCTTGTAATGTATTGTAAATGTTCATTATAATGTACCATTAGGATTTGTTTTTTTGATACTGATTTGATCTGTAATATAGTTTTTATCTTAAATTGGTAACTTTCAGCTAAAGATGGCATTGTTTACACAAGTGTGCACTGGACCACGACTGCCATGGAGGACATCAGACACAGGCAGTGATTATGTAACAGGTACCTGCACAGCTGGCTAATTCTAGAATAAACATGCATTATATAATCCTTGACTGTAGATTAGACAATTGTAAATGGAACTTCCAAATGCAATTGCATTATTATTTGTAAACATCCAGACAAGTCAATTGTATGTTGTAAATTTGTGGGAGTACTTGATTTCAAATGATAATGACCTTAGAATCTTATTTGAATTTGAATTCTATAAACATTGTTAATAATTCTCAAAGTTAGATCAAATATATTGTTAAGAGTCCATTTCTGTATGATTCATAAATGTTCAAACTGAAACTCACACTCCTGGTTTATAATTTTGATAATGACTGGATAGTATTTCACAGCCAGACAGTTGAAGACATGGTCTTCCATGAAGTTTTGATTATAAATGCCAATTCAAAGTGTTTGTCCAAATCTGTTCATCCTTTTCATAAACTTCTTGAATTGATAAAAGTAGTAAAACAAATTAAATAATAATAAAAACCTAAATACCATTATTATTATCAAGTTATTAACTTATTCAAATGTCAACTTATAAGTTAAAATTATATCTGTTTTATAAAAAACGCATATAAGCAATCAAGGGGTTATCTTTTTATCATTTTTATTGTTATTTTTGCTTATTCTTGTTATTTTGCCTATATATAAATAAATCATTAGTTTCAGTTGTTCTTTCTATATACCTGTTTCATTTCATTGAAGAACAGTAAATTTACAAATTGTTTATTTAAGGTGATCACTGAAGCTTACAATACACAGACCTGGCAACATAAGGGAACTCACAAGGGAAGACTAGGCAGTGTCATCACAGTAAGTGCACTGAATTGCTAAATAAACAAACAGATTGGTAAATGACTTCTGACCAATTCATTTCTTCTTATTTACTTACAGATTAGAGACACATTGCATTTGATTATGTAACAACACAGCCAGGATGGTGATCTAATTCTTAAATCAACATGCTGTATATTCCTTGAATGTAGATTAGTCAATACATTAGAAGATGCAACCCAATTCACAATTAATGAACTTGACAGACCATTATTTTCATTTGTAAACTCTCAGACAGGTTGTCTGTCTGATTTAAATGAATTTAGAGGACTTTCTTTCAAATTCTTATGAGCATTAAATCTAATTTGTAGACATTTGACACAGCATTAAACAAACTCTTGTGATTAATCTTAGTTTGTTTACAATTCTTAAAGATTTTCAACTCTTGCCATTTGTAGAGGCGGATCCCAGTGGGGGTTCAGGGGGTCCAGACTCCCCCTTTGAAAATCAGTTATAGATTCAAGTCAATAAAAATTATGTTCTATAACAGTACATAATGTCTACGTCCCTATATAGTTCATGTATCCAATGTAATTGTTACTGTTGGCTGTATCTTAATAAATTGAGGTGCATTTTTAACTCCGAAGTGGAATAATGTAGTTAAGAAAAGTAAAGTAAAACAATGAGGATTTTGATTAACATGTTAACCTATCTTTAAGAATATTTCTGCAATTATATCAACAAAGATATATCAAACTTCTTATAAATCAGATGGAATATGCAAATGAAATGACATCCAATGTTTATATTTGAAATATAAGGAATGTTTGCTTTTTTCAGTAGCAATCAGCATGACTGTACATTCGTTGATAAAATATTATCTTTTAATGTCATAGCCAAAATGCTTATTGTTCAAATGCTATTAAAGTTGACATCAGTTGTATCACATAATTCAATCTTCACAATTTTCACAACTTCAATTTCTAATAACATTTGGTAGCTGATATTATACTTTTTTATATTTTTACTTTCAGTCACTAAGCCTGCCCATGACATCCACTTTCAGAACTGATGTCTCCATGATCTGTCTTGCTGATTTCAAGCTGATGCCCCCTGCCCCAACAGGCTGTCCTCTAAAGCACCACAGGCTGCCACCAACGTACTACAGGATAGTACAAGAAGCTGCCACCCAAACCTCACCAAAGGCTGACCCCCACAGCACCAAAGGCTGACCCCAAAGGCCCCACAGGACCTAAAAAAAAAGGCTGCCACACCCACTGCACCCACAAAGCTCTCCAACAAAGCACACTGGACGGCGCAAACTTTCACATTTTATTAAAACATTTAATTGGTTGTTTGATATTTGTCTTTATTTAAAAAATCTATTTAATTTTAGGCATTATTCAGGATGTAATTTTGCAGATTTGGAACCATATTAACAAATTCTGCTACAAAAGTTTCTAGAGGCACTGGTGGCTGTAAACTTTTACGACTTAATTACCCTTACATGGTACAGCCACTTCTTTGCCACAATCACTGGTGGCTGTAAACTTTTACGACTTAATTACCCTTACATGGTACAGCCACTTCTTTGCCACAATCACTGGTGGCTGTAAACTTTTACGACTTAATTACCCTTACATGGTACAGCCACTTCTTTGCCACAATCACTGGTGGCTGTAAACTTTTACGACTTAATAACCCTTACATGGTACAGCCACTTCTTTGCCACAATCACTGGTGGCTGTAAACTTTTACGACTTAATAACCCTTACATGGTACAGCCACTTCTTTGCCACAATCACTGGTGGCTGTAAACTTTTACGACTTAATTACCCTTACATGGTACAGCCACTTCTTTGCCACAATCACTGGTGGCTGTAAACTTTTACGACTTAATTACCCTTACATGGTACAGCCACTTCTTTGCCACAATCACTGGTGGCTGTAAACTTTTACGACTTAATTACCCTTACATGGTACAGCCACTTCTTTGCCACAATCACTGGTGGCTGTAAACTTTTACGACTTAATTACCCTTACATGGTACAGCCACTTCTTTGCCACAAAGTTACTCTTTGATGATTCATCCATCATTTTACGACTTAATCATCCCTGGTGAAGGTGATAATGTAGTTGTGGATGCAGTTGTGGCAATGGTAAAATTTTGCTTGCCACGAAACTGTGGATGCCCTTGCACAAGAGAATTTTTTTTATAGGGGTAATGTAGATAATGCAATCATGATCAAAAACTGCATTCATATTTGTATAAAATGTAAATAGTCAATGTAATAGATTAATATTTAGGCTAAAAAATCAAATATTGCAACAAAAAATTAGCTTCCTAATTAGAAGAATTATACAACTTGTTAACGAACGGTTTTATGGACTTCGGGTGATATGCTATTTTGTCAAATTTTGCTTTACAAATTATGTTCACAATTTTAAAGCTCAGTAACAATAAGACATATTAAGTGATAGAATACTAAGGATTTAAAACTTATTTGTCACTCCATACCTGAAGTACAACCGATCTTTTTCAATCAATTGTGTTTTTATATGAATGTACACAATTCTTTTGAATTTCTCAAATATTAAGGAAATTAACTACAAAATCCTTATTGATGCATCTTGAACATGTTATATATATAAGGTATGATAGCATGTAATCCGGACAAAAAAGCTGGAGATATAAAAGCTTTCAAGGTTTTTTTTTCAGAGTGAATTAGACACAAAATTTATAAATCCACGAAAGAAGACTGTCACTTAACTGTTTGGAATCATATATGAATTAACTAATTGTCCCCTTGAATTTCATTCACACAACAAAATGCAATAAGAGTGATAATTTAACACAGGAGATTATCCATGACAAACCACTGGCTAAAATAGATTAGTCTCAGACCCACATGTAAAGGATTAACATGGAACTCAAAACATCAAAGTCCTATAATCACCTGAGTGACTTTAATCACTTGAAAGTGTATTTATTTTGATTAAAGAAATTCCCTACTTGATGAAAGCATATTGGGATAGTATAGGTCCATGGTCATATAGAGTTCACAAGCTTTTAACACTAATGACAATCTTCAAAATGAGCTCGATCCACCTTTAATTACAAAACCCCTGGACTCTTTATCTAGCCAGGTGCTAATTAATACAGGTAGAATGACCTCACGAGGACGCTATTGCAGATGACCATAGGAATCCCCTGGGATGGCCAGTTCAGATGGGCAATGGTCAGTTAATTGGTCTTGGTTATTGGAGAGCTATATGTTAGAGAAAGTCAATAACATTCTGTATTAGTTTGACTTGGTGAGGTATTAAAGTGTCATGGTTATGGATGAGGTGTATTGTTATGATAAGGCTTACAATGTGCTTTTGTTTTCCTGTCAAATTACAAATATTCTCAGGATTATGGTCATCTTTGGAAATATTGTTATTGTCTAGGTTTATTTTCACTAGTTGTAAAAAAGTAAAAGATAGATTAAGAAGCAAATAGTTTGAGGTTTTGCTGTCAAATTACAAATATTCTCAGGATTATGGTCATCTTTAGGAATATTGTTATTGTCTAGGTTTATTTTCACTAGTTGTAAAATAGTAAAAGATAGATTAAAGGGGCAGTAGCACGTTTTTAGGGGGAATATAAGGTGATGTCAGGAAAATGAAAAAAATAGTTCCAATTGAAAGACAGTGTATTCAAACTAAATGAAGCAGTAATAATTCCAATATATAACGTAAAGTTCAGCCATGAGATTCATTTTTCTTACAAAAATGAATTAAAGGTGTTCACAAAAAAATGGCCGCCAATGGATTTTATGTGAAGCCTCATACTTTGTCCTCTGACTATGGATGATTGGTGTGTGTAATGAGATTTTTGACACTGTCAAAATAATACATTTAGCATTAACTTACAATTATCAGTGAAAATTTAAAAATATAAAATTATGAAAAAACGTGCTACTGCCCCTTTAAGAGACAAATAGTTTTAGGTTTTGCTGTTAAATTACAAATATTCTTAGGATTATGGCCATGCATCCTTGGAAATATTGTAATAGTCCTAAGTTTATGTTCACTAGTTGTAAAATTTAATACAATGGATTAAGAAGCAACATGTACAGTTTGAGATCACACTGAAACAGCATTTAGTCACTGTAAACAGTAAATTGTACTTATTATACAGTACTGTCACAGTGACAAAACTTATGCATGAAGAATTTGAAAAAGTTAAAATTTTACTACTACAACAAAGGAACAATTCACCATATGTTGTTATCAAGAGCATTGTGTTGCTCTTATGTATATACCGTATTCGTCCTATTAAGCGCCCCGGGCGCTTAGCTTAAAAGGGGGCGCTTATTAGGATACCCCAGAAAGGGGGGGCGCTTATTAGGAATACGTTATAGACAAGCGAAACTAGCACTTGTCGGGATTCTGAACGAGAATGTAAGTAGTTTTGCCTGGCATTTTCAAATGTGCCATGATGGCCATTTGACCAATTGAAGATAATCAAAGAATTACTAAACAAACAGATAAACAAACCTGAGTTGACTAACAAGCAATCAATAAAGGCCAATTAAATGCCCCGCTTATGTCGGTCATAATTGTAATAAAAACATGAACCGGTCATCAATGTAAATGAAACAACTAATCCATTCAAACGACATAATTACCTTGTTATCTTTAATTATTTGATCATCTCATTGTCATGTATTGAGTAAAACAAGAGGCCAAACTTTTTTTTAAAAAGACATCAAACAACTTCACATCGTGATTTTAACATGCTGTTACTATATCCTCCCTCCACTAACTTCACAAGCTCCATGCATCGACTTTGCAAGCAAGACTTCATTAACACAGTGTTTGGAGCTTGCATTACTGCAGGGAGGAGAAAGGAACAGCAGGATTACTGCAGTGATAGGGAAACAAAAACAGGCTGATCTGTTGGCAAGTTTGACAGGTTAAACAACTTATGCGGTGTGTGTCAAGTAGTTGATATGCATCATAACTTAGTAGAATTATATTTAAAACAGCCACAGTAATTTTATTTTACTCAAATAAACTAATACAGAGGCTTCGGACTCTATTGGAAAAGCAGTAGAGGTAGGCCATTTTACGTATGGGGGGAGGGGGCGCTCTGTTATATGGAAATTTGTAATAGGGGGCGCTTATTAGGGAGGGGGCGCTTAATAGGACAAATACGGTAACTTCAATATGCTCTTCAAGACTTGAGTATACACCATTTGTTTCCTAATAACTCCAATGACATGAAACTTAAAGAGACACAGAGTATGTTGATAGGATCACATGTGTCAAATTTTGAAATCGATGTTATTACATCGGGAACCACTAACTGTTACTGATAATAACAAGTTAAAAGTCAATCAGTACATTAGAGCAAAAATACGGCCATTCAAAGTCGGGATTTTGATCGAAAACCGGACAATGTGGCTCGAGTGGCGCGCTCAAATTCGCCAAACGTAATTTTGAAACCTTGTCATAAGCTGACAGGAAGATATATTCGATTCGATAGTGTTTATTAGGTATTGTAACTAATAGGTAGATTAATTGGATGCATAATTTCGAATATTAAACGTATTTGAGATGTTTTCTTGATTTTTCCATAAAATCAAGTGTTTTAGAGATATTATGCATAAATGGATATATTTGCAAGTCCAGTGATGAGAAATGAACTTCAATCAGCATATTAGATATTTTGTAGCTTATCAAAATCAAATAAAATTTTAAGAAAGATACTCTGTGTCACTTTAATGTCTAAGGGTTGAAACATGTTAGTTTCTATAAATATATTTCTTCAGCACTACCGTCTCTGGTCGTGAGGGTTTACTCTTAATGTACACTACTTAAAAGGCAGTTGCATGGTTTTTTTTAAATTTCATATTTTTAATTCTTGCACTAATAATTGAACGTTAATGCTAAATGTATTATTTTGACAATGACTAAAATCTCATTACACAAGCCAATCATCCACAGTCAGGGAACAAATTATCACGAATCACATAAAATCTGTTGGCTGCCATATTTGTGTGAACACCTTAAATTCATTTTGTGTAAGAAAAGGACTTGCATGGCTGAAGTTTACATTATTAACATGTATTTGATTTATTACAGCTTCATTTAGTTTAAATACATTGTCTTTCAATTGAAATCATTTACTTATATTTTCCCACTTAAAAATGTGCTACTGCCCCTTTAATACACTATTTGATTGTAAAATGTTTTTTGAAAATGTCCTTTGAACGACAATGAATGATGTTTTTTGCATCATTTATGACTTCTTCATTAAAAGCATCATTAGGAAAGAAGACCAACTAACTAAGATAATGGAACAATTGTCACTTGCCTTTAATCTAATGAAACCATAAAACATCTGATCCTTTTAATGTAATTTTACTACTTTAAAACCCAAAAAATTATTGTTAAATGTTTCAGAATACATTTTGTTAAAAGCTATTTTGCCCAATATATTTCCTTTAATCTCCTGTGTTGCAAAAGTATGAAGGACATTGAAATATGAGTTCATTTGTTTATTCAAATATTTGATATCAATTTCAATAATGAATATATCAATTTGACACAATTTTGAATTTGAAATATTAAAAGCTTTCCATGTTCTAGAATCTAATATCAAGCGTATACTCTCAAGAAATTAATAAGACTTTAATATAACGATTTGTTGATATGTAAAGGTCAAGTAAGATATGTGATTTGGTTTCATTTTCGATTAAATTTCATAGCATTTTATTCCATTTCATTCATTTGAAGGTTAAATATGAATCCAGTGATTAATAAACTTCTAGTATTGTCTAAAGGCATTTTATGATGTCTATTATAAACTTTACCATTATCTCCTTGATTCTTTTGTCTTGTCTGAAAGTATGAATGTCAAGTTCAAATTTTCATATTCATATGATCATATTAGATACAGTACTTGACATTGTATATTAGATATGTTACTTCTTGGAGAAGGTTATATAAGCTGAACATGCAATGAAATAAAATTCCAATGTCCTTAAAGCCACTATCTCACATTTAATTAGCAGCCCCGTCTAAGGACGGGGCTGCTATCAGTTTTTGTGAAGTTTCCATCGCCGCCGCCGCCGCCGCCGCCGCCGCCGCACTCGTACTACTAGCTATAACTTTTTTCCACTAAGCTTTCGAGAACTCTTATTCATACCTTATTACTCATACCTCGGGGGATAGATTTTGACACGTTCACTTTCAAGGTCAAAGGTCAAGGTCACGAGATATGTATTCACACTAAGAATTCCTTGTAAACGCGATAACTTGAAAAGTTTTTGTGCTATGAAGCTCTTACTTGGTATATATCATCCTTGAAAAAGTAAAAAATTTTGAAAAGGTTTCGGCTACAATCTCTCAAAGGTCAAGGTCACAGCAAGGTCATGACTTAGCATGGTTTAGCGAAAATGCTTTATTTTAACTATGATCACTTTTAATCAATACATGATTGTTATACTCAATAAAAAGTGTTCAATTATTGTGTGACCTTGAAGGTCAAAGGTCAAGGTCATGAGATATGAGTTATTGCAATACCTTGTAAACACAATAACTTGAAAAGTTTTTGTGCTATGAAGTTTAGATTTTGTATATATTATCTCTTGAGAAGTACAACATTTTCAAAAAGTTTTGCGTACGAACTGTCGGAAGGTCAAGGTCACAGCAAGGTCAACATATATGGAAAAAAGTGATTAATTTAATTTTTAACACTTTATTTCATTACAATAATGTTATACTCAATGAAATGTGTTAATTGATTGTGTGACCTTGAGTGTTAAAGGTCAAGGTCATGAGAAAATTCCAAATTTGGTGAGGCCTGTAAAAGGCGGAACAGGGTAAGGCGAAACCCCAAGTTCCGGGGCTGCTCTGCTTTTGCGGTATCCCGCAAACGCTAATCTAGTTTAGAATATATATATCACATCTTTTTCTATGACTGTGATGAGTAGATTGAGTCATGAGATATCTTATCCTCTGAAGAATATATATATATATAATCTATATGCACTTAATGTAGAAAACATAAACACATAATTCCTAAAATTTGCTACAGGGCCTTTGAAAAAAATACTTTAAACATCCACTAACCTCGACTTTACTACTTCTTGATTTTTGTTCAAAGATTTTTAAACAAAATAAAAACTGGACTTGATTTTTGTTAATTTGTCCAATAAACACCTTTCATTAGCCTGTCATTAAGACAGCGTAATTATTGGCTGTGAAGAACCAACCTGGGTTAAGGGCAATAAAACTCTCGCGGTTGTGACGTAATAAACAGACAATACAGAGTATAACGCATCATTATTTCAACTGAAATACCGCCTAAATAATTGTTTAATTACCATTGATGTGGATATCTTTTTTACATCAAATGCTTAGTAGTGTTACAATTGTCAAATGATTTATCTAACTGAGTGGAAAACATTTTCTGAAAATTGTTAGTTATTGTGTTTTTTCTGTGGTATTGTTACGATAGATGTATAGATAACGAGGCTGATTCTGTTTATGATGTCACAAAAAGGGGGCGTGACCAGTCATGGATTCACTGGTTTGTGGCCAGGTAGGTCTAAGCGGCCCATCAAAATTGACTTTCAAAAATGGCTTTCATTACCAAGCTGAACATATTTGAGTAGCTACTTTTGACGTACTATACAATATTGCAATCAGACTTTAAAATATTCCAAAGAAAATAGTGAAATATGTTTGTGGTTATGTGAACTTTTTCTTTCAGTACAAAATTTAAAAAGAGCATAGCGAGGACAAATTTGAAATGTTCTTGATTATATTTATTTTTTCAGAGGTATCCCTGCAACTTATGTTGGAGGAAAGCCTTCAACAAACATTATGGTTTGTAGTGCAATGAAACCTGCAACACCTTGAACACCTTGAAGTAAGGGTTGGTTAACAGGTGAGATCAAATGATATTTGATGATGATGATGGTATTGATGATATTTTATGATATTTGATGATGATGATGATGATGATGATGATGAAAATGATGACGATGATTCATGCTGATTATTTCATATGTCATGCATGAACAATTTGATGAGAATGATCATTACTAAATCTTGTATAGAGAAAACATAAGAAAAGAGTATTTATTTTTTAATATGATAAAAGGGATTTTTAAACAATTATGAACTCTTTTGCAATGTTTGACATTTACTCAATGGATACAAAAGTGTTTACTCTCATTATGAACTTCACATTTTGAAATGATTCTATATGTTTGAAATAGTTAAGATCCATCAAATTTACCATTTGCATTATTAAAAACAAATTAGAAATTAGACCACAATACAGAAATTACTGAGAAATATCAGTCATCTAGAATGTACGTCATCTGAAAGATGACATTTTAAGACATGGTCTGAGATTCCTGACATTTTAACTTCCATGCCAGACAAACCAATTTCGTACTTTATCTTAGGCAACAATTATTTTGAAAAACCCAGAATCCCTTAACAGCAGTCATTAAACAGTCTGATCCATTTAAAAGAACACAGCAATAAATCCTAAATGTTCAAGAAGGTTCCACAGAATACAGAAAAGCTCTATCCATTTGTGACCATTTCCAAAATGCCACCTGTGCCAGATAATTGCACCCTTGGTAAAAGCATCGTCCTTGAGCTTACAATCACAAGTTTAATTCATCCATGACTTGTTATTTGCATGTATCCTGTTCTTGCCCAAATTCCTGTAATTTACACAGTGATGGATGGAATTAGCAGTGGTTTGGTTTGATTTGGAAGGAAGCAATTAGTATCTGTGCTCTGTAGTCCATGGATTCTGAATCACTGGAACAAGGAAGGTAGCAGATTGAGCCATGTTCATTAGGCCTCTGGTCCTAGTAAAAATTCTTCTTAAAGGGACAGTCCTTGGTCAGGATCAGGGTATTTTTTCAAAAAAAGATTTAGTGAGTGAGTTACTGTTTTACGTCGCTTGGGCAATATTTCAGCCATTAGCGGCGTCGAAACAAGATTTAACAAGACAATCAAGTTTATAGATATTATGTTATTTGTACATGATTAAACCACAACCCAGTAGACACATGTCACTGGGGGTAACATTTTTGTTTATCTATATGATAAATAGTTGCGTTTGTAAAATTTCTGGGATTCATTGTTATTCAACACCCGCATATTTCATTTAAAACCGACGGCTATTCATCGGCACTACCAGTGGAACAAGATTTGTTACTGCGTTACAAGGCATTGTTGTTTAGTCTTATCACTCAGCAATGTAATGAATGCATATTCTATCAATTTGTATATTTGTTTTCAGCAAAAAGTAGAATTAAAAAAAAACAGCGTTTTTGTGACATATTTTCAAAAAACTAATAAGATTGCAGACAATGAACCATTAGGGAAAGTACAGGGTCTTTCAAGGGACAGTTGGATATTGAAATTTATTACACGCCCGTGTAAGATTCCGCAGTGTAATATTTATACGGCAATATCAAACTATTGTAATATCACAATGCAAGTATGACATCATAGAAGTGAGCTGTTGTGACGTCACAATGTAAGCGCTTTGTCACAATGGGTGCCGAATCGCGGAACTGTTAGTTTCAGCACATTTTCGGAAAGTTTGCGTGATTTTTAGGGCAAGTAATAAACAGAATACTAAACTTCCTTCCATTTAATACTATTTTTATTAAACTCGTGAATGATTTGGTATCAAACTTGCTTTCGCTCGTTTTATACAAAATCATTAACTCGTTTAATAAAAATAGTATTAAATGGAAGGTCGTTTAGTATCCTCTATAGGTTCACCAATGCTAAAAGGATTGTTGCAAACAATATACTTACCCAGTACTTCCAAATAATTTCAGGAAGTATAATGTACATTGACAACAAACCTTGTGATTTTTTAAAATAGTTTTAGTGTTAAAGATAAATACGATGAAAAAAAATCGAATTACAGCTTAACATATTTTTAAAACCCTTTTTTAAACATTAATTTATCTTGAAATGCCAAACCTATTTTGAAAGTATCTTATTCACATTATTTAAACATAATTTTAGAATGTAAGTATTATTTGAAAAGTGTAATTATATCTTGTTTTTCTAAAGATGATTATATGTATTGTATGAGAACTAGTTCACTTAATAATCTATTAATGTAAACTTTTTTACAGGGATGATTCTTTTCAAATGAAATGTTTTAAGTATAAATAAATGATGCAAAGTAAAATTGCAATTACTAGGAAAATGCAATAAAATAAATATCAAAATATCAAGGTTAATGTGCACAGGTATCAGTGAAGTCAATTTCACAACCCCTTTCATTTGAACAATGGTTTATGATGTCACAGAAGTACATATACAAGGAGTTAGTCATTGCTAGGCAAAAGTGATATGTGCACATGTGCTCATATTGAAAATATTTCACTTCTTATTTTCAACCTTATGAGTAATAAACATTGTTTAGGCTGATTTTTGGCTTGTCAGGGTTTGAAATCCAAAAGTAATTCTCTGCTGATGAATATGGTAGACAAATTATTGAATCACTGAATATTTGCAATATATCATCAGACCTATATGTCATTTAAAAAATTATAAGTTGTGTTCATTTCGACAAGACGAATACATTTCCTTCAGGGCATTATGTTAGTTTAAATTAAATGACAAAAATTATTAAAAATTTTGGAATGACTTCAAACAACAATGATAACTATAGCCTGGTCTACCAGTTATTTACATTTATCTGAATCATGTACATTATGACTGTAGAATTTATTTCAGCAATGCTTTTCTATAAGAGACGTTGATTGCAGAAGAGAATTTATCTATATCTATATTTAGTGTGGGCAGACAGTGGGACTAAATCAACAAAGACGTCATCAAGATATTATTCATACTTGACCAAACAAACATCTTACTGTCCAATTTACCCGATCTATGTACTAAATTCCACCTTTAGGGCCTTAGTGTATCCTTAAGAAATGAAGTAGTTACAATTATAAGGCAATCATGGCAATTTTCCTTTAGATAAGTATATTTGAGGTTGCTTCTTGTAATATATTGTGAACGTCCATTGGGAAACTACAACTGCGGCAAGATGAAGGTATAAGAGTTTTGCATTCATGGTTGCAATTTGGTCTATTTTGAAACTGAATAACATGTAATGATGATAATTTTGTTATGTATTGCTGTATAGTGATTGATATTTACTTGGAATATTACAAATGAGAAGTAGGTTTTATTGTATGTAATGAAAATGTGGATTTTATTTCCTGACTTTGAAGACATTTCAATAAAATTTGAATACAGGAAGAGAGTTTAGCTAGTCTTTTCAAAGTAACTGTAGTCATTCAAAAGTTACGAAAATGAAAGATAGCAGATAGATAAAAATATATAGTTGAAGTCATTCTTAAAGTGAAATGAAGTATCATTAGTCAAGTATCTGCTTTCATAATTTATGGTTTTGGGATAATGAGCATTTTTAGTCATAACGATATTGTGTTTATGTTATGCAATATTATATATCCAGCAATTACATGTCAGAACAGGTATCAAGATAATGATTACTTAAATGCTATCAAGAAATTGTCTGGATTACAATAAAAACTAGTTATTGTTTAATAATTGTATCTGTTTTTCATGTTATTAATGAAAAATTATGATCTTTGTGAAGAATTATATTTACAGACATTTTGAAGAATTCTCTTTTTTCCTATTTCATGTAGACAGTAACTGGACTAAGCTGCATCGTGATATATGATTATATCACCTTACATAGAAATGCTCTTTTGGACCAGACAAGACAACAATAAAAATCAATATAAATGTCAAGATTTAGTACCCACATGCTGTCATCAGTCTGGCTTTGGAAGTATATCCAATGTATGTTTATAAAAAAAAAAGTCTCACATACTTCAGCATTAAAATGGACACATTCCTATCATAAATGTGATGATTTCTTAAAAATAAAATATTTCTTTAATTTGATAAGATGAATAAACAAGATATATAAGAGCAAGCACATATATATGTATACTTGTACCTATAATATAAACATCTTATGCACATATCTTATAAAAAGAAGGATGATTAGCATGGTAGAATATTAGAACCTAGAAATATAACCAACATGTATACTTGTATATACACACAATGTTTAAAATCCAAATTATTAGGTACATATTTTCAGGTTGACGAAATTTGATATAAAATGTCTACATATTATTACTTATCTTCTAACCTACTCTGGACTTGGAAATGCTCTTTGCTACCAGACAAGTTTACAGTATCAACCAATACATACAATGTGCATATAGAACACCTCTGTAGATTTGTCTAGTCAGTATGTCTAGTGTTAGTATTTAAGTATCACATAACTCTGCACTGTATAGTTAGTAAAGGATTTTATAAGTATAAATTTTCTTTCATTGAATATGTGGAAATCTATGGAAAGCTTTCAGACTCTCGTTGTTTCATTTTCTAAAAATTCAATGATGAATAATACGTTGTGTGATGAAAATAAACATTGGTTCAACTTGAAGGAAATTTTTAAATTAGGAGTATGTTATCTTATGAAAAGAAGGATGATTAGCATGTACATGTACATTTTTAAACATACCATCGACATCAGATTATTCATCCCTGTAGGTAGCTTGTTTTAACAATGTCACTTAGTGAGGTGATGATAGTTGAGGCGAGGGTTTATTTTCAGGACAGTACAACTTTTTTCAAATGTCACTGACAATGAATATCACATCAAACTATGGTGGGCATTGAACAATGACTCTGATTATTGTGGGTGTTGAACATCACATGAAAGTATTATGGACCTTGAACATTCACTCCAAATTTGATGGACATTGAACATCACCTCAAAGTTGATGGACATTGAACATCACCTCAAGGTGTTCTTGATATAGAACAACACCTCAAAGTCTTCTTGACATTGAACATCACCTTAAAGTCTTCTCGACATTGAACATCACCTTAAGGTCTTCTTGACATTGACCATCACCTCAAAGTCTTCTCGACATTGAACATCACCTTAAGGTCTTCTTGACATTGACCATCACCTCAAAGTCTTCATGACACTGAACATCACCTCAAGGCTTCTTGACATTGAACATCACCTCAAAGTCTTCTTGACATTGAACATCACCTCAAAGTCTTCTTGACTTTGAACATCACCTCAAAGTCTTTTTGACATTGACCATCACCTCAAAGTCTTCATGACACTGAACATCACCTCAAAGTCTTCTTAACATTGAACATCACCTCAAAGTCTTCCTGACATTGACCATCACCTCAAAGTCTTCTTGACATTGAACATCACTTCCAACAGTTCTGAATGGGGAATTAATGTTCCAGTGAATACAGGGTCAGTATAGAGTCATAAGCTAGTTTAAGGCTTCTGAACATCTGTCCTTCTCAAAATGCAAGTACATTTACCAGTGACCATCAGGTTCAATGTTCATTAGTGACACATGGTTCAGGAATCTGAACTTGTACAACTTCTCTGACAATAGTTAATCCAGTAAAGCCAACATCTTGTAAGTTCCATTTACATTGAGTAGGAAGTCATGTTATTAATTTATGCTTTCATTCACTTTCATAGATTTGCATCCCTGCTTGTATGTTCACAGTGAAAGGATTCCTTTGTTAATTAATATATAAACAAGATGAGATAAATTTAAAGAAGCTCACACATGTAAATTCTTTCAATTACTGAGAACCTTTATTCCTGCAGTAAAATTCATATACGTACTGGACAACATCAGTTGAAAATGTTTGAACAAATTCTATTGTCAATTAACATTCTGCTGGTCAAAATTATATTTTTTTCTATACAAAGATCGATCATCCCACACTAATTGTGTTCGCTAAGTTTATTGTAAAGATAAAGAATCAGACTCTGAACCCTAAACTCCTTCACAAGTCAAGAAACATATAGAAAGGACAGAATTAAGAGAACCTATTTTTGCATGGACCATATCCATAGAAACAATATGAGCATAGTCCATTCAAATCTTTCATAACATGACAATTGTATTTGAGAAATTATGAGATTTCCAAAGTATTTCAGGGAGGTTTTTATCTGATTGTTTTAACCTGGAGTAACTACCCTCTGAGAGTGAATGTGATGATTAGCTATAGATCTAACAGAACGATATATTGATGAATTTCTACTATATGGTTAAACTATGCACTCTCAGGTGAATGTGAGGTACAACAGATATGTGCATGTGGTGACATGCCTAAAGCATATGTAAAGGATCTGTAAAGGTCTGAAAACCATTTAGCCATGACAGACAGATATGTGCATGTAGTGACTTGCATTGAGCATATGTAGATGAGCTGTGAAGGTCTGAAGACCATTAAGCCATGATGTCCATTAGACACCTATTGGTGCACAGACTGCCATTACCACTGGTCCTGCACCTAAAAGGTCCATCAATCATACTGACCCTAAGTAAGAGGTTAAATGTGACCATTGTAATGTTAGGTGTCCGTCAGAGGGCAGGGAAGTGAAGGGTTGATGGTATGGCATGGTACGGATCTGGACACTGGAATAGGAACTTCATTCCTTACTTGATCCCTATCATAAGTATTTGTGACTATTTGACAGGGAGAGCTTCTTCTTATTATTAGAATGGTCTTCCTATTTGGATATATACACTTTGCAAGTTTATGGACAATGAGTAATTCTAAGCATCCATAAATCTGCTTACCTTTTTTCCCAATTTTCCTAGTTTCTGAAAAAAGCAAAATTGCAATGTTAGAAAATAATATGTTTTAAGATAGAAAGAACTTCATATCTTTTGTAATGAAAAAGGCAATACTTGTTAATAAAGTGAATACATCCATAACAAGGCAAGATATATACATGTATGTACCTTTATGAAATGTTATCGCAGAGAGACAAACGTCAGATAATGTATATCTTATTTTCACCCAATGTTATAAGAACATTTCTGTCATTGCTTGGCAACTTTATTAACCCATCTACCTCAACAAGTCAGGATTAGGCTCAAAACTGAATTTGTAACTGGTTTCTTAGGACATAAAGGGTTAATATAAACATAGTCATGTCACATGTAGAAATTGTAAATTCACCAAACTTTTTAAGTTTTATTTTTACTTCAAAACAACCTTTAAGATACCTTCCACAAAGTAAAACCTTATCTCTAAAAGTTTGTTTGCCCTTTAGATTTAAATCATCATCGTATCAACTAAATCGTCAGATTCCAAATCAATTATTAAAGATGAAACATCGAGCAAGTCACACAATGATATAACAGCCATCCCATTATCTTTACAATCATAGTTTGTCTAGCCATTCCATTACACATAATTCCCTCTTTGATGCTATGTACATGCAAATGAAATGTACTACCTTAGATTCATTAATTTAGGCGATCACAGAATAAAACATGCAGAAAAGTAATCTGTTGCGACAGGGGTTAGAGGTCGTTGTATGATTGGCGTTCCAGAGAAAGAATCGGGATTGGTCACTGACATTTCCTGTATCAGTTGGTCGAAAACTGACGGCTAATTAGCGAGATATGATCATAAAAAGACAACTGTCAATCTAAGATAATGGGCCACAAATAGCAGACAATTTATTGGCAACGATAAAATGAATATTTCATAAATCGTAACTAGTAATTTCCGTGGAGGAGACAAAGCTAAGGATGATTGCTTGTTTGTGTGGCAAAGACGTCAAAAAAATCTTCAATGGAAAAGTTTGCATGTTTGGTGCGAAAATTGTTTCTGAAATAGTTTTAACGAGAGATCATTTTAGGCAAATCCTTTAGGATTTGACATTTCAATTTTCACAAACTATGAGCTTTTGTGAATAAAATCAATTATTAATAATGAGGCTGATCATTTTGTTCACATCAATGACCCATAGAGAAATTAATAGAGATGAAAATGGCTTCAAATCGGTCTCACACTGTCCATTTTAATAATCCATTTTAAAAGATTGCCGTGGTGTAATAAGAATTTAAAAGACCATTTGGAAAGCTATTTTGACTTGAAACAATGTTATCAATATTCAAAATTCTGAGAGAAAAAGATTGCTTTCCCTTTTGAACATTTTTAAGTTTCAAAAATCCCATTTGCATAATCAAATTCTCAGACAATGTTGAATATTTTAGGGTTTTATGACGATCTAACATTTTGCAAACAAATATTTTGAATATTTTATAAATTGAATTACCTCAGGTTAGAAATGAACATACATTAAAGTCATAGTCTCAGTTTTGTAAGGAAAATATTTGTGCTCACCAGTCAAATAGTTCTTCACTTAAATCAGTCTTAAAGAAATAATTTTGAGGTCTGGCTTAAAGGGGCAGTTGCACGTTTATAGGAGAAATATAAGGTGTGTCAGGACAAGTTGAAAATATAAATTTTTAAAAAAACTTGCTACTGTCCCTTTAAATTCCTTTGTCAAAACTATTTCAGATTATTTTGTGCTTTCTTGTCCTCAGTATACACAGCACACTCAGCCATTGTCATACAGCTTACCTTACTACATCTCTACATTTCTACATCTACATTTAGATTCTACCAGTCACATGGAATTGTACCCAACAGGATACAAAGTAACACCTTTGTTATACATGCAACTGACAATTGACTACAGAGGACAGGCAGTATTCTTGTACTGTCCATACATTGACTGCTCTAATTGTATCCCTTTGGTTATATTTGGAATAAGGGATGGCTGGAATATGTTAACTACATTTTTCAAAAATTCTACTTAACTACCAAATTGTACGTTTTTACTGCTTATTCAAAAATGGATTTTACAGTCATTCAGTCTGATGGAATTTGAGTCTTGATACATTTGATCTGAATTTGAACAAACTATTGCACAACCCTTTCCCATGAGGTTTCTGAAGAAAACTTCTCAAATAGCATTAGTTACTTTATCATTTTAAATAAGGATTTTTCTTAAAATTATACCGAATAGTGTATGTAAGTTTTTATGAAAGATGATTTTACTTATTGTTAACAAGAAAATATGTTGAAAATGTTGTTTCAGACATATATGGTCAAAATGAGTTTCAGAATTTATGAAAATTATCTCTCAGAGATAATAAGATTATTTCAAAATTTGTATAAATTTACTTAAAGAATAGTTTATTTAAATTCATTAAAACAATCTTGCTTTACAATTTTGTCCCGCTTGCAAATACAGATAACCTTTGCTGTTTTCTAAAGTCTTTAAAAAGTAAGGTTAAGTCGTTAAATTAAAACTTTTTATGTTAGAACCAAACATATGGAAAAAGTACTAATGGTCAAATTCCATTGAAGATATAAAAAAAAAAAATTCAACTTTTAACATATTCTGGATGTAAAATTTATGAAATAATGTAAGAATAATGAAAAGAATTTTATTTATGATTATTAAAACATGCCAGATTCTCTGTTTCTGTGTTTCTCTTTAGAATATCTATGTAGGATCTCATATATTTAACATGGAAATAATGAAATAGAAAATTCTAAATAGCAGAGTAAGATTTAATTAAGAGCACATCAAATATGCCATGCATATATGTGTTATTTTGAAAATTCAAAAATTAAGTTTCATGTTACATTCAGAATATCTTATTAAGTTACAATGCAAATATTTGAGTAAAATATTGACTTAGGAAAGAAGAAATAACTATGCAAAATGTTCTCTATTGAACAAAATAGGGCTTTGGTGTGTTAAAGAGGTGGTCAATTTCATCCTGCTAGCTCAGTATATATGTCTCCCTGTTATCCTCAAACTTATACCCTGATATCCATCAGACCAAAACTCTCATTTTGATTTTCAGCTGAACTATTTTGAACTCCATACATTGATATCTATTGATGCCAATTATAAAAATGATGTAGCAGGATGGGTCAATTTCAGCTTGTTGAAGAAGATGTTTACATTTTTACATCATTAAATCAAGAAATGTGTTGAACAAAATTTCTCAGTCTTTTCAGTCAAATTAAAGAATCAATCTACATAAATATAAAACAAGGTGATATCTGCTCTCAACTGCATATTTTGTGTTCCAGAATATGCTTGTTGAAGAATGGTGTATTTCCAAGTTCAATGCATTAAAGACTACACAATGATAGTTATTTTGATAAATGGTCTGATCCTTGAACGCTCTTGTTATTTCCATAAACATGACATGTCACTGAAATATAATAAATAGCCTATAAGTATGGCAGTGTGAAGTTGGTTACTTATTCCTTATTCCTTATTCGATATTCAGTTTTACCAGTTACTTATTCAGAAAAGTCGACCTAGGGTACCAAGGAATACGTGCACCACCTTCTAAGTATACTCAAATTAAAGGTAATTCAATTGCCCATCCAATGAGGTATCATACGTTATATTACATAGAGGCGGTCATACCGTAATCTCCCAAAAACCAACACTAAGTAACCCTTTTATTCAAACAAAAAATTCTGAAGGTACCAAGGAATACGTGCACCACCTTCTAAGTATACTCAAATTAAAGGTAATTCAATTGCCCATCCAATGAGGTATCATACGTTATATTACATAGAGGCGGTCATACCGTAATCTCCCAAAAACCAACACTATGTAACCCTTTCTTGTAGTTCTTTCAAACAAAAAATTCTGAAGGTACCAAGGAATACGTGCACCACCTTCTAAGTATACTCAAATTAAAGGTAATTCAATTGCCCATCCAATGAGGTATCATACGTTATATTACATAGAGGCGGTCATACCGTAATCTCCCAAAAACCAACACTAAGTAACCCTTTTATTCAAACAAAAAATTCTGAAGGTACCAAGGAATACGTGCACCACCTTCTAAGTATACTCAAATTAAAGGTAATTCAATTGCCCATCCAATGAGGTATCATACGTTATATTACATAGAGGCGGTCATACCGTAATCTCCCAAAAACCAACACTATGTAACCCTTTCTTGTAGTTCTTTCAAACAAAAAATTCTGAAGGTACCAAGGAATACGTGCACCACCTTCTAAGTATACTCAAATTAAAGGTAATTCAATTGCCCATCCAATGAGGTATCATACGTTATATTACATAGAGGCGGTCATACCGTAATCTCCCAAAAAACAACACTAAGTAACCCTTTTATTCAAACAAAAAATTCTGAAGGTACCAAGGAATACGTGCACCACCTTCTAAGTATACTCAAATTAAAGGTAATTCAATTGCCCATCCAATGAGGTATCATACGTTATATTACATAGAGGCGGTCATACCGTAATCTCCCAAAAACCAACACTATGTAACCCTTTCTTGTAGTTCTTTCAAACAAAAAATTCTGAAGGTACCAAGGAATACGTGCACCACCTTCTAAGTATACTCAAATTAAAGGTAATTCAATTGCCCATCCAATGAGGTATCATACGTTATATTACATAGAGGCGGTCATACCGTAATCTCCCAAAAACCAACACTAAGTAACCCTTTTATTCAAACAAAAAATTCTGAAGGTACCAAGGAATACGTGCACCACCTTCTAAGTATACTCAAATTAAAGGTAATTCAATTGCCCATCCAATGAGGTATCATACGTTATATTACATAGAGGCGGTCATACCGTAATCTCCCAAAAACCAACACTATGTAACCCTTTCTTGTAGTTCTTTCAAACAAAAAATTCTGAAGGTACCAAGGAATACGTGCACCACCTTCTAAGTATACTCAAATTAAAGGTAATTCAATTGCCCATCCAATGAGGTATCATACGTTATATTACATAGAGGCGGTCATACCGTAATCTCCCAAAAAACAACACTAAGTAACCCTTTTATTCAAACAAAAAATTCTGAAGGTACCAAGGAATACGTGCACCACCTTCTAAGTATACTCAAATTAAAGGTAATTCAATTGCCCATCCAATGAGGTATCATACGTTATATTACATAGAGGCGGTCATACCGTAATCTCCCAAAAACCAACACTATGTAACCCTTTCTTGTAGTTCTTTCAAACAAATAATTCTGAAGGTACCAAGGAATACGTGCACCACCTTCTAAGTATACTCAAATTAAAGGTAATTCAATTGCCCATCCAATGAGGTATCATACGTTATATTACATAGAGGCGGTCATACCGTAATCTCCCAAAAACCAACACTATGTAACCCTTTCTTGTAGTTCTTTCAAACAAAAAATTCGGAAGGTACCAAGGAATACGTGCACCACCTTCTAAGTATACTCAAATTAAAGGTAATTCAATTGCCCATCCAATGAGGTATCATACGTTATATTACATAGAGGCGGTCATACCGTAATCTCCCAAAAACCAACACTATGTAACCCTTTCTTGTAGTTCTTTCAAACAAAAAATTCTGAAGGTACCAAGGAATACGTGCACCACCTTCTAAGTATACTCAAATTAAAGGTAATTCAATTGCCCATCCAATGAGGTATCATACGTTATATTACATAGAGGCGGTCATACCGTAATCTCCCAAAAACCAACACTAAGTAACTCTTTTATTCAAACAAAAAATTCTGAAGGTACCAAGGAATACGTGCACCACCTTCTAAGTATACTCAAATTAAAGGTAATTCAATTGCCCATCCAATGAGGTATCATACGTTATATTACATAGAGGCGGTCATACCGTAATCTCCCAAAAACCAACACTAAGTAACCCTTTTATTCAAACAAAAAATTCTGAAGGTACCAAGGAATACGTGCACCACCTTCTCAGTATACTCAAATTAAAGGTAATTCAATTGCCCATCCAATGAGGTATCATACGTTATATTACATAGAGGCGGTCATACCGTAATCTCCCAAAAACCAACACTATGTAACCCTTTCTTGTAGTTCTTTCAAACAAAAAATTCTGAAGGTACCAAGGAATACGTGCACCACCTTCTAAGTATACTCAAATTAAAGGTAATTCAATTGCCCATCCAATGAGGTATCATACGTTATATTACATAGAGGCGGTCATACCGTAATCTCCCAAAAAACAACACTATGTAACCCTTTCTTGTAGTTCTTTCAAACAAAAAATTCTGAAGGTACCAAGGAATACGTGCACCACCTTCTAAGTATACTCAAATTAAAGGTAATTCAATTGCCCATCCAATGAGGTATCATACGTTATATTACATAGAGGCGGTCATACCGTAATCTCCCAAAAACCAACACTAAGTAACCCTTTTATTCAAACAAAAAATTCTGAAGGTACCAAGGAATACGTGCACCACCTTCTCAGTATACTCAAATTAAAGGTAATTCAATTGCCCATCCAATGAGGTATCATACGTTATATTACATAGAGGCGGTCATACCGTAATCTCCCAAAAACCAACACTATGTAACCCTTTCTTGTAGTTCTTTCAAACAAAAAATTCTGAAGGTACCAAGGAATACGTGCACCACCTTCTAAGTATACTCAAATTAAAGGTAATTCAATTGCCCATCCAATGAGGTATCATACGTTATATTACATAGAGGCGGTCATACCGTAATCTCCCAAAAACCAACACTATGTAACCCTTTCTTGTAGTTCTTTCAAACAAAAAATTCGGAAGGTACCAAGGAATACGTGCACCACCTTCTAAGTATACTCAAATTAAAGGTAATTCAATTGCCCATCCAATGAGGTATCATACGTTATATTACATAGAGGCGGTCATACCGTAATCTCCCAAAAACCAACACTATGTAACCCTTTCTTGTAGTTCTTTCAAACAAAAAATTCTGAAGGTACCAAGGAATACGTGCACCACCTTCTAAGTATACTCAAATTAAAGGTAATTCAATTGCCCATCCAATGAGGTATCATACGTTATATTACATAGAGGCGGTCATACCGTAATCTCCCAAAAACCAACACTATGTAACCTTTTCTTGTAGTTCTTTCAAACAAAAAATTCTGAAGGTACCAAGGAATACGTGCACCACCTTCTAAGTATACTCAAATTAAAGGTAATTCAATTGCCCATCCAATGAGGTATCATACGTTATATTACATAGAGGCGGTCATACCGTAATCTCCCAAAAACCAACACTAAGTAACTCTTTTATTCAAACAAAAAATTCTGAAGGTACCAAGGAATATGTGCACCACCTTCTAAGTATACTCAAATTAAAGGTAATTCAATTGCCCATCCAATGAGGTATCATACGTTATATTACATAGAGGCGGTCATACCGTAATCTCCCAAAAACCAACACTAAGTAACCCTTTTATTCAAACAAAAAATTCTGAAGGTACCAAGGAATACGTGCACCACCTTCTAAGTATACTCAAATTAAAGGTAATTCAATTGCCCATCCAATGAGGTATCATACGTTATATTACATAGAGGCGGTCATACCGTAATCTCCCAAAAACCAACACTATGTAACCCTTTCTTGTAGTTCTTTCAAACAAAAAATTCTGAAGGTACCAAGGAATACGTGCACCACCTTCTAAGTATACTCAAATTAAAGGTAATTCAATTGCCCATCCAATGAGGTATCATACGTTATATTACATAGAGGCGGTCATACCGTAATCTCCCAAAAACCAACACTATGTAACCCTTTCTTGTAGTTCTTTCAAACAAAAAATTCTGAAGGTACCAAGGAATACGTGCACCACCTTCTAAGTATACTCAAATTAAAGGTAATTCAATTGCCCATCCAATGAGGTATCATACGTTATATTACATAGAGGCGGTCATACCGTAATCTCCCAAAAACCAACACTATGTAACCCTTTCTTGTAGTTCTTTCAAACAAAAAATTCTGAAGGTACCAAGGAATACGTGCACCACCTTCTAAGTATACTCAAATTAAAGGTAATTCAACTGCCCATCCAATGAGGTATCATACGTTATATTACATAGAGGCGGTCATACCGTAATCTCCCAAAAACCAACACTAAGTAACCCTTTTATTCAAACAAAAAATTCTGAAGGTACCAAGGAATACGTGCACCACCTTCTAAGTATACTCAAATTAAAGGTAATTCAACTGCCCATCCAATGAGGTATCATACGTTATATTACATAGAGGCGGTCATACCGTAATCTCCCAAAAACCAACACTATGTAACCCTTTCTTGTAGTTCTTTCAAACAAAAAATTCTGAAGGTACCAAGGAATACGTGCACCACCTTCTAAGTATACTCAAATTAAAGGTAATTCAATTGCCCATCCAATGAGGTATCATACGTTATATTACATAGAGGCGGTCATACCGTAATCTCCCAAAAACCAACACTAAGTAACCATTTTATTCAAACAAAAAATTCTGAAGGTACCAAGGAATACGTGCACCATCTTCTAAGTATACTCAAATTAAAGGTAATTCAATTGCCCATCCAATGAGGTATCATACGTTATATTACATAGAGGCGGTCATACCGTAATCTCCCAAAAACCAACACTATGTAACCCTTTCTTGTAGTTCTTTCAAACAAAAAATTCTGAAGGTACCAAGGAATACGTGCACCACCTTCTAAGTATACTCAAATTAAAGGTAATTCAATTGCCCATCCAATGAGGTATCATACGTTATATTACATAGAGGCGGTCATACCGTAATCTCCCAAAAACCAACACTATGTAACCCTTTCTTGTAGTTCTTTCAAACAAAAAATTCTGAAGGTACCAAGGAATACGTGCACCACCTTCTAAGTATACTCAAATTAAAGGTAATTCAACTGCCCATCCAATGAGGTATCATACGTTATATTACATAGAGGCGGTCATACCGTAATCTCCCAAAAACCAACACTAAGTAACCCTTTTATTCAAAAAAAAAATGCTGAAGGTACCAAGGATTACGTGCACCACCTTCTAAGTATACTCAAATTAAAGGTAATTCAATTGCCCATCCAATGAGGTATCATACGTTATATTACATAGAGGCGGTCATACCGTAATCTCCCAAAAACCAACACTATGTAACCCTTTCTTGTAGTTCTTTCAAACAAAAAAATCGGAAGGTACCAAGGAATACGTGCACCACCTTCTAAGTATACTCAAATTAAAGGTAATTCAACTGCCCATCCAATGAGGTATCATACGTTATATTACATAGAGGCGGTCATACCGTAATCTTCCAAAAACCAACACTAAGTAACCCTTTTATTCAAACAAAAAATTCTGAAGGTACCAAGGAATACGTGCACCACCTTCTAAGTATACTCAAATTAAAGGTAATTTAATTGCCCATCCAATGAGGTATCATACGTTATATTACATAGAGGCGGTCATACCGTAATCTCCCCAAAACCAACACTATGTAACCCAATAAGGAATATGCTCACCTTTTCTAAGTATATTCAAATTAAAGGTAAATATACTATAACATTTAGTATGCACACCACATTTCAGATTCATGTTTAGTTAAGAAGGAACATTTGTAGAGCTTGTTTAGTGAATTTTAAAGATATACAATGTATGTTTTAACCGACGTCATTCTTGGTGTTTTTTTTTATCTGCTTTGGTCAGTTTGTAGATGGTATACCAACTCAAAACAAAGGGCTTTGTAAAACTTTAATTGCATCATGTATGAACATGAGTTGGATTCGAACCCGGGACCTCTACATTATATATTCAATGTGATTCGGTTATGCCATACCATTATTGCGTGTTTATTTGTATATAACTATATATTTACAGCAAAATTAAATACTCTATGACTATTTAAGGAATCAAGTCAATACTTTTGAAAGCTAACTCAGATTTGTAATATAAATATATATTTTGTCCTTCAGTCAAGACATATTAGACCCCGAAGAATGTCAGAGCAATGAGTATGCATAGGAAATAATGTTTATATGTAACTTAGTTAGAAAACAGGATTATCGGTGTGAGTGTAAACGAAATAAATACCCAGATCGCCTAGAACAATATGGATACGAACTCTATTCGGGCTACGCCTTTGTGTATATTTGCCATAGCCTCTCGTCATCGGCCTGTTTTGTACTAAATAACCTCCTCTGTGCCATAAACTCTACTCTTTTCTCGTTTCAATACCGTACTTTTAATTTTAATTCCCGACTTAACCCTCTAAGTAACCCTTGTTTCTCTTACCTCACCTAATGCTATACCGAGTAAATGATAACACGCTACACAGAGGTAATAGAAAATAGACTCGTATAGGCGTCACCCGAGCTAAGTTATTGCCATAACCCGAGACAATCAGGTTATGTGTTGGCCTACACTCACGAGGAACACTCCGGCAAAGGTGGACATGAGATAACGATGCAAACTTTAACCCTTGCCTTGCCATACCCCTCTTGGTATTATTTGATTTGATAACCCTCATTTTACCGTATACCTTACTCTGACCCTCTTGTTGTCCTATCCCTCGACGTTACCGTTGTTTCCATAATTCTCACATTACTGTCTACCTAACTGTAACTCGTGTTGTAACCTATTTCCGTGCATAACCCTTTTTTGTGGCACACACTTGACTGTTGATATAAATCCCTCTCTAATCTTCTACGTTACCCTCGTTATTGTAACCCTCGTTTAACCATCAAATGTACTGTGATCCTCACTCTTCCCTATCGTTTTACGCTTTACTTTTTTTCATAACCTTCCTTTGCTATAACACCTACGTAACCGTTTCCAAAACTCTCACTCAGAGTATTTATTTCAGTAACCATCGCGCTTACCCTCTACATAAGCCGCGTTTACATGCACCGTTTACCCTCAGGGGGGGGGGGGATATCCCCTGGGGTTGCCTCCAGGAGGCAAATTTTGTCATGTATACAGTACACACAGGGGTTAAATGTTTGCCTCCTGGGGGGTATTGAGGCAAAATTTGCCCCAGCTAAATAGGTAGGGCAAATCTGGTAAACGTGTCATGTAAACGGTGGGTTTTGGGGTTTTGGGGGTTTTGAGGGAAGCAAACCAGAGAATGATTAGCAATCCATATAAGATAATCACATTTTTTTCAATGGGTATCTATCTTTTATCATTTTATGTATTGTGATATTTCTAATCAACATAATAACTATGCAATGATAGCACAAACTTTCCTCAATTTGATATTATTCAAACTGAAATGAGTACGAAGTGAAGGTGGCGCAGAGCTTAAACAAGGTTGATATGTCAAATGATGACATGACAAAAGACCTTTTTTTAAAACTAGAAACCAAGCAAGAAGAACAACAAAGTAGATTTCAATCTTGCTATGAACTTTGATTGAGGGTCTAGGACAAAAACCACCTGGCAAAGTCAAATAAAGACAAAAGCAACCTAGGACAAAACCCACACGGACGAAACACACCTGGACAAAAACCACCTGGGAAAAAAACAGGGCAAAAGTCATCCACTTATTATTGTATTATATGCTTTTAAACTGAATATGATAATACTTAATTATGATATCATAGGATATTATTTGGTCATATTATTCATTTACCAACAATTTTCATATATTTGCCATTTTTGGGTACGCTGTGTAAACTATCTGTACAAGGCTGTATTCCAGTGACAATTTGTTTTCCAGCCATGATGTTATACTAGCTCAAAGATGTCCTTAGATAACTATTTGACATTGTATTTATGCCCATGTTCTTGTACTCTTCAGATTAGAGGAATAAAAGATTATTATATGTGTACATTGAAAAGGCAGTGCGCTGTTTTGTTCGTGCTTGTTTCTTGGCTTGCAATATCATTGAGTAGGATGATTAATTATTTAATCTATTTCACTCAAAGTGACTATACAAATCAAGTATGTTTTGCAGGTTTTGATATAAACAATGCACATTTCCGTTTTACATCAAACTTCAACAATCCTTTGAATGTTACGTGGTCTTCCCTGAAATTCTTGCCATACATATGATCAATTATCTATAGATAGATTACCGGTATGATTAAATATTGTGTTTTAGCCTTGATGAAATATCGTTATGTTTATATCTTACTAAAATATTATGCTTAGCCTTAAATTGTTTTATTGTATGTTACCAAACGCCATTGTTTCAATATTGACCCTGTCATTTTTTAGATATGGGTGGGTTTTGTCCTAGTTGAATTTGGTTTTGTTCGGATGGCTTTTGTCCTGGATCCTTGGCATTCGATTTAGAAAATTCTTGTGTACGCCAAATAACAGCTACATAATTGAACTTATGAAAAAAGGAAAACATGAACTGGAATTAAAATCAATTATCGGTAGTCTTTAGAAACGAGAGAAAATTGTAAATGAGGGGACACAGAATAGCAGACTTGCTAAAAGGAAAACAAGGAAATGTTAAATAAAAGCTTTTTGGAGTTATGTCTCATGACAACTTTGATGTTGATTGAATGAAGATTGCTAACTATGCAGTACTGAGGGGCTTGTCGAAACACTGACCTTTGCCTGGATTTTGACGACGACATGCTTTTAGCTAACGTCCGGAAAGTAAATACATACTATTTCTTATACCCACAAATCGATATTTCTGCATCCTGGTAAAATAAAACCAGCAATTTAACCTTGCATCATTTTTCTTTTCTGTATCATCGAGAAATGTATTAACCTGTTCATGGTCAGATAGATGACAATGATGATGAATACCCCCTTTGCTTAAAACCCATGTATTTTACCCCCGTGGGCAAACAGGTGCCATGTAAACGCAGCTGCCTCGCTTCACCATTTACCTTACTGTAACCCTCATTCTGCCTTATCTGTCTAAGTTTTACTCATTTTCGTAGCCCTAACACTACCGTTTACTTAACTGTTACCCGCACTTTGACCTTACCCTCTTTAACCCTCTTGTCCATATCCCTGGCTTTACAGTATACCTCACTAACCCTACTGTTACCCTCGCTTTGCCCTTACTCCCACATAACCCTCCTTTTTATAACCGTTGTTATTCTGTTAACCTAACTGTAACCCTTGCGTTTCCCAATCCTCCTACGTAACCCTCGTTTCTATAACCCTTTCATTGCGAATACATAACTGCGAGTATTTATTTCTGTAACCATCCCTCTAACCCTCTGCGCAAGCCCCGCTTCCTCATTTACCTTACTGTAACCCTCATTCTGCCTTATCGGTCTAAGTTTTACTCATTTTCGTAGCCCATACACTACCGTTTACTTAACTGTTACCCTCACATTGACCTTACCCTATATAACCCTCTTGTCCATATCCCTGGCTTTACAGTATACCTCACTAACCCTACTGTTACCCTCGCTTTGCCCTTACTCCCACATAACCCTCCTTTTTATAACCGTTGTTATTCTGTTAACCTAACTGTAACCCTTGCGTTTCCCAATCCTCCTACGTAACCCTCGTTTCTATAACCCTTTCATTGCGAATACATAACTGCGAGTATTTATTTCTGTAACCATCCCTCTAACCCTCTGCGCAAGCCCCGCTTCCTCATTTACCTTACTGTAACCCTCATTCTGCCTTATCGGTCTAAGTTTTACTCATTTTCGTAGCCCATACACTACCGTTTACTTAACTGTTACCCTCACATTGACCTTACCCTATATAACCCTATTGTCCATATCCCTGGCTTTACAGTATACCTCACTAACCCTACTGTTACCCTCGCTTTGCCCTCACTCCCACATAACCCTCCTTTTTGTAATAAATGAACAAGCCAGTGTCTTAAAATCAATTTTTCATTTTGCTATATGCATATCACAAGAAGTATTCTTGTCAAAACAAGCAGTTTACAATCTGCAATTGTAACGTTAATTATACAAAATTATTGGTGATGTAGTTATAAAGTTGTAATGCGAGGGTTATGGACACGAGGGTTACGTAAAGGGTTAGGGCAAAGTGACGGATTCAGCTAGGTATACGGTAAAGCAAGGGAAATGGAACCAGGTTTACGTAGAGGATAAGGGCAAAGCGATGTTTAACCAGAAGATAATAACCAGGTACCGAGAGATTAAGCACAACAACTGCGATCTAAGTGTATTGTAATAACCCGAGGCAATTTGTTGTTTTTCATTTGGCTTAAAAACTAGTGGATCACTCTTGACTACACAGAAATGCCCGGTTCGAATCCCACTTTCAATGTTAAAAAATCTTAACTTCCCTGTTTGATAAAAAATTAAATTCTTAGTCAAATTGTTTGGTTGTGTTAATCATTTCAAAATCAACCGACGCGGATGCTCCTTTAAATAAACCAAAGGCAATAATTTCATGAGGGTGTGACAAGTGAACACCTGAGGAAGGTAGTTAGGAGTTAAAACATATTGAAAATAGATATATCCAACCAAGGGGTGTAATAAACTCTCTCAAAAAAGAAAGGCAACCCCTCTCTCATTTTCCGACAACAACAAAAATGGTGAATGTGAATTGGATTTTTGTTGTCATGTATACTTAATATGTTCTTGTTTGATTAGTAATAGCTCCATAACACAGTCTTATTAACGCACGCTGACATTTTATCCGAGAATGAGCGAAACAGTCATGCGTATAATGCTAAAAATTAACTGCATTTACAAATCACGGAAATTACAATTTAAGCCAAGGTATATAAAAGGAAACGTAGTTTGGCAATATATTCAATTCGTTTACTCAGAAAATCAAGGTCGAAAATGCCCCGATTGAATATTGCAGATCGAAATATTGTGATTGGTCGGAATCAGGCCAGGGAAAGTTTTGGAACAGTTGACCGCCATCTGAATGTCCATAAAACTACGACCTCCCGACTTTGGAATCGCTACAGACAGTTCCATGCAACCGAAGACCGTCCACAGAGTGGTAGACCAAGGATCACCACAACGGATCAGGATCGTTTCATCCTGGTCATCCACCTACGTAATCGGCAAGTCACACCAACCGTCACTGCAACACAAGTGCCTGGTTTGAGGAGATTTTCGGCCCAAACCATCAGGAACCGTTAACGTGAGGCTAATACATGTATTCATTACTATGAACATTTTTCGGACCTGTTCTGAGACACCAACATCGACGTCATCGTCTCAGATGGTGCACAAACCGGATACGTTTCGAGTCCCGTTTCCTACTTCACAGACGTGACGGCAACAAACGTGTATCCAGACGAGGAAATGAACGTTTTGCACCGAAATTGTGTTCGACAGGTCGACAGATTTGGAGGAGGGAGCGTCATGGTGTGGGGAACCATGTCTTACAACGGACAATCACACCTGGTCATCATTTCCGCAATTTGACGGCCAAATGCTACATCAATGATGTTTGACAGCCACACCATCTTTCGATAATCGACCAATAGAGGGAGCTGTTTCAACGGGACAATGCCCGCCCTCGCACAGCTCGTGCAACAGTGGATTTTCTACGGAATTCCATTATCGACTCCTTGCCATGGCCCTCCTGGTCTCCCGACATCAACCCCATCGAAAATCTTTGGGACTATCTTAAACGTCGTATCCGTGCTCGTACACTACAACTGTCGACATTAGATGACCACAGCACTACAAGATGAGTGCTGAGCAATACCACAGGAAAGGATTTCTCGTCTGATCCGTTCTGCTCCGAGGAGGTGCAATATATTATTTACAGCTCGTGGCCCTAAAAATAGATACTGAAGTAAGCGCCCCCTAGTTTCCGTCCAATGCATAATAAATATAATGAAATTGAGACTTTATACTACAAATAGATTTGTTTCACCATGTAAAATTTCAATGTGTTATCTTTGATAATCTATGTGTTATAAAAAGTTAAAGACTGCTATCAACACTACATAAAATCAGGGGTTGCGTTTCTTAGGCAAACAATAAAAGTTACCGTTATGGAAACGAGTGTTACGTAGAGGTTTAGAGCAAAGCGAGGGTCGCAGTTATGTATTCGCAATGGAAGGGTTATAGAAGCGAGGGTTAAGTAGAATGATTGGGAAAAAGCAAGGGTTACAGTTAGGTAAACAGAATAGCAATGGTTATAAAAAGGTGGGTTACGTGGGTGTGAGGGCAAAGCGAGGGTCACAGTAGGGTTAGTGAGGTATACTGTAAAGCCAGGGATATAGACAAGAGGGTTATATTATAAGTTATAACATTGCATAGCGGGTTGCATAGGTATTTATTATTCCCGTGAAAGGTTAATAAATACCTAAGAATCCCACTATGCAATGTTATAACGAATTCATCTTACCGAATGTTCAAACACAACGCATATTTAAAAAGGTTAAAAACTGCTGAGGCACATGACAAAGATCAGGGTCACAAACTGGAAGTGTTGTTTTGAAAACTAAATCATCAATCGTGTCAGTGCTTTGCTTAGTCAGAGGAATTTTTTTTATGAACACAGTTCTTGAAGCATAATTTCGATGTTAAACAACTTCCCTTGCAAGACAAACAAGGAAACATTGAATGGATACTGATATTTCAAATAAATGTGAACCTATTCTCATATGCAATGATCAAGAAAGCCTCGACACAATATTGACATTTTTTTTCACGAGAAACATTTTAAACACCAAATCTTAGATTACTAAGGTAATTATGGCAATATACATGTATGGTTTTTTTTGCCTTTATATAGCTTTCAATTACTTTGACTTTAGTTTGTATAAAGGTACATATTATTTGAGCAAAGGTTACATCAATGTATTCCATGAAACATACTTTTCAAGGAGCTCAATCTGCACGCTTTTTTCATGGCGGGGTATAAATTAGTTCAATTTGCACGCTCTTTTCGTGATTGGTTCATGGCGGGGTATAAATAATTTATCCTCCTTCTCAAGAGGGTGTCATCGGTAGTTATCCAGGGTCACGTGAACCAATCAGAGATCGAGCTCTTACAGGAGGTAGGATAAAGGGTTAGGTCAAAGGGAGGGTAACAGTTAAGTATATGGTAGTATTAGGGCTACGCAAATGAGTAAAACATAGACAGATAAGGCAGAATGAATGTTACAGTAAGGTAAATGGTGAAGCGAGGCTAACGTAGAGGGTTAGAGGGATGGTTACAGAAATAAATACTCGCAGTTATGTATTCGCAATGAAAGGGTTATAGAAACGAGGGTTACGTAGGAGGATTGGGAAAAGCAACGGTTACAGAATAACAATGGCTATAAAAAGGAGGTTTACGTGGGAGTAAAGGCAAAGCGAGGGTAACAGTATGATTAGTGAGGTATACTGTAAAACCAGGGATATGGACAAGAGGGTTAAAGAGGGTAAGGTCAAAGTGAGGGTAACAGTTAAGTACACGGTAGTGTTAGGGCTACGAAAATGAGTAAAACACAGACAGATAAGGCAGAATGAGGGTTACAGTAAGGTAAATTGTGAAGCAAGGCTTACGTAGAGGGTAAGAGCGATGGTTACAGAAATAAATACTCTGAGTGAGAGCTATGGAAATAAACTGTTACGTAGGTGTTATTGCAAAGCAAGGTTATGAAAAAAAGTAAAGCGTAAAACGATTGGGAAGAGGGAGGGTCACAATAAAGTTAATGGTTTAACGAGGGTTACAGGAACGAGGGTAACGTATAAGATTAGAGAGGGATTTTTATCAACAGTCAAGTGTGGGCCACAAAAAAGGGTTATGCACGGAAAAAGGTTACCACACGAGTTAAAGTTAGGTAGACGGTAATGTGAGAATTATAGATAGGATTATAGGATAACAAGAGGGTCAGAGTAAGGTATACGGTAAAATGAGGGTTATCAAATCAAATAATACCAAGAGGGTATGGCAAGGCAAGGGTTAAAGTTTTTTTATACTAAGTGAGGGTATGTTAAACTAGTTTAAAGAAATGGTAAGGGAAAGTAAAGTTTACAATTGGTTACACCCCTTTGGTTGTTCTAACTCTTCTTTTTTCAATAAATTTAAAGTCATACATTGTGAAGTTATACCTTTGTTTAAACTTTTAAAAGTTTTATATGCAGTGATCATGTTTTGCATCGTTATCTCATGTCCACCTTTGCCGGAGTGTTCCATATGAGTGTAGGCTAACACAGTCTCGGGTTATGGCAATAACTTAGCTCGGGTTACGCCTATACGAGTCTATTCTCTATTACCTCTCTGTAGCGTGTTATCATTAAGTCGGTATAGCATTAGGTGAGGTAAGAGAAACAAGGGTTACTTAGAGGGTTAGATTGGGAATTAAAATTAAAAGTACGGTATTGAAACGAGAAAAAGGGTGGGGTTTGTGGCACAGATAAGTTTATTTAGTACAAAACAGGCCGATGACGAGAGGTTATGGCAAATATACACAAAGGCGTAGCCCGAATAGAGTTCGTATCCATAATTTCTAGGTATTTATTTGGTTTACACTCCCACCGATAATCCTGTTTTCTAACTAAGTTACATACAAACATTATTTCCTATGCATACTCATTGATCTGACACTCTTTGCGGGTCTAATATGTATTGACTGAAGGACAAAATATATATTTATATTACAAATCTGAGTTAGCTTTCAAAAGTATTAACTTGATTCCTTAAATAGTCATAGAGTATTTAATTTTGCTGAAGATATATGGTTACATACACATAAACAAGCAATACTGGCATGGCATAACCGAATCACTTTGAATATATACAATGTAGGTCCCGGGTTCGAATCCAACTCATGTTCATACATGATACAATTAAAGTTTCACAAAGCCCTTTGTTTTGAGTTGGTATACCATCTACAAACTGACCAAAGCAGATAAAAAAAAACACCAAGAATGACGTCGGTTAAAGCATACATTGTATATCTTTAAATTTCACTAAACAAGCTCTACAAATGTTCCTTTATAACTAAGCATGAATCTGAAATGTGGTGTGCATACTGAATGTTAGATGATATTTACCTTTAATTTGAATATACTTAGAAAAGGTGAGCATATTCCTTATTGGGTAACTTAGTGTTGGTTTTTGGGAGATTACGGTATGACCACCCCTATTTAATATAACGTAAGATACCTCATTGGATTGGCAATTGAATTACCTTTAATTTGAGTATACTTAGAAGGTGGTGCACGTATTCCTTGGTACCTTCAGAATTTTTTGTTTGAAAGAACTACAAGAAAGGGTTACATAGTGTTGGTGTTTGGGAGATTACGGTATGACCGCCTCTATGTAATATAACGTATGATACCTCATTGGATGGGCAATTGAATTACCTTTAATTTGAGTATACTTAGAAGGTGGTGCACGTATTCCTTGGTACCTTCAGAATGAAAGAACTACAAGAAAGGGTTACATAGTGTTGGTTTTTGGGAGATTACGGTATGACCGCCTCTATGTAATATAACGTATGATACCTCATTGGATGGGCAATTGAATTACCTTTAATTTGAGTATACTTAGAAGGTGGTGCACGTATTCCTTGGTACCTTCAGAATTTTTTGTTTGAATAAAAGGGTTACTTAGTGTTGGTTTTTGGGAGATTACGGTATGACCGCCTCTATGTAATATAACGTATGATACCTCATTGGATGGGCAATTGAATTACCTTTAATTTGAGTATACTTAGAAGGTGGTGCACGTATTCCTTGGTACCTTCAGAATTTTTTGTTTGAAAGAACTACAAGAAAGGGTTACATAGTGTTGGTTTTTGGGAGATTACGGTATGACCGCCTCTATGTAATATAACGTATGATACCTCATTGGATGGGCAATTGAATTACCTTTAATTTGAGTATACTTAGAAGGTGGTGCACGTATTCCTTGGTACCTTCAGAATATTTTGTTTGAATAAAAGGGTTACTTAGTGTTGGTTTTTGGGAGATTACGGTATGACCGCCTCTATGTAATATAACGTATGATACCTCATTGGATGGGCAATTGAATTACCTTTAATTTGAGTATACTTAGAAGGTAGTACACGTATTCCTTGGTACCTTCAGAATTTTTTGTTTGAATAAAAGGGTTACTTAGTGTTGGTTTTTGGGAGATTACGGTATGACCGCCTCTATGTAATATAACGTATGATACCACATTGGATGGGCAATTGACTTACCTTTAATTTGAGTATACTTAGAAGGTGGTGCACGTATTCCTTGGTACCTTCAGAATTTTTTGTTTGAAAGAACTACAAGAAAGGGTTACATAGTGTTGGTTTTTGGGAGATTACGGTATGACCGCCTCTATGTAATATAACGTATGATACCTCATTGGATGGGCAATTGAATTACCTTTAATTTGAGTATACTTAGAAGGTGGTGCACGTATTCCTTGGTACCTTCAGAATTTTTTGTTTGAATAAAAGAGTTACTTAGTGTTGGTTTTTGGGAGATTACGGTATGACCGCCTCTATGGAATATAACGTATGATACCTCATTGGATGGGCAATTGAATTACCTTTAATTTGAGTATACTTAGAAGGTGGTGCACGTATTCCTTGGTACCTTCAGAATTTTTTGTTTGAAAGAACTACAAGAAAGGGTTACATAGTGTTGGTTTTTGGGAGATTACGGTATGACCGCCTCTATGTAATATAGCGTATGATACCTCATTGGATGGGCAATTGAATTACCTTTAATTTGAGTATACTTAGAAGGTGGTGCACGTATTCCTTGGTACCTTCAGAATTTTTTGTTTGAATAAAAGGGTTACTTAGTGTTGGTTTTTGGGAGATTACGGTATGACCGCCTCTATGTAATATAACGTATGATACCTCATTGGATGGGCAATTGAATTACCTTTAATTTGAGTATACTTAGAAGGTGGTGCACGTATTCCTTGGTACCTTCAGAATTTTTTGTTTGAATAAAAGGGTTACTTAGTGTTGGTTTTTGGGAGATTACGGTATGACCGCCTCTATGTAATATAACGTATGATACCTCATTGGATGGGCAATTGAATTACCTTTAATTTGAGTATACTTAGAAGGTGGTGCACGTATTCCTTGGTACCTTCAGAATTTTTTGTTTGAAAGAACTACAAGAAAGGGTTACATATTGTTGGTTTTTGGGAGATTACGGTATGACCGCCTCTATGTAATACAACGTATGATACCTCATTGGATGGGCAATTGAATTACCTTTAATTTGAGTATACTTAGAAGGTGGTGCACGTATTCCTTGGTACCTTCAGAATTTTTTGTTTGAAAGAACTACAAGAAAGGGTTACATAGTGTTGGTTTTTGGGAGATTACGGTATGACCGCCTCTTTGTAATATAACGTATGATACCTCATTGGATGGGCAATTGAATTACCTTTAATTTGAGTATACTTAGAAGGTGGTGCACGTATTCCTTGGTACCTTCAGAATTTTTTGTTTGAAAGAACTACAATAAAGGGTTACATAGTGTTGGTTTTTGGGAGATTACGGTAGTACGGCCTCTATGTAATATAACGTGAGGTACCTCATTGGATGGGCAATTGAATTACCTTTAATTTGAGTATACTTAGAAGGTGGTGCACGTATTCCTTGGTACCTTCAGAATTTTTTTTTTGAATAAAAGGGTTACTTAGTGTTGGTTTTTGGGAGATTACGGTATGACCGCCTCTATGTAATATAACGTATGATACCTCATTGGATGGGCAATTGACTTACCTTTAATTTGAGTATACTTAGAAGGTGGTGCACGTATTCCTTGGTACCTTCAGAATTTTTTGTTTGAATAAAAGGGTTACTTAGTGTTGGTTTTTGGGAGATTACGGTATGACCGCCTCTATGTAATATAACGTATGATACCTCATTGGATGGGCAATTGAATTACCTTTAATTTGAGTATACTTAGAAGGTGGTGCACGTATTCCTTGGTACCTTCAGAATTTTTTGTTTGAAAGAACTACAATAAAGGGTTACATAGTGTTGGTTTTTGGGAGATAACGGTAGTACGGCCTCTATGTAATATAACGTATGATACCTCATTGGATGGGCAATTGAATTACCTTTAATTTGAGTATACTTAGAAGGTGGTGCACGTATTCCTTGGTACCTTCAGAATGTTTTGTTTGAATAAAAGAGTTACTTAGTGTTGGTTTTTGGGAGATTACGGTATGACCGCCTCTATGTAATATAACGTATGATACCTCATTGGATGGGCAATTGACTTACCTTTAATTTGAGTATACTTAGAAGGTGGTGCACGTATTCCTTGGTACCTTCAGAATTTTTTGTTTGAATAAAAGGGTTACTTAGTGTTGGTTTTTGGGAGATTACGGTATGACCGCCTCTATGTAATATAACGTATGATACCTCATTGGATGGGCAATTGAATTACCTTTAATTTGAGTATACTTAGAAGGTGGTGCACGTATTCATTGGTACCCTAGGTCGACTTTTCTGAATAAGTAACTGGAAAAACTGAATATCGAATAAGGAATAAGGAATAAGTAACCAACTTCACACTGCCTATAAGTATGTACATTGTATACTCTGTTATTCATTCCCTTGATCCATGAGGCCAGCTGACCATGTTGGGAGGGACAATAGATTCATCTTTTTCTTGTTCCAAAGAATTTCAAGAATTGTTTCAGTCAAGCATTGGATCTTGTATTTTGATTTTGCTCTTGGAATGTGAAGAATTGTGGATTTATTTGTATATTTTGGGTCCTAAATAAGTGAAAAATTATTCTGGTTTGAAATTGATTTATTAGTAGACAGATGTTGTTTGTTGAGAAAGAAATATAAGTGTTGAACTTTGGTTCACATGTACAAATGATTTGAGGGTTACTTGAGACGTTTTTTCATTTGAAAAGGAATGCTTGACAATAATTATTTTTATCTATTATTTAATTTATTGATTCTAAGACCTTAAATTAAGTTACTGTAGCTTATGTTCATTCCAAACTGAGTACAGTTATTTATTGGACTATGTGAAAGGAAAGTTACCTTTGATTAAATTGTTTTTATGTTTTTGTAAAGAAAAATACTGTGGAAATATACAACCATGGTGTATCCTACAAACGTCTTTTCCCTGGTCTAACACAAGCTTACATATATCCAAGTAAAGGTCAACACTAACACACCCCTATGTAAGGTACCCATGTGAACAGACATACAGTTTCTTGCCTGGTAAGTTGCCTAGGAGCCTCTCAACTCTATGTTTCGATGTCAGACAGAGAATCAACATACCAACCCATCCGATGAGCCGTGCCTAACTTTGCTGAACTTCCACATTTAGTGGTCAACTGAGTTGTGCACATCAACATGTGGAAAAAAATCATGGTTACCTTATAGTTATTGTTAATCGCCATCATTGGTATCAAACCATGCAATAATTGTTGTCATGGCTATCATCATTTGACTGGTGTCACTTTCACCACTTACCTCGTCAATGTCATAATTGAAACCATTGCCACTGATCACCCTGATCATAACATCAAAGGTTAGATGGGCTATGACATCAGCCATCTTCGCATCAATTGTATTTTAAATTGGAACCTTACACCTCTTGAACTGCAATTTTCAAAAATATTCAATAATAATTTTATATGGAGATGTTGATTTTTCTTAATGAATTTAACCATGAGCATATTAACTATGATGAACTATACATTTTCTTTTGTTCATCAGTGTAACAAAGCTTCAAACCTGACATAGCTTCCATGATTTTGACTGCTGTCACTTTTACCCCTCATCAAAGCAATCATAGAAACCTTCACCATCACCCTGATGCCAACACCAATGTAGTCCTTTCTAGCTCATCAGGCCAATTATAGGTCATATGGGTTATGACATCAACCAACTTTTGCATCCATTGCATATGGGAACCTTTTATATTTGACTCCTCTAGAAATGCTAGTTTCCAAAAATGTTTCCAAAGGTCAAATTTTTTTCGAGAGATACTTTAATATCAGCATTTTTATATTTGGGAAACTCTTTTTGTAACATTTAAGAAGATGATGATTAAGATTTTTTTTTATTAAGATGGAGTACAAATTCTTTATTTTTTCAATGCATCATATGAAAGCAGATTATCAACAATGCCAGCCCTATACACTTGAAAATGAAAAATGCCTAAGGTCTTTACTGCAAACCTCGAGTGCTCTGAAGTATCAGTTGTTCTATTCATCAACAGATGAGAGTTTGATGTCAAAGAACTTAATAATTGTAATTAAATAATATTTCCAGTGTCAGCCAGTACAGAAGAATATTTGTAATTAAATTATTACCAGTTCCAGAAATAAAAAATGATATTATGAACAACATTTTGAAATGTACTGTTCAGTTTATGTTCCATCTCAAATGTCTCTTTAGATCTGGAATTACAATCTATGGGGAATTCTTTATGGTGACATAATGCATGCATTTAACTGTTAAGAATGCATTCATGTACAGTCTGATATTTCCACAGTCATATTCACCTAGTTGGAATAGTGATGGGGTTCTCTCTTTCATCCTTGCACTTTATTGCTTTTCTGTGAATTTTTAAAATTCAAAGTTTTTCACTCAAACAATTTCGAAACTATAGAAAGTACATTAAACATATGAATGTCATACAGAATTGGGTTTTATCTGACATGTTATGTTTTGGGTGAGAAATTAAATTTGACTAAAATGATGCAATTATCTAGCTCTTCAGCTTAAAATGTAAAGGAGTCTTTGTTAATTTTTCAAGAAAAAAGTAATATGCTCTATGGTTTATTCAAAAGGCTGCATGAAATAATTTCTGCAGAGAAAGTCTACATCAATCTCATCTTGCCTACAATTACAATAGTGAGCTAGCTCATTGGAGGCTATGTAGGCTAAGCTCTATATGCATGCATCCATCAATCTGTCCATCATTACACCAGTCTCTAAACTTTTCAAATTTTCAACTTCTTCTCAACAACCAAAAGTTCCAAAAAGCTGAGATCTTTTATACTATGTTCTTATGTTCTCTTTGAAAACAAATACAACTCCATACCAGTATACTGAAGGATTTATCCTGTAAAATATGTTTGCAGATTTAGAGACTTATTCATATAGATCAACACATTTCTCAAACAAAGAAAGTTTAGACTCTCTGACTCATGCATTATCAAAGAAATGTCATATATTCACTGACTTCACCACACAGGCTTTGAAACCCTGTACTTTATTAGAAAAGGATTTCTCGTAAAACTCAATCAACCGAAAATGAAGTTACTCAAGAATTGTTTAAAAGCAAAACCACTTTCTGAAGTTCAAGAGCTTGTTATCCATGCCCTGAAGGGCCAATATGAAAACTCCATTCAGTTTGTCAATCAAACAATCTTAGGGTCTATTTCTTTCTTTCATGTTTGCACATGTTGTCGAAGAAGTTTAAGATCCTTTGGTAAAAACAGATTTCCAATAATCAGATTAAAAACAAATTTGTGATATTTTCCGACAAATTATTCAATTATTGACACTTGAGATTGAAGATAAAGAAGTTGAACTTATCCCATGCATGAAATTCAATTTTCTGTCAACTTGTACCTAGATTGCATGAAACAAACGAGAAATCGACGTGAAATTGATAACGTAAACAAGATGTCTATTTCAAGGGGAAAATAACCTGTTTATCTTCAAGTGACCCATGCATCAATCTACTCAATGTTGATTTTTCTACCAAAAACATTTATTTATGAAAATAGGGGAGACAGGAGTGTTAGTAACGAGATAAAAATTGGTTTAAGAGAAAGTAGGTCGAGTTTGGTCAGTGAAGACAACTGGGAGATAAAAGAGACTAATTAGCGACTCGAACATATGAACAGCTCTTTTCTTCATGTTAGACACTCTAAGGATGATTTGTTAATTACAGATGAACCCTTGGGCTTTGGTAATATGATTAACAGTTTAGCTAATTTCTTTTGATTATGGTGAGGGGTTAATTCAATTTAAGGATTGTTTAATGATATGTAAAGTTGAACTTCATGACGCCTCATCAAGGGCGCTAAATGAACTTGTGTTATGTTAGAAAAAACTGTTAACAAAAAAACAAAAATAAGTCATTACCTTTGATAGCCAGGTCGTCAAGATACCATGGAGGGCACAATTTGACTTTGGCCCTTTCTACTGTATAAAGCTCAAAGTGATTACCCTCTTTTTGTGCAAGTTATCTTTTATGATCTTCAAAAAGGTGGGTTTGAATCTCCAGAACGAGAACACCTCCCGCTCCTACTCCTCCTCCATTCCACCCACTCCCTTGGTTTGCCTACTAAGACTAGGTCTCTCTTGATATTTGGAGCATTTTTGATAGTATAGGATGACATGAGTAACTTTTTTATGTGCAATTTATTCTGTTAAAAGTTTTGAAAAGAGGTGTTTGTACCTTGTAATTTTAGCACCCTCTTCCTCCTCATCCAATCTACTCCTACGCCTCCCCTCATACCCCCACTTCTATCCATCTAACCTCATCTCTTGCTGCCATCCACTCTTTTCCTATCCCCTACTGCCATGTAACCTCACCAATCCCCCACTACCATCCATCTCACTTCATCCCCCGACTACCGTCTCCCACTTGCATCCGCTCTTATCCCATCCCTGACTCCTGTCCTCCTTACCTACCACCTACTCTCATCCACCTCATATCATCCACCAAATCCTGTCAACCTAGTCCCATCCCCAGCTCCCATCCCCAACTCCCATCCACCTAACCCATTTCCTCACTCCCATCCCCAACTCCCATCCCCGACTCCCATCTACCTAACCCCTTCCCTCGCTCCCATCCCCAACTCCCATCCACCTAACCCATTTCCTCACTCCCATCCCCAACTCCCATCCCCGACTCCCATCTACCTAACCCCTTCCCTCGCTCCCATCCCCAGCTCCCATCCCCAACTCCCATCCACCTAACCCATTTCCTCACTCCCATTCCCAACTCCCATCCCCAACTCCCATCCCCAACTCCCATCCCCAACTCCCATCCCCGACTCCCATCTACCTAACCCCTTCCCTCACTCCCATCTACCTAACCTTATCCCTCGCTCCCATTCCCAACTCCAATCCCCAACTCCCATCTACCTAACCCCTACTTCGAGACCATCCCAAACTCCCATCCACCTCTCCCCTTTCCCCACCCCAATCCACTCTGAACTCCCCTGGTTTGGCCACAGACATCAGGTCTATCTTACACAGGCTGTTCTGACATAGGGAGCAATTTGACTAATATGGATATGATAACCAGAATGAATTGGTAACGCCAACGCTGATGACTTACAGTGTCTGCTTGTGATTCTAATGTGTCAAATAGACAGACATTGAAGATATATGATTGTATACCACTAATATTATAGATTTCTATTTCTGACAAAACTAATCTATGTAAGACAATGTGATAGAGAAATTATTCGAGATAACTCGATATAATCCATGAAATGGTGGTTATTATTTTGTGTAGTGTCTGTCAAATTTAGAAACTGGATTCTCGTTGGTTCAGTAATTTGTTTGTGAATGTTTATGAGAATTTAGTTAACTAAGTTGCATAATCAATAATGTAAAAATTATAATAATTTTTCTTGCAATTACCAGGGGCAGTTACCTTTGTTTTCCGTTTCTGTGGATACAGCTATAGACCTAAAAATATTATAAGACAGATAGACAAACAGAATTTATTTAATTTTCAAGGCCTCTGGCCCAAACAACATACATTTAAAGGTTGATCATCGCATGCTAAAATTGTTTACAATAAACATCATTAAAGTGAAGAGTTATTTGAATATTTTACTGAGATATTATAAAACCCCTTTGAATGTGTTGCAAATGTATGATACAGCTTCTCAGATGCTGATGTAATGAATGACCAACATTGGAATCACTCTACAGATAATGTTAACTTCATTAGCACTGCTTGTATATATGATAGAAAGCAAAAGCTGACAGCTAGTAATTTGTTATTCCAGAAAAAGCTGAAGTGTTCAAATTTAACATTTGAAATTCAAATACATTGAAGTAGAACCAAAGTGAACTGTATACTTAGTACAAATCACAATTAGTAATGCTTGTTTATATGATTGTGATATGAAATCAACAGCTTGAAATGTGAATTTAGCGTTCTAAAAAGAGCAAAATTCCTATAAGTTTGCCCTAAGGTATTCATCATTGTAAAGATCAAGAAGAGCGATAACATTCATCATACATTTTAGAATGATCACTTGAACTTCGTAAAATCCTTTTTATGATTGAGATTGTCCTGGTATTTTCATTTTTTCCTTTGCATCAAATTAGCCAAACTAGCAATACTATGCTGTATTTACCATTAGCAATGCTTGTGTATATGATAAAAAGTGAACACTTACAACTTCTGCTTTGTATTTTAGGAGAGAGTCTACAAATTATAATTTGAATTTGAAATTCAGATGTGACTTTTAATATACAGAATCATAATGAAGTGGATATTATCATCATCCCATTTGTACATTTGAGCTGCACATCAACCATGTAGATTTCCAGTTACATTAAGGGATGAAACGTCATGGAAATGATAAATCAAGCATGACAAATACCACAAATTGTGAGATATGAATTCAATATTTTCTTCCCTGTTATCACCTTGAATATTTGACCAGAATTTATATTTTATAATGTATCCAAAAGATATATATTTATCAATAGGTTGTTGATGTCTTGATTGTTTATTGTTATATATATGATGGAACCTTAAAAAGCGTACAAGTTGTTATTGAGGCTTGAAGTTGTCATAAAATAATGCAATAATTTATCTGTTATTTCCTTTTAAGAAACATAAACTTTCTCAAACAAGTATAATACTATTCATAAATAATCTGTTTGGTCAAGCATAAAAAAACTGAAATACGATATTAGAATATGATTGTTCTTTTAATTTTTCCAAAATATTTATCAACTGTGTTAGTCCATATGGACAAATCAAGATTGTTTAATGTAAATGACACATACTGGACACAAAAGTATACTCTTTGTTCATTGGCCCTAAAATATGCACAATATAGCTGTTAAATTGTACAAACAATAATGAATGTGTTTGTTCCATCATATATCCTGAAACAAGAGAATTATGAGCTAAATTAAGTTTTAACTTTCAAATACACATGTTTTACCATGAAATGATTTGTTAATTTCATCAAAACATCCTAAAACAAGAGTATATAGCTGAAATTTTTACCAAATCTGCATTAAGATAAAATAATTTGTTCATTCTATCACAACCTCTTGAAACAAGAGTATGAGCTGAAATTTTTAATTTCAAATACACAATATTGAAGATACATACAATAAGATAAAATAATTTGTGTATTCAATCATGACATCCAGAAACAAGAGTATGAGCTGAAATTTTTACTTTCAAATACGCAATATTTATCAATCATGCAATAAAATAAAATTATTTGTTTATTCATCATGACATTCAGCTATGAAGAGTATGAGCTGAATTTTTTCCTTTAAATATACAATATTAGTCAATCCTGTAGAACCTCTCTGGAGGAAATCATTTTGTTTGTTCCGTCTCAAGATGGTCTAATGACGGAGTTGAAGTTTGCGAGGAAATCATAACACAGCATAAACCACTCGAACGGTGAGTAACAAGAGGCACAAATTGCCGAGATAGATCCAATATTGACTCAGATCACTACTAAGTTTTCACTCTCGACTTGCCGACTGTATAAATACTGAGTAACAAATATAGGCCTAACTGTGTATAACGCCAATGACTCAAAGAATTTCGATCAATGCATCAGTAATTTGAGTCTTAATTGTGGCTTTCAGTTCCTTTGGTGTTCGTGTTTTGCAAGGTTAGGACCGTATTTGGACACCAGATGAAATTAAATCAGAGATATTGATAGAAGAGAAATTTTTGACATGTTATAATGTATTGATTTTTACTTAGAATGCGAGTGTTGACCCTTGCTCCAAGAACTTTGACTTTTTTCTGGGATATCTGATCTCTCTTAACCTCTTTTTCAAGTGATTGAAGCTTTTACAGAATTCGGTAATAGGAGAATAATTCCTGGAAACAAGTCCGTCTGATGGAATTGTGTATCAGTGATACAAAACCTGTTTTAAAGTCAGTAGAATTATTAAATAAATATTTCAAAAGGGCTTATTGGTGTATTCAGTTGATTTGATTCAATCTTAAATGTCATTTTTGTTAACCCTTTCACCCCTTTAAGCCAGGCCTCCAAAATTATTTATATACTGTGTATTTAATTGATTTGCTTCAAACCTTAATGTCATTTTGGTTCACCCTTAACCCCTTCAAGCCAGGCCCCAAAAATTATTTTATATTCTTCCCAAGCTCCCAATATCCTGAGTTGTCATCCACAGGACAAGCCAGGGTACCTAAATCTACTTTTTGTCCCAAGACAATCAGCAGTCAATCTCATATACTTATTTTTCGATGTAATTTGTGCATTTATGTGTATGTTTTGCTGCTTTTCGTAGTGTTTCGATTATTTCTTTGGTAGGCGTGTGAGTGGTCATCTACAGGACGAGCCACTTGTCTGTAGGGTACCTAAACCTACTTTTTGTCCCAAGACAATCAGTAGTTGCTCTCATATACTTATCCTCTGGGCTACTTATACATGTATGTTGCAGCCGAGAAGTCCCAATGTACATTTCTGTATATATGCCAAAATTTTATCAAAAGTTTGTTATTTACGCCAACTTTTATTGTTCCTGCACAAATCCAGGAATACATAATTAAGTGATGTGTCTGCCCCCATGTGCATTTCTGGATATATGTCAATATGGATATATTTTTATTTAATTTTTTTTATATACTCAAGCTTTTTTTATGCCCCCGAATCGGAGATTCCCGAATCGGAGATTCAGGGGGTATATTGTTTTTCACCTGTCCGTCTGTCCGTCCGTCTGTCCGTCTGTCCGTCTGTCTGTCTGTCCGTTTGTCCACAAAAACTTTAACCTTGGTCATAACTTTTGATTGGTCAGAGCTAGGTCTTTGATACTTGACATATGGATCCCTTGTGATGAGACCTTTCAGATGACACCATGACATTTGACCTTGTGACCTTGTGACCTTGACCTTGACACAGCGAGCCTTTTCCGAAAACTTTAACCTTGGCTATAGTTTCTATACTGTCAGTGCTAGGTCTTTGATACTTGACGTATGGATCCCTTGTGATGAGACCTTTCAGATGACACCATGATATTTGACCTTTTCCGTCCGTCCGTCCGTCTGTCCGTTTGTCCACAAAAACTTTAACCTTGGTCATAACTTTTGATTGGTCAGAGCTAGCTCTTTGATACTTGACATATGGATCCCTTGTGATGAGACCTTTCAGATGACACCATGACATTTGACCTTGTGACCTTGACCTTGACACAGCGAGCAGGATGCATCCGGGGGCATTCGTGTTTCACAAACACATCTTGTTGTTCCTGCGCAAAGCCAGGAATAAGGCTAACAAATATATTTGTCACTTTGGTTTCTTAGGGATGAAGGGTTAAGGTTTAAGTAGGGTTCTTCCAAACTGTTTTGGAGGCAGGGGGTTGGAACTTCGGGTTAAACAAGCAGTCAGTTGGATTTGATTAGCACTTTGAATGAATAATTCAATGCCTTATGAGCTACAGAGCCCATGAATCGTCCACGTTTTCCTAAATTTCCAATATTGCTTAAGTTTTGTGGTATTCTTTCTTTTAAGAATTTTATTATTTATGTTTTACATAATTAGGACTCTTTTTTTTTAATACCTGATCGTGAATGTTAAATGTAAACTTTTCTTTGTGTATGGATTAATCATGTGCTTTTGAAGAAAAGAATTCAATAAATTATGTTTACCCTTTATCATTTTGACTCAGTAAATAATCTTACCTTTTGAAGCAATGATGTTGTTATTACTCATTTTTTTTCCTGATCGTGAATGTTAAATGTAAACTTTTCTTTGTGTATGGATTGGAATCTCATTAATCATGTGCTTTATTTATCATTTGAAGAAAAGAATTCAATAAATGATGTTTACTCTTTATCATTTTGACTCAGTAAATAATCTTACCTTTTGAAGCGATGATGTTGTTATTACTCATTATATGTATCTTTTCAAAAGGGCAAAAAGTTTATGTCAAAGAAACTTTCAATGCTGTGTTTTTCATAACCTTAAGAGTAAAAGAAATGAAACTTAAGTATATATTATTAAGTTGCTTGTAATTATTGTGTCTGTGGTGTCTGAAATGCAATCAAAAGTGAATTGTTTGTTAAGTTTTATTGGCTGAACATAATAAAATATATCACTGTGAGTTTCCAAGTAAAAAATGGTATAATGTGTCATACAGCTTTTACTTTTTGAAACTCATGTTTGAGATGAATGTGTAATACCGTTTTTACTTTTTTAAACTCGTGTTTGAGATGAATTGTAATACCGTTTTTACTTTTTGTTTACTCATGTTTGAGATGGAGTCAACTACCCTTTGGTCTAACTGTAATGCTATTTTAGCTTAATCAGCCTGAAAGACCTGGCTTATGGCATGGCATTGAATCTGGCACCGTCAATATGTCTGCATGTCCATAAGTAATGACCATCTGTAAGCTTTTTGGCATTTCTTCTTCTAAAGAAGTAAAAAGGCCTTGAAAGCTGGAACCTTGCGTACAGATACTATAGTTGAAGGAATTCAAATTCATAGATTTGGAGCCCCTAAGACCCTTTGTAAGGAACGAACCCAGGGGTCATGCCCTTAACAATTTTTTTATTGGTTTCATATATTTTCATCTTCTTGGGAGGCAAAAGACCTAGAAAGCTATGTGTAAATTTGACATACTTCTTTGCTGATATGTATTGTATGGATTTTGACAAACTCATATGGCATGTGAAAATCTGATAATTTATATATTCAATTTGATATCCATAATGAGTAACAGTAGCCAATAGCTCTCGTTTTAAAAGGATTATTGATTTTGTTTAAAACATTTTGATAATATTTTGAGTCAAATATCAATTGACTGAAACTTTATCCTCCCGCTATCAAAGACATTGGCAAACTTGTGAAAATTATAATTCTTTGACCTCGTATATATGTTCTTAATCTTGATCAAATTCATATGTTTGTATGCACGTTTATGTAACTTCATGCATGTGGTCATGATTATGTCATGTTTGTTGACATGTTGTTGTTCAGGGTCAACAACACCATGTGTTTGTTGATGCACATGCGTGTGCAGTACGTTGTCTCCAGTAACAGCAAATGTCTGTATTTGTGCATGTGGTGCACATTCTAGTGTCAGAGGTAAATAAAGGAGAATAATGGCATATTGAAAATATATCTCTTTCTCAATCATATCCATAAATTAGCTGTGTTTAAGTGACTGAGTAAAGATGTTTCCAGAACAAAATCCATAGTTCAAAATAATCCAGATGATGTTTTAATTTTTTGGTGGTCCCTAAACTTTTTTGTTGAGTATGTAAAATAATAAATATTTCTAATGTTTAAATGTTAGGTTTGTGATGAAAAACAATTGTTTCCTAAAATTTTCTATTCAGATTTGTACATTTAACATTTTAAACCTTGTTTCTTCTAGAAATATGTGTACAGTGAAAAATAAGTTCATTTTCAATCATTTAAAAATTTCTTTCGCTATAAACCTTAAGCTTCCATGTCATCAAAGAAATTTCTATAGGTCAAAATATCTTCTAACATCACCCTTCATTAAGCATTTATATGTTTAATAGCTGTTCTCAAAGGATTGGACATTACAGAAGCTCTTAAAGACAATATTTCATAAAGACTTCTCATTATAGTGCTGGACTTTAGAAGAATGAAAGGGCAAAGATAGATGAGAGCGATCATTTAGACTGATTTTATGTGGCTATTCCATCTCAGGTGGAAAATATTGTGAAGGTCAAATCCCAAGATGATTCTAGAAACGTCTTTATGACTTGGTATTTGGGTTTTGTGAAGATCCGTGTTAAATATTGCCTCTTTTAGACACTTATTTTTATGAAAAAAAATGTCTATAGGTTTAAAATGTCACTTCGTATATATGTATGAGAGCCTTAGGAATATAGTTTCTTATGATGATCTTGAAGTAGAAAATTACAGGAGGAAGTGTTTCAATAAATTTTTATCTTTTCTCATATCAATTAATCTGTTATCACCCTCTTTGAATCTTTGAAGGGCATTTAGAATTGGTATATTAAGGGCGGCAAGATTTTCTTGTTAATGCTGTCAGATTTGAACAATTCATTATAGATCTTGACATTCAACAAAAGTGAATGTGAAAGCATTTTAAAACATTTCAGGTTTTGTAATAAAAAATTTACCGATTATTGATTGCATATTCTGAAAGTTGGTCTTCAGGGTAGCAATTTTCTTATTTTGAAAGATGAAAGATTGTTTCCTAATTGCCACTGGTTCTAAATCAGTGTAAAATTGCAGCTTCTGGAGTCAGAATCTGACATTGATCATGACAAATACATTGCTTATTACAACCCTTCTTCGGTGTCATATGAAAAATTGCACAGGAGACAGGAAGAACAATACTAAAATGAAAGAAATTATGAATAATAAAGACAATATGTCAGTAACCTGTTATTTGTGATTTTGTAGCAATGGTGATCGATAACAGAAATACACATTTCAAAATTTACTAATTAACGACATTGATTGATATGATGTTCATTTCAATATCATTAATTTCAACATTTCGATGAATGTTGTTTCTGTACCTTGCTTATAGACCCTCCAAATTCCTGATGTAATTATCGGTAATCAATGTCTTTCTTGAAACAGGTGACCAACACCAGAGTATTAATCTCACCAAAGGCTTGTCAATTTCACGTCAACAAGCAAATGAATCGTTGATTTCACTAATCTCACTTTTTCTTCTCATACATCAAGCAGTGCTGATTCGTTTGTTTCTGCAATATCATTTACTGAAAATACATTTTAATCTAAAAAGTAATTGTTCCAAGTCTAAAGTTCCAAATTGAATATTTGTACCAAAGGCAAGGTTAGTTGTTGGTTTCTTTGATTGATAAAAGACCCTAATGCAATCATGATTGATTGTACAAATGATTATTGATAGTTAAGTTCTTTGGGATGCATTGCTTTACAAAAAAAATCAGGGTGACTCACTATATGACTTAGGATTTGATTTTAGTGAAATGCTGATCCATATATTCCATTATCTTGAATCATTGGCCGTTTTATCTCTTATGGTACATAAAAAACAATTGCTTCAATAATGGCATATGTTATGTTATTATGAATGTACATAGTGAATTGCTCTATATATTACCTTTTTGTTGCGAACATTAAGAAATCTTCCATTTGTATTCATATACTTTGATGTCGATGTAACTGTAATTACCTTCATAGTTATTCATGTTTGTGCATGAGTGGAGATGTACTTGATTGTTTTGCTGTTATACTATTCAAATATGTCTTGCCTGTATATAATCATGGAAATATTAAAAAAGAAAAAAAAAAAAATCTTCCATATACATAAGGATATATGCATAACAATACATATGAAAAACCTGAACACTTTTACTTCATTTGGAATGATAATATGGCCTAGTGCCCTGGGTTTGTTCATCTATTCATCTGCCTGTAATTGTTTTGCTATTTTTGGTATCTTCTTTAGAAGCATTGATTAAAATATTCTGCAATATTTTGTTCAGATTCCTTGATGAAGGACGTTATTAGTTAATGGATTTTGTTAAATATATCATATAATGGCCACACCCAAAACAATCTATTTCACTCTTTATCTACAGAGGAAAACTTAAAGAAAGCTGAAACCTTATGTTAAGGCTAAAATTCTAAAAAGGATTAACTTTTATAGATTTAACGACCCTGTAACTATGATAGATTATTAAGTGCTTTATAAGTTACAGATCCAATTGAGTAAATGCAATTGTAATGATATATGTACATCTGATGAACATCAAGTGTGTTCTGAGTAATACAAGGTTCAAAATGTAGACACTACCAGGAATCAAACTCATTCCATTAGGGAGTTTCCCCTCCCTCAGGTCTAATTGCTTCATGCAATCTTACTCTCTTTGGCTTTTTCAAGGACTATGATTGTCTTTGAAGAAACAGTTGTATACGAATCAGAAGAGATTCTTGCAAAACTTTATGTGCAAACAAACCATTCTGTTATATATAACAGATGAAAACAAGGATGTTTTCTAATGACAGTCAACGAGGTTCAAGGTAAACAAGTTTCAAAATGTAGACTCAACCAGGAATCAAACTCGTTCCACCAAGGAGTTTCTTCTCCACAAGGTCTGAATGCAACACTCTTACTCACTTTCACTTTTCCATTGACTATGATAATCTTGGAAGAAACAGTTGGATATGCATCAGTAGAGGTTATTGCAGAACTGTATGAGCAAGCAAAACACTCTGTTATAAATAACAGGTGAAAACAGGATGTTTTCTGATGAAAATCAACAGTGTTCAAGGGAAAACAATTTCAAAATGTAGACACAACCAGGAATCAAACTTGTTCCTCCATGGTGTTTCACCTCCACAGAGTCTGAATGCAGCACTCTTGCTTACTTTCACTTTTCCATTGACTATGATAATCTTGGAAGAAACAGATGGATATGCATCAGTAGAGGTTATTGCAGAACTACATAATGCAACCAAAACACTCTGTTATTTATAATAGGTGAAAATAAGGATGTTTTCTGATGAAAATCAACTGTGTTGAAGGGAAAACAAGTTTCAAAATGTAGACACTACAGGGAATCAAACTCATTCCATAAGGGAGTTTCCCCTCCCTAAGGTCTGATTGCTTCATGCACTCTTACTCTCTTTCGCTTTTTCAGGGACTATGATTATCTTTTAAGAAACAGTTGGATATGCATCAGTAGAGGTTATTGCAGAACTACATAATGCAACCAAAACATTTTGTTATATAATTATAATAGGTGAAAATAGGGATGTTTTAATTCTGATGAAAATCAACAGTGTTCAAGGAAAAACAAGTTTCAGAATGAAGACACTCCCGGACTCAAACTCGTTCCATCATGGAGTTTCTTCTCCACAAGGTCTGATTGCAGCTCATTTACTCATTTCACTTTTCTATTGACTATGATAGCCTAGGAAGAAACAGTTGGATATGCATCAATAGAGGTTATTGCAGAACTACATATGCAACCAAACCATTCTGTTATATATAATAGGTGAAAATAAGGATGTTTTCTGATGAAAATCAACAGTGTTCAAGGACAAACAAGTTTCAAAATGTAGACACTACAGGGAATCAAACTTGTCATGGTGTTTCAACTCCACAGAGTCTGAATGCAGCACTCTAGCTTACTTTCACTTTTCCATTGACTATGATAATCTTGGAAGAAACAGATGGATATGCATCAGTAGAGGTTATTGCAGAACTACATAATGCAACCAAACCATTCTGTTATATATAATAGGTGAAAACAGAATGTTTTCTGATGAAAATGGACTGTGTTCAAGGGAAAACAATTTCAAAATGTAGACACAACCAGGAATCAAACTCGTTCCGTCATGGAGTTTATCCTCCACAGGGTCTGATTGCAACCCATTTACTTACCGGTACTTTCATTTTTCCATTGACTATGATAGCCAAGGAAGTTGGATATGCATCGGTGGAGTCTTTCCAGAACTACATGTGCAACCAAAACACGTACCCTTTTATATATAAGAGGTGAAAACAAGGATGAAATGAGTTTGTTGAGTGATTGAGACCAACATGCAGAAAGAAACGGCAAGGTTTTTCAATTACCTCCAACTCTGATTGTTATACCATATATTGTACTGTTAAGTGATGAAAGCAAAATGCAGACAATGAGGTCTTTGACTGTCGCATACTTTTAGAGTTGAAAAGGTGCTTTGTCTGTACATCTCTTGTTTTCTTTTACATTTTTAGCATTGATGTTTTAGTTGATATTGGCAAAAACTAAAATAGAAAATGAGGTGTTTGACTGTCGCATACTTTTAGAGTTGTAATAGTGCTTTCTGTATATAACTTTTTTTCATTTGAAATTTTTTTTGGGCATTGATGCTTTGATTAATATCGGCAAAAGCATACTTTTAGAGTTGTAATAGTGCTTTCTGTATATAACTTTTCTCATTTGAATTTTTTTTTGGGCATTGATGCTTTGATTAATATCGGCAAAAGCGTATTTGAGACATGAGAGTTCTCTAAGTGGAGTGTACCCTAAGAATCAAATGAGGCTTTATTTTATAGGTTATTCAGTGTCAATACATGTGTTTAATGGTTTTTGTTTCTGTGTATGGCAATGTAGAGAAAGTTAGAGAGACCTAAAGTAAATCTAAATCTAAATTTTGAAATAATTCAAAAACGGACAGAACAACTTAGTAAGGTTGATTTTGTTTAAACTAAAATGAATAGTAATCATGTAATGGAAATGAGTGGTTATGCCAAAGTTTAAATGTCAATTATCTGGCTTTTGTGGAAGACTTTGCAAGAAGACATAGGCTATTTAAATAGCTTATTTGATATTTTGTCAAGTATCAAAGTCATATCTTTAATTATGAAACATACCCTTTTATCTTTGATGAGTTCAAATTTATATCATTTGTGATACATTGTTAATCTGTCATTTTTTCTTACTTTGTTTTCAAGATTAAACAAACTTTATAATATCAAACATTTGTTGATGGATCTATTTGTCACAATAACTTTTATTAAGTGTCTGTATATCTCAAACTATATTGAAGTTTTTGATGTATGAGGTTAATTCAAAACATGAGACTTGCTATAAATCAACTTGACTTATCTGTAAAGGCGTTGATTGTTAGTTGGACAGAAGAAAACGTGACATTTGTTTTAATTTGTAAAATATCAAGATTGAAATAATACGTGCATAAACCCACACGCTAAAATATTTTAAAATTCATCTCAGATTAAAAATGTTAAAGCATAAATTTCTTATGCATTTTCATGATTGCAAAGTTTACAAAATTCTTGTCTGTAATAAGGATCTGCAGTTTAAATTTCTGAAAAATAAAGTGTAATGGGTAAGTCAAGGTTAGTTTCTATTGTCATTCATTTAAAAATCCAAAATTAATTAATACCAACTTGTCTATAGTTAGCATCGATGCATGATGTTTTAGAGTATGATTATAAAATTCTTGTCTGAAATTAGAATTTGCACTTAATTAAGTCTCTGAAAAATCTTTTGAATTGATAAGTGAAGGTTAGTGTCTATTGTTATTCACGTAAAGATCAAAAAATTATGGATGAAAGCTTATTAGCAGCCCCGTCTAAGGACCGGCTGCTATCAGTTTTTGTGAAGTTTCCATCGCCGCCGCCGCCGCCGCCGCACTCATACTACTAGTTTATTTTCAGCATCCATTCATGATCTTCAAAATCCAGGCAGATTAACTGGTGTTTTATTTGGATTGTGACTACAGCTGCATAACCATAAGTTTGTTTGCTTACCTGTGTATGTATTCTTGTGCTTATATCATGTAGTCATTTAATATATTTATGTATATTTTTGTGCATCATTGCATAGCGAAAAGAAGTTTAGATTCAATTTATGTTAACATATTTAAGATTCAATATATGTTAACATACTTGTATGTCACAGTTCATCATAACACTTTTTGCTGGACATTGAAGTGACCAGTGGTCAACATTATTTTCTATTTTTTCTACAAAGTTCGTTATAAGTGATGAATCATGTTTGTTCCTTTACGCTTTGCACTAAGTCAAGGTAATTGAGTTGAGTTTCTTCTCAGACAGTCATAATATAACATTTAAATTGACATTTAAGAAAATCTGAATTTTAAGAATATAACCTCTTCTGTCTATTCCATCATGCCAAACCTTGAAATTTTGCACGAGATATCAAACAATACTAAAATGGGTTAAAGAATGGTCAATGGACAATGTGGGTAATCAATCGTCAGTCGTGTTGAAATTAAAGACCGAACCAAAAATGCATGATATTTGTACTAAGTGCACAAACTTATAATACACATAGCTGTCATCTCAGAAGCAATTTTTATTTCTCTATTTTTGCATATTTGGTAATTATATAAACTACATCAAACTATCCGAAGTTCAAGCATTTTTTATGAGAATTTAAAAGAATTCAGTTCAGACTAGTTAATGTTAAAGTTGATCAATGCATGTCGTTTTAGAAAAAGCTATTTCAATTTTGGTTTATGTTGATCTTTTTCATGTAGATATGTCTGGCTTATGACTATATATATCTTCAATATTATTCAAATAGACATCAATGATTTATGGTACATGTACAAAACAAATTCAAATATATCAGATTATGGTATTCTAATTTGGATTAATTTCTTAAATTTTTTAAGGAATTGCTTATAAATTAAATTAATTGAAACAAAGTTATCTGTTCAAAACAGCATCAAACTAATTATCTTTTCAATCCCCTTAAAAAAAGAACAATAATCATAATTAATATGTAATCACATCATAACAAATACAAAACAACAATATAAAAAGATTTTCAAATTGACAGCAATGACATCACGTACTTAAGTTCATATAAATAATACATTCATGATGACATCCAGATCATCAGAAAAAAGGACAGCACCAAATTTGAAAAAGTCGAACTAGACAGAGGTTAAAATTTAGAAAAAAATCTAATGACTTGTTGGCTGACAGTAATGAAGGCAGGTGTTTACAATGGCATTAAACAAGAAGCCTGCAAGGTATTGAAAATGTCTGATGACATTTGAATAAATTCCCTAAAGATCCCAGGACAACAGTGGACTAATCGTGAGACACGAAACTATCGTGTGTGGGAGAGCACTTCACTTCTCTGTTATATGAGTTTGTTTTATTTGAAAACCTATTTGTGTTATAATGTTATTGTTATAAATGTTAGAGGCAAACACACCTACACATGGCAAGAATGATTTAAGGCGGAACAAAATTGAGTTGATTTGCTGAAAATTAAGTTGATTTAATTACTGAATCTCCTTACATAATTTTTATTATTTTTGAAAATTAATGCTTCCCAAAATTCCCCCAAACACAAAATGGTTTCAGATTTTACTATATACCTATAAAAAGTTAGGCTAAATTTTTATTTCATAAATGTCTGTATTTATTTACATACCCGTAGCGTTTCAAACAATTTTCCTTTCACTGCATTTAGACATTTTGATGTAAATTCTGTGAATCAACTACTGATTAATTTTGTGGCCTGATGGATGGGGGTAATCATAAGTAGTCTTTAAAGGGCAATTATCAGGTTCTTACATGAGAAAAGAAACATTTTATAGATGATTCTTTTTCTACAATGTCCATCAAAGTAGATATATTCATTGTCAACGTATGACCTTTTGATCCATGTTTTTGTCTATCAAGATCAGAATTGAATAAATTATTTTCCCTTTCAATATTCAAAGTCATGGAAATAGCTATTCAAACATATTTAAGACACATGCCATTTATGTATTGGGTGTGAAAGATTGTAATATCTTGGATCACACCTCCTGCAATAGCACAATTTCTTGTACTTCCTTGGTTGGTAATTTGCAAGCTGCTGGTACTGTCATTGCTTGCAGTGTTGTCTTACTCTGAATCTTGCTAGGGACTTGACCTGAAACATTACAAGAACTATACTTAATATATTGAAGATAAATAACCCCACATATGACAATGTTAAGCAATGTTTTTCCCAGAGTCTAGACTTGAAGATTTTGGCATGATTTTAGATGAAAAATGTTAAGAGCTTGATTTCAAAGAAAAAAAAACTACCATAAATTCAGATTTAAAAAAAATTCATAAGTGTTTTATTTATCAAATAAATAAAATGTGTATGAAATCATTGTCAAGGTTAAAAATCTATTCACAATGGAGCTATTTTAGAAAGGACCTTTGTGACATGCCAACGATTTACTGAATCATTAGGTTGTACTTAACTGACCCAACATTTATTGCTTTTCGGGAATTGTGATTGACAAGTGTTCACAGATTCCTGAAGAAATAATTTGACATTTCATCCGAATGCCAATCAAGATATAATGAACTTTTTGCGATCATCAATTTCTGTCTTCGGACCTTTTTATTCATCAAAATCCATCACCGATTTTATCGAGGGTCGATCTCGACGTGCCCTGCATGAGTACAATTGTTGGACAAAGCACAATCCATGGTTTGACGGACATATTGTTAGCAGTGACACCTAGTGGTCAACAGAGCGAAGTGATTAGCTGGTCAGTCACACCCACAAGATTCAGGAAGTCCATTAAACTTTGATTGGTACTAGTTTCCTTAAGACCAGTGTTATAAGTAGGGTATATTTGGATCTGTGAAATTAGACATTTCTATTTTTATCTTCGAGTACATGACAGAATGGTGTTGAAGTAGTGGAATATAATTTGATATTGATGTATCTGCTATCCTCTCAAGAATGGAAATAACTTTTAAATCTGATTTTGTGTAAGTAAAAAGTTTCAGATTGATGAAATTAGAATTCAGGATTAAAATCTTATCTGTTCTGAGCTAATTAAAACCAAGTTGTAGATTGAGATTAAATTAGATTGATGAGAGATTATTCTAAGAAAACAAAGATTATTGAAAATGACATTTCTCTAGTTAAGGTATATATATATCACACAAAAGTTAAACATTTATTTTAATGTAGAAACACAAAAAAAAAAAATGGAGTCTTAATGGCCTAAAAAATGCATATTTTTAACTATGACCATGAGCATTTGACAGTTAAGACACTTGGATATCAAGATGAGGTCTGATCGAGAGCCGCTAATGCTACAATTTAATCATCTAACTTGATGGTGGATCTTACTTTTGTATAATATGTTGTGCATTTAATCCGCTGTTGGCCATAGCTGAGTGCCTTATAATGAATATACGTTTTATTCAATTTCAGTCAAATAAAACCAGTGGTGTAGTTTCAAAAGTCCTTTTCATCCTTATAATCAGCAAAATAATTATATCTCTGGAGACATATTGGTTTTAGCTGAGTTCCCGTCGGCGTTAGCGTCGGCGTCGGCGTTCCCATTTCGTTTCCGGAGCATATCTCTAAAACAACGTGACCGATCATCACCAAACTTGGTATACTGTCTCTCCATATCATGTAGATGTGCCTTTTGGAGGTTATAGATTTCTTAAAATTTCATTTTTTTTTATTTCCATGGCAACAATTTGGACATAGTCTATTTCAAGGGTAAGTGTTCGTTTTTGGAGCATATCTCTAAAACTATGTGACCGATCATCACCAAACTTGGTATACTGTCTCACCATATCATGTAGATGTGCCTTTTGGAGGTTTAAGATTTGAAAACAAATTATTTTGTTTATTTCCATGCAATTTTGAATATTTTGTTTGCTACAATTGTGGAATTGATAGGTTTATATTTATTCAAGTTGAATTATACAGAGAACATTAATGGTGCTTTATGATAGTGTTTTTTAGAGGTTTGAAGCATTTGAGGAAGGGGGAGACATCTGTTTTTACGGGTAAAAACACTTTCTAGTTATCATCTGTCAAGCAATGGTAATTGACAATATGTTTGAAAATTTGGGGAAATATATCAAATCAAACACTGAAAAAAATCAAAAGTGGATGGTATTTCAATTTCATAAACGAGCTGTTTTCTGAAAAATCATTTTAGTCTAACTTTTGATTCTAGTTTTGTACAAGTTAAATTATCAGAAGGTCACTATCATGCATCAGAGAGGAGACAGAAATGATAAATTGATTCCATTAACAGATGATCCTGATGAGCGTACTATCTTTTATCATGAATATCCATATAGAAGTGGTTAGGAAGACAAAGCATTAACTATGAGAGTTGAAACCATTGTCCAGTCACAATTGGCTTGACCTGCCGGACAATACACTGACCTGTGTCCACTTCCAGGTCCAGTTCACATCAATACACACTACTTCAAACATTTCTTTCTTTGTTTGCTCAAAACAGTCTAGCATTTCCCATTCAACTTTCATTTCAACAGATCAGATAGCTGATAATTTTCAACAGAGGCTTATTACATGGGTACCAGGTGGTCTTTGTAAGGGCATATTTCAGGTGATTGTGCTTTTAATAATTGGAAGAGAAATTGGGGACACAATTTATAGGTAGATTTACAATTGAATACAAGGATTTTTTTTTTTGAAAGTAGATTTTCCTCTCTGATTAAAAAATGTAGATTTCATTTAATACAAGAAAAGAGATTTTTTTAAATGTATATTTTCCTCTCTGATTGTTAAAATGTAGATTCCATGTAATACAAGAAGATTTTTTTTGGAAAGTAGATTTTCCTTTTTGATTAAAAAATGTAGATTACTTTTGGAATGTAAATTTTCCTCTTTTATTTAAAAAAATAGAGTTCATTCAGATGGTAGATTATACCCATACATCTTCCTACGCAGAGCCTAAAAGGCCAGTTTTCAAACTGTCATTTTATGCCTTGCTGCAGAGACTCTACTTTTCTGTGCTGCTATAGTGCCCCTACAGACTAGAGAGCAAGCACAGAAAACTCAAGGCTATGCAGCAAGGCATAAAACTGACAGTTTGGAAACTGGCCTTTTAGGCTCTGCGTAGGAAGATGATACCCATAGTGATAACTGAAAACTATATTTTTAAAGATGTTTGGCACCGATGGTGAAGAATACCTTCACTATTTTGAGTCATTTGAGTCCTATATAGAGTTCAATAAAGTCTTGCAGGTTTGCAGTGCTGAAAATGATTGCACAATATTGTGTAGGATGATGTTAACCAATATTTCAAATTTCAAAATTAAATCATCGTTTATATTTCATTGTGTAGGTTATACAGAAGTTTATTTGCTTATGATTTTGGCATCAACGTATATGTTTACCATGTTCTTTCTGAAGTTCTTTATCTGTTGATTTTGTCATAAATTTAGTCAGATATTCCTATTAGATAACCTGTTTGATCCATTAAAAAGGGATCAATATCAAGACATTATGCTAATAGTGATAAATTGATGATTATATCCATTGATAATAGTTTCAATCCCTATTTAATCATTCTGAGTGATTTTATAGTCCATGCATGAGTTGTTGTTCTCATAATGTTCTATCATAGAGAAGATCATGTCAATAATGTTCTCTTTCAAGAATAAACTACATCGTTAGATATGTCTCCTGCACCTTCACTCTACAGTGGAGGATGGTGGTGATATAAGCATGTTGGCCTTCATGCCAAAGGCACTAGTTCAAGTCTAGGTGGAGACCCCATTACTTTGTTGCCTTAGATTTAGTATTGTGTCTCTGGGCAAGGCACTACATTCACATTTCACTCAATCAAGTTCTACAAATGGATACCTGAACACTGCAAATATATTGACATATCCGGATTTGCAAAGTTTTAAGTAACTGCTTAGAGTTATAATGTTCATCCATTGAGCAGTGTCTTGCAGTCAATATTAGGCTTTCATTTTGTCATTCTTATTTCTATCATTAGTCTAAAGTTTTATGAACAATCTTGCATCATTTGTCATCAATGCAATAATTTTGTCTTTAGTTTGATAATAAGACATCAGTAATTAAGCAGCCCTAAAATGCTCTGAGTGTGAAGCCTTTACTCTTGGTTCCCTCTTACTTCTATTACAAGGTGAGATCAGATGATAAGGGGTTTAAAAGTATTTCACTTATTTCCATGCTATAGTTTTATTTCAGGGAGAAAGCCCGCAACACTATTTTTGCTATGCATTGTGGTGAAACCTGCGAGCATTTGCTGGAGCTAGCAAGTCATGGGTCATACTGCAATGAAGGTGTAGCATTGTATGCAAACCCAACTTCGTGTAGAACAGTTCTCTACTGCAAACAAAGTTGTCCACCCTTGAGGATTTGAACCTCCGTCTGAATGATGTAAACTGTTGACAACTCATTAACCGCCAACTTATTAACCTCAAAGAAACCAGTAACAAATGCCGTTTATGGTCTGAAAGGGTTACCATAGATATCAGTAAGAGAACCCTCATGCATTCATCTGGTCTTGTTCCTTTGGACTGTATGACCATTATAGAGGTATTTCATCTTTCCCGTGCAATGTGCAAAGGCAGTGTTAGACCACATGTGTGCAGACTTTAATTGATGGTTCCATCATCAGTCCATTAAAGGGAAAATCAATGCGAGGCAGATGAACATAATGAAAACATTGTCTAATACACAGGAGACATGTTTCTCTATGAAATAAGATTAGCAAGTGAGATGGTTTCCAGCAAAGTATACATTTGCCACTTAAGCCCATATTGGCTGGACATTTGTGAGCTGAATTGGGCAAATATTTGATCATTAGATTCATCAGCCATTCAATAGGTACAGTTCCAATGGATGTCCTTGCAAAATCTTCCAATTAGCTATTTAGTCATGTCGGCGGCGTTTTCACTTCGATCAAAGCTCGATTATACAATGGCAACTTTCTCCTCTCAAGGTTATGTGTGCAGTTCATGTCTGTCTGTGTGTCCGTCCTGTCTGTCTGTTTGTCCTTCCTGTGGACATCTGCTTCACCTGGTTGTCATGCCAATGTTGACATGTGTCCAACACATACCTGTAGTGAGCCATTAATACCTCCACATTTCGACCACACCCACTGCCCCGCCCATTATGGACCCCCAGGGATTCTGACCTTTGTGTCAAGAGAAATCGACTGAGCTCATTAAGGATCCTGAAATGCCTCTGAAAAGCTCTTCTTGACAGTTTCAAGTACTTTGAAACCTGTCTCCATGCATGCAATTAGATATGAATGTGACAAAGGTTTAGCTGACTTTTTGCAGTTCTTTATCAATATTTTTTTGTCAAAGAGAGTATTTTAGAACATTTTCTATTGATTTTGATGACTAAATATACATATCTTATATATTATAGTGCATAGAAAAATTAAAGTTTGTCTAAAATTACATGTTCACTTATTAAAAAAAAGGATTTAATATTTTTTATAAAATTTTGTAATATTAAGTATACATATAATGTCTTATGCTTTTGATCAATAAACCATTTCATTTAAAATAAGGTGAATATGATATGTCAAATAAATAAAATGTCAATTAAGAAATGTTATAGTTTAAAAAATAAACTTCCTTTTAGCCCCCTCGTCTAATTAATCTATTTCAATGATATATTCATGAATTCTTTATTTCATTCACTAAGTAATATCGTGAAGTTCGATAAAAGATGACACTGAAATACTATCACAACATTCGATGTGAAATTATGAATGGCATTTTCCCAAAGAGTTTCAATGTGAAGTGACAATAATCTTTCCAATCCATATCAATGTCAGTAAAGATTGCATATTTAAGGATGATATGGCATTTTTCAAATAGTGTATCTGAATAAAACATAAACTTCAATACCCATGGTATGAATGTTGCTTACGTTATACATAAGAGATTGCTGCACAGTAATAATGTGATATTTTTAATATGATAAATTATATAAAAATAGTAAAATATTTTATTTTTCATCTCATGTATGATAATAATGATGATGTCTATATCTATATGACGCCTTTTCCACATCCTAAGACATATATACTCAAAGCACTTCATCAATTACTCAGAAGGATTGTACTTTCACAGCTGCTACTTTAAGTGCTATAGTCACAATCACTATGGCCGTACATCCTGTTTTCAGGTACGCAATTTAACAGCTGGTTGGACTGAGTGCAATGTTGATGAAGTGCCCAGGGATATAACACAGGATGAGACCCAAGTCAAAAAATTTTGCTGTCTCCACCGGGATTTTGAACCTGTCAGAGTCTCTGGTGTGACAGCTAGCCCAGCATGCTAACCACTACACCACTAAGTTTTATCATTACCGTATTCGTCCTAATAAGCGCCCCCTTCCTAATAAGCGCCCCCTATAAAAAAAATTCATATAACAGAGCGCCCCTCCCCCCTCCCCTTCATACGTAAAATGGCCTACCTCTACTGCTTTTCCAATAGTATTTAGTTTATCCCGGCCTGTGAATGTGTAGTTGCACTGAATTTCCACGATCGACCTACTTTCATTCTTGTCCAGAATCACGACAAGTGCTAGTTTCGCTTGTCTATAACGTATTCCTAATTAGCGCCCCCCCCTTTCTGGGGTATCTTGATAAGCGCCCCCTTTGGATTTTTACAAGCTAAGCGCCCGGGGCACTTATTAGGACGAATATGGTATGTCTTTATGTCCAGTACCGGTAAATTTTAAAGGATGATTTTTAAGATTTTCATTCTTTTGATTGGATAAGTTATCATGTCACTTGTGATGACATCTTTGTGTGTAAGTTATTCTTGATGAAATTTGACTTTTCTGATCAATAGTAATGTTAACTCTTTCCTTGCAAGCCATCAAATGTATTCCATAATTTTTCTTAAGTACGCATAGCCATTCCTTTTTGGTTGTTCTCCTAGATTGGCCACTAAAATGGTTTGTCACAAATGAGCGAGTAAAGAAACAATTTTTATGAGATTCTCCGAAGAATATCTGGACCTTTGAGAGGTATATTTGAATGATTACCACTTGTGAAATCATTTTAACATGAATTGACAGAATTTCTAAATAGGAGAGTTTTCTTCCTATAAAATGGTATATTTAATCATAAGACTTTGATCCAAGATCATTTAAAAGTTTGTTAATCCCTGAAGATCTTCTGTCGCTCTAGATTTGTTATCTTATTTTAGGTACTTTGCTCAAAAATTCATTGTTACAGATAGTGACAGTTATTGTGAAGGAGATTTCTGCATTGCCCATTTGCTTAATGATATATGGTATGCAGGGTTATATCACTCAAAATGTGTTCCACTGGAGCTTAATTGTGAAAGATCAAGCGCTATTTCCTTGGAGACAAATTTTTGACAATAGATTTTAAACAATGTCCTGTCCTCGCCAAAGTTTTTGACATCACAATATTTTTACATTATTAAGCGATGACATCATAATGCCATGACATAATAAACGTGATGATGTCCATGACATCATAAACATGATGATGTCACACTGCTATGATGTACCCACGTTTAGAGTCTTAAGGGTAGTGAAGTGTTCAGAATATTTTTTTATGGAAACAAATGAATAATGGTTTTGGATGTTAAAAAGAATCTCACCCTTGTGTCAGCTCTTGTTTATATATTTGATAAAGGAAAACACTTAGGTAAGATTCTCTATTTATGATTTAAGAAAAGTATAAAGATACAAATTCTCCAAAGAATATCTTTTAGTTCTTGATTTGTTATATTGTCAGATATGACAGTAATGAATAATGACAGCAGATTTTAAATATCATTTTTGTTTATTTCCCATTTACCTTTATCATTTCCTCTATATATTCTTATCAATGAAGTATATTTCATGAGAAAATAGTGCTTTGATATTTAATATGTAAATATAAATAAAGATTTATGGATGAAAATGTCTCTTTGATAAGAAATACCGATTGATGTTTTTTATTAAGTTTTTTTATTTTATTGATTCTAATTATTGGTTTTTAATTCAACCTTAGATACTGACGGTCTTCAAACCAAGTTTAATTGACCAATATGTACCATCAATAATATTTTGCAGTTGTCATTTGCTCAACTCAATTTGTTATGTCACGATGGGTGGACATTATATACCTGCCCAAGACACCTGAAATTTACCTGTGCACACCTGTAATTAGTGTGAACATGTTAGTCAATGCCACATTCTCTAACAAAGACCTTAGTCTTCAGACAGATGTTTCTTCCAACCCATTCCAAAGGGACTGATTTAATCCTGCTTAATAACTGTTTATGTATTAACTGGGATCCTATAATCTTGTGTAGTTCCTCATTTCGCAAATAGGAAAAAGATTTGTGGAGCTTACTTAACAATTTTTCCAAGAAGACTTGTTTGGAGTCAAACATTTTTCTTACTTCTTGAGCCCCTAAAACATTAACAGAACTCTTAACATAGCAATTTCATATTCTACTTAAAAATTATGCAAAATAAACTTTCTTAAAAGATAAGGTATCTTGTTACTCACCCTAGTTATCCCTATTCATTGAATAAAATGAGGTATCTCATATCAAGGGAAAACTACATAGGGCCATTATGATGTGGACACCTTTTAATTTTAGAAATAGATTTTTGGAGTTTAACTTAATTTAACATTTATCTATAAGACTTGTGTCCATTTTAAAGAGTTTGTCTTGCACTGTCTTTGTGTGAGATCTCTTCAAGATATTAGCAAATGTGCTACAGAACCTTTAAGGATCCTCCTTTGGATTGTCTCAACAGAAGAACAGCTAGGAATTTTGCAAATTGCTGATGGATTGATAATATGACGAAATAAAAGCCAAAATTTAACAAAGATTCATGTTAAATGTTTTAATTTGATTCAAATTTCATTAAAAAGGTTTTTGGAAAGACCATATCTATTATAAAATGGACTGAAATGAAATAATCAACATGAATAATTTATTAAGTTGCTCAATAAATGAAAATTATGGTCATATTTTTAAGCAAAACATTTTCCGTTATGATCATATCAAACTCAAATTAAACTTATCTTACAACAAATACCAAATGTCATCATCAAAAAAGGTCATCAAATATTTGAAAATTCCATATTATAACTTTATATGTACACTATCTTCATTAAAAAGTACAAATTTCACATTAAGATAACATGTCCTATTTGTTATCAAGGTAAATCCATGTCTGATATGGTGTTTAGACAGCGGAATGGGGTCTTTCTTTTCTTGGGAGTAATCGTCCTTTTTAAATCTTCTTTAAGGTTTAACTCCATGAAATTTTAATGAAAATACCCATTGAACTTTATAAACTCCTAATGTTGTTTTAAGTTCTTGGATTTGATTCAAAATGACCATTAGCATGTCTCTTCGTGATACCAAGAATAAACTTGATCTATTTCTTATGTACTTATGTATTTAAAAAGTATATGTTGATATAACTAATCACAAAGATTTAACACACGAAAAGTTTTATGTCTTTTCTTAATGTATTTTACATTAAAGAAGGAGGTTTCATCTCTCTCCAAATTACCAAATATATTTTGTTGTTTTCTTGTCTCTTTCAATTTCAAAATATCAAGACCTTGGTTTCCTGACAACCAATTTAAGTCTTCGTCAAATCAAAACTCCACATAACCATGCATACAAATAGATAAATGAAAATCTAATTCATATCTATTGACAAACATATATGTCAGTGTGACTATTTCAAATGATCTAAAGCACACTCACTCCAACCAATTTAAATTTCAGATGGTCAAACCCTTCGCACTGAATCTTTGACTTAACCAATCAAACACAATTTTTTTAACAACTTGACCTAAAGAACAGACTAAAGCATCTCTCCAACCATTGAACTTCCCATGGTTAACAAATTCATCAAACACAATGATAACATTTTCAAATAGTATTGAACAATTCTTCCATTGAATAACCATGAAAATATGTTAGATATTTTCCTCAAGATCCCTTACATGTTACAAAAGGATGTCTGATTCATATCTATTGACTGACATATTTCAGTAAGACTATTTCTAATGAATTAAGGAACAGACAAAGCTTCACACAAACCAATTTAAATTTCAGATGGTCAACCTATCATCCTGAATCTTTGACTTAATCCATCAAACACAATAACAACATTTTCAAATTTTGTTGAACAGCTTGACCTAAAGAACAGACTAAAGCATCTCTCCGACCAATTAAACTTCCTATTGTCAACCAATTCACTCTGAATCTTTGACTTAAGTCATCAAACACAATTACAACATTTTGCAATTGTGTTGAACAATTCTGTTATTGAATAACCATGGAAATATGTTAGATATTTTCCTCAAGATCCCTTACATGTTACAAAAGGATGTCTGATTCATATCTATTAACTAAGATATTTTTTAGTGAGACTATTTCAAATAGACAAAGCTTCACTCCAACCAATTAAAATTTTCAATGGTCAACCTTTCACCCTGAATCTTTGACTTAAACAATCAAACAAAATTACAACATTTTCCAATTTTGTCAAACAATTTGACCTAATCAACAGACTAAAGCATCACAATTAAACTTCCCATGCTCAACCAATTCACTCTGAATCTTTGACTTAAGCCATCAAACACAATTACAACATTTTGCAATTGTGTTGAACAACTCCTAATAACCATGGAAAAATGTAAGATATTTTCCTCAAGATCCCCTTACATGTTACAAAAAGGCGTCTAATTCATATCTATTGACTAACATATTTCAGTGAGACTATTTAAATGACCTAAAGAACACTCACTCCAACCAATTTAAATTTCAGATGGTCAAGCCATTCACACTGAATCTTTGACTGAAGTCATCAAACACAATTACAACATTTTAAATTTTGTTGAACAACTCTTCTATTGAATAAAACCATGAACAAATGTGAGAAATTTTCCTCAAGATATATATCTCCTTGCACTCCAACCAATTTAAATTTCAGATGGTCAAGCCATTCACATTGAAGCTGTAAACCATCAAACCAAACACATTTCAAGTTCTGTTGACCAACACTTCCTTGAGGGAATCTAGGAAAAATTTGAGATATTTTCCGCATGATCTTGTTTCATGTTATCGAAGGAACACTAATCCTGGTTAATTGGTTGGCAGGTTAAAGATGTCAATTCCGTAAATTGTTGCCAAGGGTCAAACCGTCTCTGGATGGTGATGTGCTATCTGTGTAACTCCTCATGCTTAAATATCTCTCTAATGAAGCTTTGCCTTCGACAAAATATTTGGTTCTCAAAGCCATTTAAGTTTAAACATGCCAGGAGACACATCAACTGCTTGAGTAAAGTGGAAAATCTGGTTTAGATCTTTGAAACAGTGACAGGCCAAAGCATAAAATGTATAAAATTTGACTTTTTCTCATTTTCTTATCTTATGTGCTGAATATAAATCATCTTTATTGATTTCTGTCTTTGATTTGAACCAACTGGAAAAATTTATTACTCTAAAGTGTTTTCCTTTTTTGACATTTTAAGGCTTAAAAAGGAAGTTTTGAAAATAAATGTTTTGATAAACTTTATATGTAGATATTAAGCATAAATTTGAAAACAATATAGAATAATAAATTGTATTGATCTTGAAAGAGTTTATGAATTAGTTATTTAGTTTGTCTCATTATTGGAATAAATTTAAGAAAATTTAACAGGTTTTGTATATATTTTCTAAAAGGTTTGAGTAAAAAAAAAACATGAGATATGAAAGATATAATCTGAATGTTAATTTACATGAAATTAAAAATCTTTTGAAAAATTAATTAGCTGAACAGCAGTAAATTTGTTGATTTGTCAAATACATAAAAAATCAAATTTTAACATTTCTTTTGTGTGGGAGTCAAAATTAATCATCATTTTGTTATGAAATGTGTTAATTTTTATTTATTGTAATGATTCAATAATGAAATATTCTTTTACAGATTGATTTGGGTTAGCACTGAATATTAAACTTCAAACTCATTTAAACAATGCTCAGTTAAATTATGGTTCTTGAAAGATTCATGCACCATTTTACAGTGTGATTCTTGTTAACGCTGAATATTAAACTTCAGAATTATTGAAATAATGCTCTCTTAAGAATTGAATCCTGAAAGATTCTTTCAAACTAGCTGCACTCTTTTACTGTATGATTCTATTTAACACTGAATATCATACGTCAGACTCTATGAAATAATGGCCAGTAAAGCAATGGTTCCTGACCAAATTTGCATTTTCATCACAGACATCTCCAACTGCTCTGAAATCGTTTACTGCTTCACAGAAACACTTTATTAGCAATTAGTAAAACAATGCCAGTTGTTTGATATTTGCTAAATTGATTATTCTGGACATTGCACACACATTTATTTATATTGGCTTTTTATTACTGCAAATATATTTGATAAAGGCACTAAAACAGTTGTGTGGCGTTCCATCTTTGCAAAAATTCTGATGGAAAGTAATTATCGTCTATTAGTCATCATCAATTTCCTTTTGTTTCTTGCCCAAAAACAATAAAATGTAAACCCATGTCTCATTACTATTATTTATTGGTCAAGCATGTCACGTTTATCATCATAGTTTGATGGTGGACATAGAAAGTCTTTTAGATATTATTGACCAGCTATCATCAGTTTGTTCCAATATGCATCTCATCTTCTGACCAATCGTTTTGTCATCTGACCATGGGTCAAGATCCACCTGCAATTGATTTCTCCACACCCCATTTACTCCCACCCCCTGATGGTCATCTAATAAGAACATATGGCCCCAGAGGACTCGTCCTAAAGACCTCATTGTCCCAAAGGGTTGTTTTAGGATCCTCTCCAATTTGCTTTGTGAGCCATCGTTTTGTCTAAGGGTATTGATCCATGATGCTTTATTGGCAAACAGAACTTGGGTATTTAAGGACATTTTTCATAATTAAGACACCTGAATGAAAGTGCATGTGACCAATTATAGCCCATCTTTGCTAACATTGACTTTATAATTAGCACTTTTTGACGAGCAGAGTGCAAAGAGTTACTAAAGGACATCCTTTATAGTTCATGTCCAATGTGAGTGCCTTTGACACTTTGAAACCATCAATTGCATTTCTGAGTAGCATATATCCAAATATATGAGTTAACCGAGGGCTAGAGGGAATTTTTCATGATTTAGGTATCTGAATGGGAGTGCCTGGGATTAACTAATGATAGTCTGACTTTGCTAACAAGGCCTTTGTATAATAAACATTTATCCTAATCCTTGATGAGCTAACTACAAGGGAATATACTCAATGACATATCTCTCAAAGTTTATACAACTATGTGAGTTCCTGTGACAAATGAAATTGGTTTTGTACCTAATATGGCAATCACATAAGCATCAATTCAGTTTCATAAGTAGCAAATGGCACAGAATATTTGAGGACATTTGTCATAATTAAGCTACCTAATGGGATTTCATGGGACCAATTATAACTGATCTGTGCTAATATATTGCCTTTTCATTATTATTTATCAAAGTTCTTTATTAGGAAGTAACAGGGAATATTTTAAGACTACTTTCATAATTCAAATACCGGAATGTGACTGGCTGTCAACAATTACACGCTATTGTGACTGCTTTTCCTTTTACAATTAGCATATCCAAGTTCCTTGTATGCAAACAGAAATCAAATATTCAAGGACATCTTTCATAATTTAGATGTGTGAATGTGAAAGGCTGTCACCGATAACAAACCATTGTTCCTTATATTTCCTTAATTTCTTACAAATCATTCCAATATTGATGTTGACCAATTAGATTCTAATGTCGCCTTTACAATTGAATGCAACCATTTAATTTCAGGTTAGTCGAAGTTCACAAGCATCCATCCTTTGTGAAAATTAATCTAAAAGGTATTTCATTTAGCATAATTCCAGCCTAAATCGCCTTTGTACATTAATCTAGGAAACTCATCAAATTAACCAAAATTGGCGCCAATGGACACTGATTAAACTCTGACAACTCCATACAAAGTATTGCAGCTCGAAAGGTTGATGATGCAAGACTTTATCAAAACTTCATTGGCAAAGATCAAACTTGTATTTTATTACGTGTTCAATGGACTTTGTGTCTTGATGTGAACCTGACGGAGCATGCTAAGAGATTGCACAAACTGTAATGTGTTGAATAGCGTGAAAATGCTCTTGATGACGACCTCGCCTCACCTCCATTCAAATTCTGGTATTAAACACGTAACCAATTGGTCCCCGGGTATTTGCACCAATAGGGTTCTTGCAACAGACTGAAATATTGTTGCTTTTGCCATGCAATTTACCATAAGGTTACTTAGGTCTAGAGTACTTGCTACCCTTGAGTTGATCAAAACACTTACCAGGTGATATGATAAGTGATTTAGTTCTAATGATGCTAGAATCAAGGAAACAAAGTAAAGTCGGATTTTCTGGTTATATGCTTCCTTTTTGTGAACATATACAATATTTTGGGATATTTCCTTAATAAAGTGGATTGAGAATTAGTAAGTTTAAACTAAAATAGAAATGTTTTGATTAAGGAAGTCGTGTTTTTACTATGTATATCACTTTTACAGCATTTCAGGACTTGATAAAAATATTCATTGAAATTGAATCTGCCAAACCCAACTCAAACCCTGGAACTATGAAAATACAATCCTTTATCTACATAAAAATCTGTTACGATTAGAGGCTTACTAGAAAATGAGTCAAGTACTCATTTAAATTGTGAGTTGGAAAGATAATAACTTATACATAAAAGGCCAAACAATGATTAATTTTAATGGAAATTTCAAAGCATTAGCAAATAATATGTGTTATAACATAAATTTTATTGATATTTTTATGAAAAACAAATATTTTACACTAAACTGAAATTATCAAAACTATCATGAAATAAGTCTTATTTTTCATATTTTTCTCTTTTCAAGTATCACTTTTCACACAATAACAAAAAGAGCATCTTCACATTCTTTCATCACACTTTTATTCCTCTGAACCTTCTTATTTCACTGGAACATTAACTAAGCAAACACTAAAACAAAGATTAAGTTGTTATTGCAGGGAAAGGCCTGATACGTTCTGTTTAAAATCAACAGAGGGCTATTTGTGTCCAATTCATTGCACATGCTCAATTTACCAATTAACATGCTTCCTTATTGCATGCCATTAGTAGCGGCTATTTTTACCTGAGTTAACGAGCTCCTTTCATTCTTCTCACCACAGGTGAGATTCTTCCCACCCTGGCCACTGTTTAAAAACCATCGATTAATTGTTATTGTCAAATAAATCCAGTCTTGGTTCAACCATGGATTGGTTCTTTCATTGTCCAATCTGTTCTTTAATTGTCAGTTCATAACATGCTTCCAAATTGTGCACACATATTCAGTCTAGAAAGGTGACATTAATTGAGATCATCATGGTTTAATTTGGTTCAATCAAATGAATTGTTTTGCAGATGGGAACACTGATCAACAATGTGATTGTGTAGACATTCAAGGGTTATAGCAAACCGATAATGTACATCTTGATGTTGATTAGTAGAGACATTATGGATTACTTCATTATCTTTGTTTCCTAATTTGATACAATATACTTATTGAATTAGGAGATACATCTACTGTGTTTTTAATTTTCGTGGTCTAATGTAGATTCGATACCTGTTGATGTCATTCGGAGCCGAACGCATTAGCGTGAGGCTTCGAATCTAACATCAACGGTATCAAATCTACGTTAGACCACGAAAATTAAAAAAACACAGTAGGTTTATCGCCATTCTACCATGACATGTTTTTTTAGCGTTTTAAATGTCATTTCTTTTCTACCACGTAAAGTCAGTTGTACTTCGGTCAACACTGTGACGTCATAATGACTTGCGCTTATGACGTCAAAGGTTGACTTCACTGTTGACATCACTGAACCAAAACCGGCTGCGGTAGGTCCTTGATCTACATTCAGCCTTTCGCTTAAAAATACACCATTTCCTGGACATAAACCTGCGTGATATCGATGCAAATCAAACTCTATTTCTATAAAAGTACGGGTAGTACAATGATAAAAGACTTATTGTTAGTATTCAGACGAAGCAACTCCCAAAACGAACGGTCACTGTATGCATGTAGACTCATGTCATGAAGTTTGTTTCTATGGCAGCGTGTATCAAACCGCTGTGGATCGACCGTCATAAAAATCGTGTTCGAACGTAGGTTCGACCATAGAAATAAACCAATGAAATTTGAGGATTTTGAAATGTCATGGTAAAATTATCTTTAATGATACCATTGGGCTATTTCATTAATTCATATATTCATTCAAAATGGATATTTTTCTGCTATACAAGTATACAAAGTAGAGAACAGATTTTTTTTAAATTGTTATTTTGAAATCCAATAAAAACAAATATTTTATGGAAAACAACTTCGTTATTCATTTTGTATCGGATTCTAGTTATTTTTACAAGGATTGAATTACTTGAAAATGGTTAAGGAATTTCCTTTCTGGATGATAAAGATTCATGTCAAATTGCTGCTCAAATTTGGTAGATTCTGAGCAATGCAGCAAGAAAGTGTTAATTTCATGACCTTAACTTCTTTTAATAGTCCTGCTTCATGACTGTGTATTATATTGGAGCCTTTTTTGTAGGAGCCTTTAAACAGTCTAGGTCTAAATTCTGCAAGTCTAGATTGACTGAATATAAATGAAAATATAGTCGCAAGCGACGACAAACGGATTCAGCGCTGTATGGTGTTAAATGTAATGCACAAAGGTAATGATTTCAGTCAAAAGCTTATGGGTTATAATCTTTTGTTGATGATTAACGCAATTTGCAAACAAACAGTTATCAAATGCATTTAAAACGCATGCAGGGTTGACAATATTCAGAGGTCCGTAACTCAATGTAAATGTAGTAACTGAATTTATTGTTAATTTTTAAAAGATTTTGTATTCTTTTAAATTTCTAATGATATATGGAACAATGATTTGTCGTCTATCACTGATGACTAACAACTTTTTTAACATACCTAGCTGTATCCTATGCATTCAAAACGAAAGCAGAATTGACAATATTCAAAGGGCCGTAACTCAATGTTAAACAAATATAGAAATTTACTGTCAAATTTTAAAAACATCTATAGACTTTTGGCTTTCATATGATGTATAGAACAAAGCGTTATCGTATACCGTTGATTCGCTACGATATTTCAAACATACCCACCAAAACACCACACGTCCAAAATGCAAAGTTTGACCTCTGACCCTGACCAGAAATGTCTGTTCGCGAGCGATTTTATTCGTTTATCTTAAAGGGCTTGCCAATGTCTAACTCTCATGCAAAAATCATAAAATTCTATGGTCTGGTTTTTGAGTTATCTGCCCTTGAAGTTTGCGATTTTTAGATTTTGGTCAACTTTGAAAAATCACAGCAAGAAAAGTATTGCAGTTAGGACTTTGTAGAAGTCAAATTAAGGTCTACAATGCTTCAGCTACATTGAGTATAAATTTCAGATCTCTAGTGCAAGTATCTTCAGAGAAGAAGATTTTCAAAGGTGGGTGGGGTCGGCAATGATCAAAAATGCACTAAATCCAAGATGGCGGCCAAACCACGTGACCTACGAATTTTCCATGATTTCGTTTTTTGCAGCATTTTTGATTGCGCACATTTTAAAAAAAATATTAGGTCTCTAAGTGCATTTTGAAAAAAAAATCAATGTTAAATTTTCGATTTTGGAATCGAACTGGACCTTTAATGTATGGGCAGAATTGTCCCAAAAGCTTATTGTCGCCTTTCCTCAACAAGGTCAACCAGCCTGTGAAATTTGGCTTCGATAGCATCAGCCGTTTGGTCTGAATCCTGTTCACAAAAATCGTGGAATAATAATAAAAGTACCGAGGGTACAGAAGCTCACCTTAAAATGAATGATGTGGTAATATGGTTTAATTGTGTAACCATCTTTTATATGATAATTGATTATGGCTGCCATCATGATTTTTTTATCTTTTAAAATGCTATTCTTCTGTTGGAAACCACTAGAGCTTGAACAAACATTAATACAAGAATGATATAATCATGATTTGTTAACAAGCAGTAGGTTTTTGTATAACTTTTTTGTATATCTATGGCTAAATTGGTGACCATCTTGGACTTTTTAATCTTCAAAATGCTACTTTTATGTGGGCATCTGTATTAATTTCATTATGATATCTTGATTGGTTTAGGAGTATTCATTTAGTCACACTCTCAACTTCCAAAAAACTAAAAAGATGATGCACATAAACATTAGGAATATATCCCTCTGACATAAATCACAAATTCAGCTAGTGATAGGTCCAATTGCCAAAGTAAACTGTCCAGGTCAATGTCTCATGTAATTCTAACTGAAGATTTCTAAATATCTTAAATCTTGACATATGATAGTGCAAACTGATTGGTCAGAATAGGCTAGCAACATGGGGGTTTATGCTAATTACTAGATATGATGATCTATGATGACCTCTTGCACCTGCATGTAGCTTATGTAACTTATCCTCTTATGTAAGTTACTGTTATTCTATATAGTGAGTGTCCTCCCCTCATTTCAATATACAATACAGATACTCTTTAGAGGAGAGTTGCAGGAGAGGGGCTGGAAGGATAGATGGGGAAAGGGGGGGGGGGGGGGGGGGATAGAAGGAATGTGGGATAGAAGAGAGGTTTGCAAGGGAAGGACAGGAGAAAAAAGGGGAGGAGGGAAAGGGGGGATAGAAGGGGTGGGGGTAGAAGAGAGGTTTGCAATGGAAATAATCTGGAGGTCAACTCAGTAATATGTTTATTGAAGTATCTTAACTAGCAGAGAGAATTGGTGTGAAAGACTTTCTAAAGAAAAAATTGTTCATCTTAACTAGCAGAGAGAATTGGTGTGAAAGACTTTCTAAAAAAAAAATTGTTCAGACAGCTGTTCAATTAGTTTTGAAGATGAATATTAAATGATATCTTTTATTAGCATGACAAACAAAATAAAAGATAATTTGTTAATTATTCATTAACCAAAATTTTTCAATTTGGAATAAATTAAATGCATGGGAACAAAGGACTAAAAAACCTAACAGTTTGTGTTTGGAGTGAACAAATTTAATAATTTTAAAAGCTTTTGAAAAGGATTTGTTTGAATTGAATGATCATTATAATTATCTAGATAATCATTGTTCAGACCGTAATCAGATATAGATGATTATAAAATGTATATTTATCCCTCACTGGCTATGTTATTTGCCATATATGAAGTGTCAGGAATTATGTAAAACGGAAAGGATTTATTAAAACAGTCATGCTTCAGGCTGTTCGCAGATAAAGATGATTCATACAGTTTTTTGTAACTGTATTTATAGTGTTGATAAATATTACAACAAGCTTATCAATACAAATATAATGACATTGATTTGATTGATCAGGAAATGTATTCTTTTCAATGAATTTCATGAAATCTGATTGAAAATTCAATATAATTGACATATTGACCATCTTGGATTCTTGATAATAAAATAAATGCGTCTTTGTCAGGAATCACTATATAAAAAAATACTCACTTTTCAGAATGATATCTTAATTGATTTAGTAGGAGTAGTACTTGGCCTGAAATCTAATTGAAAAATAATGACTTCTATGATGACATGTTGTTCCCAGAACCCCTTCAGCATGATACAATTATCATTTATTTTTACAGGTATTTATAAAACATATGGTATTGGAACTGGAACCTGATACAAAATACCTCTATTATTAACTTATCATGTAGATTACTGAACATAAAAGCAGATTCTTAACTTGTTAATATTAACTCATCGTGCAGATTGTTGTACACAAAAACCTAATTCTTGAGTTGTTTAAATTGTTATTTGTAAAAAGTATTACTTTTAATAGAATACAAGTATACTTTTCATAAAGACAATTTATATACTTTCCATAAAGTCCATTATGTTCTAATTATCAATTAGGTCAGGATTACTATGCAATATACAAGCAGGCAGGGCTGCTAGCCCCAGATCCTTAAGGAGAGTGTAGCAATTTGTGTATTGAGCTTTGTGTACGTATATTTGGAGAAGCATCCTAGTGTGCTAAGCATGTAAACCTGAACTCTGGGTAAGCCCTTATGTGTGGTATTAAAAGACTTGACGGAAAAGAACATGAATTGTTGTGAAAAATATATATAATTTCACAAAATATAGTTAGCTTATGTCCTAAATTGATTTTGTGTCAAGAAGAACTTCTGTTAGATATAGAAATGGTACAAATATGAGTAAAACACAGGAACTGGAACCTGATGCAAAATAACTCTTTCCACATCAACTTATCATGTAGATTGCTAAACACAAAGCTTATTGTTGACAAGTTTTGTGTAAGTTGTTATTCTTAGAAAGAACATATCACTGTCATGAGAATACAAGTCTAATTTCCATAACTCTTATTGCATACACATGGCAATATAGCATAATGCTCTACCCTATCAATTGGGTCGGGTTGATTATGCAACAGACTAGCAGCAGAGACTGTGATGCTAGCAGCCTGTATTGGGATGTGTATTAGACTCAACAGGAATATCTGAACTCTGGTTGACCCCTTTTGTGTGGTATTTAAAGGAATATAATGGTTCAAAATTCAACATGATGTTTAATGTCATTGGGTTTTTGCAGCTAATTCCATAAATCTTCTAAACAAATTAATTAATTATGTTTGTCTTTCATCTTAATGTTTTAGAAACACTTAAAAATAAAGAAAAACTTGCATGACAATCTTAAATATTCCATATTCAAGATAATATTATGATTAGTAAGTTCAAATTAGAGAATTTATATAGTGCGAGTGATCACTTGATGAAAGCTTAAAATTTAGTAATAATGATGCGTCATTTGCAGCTGAAAAGTCAATATGGATGCTATCGCGGCCATCTTTGGTTCTCAAAACTGAAACGTCTACCTTTTTGGGAGGAATCACTATAGGTATAACATACTACAATATGAAAATGATATCTAGATTGGTTTAGGAGAAGTAGTCATTTTCATGAAATCTCATTGAAAATTCAATATGGCTGCTATTGCAGCCATCTTGGATTCTCAAAACTGAAACGTTTACCTTTCTGTGCGGAATCACCATAGTTATAACATACTACAATTTCAGAATGATATCTAGATTGGTTTAGAAAGAGTAGTCTTTTCATGAAATCTAATTGAAAATTCAATATGGCTGCCATAGCGGCCATCTTGGATTCTCAAAACTGAAACGTCTACCTTTCTGTGAGGAATCACCATGGGTATAACATACTACAATTTCAGAATGATATCTGCATTCGTTTAGGAGGTGTAGTCTTTTTCGTGAAATCTAATTGAAAATTCAATATGGCTGCCATGGCGGCCATCTTTGATTCTCAAAACTGAAACGTCTACCTTTCTGTGAGGAATCACCATGGGTATAACATACTACAATTTCAGAATGATATCTGGATTCGATTAGGAGGAGTAGTCTTTTTCCTGAAATCTAATTGAAAATTCAATATGGCTGCCATAGCGGCCATCTTGGATTCTCAAAACTGAAACGTCTACCTTTCTGTGAGGAATCACCATGGGTATAACATACTACAATTTCAGAATGATATCTGGATTCGTTTAGGAGGAGTAGTCTTTTTCGTGAAATCTAATTGAAAATTCAATATGGCTGCAATGGCGGCCATCTTGGATTCTCAAAACTGAAACGTCTACCTTTCTGTGAGGAATCACCATGGGTATAACATACTACAATTTCAGAATGATATCCGGATTCGTTTAGGAGGAGTAGTCTTTTTCGTGAAATCTAATTGAAAATTCAATATGGCTGCCATGGCGGCCATCTTGGATTCTCAAAACTGAAACGTCTACCTTTCTGTGAGGAATCACCATGGGTATAACATACTCCAATTTCAGAATGATATCTGGATTCGTTTAGGAGGAGTAGTCTTTTTTCTGAAAGTTTACGGACGGACGGACAGACAGACAGACGGACGGACGGACGGACAGACAGACGGACGACGGACGAAGCGCCATGACATAAGCTCACATTTACTTTGTAAAGGTGAGCTAATAAAAAAAAGAAACACGCCAATAACAATAAGGATTCAGCCTTATGGCTGAATCCTTAATTAAAGCCTCAAGAAATAAAATAACTTAAATGAATGTACAGTAATTATTTTAAATATTTCATAGACTAAATTTTAGTCTACTTCTTTTATTGCCTGGCATGTTCACAGAAGTTTCAGTTGTCGATGATCAAACTCTGGTCTTTGTCATTTCATGCAAAGCTTTTATGTTCTTGCAGCTCTGTATTGTTGTAGTTCTTGCTTGATTGCTAAACATCCATCCGAAACATTGTGTATTAATTCCATGACAAGATGATAACCTCTCACTTCCTGATTCAGTTTATTGTGTTCAGGGAATTATCTCGAGATCTGTTCATTGATCCTGCTATAGTTTGAGGAACATGCAAGGTTCTTGTCATCAAGAAACAGTATTGTAGAAGTATTGGATTATGGATTCCTAACCGTCTGGAACATTTCAAAAGATGGGAATTGATTTGTTAAACATGTTAACACTGTTGAGATGCACAGGTGACATCTTAATCTGCTAATTGCATCAGTCTGACAATCTTTGATGCAATTACCATCTTCACAAGTTTAATGAATTAACCCTTGAAATGCAGTGTAGGTTGTTTCAGAATGTTAGAAGTAACCTCGCAAAACTATAAGGACAATTCTCATGGATGAAAAACTTCTTTATTCTGTGTAAGTGTTGTTTTGACATAGATTCTAATGTTGTTGTCGAGCAGAATCTATGTCGAAAAGTCGCTTACACAGAATAAAGAAGTTGTTCATCCATAATGCTTATCTGATCTGTTTCCAATGTTCTGTGATTGTGATCTTCATTGAATGTTTATGTTTGTATGTTGTCGGGAGCAGCATTCACATAAGCAAAGATTTGCTTGTTTGCCAATCCTGTCAGTTTCGTTTCTGAATAAATATGTTTAAACCATAAGAATTGTCCTTATTGTTCATCACACCAACTTCTAGAATGCCAATCAAAGACGTAATCTAGCTTGACAAGAATCTTCTTCAAATGCATATTAAAATGGAATGTGGATAGAATTTACCTAGCTAGATCACGGTTGCGGCAAAATGATAAAAAAAATAGTGAAGAACAACTAGCTAGGCTTGCATCTCAGGGGAAAAAATAATGTGGATAGACTTTAACTGCTGGCCAAGTTCTCACAAAATATCTAAAATCAAATATGTATATAAGAAAAATGAATGAATGGAAGTATAAACCCAGCAGGCACACAACGTCGAATCGACGTTGGATTATAGTTTAGATGTGGTCGCTAAACGTCGATAAAGACAACGTTGCTTCGACGTTGTTAATTTTGACGTTGATTTAACGACGTTGTTACAACGTCGGTATTTTCGAAGTCGATAACAACGACGTTGCCCCGACGTCGGTAATCTCGACTTTGACTGAACAACGTTGTTTCAACGTCGGTTATTTCGGTTAAGATGGCGTTCTTTCAACGTCGAGAAAATCAAGATACACAACGTCGTTTCAACGTTTCTATTTCCGACGTCTATGTATTTGAGATTTATGTTGATAAATGACCTTACGTTGTTCCGATTTTACAACCTACGAATTATTTCAGATGAAAGCACGTCTGTCTCTTGTGAAACTAAAGATTTTCGTTTGTTAGTTGATCATTCATTAAAAACGGGAATAAGTGTCTGTTAAAAGTGTGTGATATTCGCCTTTAAACTTGTAAAGAGCGCCCCGTTATGAAAGGACTAACTAAATTACTGTTAGTAACAACTAACAGATTGCGCGACAAGAAAGGCATTTTTTCTAGGATATCGTATGGAAAATAATTTTTCTTTATGTAGAGTCTGGAGTTGTTTTCCTTTATAAAGTTTAACCTTTTCCATTCCTTTTATTATAAAGCTTTTTCGAATTACCAATAAAATGTATAGATATGAAATCAGTAAAAAAAGTACACTTTAAAAGTCATTTTCAAATATAGTTACATAAATTTATGTAAAGCAGTCATTAATCTATCAATGAATAAATGAATAAATATACCGTTTTAAAAGCATTGTTTCGTGAATAGGCTAGCACTTGAAAATTCAGGAACAAATTCGTGATCACTTTATTCATAAACAATATTTGCCGATAATTTGTTTCCCTAAACGGCGTATGAACTGAAAAAAAGTCATTTTTCTTATATTCCCGACGTTACTTTGTTCGCCAACAAGCATACCACATTTTCGCGCCAGCACAAATGCTGATGACGTCATAGTTTCAACTATTACGTCACAATCTTAGTACTTTCGTCGCCATGTTTGTCGGTCGATGTAAGGGGAAATCAACGTCCTGTTAGATGTTATATCGGATCACGATTCGGGTGCACTGACATCGCTCTACTATTTTGAAATGGTAAGTATTTCCCTTGATCTATTAAACTTTCCATCATTGAGTTTCAATTACACTAGACAGGTCAAAATTTGAACGCATCTCGTTGACTTCTGTTGGCCTAGGCCTAGTGCCAAGGCAACTGTAGATCTAGTACGATTATATATTATTATAGCACTAATATTAAACTATTATTTGAAATATAGCATTTGTTTAATTAGTTAAGTGAGTCACGATGATAAAAGAAAGTCATAGGTTCAAAACTTCTGCTGTCATTCAACTTGTGTCCGCAACATTGTTGAACTCGGTACAGTGTTGTGGCATAGCATAAAGTGCTTGATACCGTAACCGGTGTTGCACGGAGCTCGTAAAGTATTCGATCAGCTGTTTAGGAGTTCATTTGGTTCAGAGCATTTACTGTACGTGTACAGTTTCGTTGTTGGTTTTGATTAATAATTATCTACTCTGAGCATCAGCTTGAATGAAACAGCAGTTGAATTGTTATCATAGAGTGGCAATGAGTGCATCATAATCAGCGTTGTCCCGTATTATTTTTGTAGGAAAAAGATCATGAAAAGGGTTGTGTTTAAACCGGGTAGATTGGCAATCATCTCAGTTTAAAACTATATAATTTTGATCAATTATTTGAGTGACTCCGTCACCTGAAATAAGATCACGTCATAGAAAGATATGGCTACTTACGTTTAATACGTTAGGGTTGTTGTAATAGTGTTGTTCCCAATTGCGTCATATTCATGAACGACATCAAATATTCACATATCATACTATTTGGACATTTATACATGTACATGTAGGCCTACAGTATTGATGTAATTGGTATTCAATAATAATAACTGAAATATTATTTGCCAAAAGTATAAATTATACGCCCCTATTTAAGAACAAGAAGGGCTCCAGCTATATTAAATTGATTTTATTTTCATTGTTAACTTTATTAATTTTGTATCAGACTAATCATATAATTATGTTCAAATATGATGGAATGATGGCATACCACATACTTTTTTCTGAACTGTTGATGGATGAAATTCGTTTTCAATTGTTTATTTCCTTGCAAAACATAATATTACCAGTGACCAGACCATCTAATATTTTAATCCATGACAGTTTAGCATTATATCTATATGACTGAGATTGATATCAACTCACTTAAGCTTGAACCGACATGTACGATTCATTGTATAATTAAAAATGTGTATTATACCAATTAATTTTAAGGCAAATTTCTCACTGACACCTTTTCACTTCCATTACAGTTATGTTTTAAGGAATCCACGAATCAAGAAGTGTTTTAAAGAAATGTGTTAGGATATTATTGTTTATATTTGAATATAATACATGAATATTATAAACTTTTCTCAGAGTCTGCTGATTGAGAGGGAGGAGAGAGCTGGAGACTGGCGAAGCAGAGAAGATACATGCACGTGCTTCTGGGAGTTGATCTGTCAAACTACCCTCAGGTATGTATATAGTGTATACTGTTGTAAATGCCATTCCGATGATTCGACATTCATTTCATTTTTATTTTACCAGTTTCAAATGTTAAATAAGTTAAACAATTAAACAATAAATCAGTTACAATGCACACAAAAGTCATTCAAGGCAGGATTCAAAAGAGCAGAACAAGTTATTAGCACATATTTGATAAGGGATCGACATATACAATTTATGTGATTGATTTTTCACTTCATTTACTTTTATCTTTCTTTTGTACAGAACTTTGCTGATGGCCAACGCTGTGAAGAAACATATACAAGAATACATGATAAGACTGCTTTTCATAGAAATGTATAAAATATTAATAAACATTTATGTAATCATTATCTCGGTTTGTTTTTGACTTGTTAATTTGTTGGTTGAATTTATACAGCTATTCCCGACGATATACCATATTTTTTTTATGATACGATTCCGGTCTCTATGATTCTCTGCAGTGTTATATACATTGAAAAACGTCTCTCATCATATCTATTCAGCATCATTAGAAATGGGATTAACTTTTTACCAACGTTGCAGCAACATTGTATCAACGTTGTATCAATGTTAAAGCCATGTTGTATCGACGTTGATGTCGCGTTAAAAATACATCAATAAAACGTTGTTTCAACGTTGATACAATATCGTATATACGTCGAGACAACGTTATACCAACGTTGTTGCGACGTCGTATCTATTAACGTCATTTCTACGTCGAAACAACGTCAGGTTTCGACGTCGCGGCAAATTTCAAATCCAATCAAAATTCGACGTCAATTCAACGTTGATAAACGACGTTGTTTCAACGTTGGTTCAACGTTAAAATGCCTGCTGGGAAGATAAAAATTGAGAAGGACAAAGAGAAAGAACGATTTATATCAAGTGCAGTTGAAAGAGTTCTTAAGCATTAAATATATATAAACTCAAATATGAAAAAGTTATTGGCAAATCAAGGCTTTTTGGACCAAAAGCTTCAGTACAGCTTATGGATTTACATTAATTATCATATTTATCCACGACCAAAAACAGTCACCTGTTGATGATAACCGTAAGTGTAAGAATGTTTGTAAAATGTTCACAAAGAAAGAAAATATAATGATTCATATCATAACTATATTCATGTCAATTTTAATGCTAGACTTTGAAAATGTAGACCCATTAGGAAAATAATTATGATTGAATACCGATTAACTTTTTCCTTAGTTTTTCACATTTTCCCTCACCAATGACTCATCAAAAGCACGAAAATAATTTTAATACTTTTTAATCTGTCTAAAAGTAATGATAATCTGTTTTTTTCTGTCATATCTTTTCAGAAAAACCTTGATGAAAAAAAACCTTCTTAATTTGAGAATTTCGTGACTTACAAAATAACCCCTATGGGAATGAGTATCTCAATTATGATTAAAAATAATAAAAAATACCCAAAAGACGTGAGTTTAACAATGAGATATGAAACTTCTATAAGGTAATCTTCAAATTACATTTTGTAAAAAATATAAAAACCACTTGTGTTTCGAGAGTTGTATTATCTCTAACTCAGCTTTGCTTCCGATTATCACAAAGCCAGGCAACAATGGTGAATTTATCATCATTTAATACAGCCTAGGAGGCAATTCTGGCTAATTCAACATCACTGAAGCAATTCTTCATGACATCATTGATTATGCAGTATTTTGTCAGTCACAGGACAAAATAAATGAGTTAAAAAATACTCTCTCTCTTCAATGGCTGTTTGCCAAAGGACAATTAGGCTGGGGAATTAGGTAATTTTCCCCTTCTGTTTGTTCTATACTCCAGAAAAAAATTGTTGTAAACCATTATTAGGTTATTTGTTGAATCAACATGAATAAGGCAAGGTCGCATCACTGCTAAACTTGTCAATTGTCAAAGTGTTCATTGCGAAATTGACATGGTTGTACCTTGCACAGTTGTAAATCATTACGGAAAGCACTGAATAAATACACATAAATGACAGGTATGGTTTTCATGCATTCACAACGGTTATTCATGCCTTGAATGATGTTTGTCACATTATTACAATAATATTTTGTCATGTTTTTTATGATTGTTTTTAAACATTTGCGCAAGCTTGTGAAATTGATTTGAAAAAGTAAATATCACAAAAAGTATTGAATGTTGTGAAATGATTTATCATAGATGTGTGTTATTACATTAAAAATATTCTATATGTTATTTGAGCATAACAAATTGGTATGATATTTGAAATGAAAGTCTACACATTCCCATATAAGATTTCAAAGAATATTGTTTTAATTATTCATGTTTGCAAAATTATGGTATATGAGAAATCCTTTTTAAAAGGTATGACATTTAGATGCATAAAAGCACATATCTCTTTCATTATTTTTTCATCATTGGATTTATTAAAGAGCGAAAGTCATGTTTCTAGCAATAAGATTTTGCGTGTGATAAATATTTAAACATGAAAAGTAAGAAGAACAAATATTGTACAACATTTGAAATTCAAAACCAATAAGAGGTTTTACCATGATTGACTGAGAAAATAAAACTTTTAAATTTTGTGCCCTACTTATTAAAGAAACATTGACTGTATTTTTCATATACCAACAACTCCTGAAACATTTGCACTGATTGCATTCAGTTTTACATAGATAGCTCAAATCATTAAGTACTACACTCACCTCTGTTGTAATTTGAGTATTTCATGGGCTAGAATTGGATAATCCTCATGAAATGCAATCAAAGTTAGTGTTGCAAACACCTCTCCTTCATAATTATTATTTTCAAAAAGAACCTATTGGATTGTGCAAGTGGCACTTTTGATCGAGTCACATAGTATGCCAACTGAATCATTGCATTGGCCTCAATGACTACAAGCAAGCTTTTTATGTAAGAAGTGTTTTAAAGGGGCAGTATCACGTTTTTTGATAATTTTATATTTCACATTTTTCACTGATAATTGTATGTTTATGCTAAATGTATTATATTGATAGTGTCATAAATCTCATTGCACAAGCCAATCAGCCAGAGGACAAAGTTTGAAGATTAACATAAAACCCATTGGCAGCCATTTTTGTGTGAACACCTTTTATTCATTTTCTGTAAGAAAAAGGAATCGCAAGCCTAAACTTTACATTATATATTTGAATTATTACTGCTCCATTTAGTTTAAAGGGGCAGTAGCACGTTTTTTGATAATTTTACATTTTAAATATTTCACTTATAATTGTAAGTAAATGCTAAATGTATCATATTGACAGTGTCAACAATCTCAATTCACAAGCCAATCACCCATAGTCAGAGGACAAAGTATGAGGCTTCACATAAAATCCATTGGCGGCCATTTTTGTGTGAACACCTTTAATTCATTTTTGTAAGAAAAAATGAATCTCATTGCTGAACTTTACGTTATATATTTGAATTATTAGTGCTTCATTTAGTTTGAATACATTGTCTTTCAATTGGAACTATTTATTTTAATTTTCCTGACATCACCTTATATTCCCACTAAAAACGTGCTACTGCCCCTTTAAATACATTGTCTTTCAATTGGAACCATTTATTTTCATTTTTCTGACATCACCTTATATTCCCCCTAAAAACGTGCTACTGCCCCTTTAAATGGCTGAAATAGTGCTGATAGTTTGTGGTGCAATTAGGTGCATCTCCCGGACTCTTGAGAATGGCTCAAGTTAAGACAGAGGTAAGCAGGGAGTAATTTGAGCGTGGGAAGATATAGCCTCCAATATAATTATGTGACCCTTGGCAAAAGCTGTCTCAAACATGACTATTTTAGCAAATCCAAAACCAGACGAAGGAAGTGTTAAAATTCTTGTTACCTAAAAGTTTTAGTGAAGATATTTTGTATTTCTTTAAAAGGCATATTCCTGATTTTCCCATATTCTTTGCCAACATTATGACACATTTTATTAATTGTCAGTACTTATGTTTCATAAAGATTGTGAATTGTAAGTAGCGTCCACTTTGATTCTCTCTGTGAGAAAGCTACCCTTCCTGCCAGCCTAATTATTGTTAATTCATAGTTTGTCACCAAGTGTATCACAAAACTTGAAACTTAAAGAGATATCTAAGAGCCTTTTAATATTTCATATACGGTAACCGGTTTTCCTTTAAATTAATAATTATTTAGATAATTTGTCACATTGGCCTGAATCACTAAGAGCTATTTGACTGAGCTTTTAAAAATATGGAAAAGAGTCAAGCCAAAGTCGAAAGATCTTTGAGAAATCTTGCTTTTTAAGTGATCTGATTTATAAAGTAAAAAGGAAAATTCTGTATAGTATCAGAAAATCCATCAATGATCTTAACTTCTGACAATCATATAAATTTGCAACATTGAAACTGAATTAAGAAACAATTTCAGTTCAAATTGTAGAAATACATGTATTTTCCATCTAGGTTATGAGCATAAATCTAACATGGTTATTTGAAAACTCTTCTAGTTGTAGGATGGGATTGATTTGTATTGGACTGAAGTTTTACAACTTTTTTCTGTTTGTATGTTTAAGAGGTCTCTTCTACTGCAAAGAAACAACAGGGCAACTCAAGTAGAACTCCAGCGTAACTCAAGGGTAACTCCAGATCACTAACAAGGCAACTCAAGTGCAACTCAAAGACAACTCCAGATCACCAACAAATTAAGGCAATTGCAGGACAAATCAAGGGCAATGCTAGCGAAACAACAATGCAACTCAAGGGCAACTCCAGATCAACAACAAGGCAAGTCCAGGTCAACTCAAGGGCAATGCCAGAGAAACAACAAGGCAACTCAAGGGCAACTCCAGATCACCTACAAATCACCTACAAGGCAACTTCAGAGAAACAACAAGGCAACTCAAGAGCAATACTTGAGCATCTCCAGATATCCAACAAGGCAATTCCAGGGTAACTCAAGGGCAGTGCCAGAAAAACAACCAAGCAATTCCATTGCAACTCGAGGGCAACTCAAGGGCAACTCCAGAGCACATCTAGGGCAAGAATCTGGACGATACAATCCATTGAAACAATGTTCATGAGGATTTTTCTAGAACATCTCCTGCTCCCTAAACATGAAAGCTTCAAAGGGTGTTTGAAGAATATTGCATATTATAAGATATGTGCAAAAATTAAGATATGGAGATTAAAGGCTTACTTTGCTACAAATTTGGATATGGAGATATTTATGTTTTCTTTACAATTAATTTTTTAAGCTGTAAAAAACTGATTTCATGATGACACCCAATTATTTGCTCATTCAGGTCTCTCTGAAAACATTGACACTTGTTTACAACGCTGAAGGGTGGTGAACTTTCACCTCATCTTGTCAGGCCTATGAGCAAACATTTAATGACTTGTAGTCAAACAGACTGTCATGGAGAGAGCATATTTACAAAGAGGAGTCCTGTTCAGTGATTTGATGTTCATGGCTTTTCAAAATGTTTGGAAAATGTTCGATAAACAGAAAAATCATATTACTTGGTTTTTGTTAATGTTTACAGAATGTCTATAAACAGTTAAATTTGTGATTTTGTTAGGGGTTTGAAATTTTTTGTTCATTACATAAACTGACATTGATTTGTAATTAGTTATGTGAAAATTTAGACTAATTTCAGTCTCAAATTCTTTGATTAAATATAAGAAAGAAGGCTCATAGAATGGCTATTTCAGAGTTCACAGCAGATCTAGAGTACCTTTTATAAGGTTGGATTTTGACATTTTTCTAAACAGGTTCTTAGTGTGTGCTGCTACTTCATATGACCAAATGAATATGGTTTGAAATAATTTATAAGTTGATAGGTGATGATCATCATGCCTGACTTGATAATCTGTGGTGAGGTGGTGGTGATGTTGGGTTTAATGAGTAGTTCACTTATATCGCGGCTGCTAGTATTATTGCAGGGAGAAAGCCCGCAACACTAATGTGACTATGCATTGCGGTGAAACCTGTTAGCATCGGCTGGAACTAGTGAACCATGGGTGGTACTACACTGAAATTCAGTGAAGCATTGCACCCAAACCTGACTGTGTTTTGATGCAGTTTTCTACTATAGAGACAGTTGCTGAGCCCCTAGTGTGATTCGAACCATAGAGCTAAAAAACTGTGAGTTTAAACAGTGCATCGCCCCAATATGAGACATGAGTTTTATTGGACCATACATTCTTTTTTCATTCTTTTCTATATTTTGAATTGTGTTGATAATAAAGAATACTTTCCTGTAATGGATATTCACATCTAATCTTATTCAATAAAAATCTTAGCAGTAATTAAATTTAATTATTGATTGTAAACTTGTTATTTTCACATTTTAACATTTTATGTTTCTCTAATTATCTACATACTTTAGATACAAACAATCAAGATACCATTTCTTGCTATGTAAATTCAAGTTTTACATTTTGAATTAGTAACTTATTAAGAAAACATGGATGCTTTTAGCATAGTTTCTTGACATTATGAATTTTAGATCACTTGCCAACAAACCAATTTAACATCTTTGATCATAAGGTTAAGGTCATAAAATGTTATGTTGAGTCATTATTTAAGGATTAATACTTTATTAGGTGTTTCAAATATGAAATGGATACTTGAACTTAATAGTTTTGTCACCAATAATCACTTTTCATTAGTTAAGTAGTTGCATTTTTCCTTAACAACAGACATGAAACAGGAAAGCAGATACAAATATGGCGCCTTTTCAATGTTCTAAGACACGCTCCAAGCAGCGCCTACATCATTACACTGAAGGTTTGTACTTTCACAGCTGCTACTTAACGCTAATTCAGACCACATATCTACATGACCACTTCATCCAGTTTCACATACCAAATTTAACATCTCTGTTGAGTGAGTGCAATGTGGATGAAGTACCTTGCCAAGGGACACAACACAGAATGAGACCCAGAATAAGTCACAAATCTTTGGTGTGTCCGCCGCGATTTGAACCTGGGTCTCTGGCGTGAGAGGCTAGCATATGCTAACCACTGCACCACTGTGCTGCAGACGTAGCAAGATCAACTCTGGATGAAGTACCCTGGAAGACAAAAGTCATTGAAATCCAGGTTACACATACGTTTGAGTCTCAACACTAGAACGAGACTCAAACCAAGACCTTTTGATATGAAGGCTAGCAAGCTTACCACCTTACCATTTAGAAGCATCCAATCACAGATTTATAATGCTACCTGATTCTGAAAAAATCTATTGACAACACAACGATGATATGTAAAACCTTTTTTGGATGTCAATTTCATGATAGTTGTCGATCCATGAACAGAGATAAAAGACAACAATTAAGCACTTCAGTCTTGCTCTGTACAATGTAAATTAGAAGAATAGATCAATTAAATCTGCAGCAGGAGAAAGAGCATTGAATTTAAGTCTTTGATGATGACGTCCATTTCAGTGCTTTGTAAATATACTCTCATGATGTCAATTACTAAAATCAATGCAATGGGCGGATGAAATATGAAAGTGGAAAATATTTGATGAAATTGTTCTTGTTTAACACGCAGAGCCGATTCTAGACGAGGATGGTTACAATGTTGTTAGCATTTACATTGGCAGAATCTCCTCATAAATAAAGTATGAACTTGAGTACCCAGACAAGAGTTGTTTTTCTATCTCTGCTTTACCAACATCGTTGGATACCAGATAATGGTATTAATCCAATAGTTGGTAAAATCCACATTGCCAAGCTTTCATGTCTTAGAGCAATGCAATAATGGTACAGCCATTGCCTGCATTGTTACTTTCAAGTCTTTATGCAAATTCTGTTTGACTGGACTTTGGACAGCATTTGCTCTATATTTCAAAACACAACTCTTTATTTTTCAAATAAATAATTAAACTTAAATTATTTATCCATCAAATAAGAAAAATGAGTCATAAAAGTTATAAGTTAGCAATATCAAAAATAACTTTTGAATGTTATTATGAAAAAGTATAATTGTAAAATCATATCCATATCAATATATATCCATATTTATATCAACTTACCATAATTGGAATTGAATCCCAGGCACATATGGTTATCTTTGTTTATTTAAGGTATTATCTATATATCAAAGAATATTAAAAGGAAACAATTTCAGAATTAAATCTTGACACACTTTTAATCATTATATTCCTCTCAATTAGAAATCATTTCAACATGTTCAAAATAGGAATCTGATTTTCACTATGGGATTCACCAATCACGAAACCCATTGATATTTTGTCCGAACCTCTTAGAGTTCAGTCTTTTTGGGATCAGAATGACTCAATTCATTATATGACATTCCTGTTGCAAAATATTGAGCAATTTCATTTAAAGAAATCAAATAAAAATCGCACCTCCTTTCAAAATCAGAGGCTATTCTGTCATCTGCCTTGAAGCACAGTTTGACCTGAAGATTCAATGATCTCCTTCGGACAAGAATCCAGAATCCAGAATCCAGAATCTCCATCTGTACCATTAATCAGTACTATGGTTCAAGTGTCTTCAGTAAACACTTGGATGGTATGCAATGAAGTCAAAAGCGTCTCCACTTGCTCTATGATCAATATATTTGCAATGGTTCCACCAAAAACACTCATATGTTCTGGAAGAACAATACTATCGGCGCTTTCATTGATTACAAGAATGCTGCCAATCTTGTACAAGACCATTCTCTCTGTAAATATTGGTATGTCAGATATTCTTGGAAATGAAGATTGTTTTTCTTCGTAGTGTGGTTTCTGAAAATCATTGTTTATTTTGAATTTTCAAAAGAACTATTTTTCACAAAGGAAAACAGAATAAATGTTCAATAAAGGGTAATGAGAACTTCATGATTGTCTTCTTGTTTTTCAAATAAGGAGACATATTTTGCAGGAAATTGTAAATGGCAATATAGATTAAAACAAGTACCTATATGTCTATGTATTCTAACGATTTTCTTCTCTAAAAAGCTTTTAGAAATCTTCATAAATATGAAATATAATTGTCAAACTATTAAGTGCTTTATTTTCTTAAACATCAATATTTAAAAAACCAAGTCTTTCACCAAATGTACATTATAAAACTTTATTGATACAGATAAAAAGATAAACAAGTTATTGTTTAAAGTTGAGAATGCTGTCATATTCTTCATGCTTGTCAAATTTATAAACTTTTGTTACAACTATAAAGTCTGTTTTAGAATTACTCCTTCTCATGGAAGAGAACATATTGGTTTTTGAAGACATTAACAATGTCATTGATCTCATTGCTAGTCTTTTTGTCTGAAAATATTTGCTTGTAAGACATTCGTAACTTAGTGTTTATGTTTTCCTGAATCATTTATAATAGTCATGCACATGTATTGATATCCCTGTACAGCAACAAAATAAACATTATTTACCCAAACTGTTCAATGGATATGGAATGTTTTCCAATATTTGTTTTACACTTGCATATTCTTTTCATACCTTCGATATTTCTGTATTAGTAGTTTATTCTATTTGAAAAATAATATAATGTCATTGTGAGTCGATGAGAAATACCAATAGATGTTGACGAAAACTTTGAAAATCTCAAAGTTTGTCCGATAGAAATATTCAGTTTAAATGACAAAATTGCGCTTATTGTCAGTATTTGTCTATTTTCAATGAGGAGCTAACAGTATATGCAAAGTAGAAACACTTTATATTCCAATATGATTTAATATTTTCAAGGTTGAGAGAAGCTTGGTATTTAGGGTGGAATTACAGTTAAGAAGGATTAGTTTTCATCTTAATTATGCACATGGGAAACATATACTATTGAGGATGTTGTCAATATGATGATGGCATAAACAATACTAAACATTTAATATCTTATTTTTAGCTCATCTGGCCTGTAAGGCCCAATGGGCTTATGGCATGGCATGGTGTCCGGCGTCCGTCCGTCCATCCGTCCATCCGTCCGTCCCTCCATCCGTCCGTAAACTTTGTGGAATTTCGACTTCTTCTCCAGAACCATAAGGCCTAGAAATCTAAAACTTTGTGTACAGACTCCTTTACTAGTGAGGATTATAAATTGTAGCTTTGGTTGCCCTGTGACCCCTAATAAGGGCCACAGGGGCCACGCCCTAAAAACCTATTTTGATCTTCTTCCCTAGAACCATGAGGCCTAGAAAGCTGAAACTTTGTGTACAGACTCCTTGACTAGTAAGGATTATAAATTGTAGCTTTGGTGGCCCCCTAATAAGGGCCACAGGGGCCACGCCCTAAAAACCTATTTTCATCTTCTTCTCCAGAACCATGAGGCCTAGAAAGCTGAAATTGTGTGTACAGACTCCTTGACTAGTGAGGATTATAAATTGTAGCTTTGGTGGTCCTGTGACCCCTAATAAGGGTCACAGGGGCCATGCCCTAAAAACCTATTTTCATCTTCTTCTCCAGAACAATGAGGCCTAGAAAGCTGAAACTTGGTGTACAGACCCCTTGACTAGTGAGGATTATAAATTGTAGCTTTGGTGGCCCTGTGACCCTTAATAAGGGCCACAGGGGCCACGTCCTTAAAACCTTTTTCATCTTCTTCACCAGAACCATGAGGCCTAGAAAGCTGAAATTGTGTGTACAGACTCCTTGACTAGTGAGGATTATAAATTGTAGCTTTGGTGGTCCTGTGATCCCTAATAAGGGTCACAGGGGCCATGCCCTAAAAACCTATTTTCATCTTCTTCTCCAGAACCATGAGGCATAGAAAGCTGAAACTTTGTGTACAATCTCCTTGACTAGTGAGGATTATAAATTGTAGCTTTAGTGGCCCTGTGACCCCTAATAAGGGCCACAGGGGCCACGCCCTAAAAGCCTATTTTCATCTTCTTCTCCAGAACCATGAGGCCTAGAAAGCTGAAACTTTGTGTACAATCTCCTTGACTAGTGAGGATTATAAATTGTAGCTTTAGTGGCCCTGTGACCCCTAATAAGGGCCACAGGGGCCACACCCTAAAAGCCTATTTTCATCTTCTTCTCCAGAACCATGAGGCCTAGAAAGCTGAAATTGTGTGTACAGACTCCTTGACTAGTGAGGATTATAAATTGTAGCTTTGGTGGTCCTGTGACCCCTAATATATATAAAGCAGAATTGATAATGAAGCCTGATGAGCTACAGAGCCAATGGCTCTATTTTTAGCTCATCAGGACTGAAAGTCCAGATGGGCTTATGGCATGGCCCGTCATCCGGCGTCCGTCCGTCGTCCGTCCGTCCGTCGTCCGTCCGTCCGTCCGTAAACTTTTGACACTTTCGACTTCTTCTCATGAACCATACACATTAGAGAGCTGAAATTTTGTGTACAAGTACCTTAGCATATGGAGATTCTAATTTGTAACTTTGGTGACCCTGTGACCCCAAATAGGGTCACAGGGGTCACAACTTTAAAAACCTATTTTCATCTTCTTCTCCAGTTCCAGAAGGACTAGAGAGTTAAAAATGATATGTGCAGACTCCTTGGCCAATGGGGATTCTAATTTGTAACTTTGGTGACCCTGTGATCCCAAATAGGGTCACAGGGGTCACAACCTTAAATACCTATTTTCATCTTCTTCTCCAGTTCTAAAAGGACTAGAGAGTTAAAAATGATATGTGCAGACTCCTTGGACAATGGAGATTCTTATTTGTAACTTTGGTGAACCTGTGACCCCAAATAGGGTCACAGGGGTCACAACCTTAACAACTTATTTTCATCTTCTTCTCCAGTTCTAAAAGGACTAGAGAGTTAAAAACGATATGTGCAGACTCCTTGGCCAATGGGGATTCTAAATTGTAGATTTCGTGACCCCATGACCCTAAATAGGGTCACAGGGGTCACAACCTTAAAAACCTATTTTCATCTTCTTCTCCAGTTCTAAAAGGACTAGAGAGTTCAAAGTGATATGTGCAGACTCCTTGGACATTGCGGATTCTAATTTGTAACTTTGGTGAACCTGTGACCCCAAATAGGGTCACAGGGGTCACAACCTTAAAAACCTATTTTCATCTTCTTCTCCAGTTCTAAAAGGACTAGAGAGTTGAAAGTGATATGTGCAGAGTCCTTGGACAATTGGGATTCTAATTTGTAACTTTGGTGAACCTGTGACCTCAAAATGGGGTCACAGGGGTCACAACCTTAAAACCTATTTTCATCTTCTTCTCCAGTACTAAAAGGACTATAGAGTTGAAAATGATATGTGCAGACTCCTTGGCCAATCGGGATTCTTAATTGTAGATTTCGTGACCCCATGACCCCAAATAGGGTCACAGGGGTCACAACCTTAAAAACCTATTTTCATCTTCTTCTCCAGTTCTAAAAGGACTAGAGAGTTGAAAGTGATATGTGCAGACTCCTTAGATATTGGGGATTCTAATTTGTAACTTTGTTGACCCTGTGACCCCAAATAGGGTCACAGGGGTCACAACCTTAAAAAACTATTTTCATCTTCTTCTCAAGTTCCAAAAGGTCTAGAGAGCTGAAATTATATGTGCAGACTCCTTGGCCAATGGGGATTCTAAATTGTAGATTTCGTGACCCCATGACCCCAAATAGGGTCACCGGGGTCACAACCTTAAAAACTTATTTTCATCATCATCTTTAGCTCCTAAAGGTCTATTGAGCTGAAAGACTGCATGTAGACTCCTTGGCCAATTGGGATTCTAAACTGTAGGTTTTGTGACCCCATGACCCCAAATAGGGTCACAGGGGTCACAATCTTAAAAACCTATTTTTCTCCATTAGATGACAGTCTATGGCAAATTTATTTCTCCTTGGATATTTTAGTGTGGACTTCTTTCACTGTCTGATATTGGCGATCTAGAAGTGTTGAATAATAATACATTAAATTTTGTTTTGTAATTTTTTTATAGGTTTTTTTGCAATAGGTAACATCAGTTTCTTTTTTAGCTCATCTTGCCTGTATAAAGCAAACTTGATATGATGCCTGATGAGCTACAGAGCCAATGGCTCTATTTTTAATTTTTGATCTATGATTCTGATAGCTGTTCCTTTAATGTTAAATGATTTTAATCTTTATTCATTAAGTTACACATCTTATACATGTCTTACAATCATGAGAACTGACCATTATTAACAGCTTCACATTTCAAAATTTTTTATAATGGGAACTTTATTGCTAAAATTGGCATAAATAATGACACACAAAACTACTCTCAAATATCCATATTATTTCCTATAGGATTTATAGAAAGACCAATAGGTACTTTATGAATTTTATAAATAAAGAGAAAAATATTTCTCTTTGTCTTTTATGTCATGAAAAATTACACACGGTACTTTAAATTTTCTATAACCTGTAAATAAATTGATAGTTCCTATAAGTGTTGTTGCAAGAATGAAAGGTGTTATATATGTATGTTATAAGTAAAGGAGTGTTTCTAATCCCATGGCTGTCTTTATGGAAGGTAGTAAAGTGATTATCAGCAGCAGACATCGTAAGACACTATAAGGAGACTGATAACATTGATTGTTAATCCAAGCACAAATTTCTGATCCCTGACAGTTATCAATATGATTAATAATCCAATTGTGGATGTGATGTACAAGGCTGGCTGTGTGAGGCTAATTTGCTGGGTCAGACAAGGTGAGATAATCTCCCTGTGTATGTTTACTGTAAAGTCTGAAATCAGCTATTGGTTTAATTGGTACAGTTTTTAGATGTTATTGTTGCATACAGTGTAAATTTAACCACTTGTAAATATTTGTAATTTTGACAGATCTTATCCTCCAAAACAATGTAATGTATATTTCTCAAGAAAAGTCATAAATTTGGTTAATATAGATAAACAAAATATATACCAAAGTATCTTTAAAATTTATAAATTTGCTTCACTTGAGTAAAACTTGAGATTGTGAACTTGAATTCATATTTAATGTTTCTCAAAAACAAAAAAACTTTTTCGAAATACAGATGTTGAACACAATCTCAAAATAACCATACAGGAAAAAATGGTTTGTAATTACATTCAGGTTGAAAATGAAAATGTGAATGTCCTTTCAAATTTCTCATTACAAAAGACATAATCATCAACGTGATACTAGAATTCTGAGTAATGGTAACAGCCTGGAATCAATAAGAAAAAAATAACATTTCTTCAGAGCCAGGGAATTACATTTCCCAAGTATTTCATGTGAAGGTGCCATATTACCTGATCTCAAGAAAGTCAACTAGGGTTAAAAGACTCACTCAGATAAGGTCTTGCCCTAATATATTTTTTCATTAAAAGCTTTAACAAAATCTATGATAAAATCAATGCTTGTAAAAGAGAATTTAAAGCTGATATTGACGTGGAGGCTAAGTATGCCATTTGACTTCTCTCGCTTTTAGACTGAAATATTTAAAGTTTATGTATAGGTAAATACGTTGACTAAGTATAAGATGAGCTTTTTGGGGAATGATGTGGTAAAGACATGTTCTCTTAAAGAGCAAATACTAAGAACCTAAGTGCTCTGCGGTGACTTGCAATATAAAGTTTCTAAATATACACTGTAAAAAACGTTGAGCATCAACAATATGTCTGAATATATATTCCCAAGTTCTGATCTTTAAATCCGACTAAAAGATTGTATAAAGAGTAAACTGATACACATAAAGACTTTATTTGGTTTATTTTAACCCGGAAAGATGACTCATGATCGGAATGATATGTAAGGTTTGTTTCATCTATTAATTTAAGAGGAGTTTCATATTTGAAATATAGTAGTTTTTATGTTTCTTGCAATTTTTATATTGAATAATCTACAGGCCTTCTTTTCATCAATACATCAGTTGTTTTGGCTTTGTCACATTTATTTTAAATCTTTTTCAGGTAAAAAATATTATAAGTGATATGATGATCATGAAATTGCAAACTTTATATGTTTCCATAACACATTATCATTTTCTTAGCTTTCCTTCAATCTGTCAAAGATCACTCTCAGTTAACTTTTTTTGGCTTAAAGGGACAGTCATATCATTGTGGAAGTGATATTCACCGAGACATTTCAGTTAATGTATATAATGTTTTTAGTACATGATCATAACACAAGCAAGTTGAAACAAGTTACAGGGGGTAACATTTTTGTTAATTAATGTTTGACAAGAACACACAAGCAAATTTCCCGATAGGTTTGTTGCTTTAATTATTATCTCAATGCTTTTGTCTGCTTGATATGCTCATTATTTACTGAGACAATATATCTATTAAAGCCTTTGAGATATAGATATGCCACAATCTCAAATCCTTATCTCGCTTGATTATTATATAGCTGATAAAATGTAAGATACTTATACTGTTATTTTGTAATCTTAAAAAGGCTTTGAACATCTAGACCCAAAACGATCAATATTTATTATGTCTAAAGATATCTACTTTCATTTTCTAGTTTATCATTCGTTTTTATTGGTGCTCATTTTTGGGCTTCCTCCAATTATAACTAAACAGAAGGCATCGAATAAATCTTTAACAGATAAAATACCCTTCAGCTTTCAGAAATCTTAAGCTGATTAAGTAGCTAGTAGAGATCTTAACAAAAGCGAAAGTAGTACAAACTTTATTGTATCCATTTACAGTTTATCAGCATTCATGACAAATCCAAATTGAAATCCTGAATACATGACTTCACAATAGAGTTCTTGTAAACATTACAAATTATTTATATACAACTATACTTAATCAGTAAAGGGATTTCGAGTTAGACAAATAGTTGATGGAAGAGAATGGTAAGCCTGGTTATAATGGATTGCATCTTTGATTCTGAGTCCATTGTTTGGTCTGATAATGCCAACGGTTTCAGAGCTCTTCTATTACATGCTTGCAACCCCAGATGATAAAGACTTTTTGTAATGGAATAAAATATGTTTTTTTCTGGTTTTGTTTTACATTTCGCAGACAAGCTTTTCCAGAGCATACACGCAATCCAGTAAATTACTTGTCAGGGAACTGGGAATTAAATATCTCCCTTTGTTAGACAACTATTTAATTTATTTTTTTCAAAATAAATTCTTGGGAATAACCATCAAAATAATAGAGCGATCTCATTTCCTCCAACAGTCGTTCGGGTTCATCGAAACAGACAATTCGGTATGTCATACCAAACAAATAAATCCTGTTCATTTCTTGTATCCATATCGTTTAATACCGCCATACTCATTCATCATTAGTAAGTATTAAGAGCTCTGTTAAGTCTTAGCCTGTCTATGGGTTGGTCCGCGTTACACTATACGCACACAGACATTCAACGAACATGTAGAAACAGCCTAGCGCCTGATGGGGCTTGTCTTGATCAATACAGAGTATTCCGACTTCGGCGGCAAAACATTGGCAATGATTCGAACGGCAGTCTCGCGGATTGGAGTCAGAGACTCTTTAGAAATGGAGGGAATAAATTGTGATCACTCGCCCTTCACTTGTGATCCATCAAATGCGAAGATCGGTGATATCATGGAGAGGGGAGATTCGGAAAGCTCCAACATTTGATGCTTGGCTTGCTTGAAATGAAACGGTGTGATGGACGATTATAGATCAGGTTCATATTCACCATATACAAGTCCGGGGCAAGGCATTACCAAGAAAAGTAATTATTAAAGGCTGAGATGTTACATACTGGTGATTTCAAACCATCTCTCTATTCCTCTACCAACTTTCACATTTCAATCATAATAAAAATTGAAATTTTTGGTGGGATAATCTCATTTATTTGATCAGAAGCTAAACTATAAGATGGATACTTGTAAGATGATTTATCTTAATTTGAGAGTTTGGATTTCATAACGATAAACTGTAATTCTTCCCAACATAGGTTAAAGAAAGCTACTCACATCGTGTTCTAATTTGTGAATAGATCAAGATAAAGAATAATAATGGGAGAAAGCCTGCCACTCTAATATGACTATGCATTGTGGTGAAGCCTGCAAGCCACGGCTGGAACAAGCAAATCATGGTTGGTACTAAAATGAAATTTGTAGCATTGCAAAACCTTACTACCTGTAGAACAGTTCTCTACTGCAGACAAGTTTAGCTTCAGACAGTATACAAACATAAAACCTCTTGATCAAAGTGTAAAACACCACTGCGCTATCCTGTCCCATGGCTTCTAAGAGGAAATATACTTAAATTATGTTTATTGTTATTATCAAAATAACAAACTTGTTAAATTCAAAACTTATGAAATGACATATCTAATTTCTAAGATAAATACAAACACTATGTGTCACCATCATCATTAGGTTTGAGTTCTCCCACAAATATGTTTGACTTTGGTTTACGGCAGGTAAGATGTTGTAGAAGTGGGAACAATGTTTAAACACCCTAAGGGTTGTTTTAGATCAAATAGGAAACTTTCACCACTCAACACATGTAAAGAAGATTACCCTACATAGCATTTGTTTGGTGTTTTTCACATGTTTCTTCATTTACTTTTTCGTCAAGACACTTCCTGGAAGAAAATACAATTTGGGCAATCATGGGGCTGTCAGCGGTACAAAGTCTCCTACGAGTGGTTTTCTTAAACAAACAGATTGTGTTTCACAGACTAATATTGTGAAGTTGGTCAGAGAGTTGAAGTTTAGGTTTCTGGTTTGTTGACTTTCCCCTCAAGTTGGTTGATGGCCAGTCTTGTACATACGCCCACATTTGATACGTGTGATTGAATATTAATTTGAAAATATTGATCGTGTTTATTGAAATAAACTTTAAAGCATATTCTAATTAATTATTTTCATAATTGTTACGATCATGTAATTTGATGCATCATGACCTTATAGTATGCTAGCTAGGCTGATATGCATATATGTATATTTCTATATGGGTTTTAATACTTTTTGTGATATTGTTAATTTTTAGGTGGAATTCAAGTTTTTCAAAATATAAAACAAGATTATAAAGTTTTAGAAAATTTAACAACTTGTATGGTTCCACGATAATTATAGCAAAATTCAATATTAGGATGTGCCTTAAAGGAAAATCATCCAAGTTCAAAAATACAAATTTCAGCACAATTCAAAATCAAAATTCCTTAGAGAGATCCCAATCTTCTTTTCTTAAACCAATTCTATTTTGGTGAAGGACAATAAAGAAAGCATGTTGAAAAATTGATTGTCAAAAAGATAACAAAAATCAATAGTTCAGTCTCTATCATAAGAGAGACTTCAATATTCTATTACACTGCCCAGTTATTTATTTCAGATTTCTGAGGTTTTCGTGATGCTCAACAAGAAAGTATGTCATGTACATCACTTTTGCAATATAATTATCAATAATTTCTATCTTGAAACATTTTAATAGCAAAAGAAAATGTAAAGATAAAATTAATGTTTTACACTGTAATGACTCTGTTAATAAATATTATCATTGAGTAAGTTTGTGCATCAGCTAGGTTTTGCTTTGGCACGTATCCTCTTTTTCTCTCTCTGGAAAGGTCTTCAATGAATCTTTTGGTTTAATTGTCAAGGTAGCAGTAGTGTTAATAAATATACTATATGTAAGGTTCTATTGCCACATTGTCTCATATATATGCAGCCTTTCTTCCAATAGAAAATCTATCTGTCTCAGTAAGCAAGATATCAATTTTCATGATATCTAATTCCTATTTAATCAACTTAACTATCAGATCTATTTCATCATCAACATAACGCAGGCTATCCTCAAAAAATATATATTCAAATATTTGGGGGTGAGATTGTTATTTTTATGGACTTGAATCTATGTCTGATTTTCAAAAGAGGGGGTTGGGGGTCCGGACCCCCTGAACCCTAACCCCCCCCCCCCCCCAGATCCGGCACATGTGTGACATAGGCTTATCTTTAAATATGATATGGCACATACTATTTTCCATGAATTAAGTAGCTTGCAACCTTCATGAATGAAAGATCTTCCTATATGCAGTTTCATGCCCTGAGGTCCCTAAATGCCTGTATACGAATGCCCATAGTTGCATATGTCAACTCTACGTGTATTTGCAAGTGTAGAAACTCTTGCAGTAACAGTCTACACAGAATAGGCATTTGTACTGAACACTTTCAGAGATGACCTTGCTCCAACACACTTATAGCTCTCTCAAAGACATAAAACCGAAAGTAGACCCTGAAAGTGATTGCCAGCATAGCCTATATTCTCTCCCAGTCTCCTGTATAATTATATAATTTGTTCATGACTTAGAATTTTGAATGAACATTTTTTTTGCTACAATGTAATTATCAAAGGTGCTGAATTCATCATTTCCAAACTATTCTGGTATGCCATTTAGCAAGGTTATTTTTTGGGGATTGAGGACAAATAGCAATTGTTTTAAGTGCTTGTATGGTCGCTTCTTGTGGTGTTGACGGATTCAGAGGGTAGCTGCAAATCCCTGAGAAACTCAACCTAAAAAGTAAAAGCATTTGTACTATTGCAGATAGTGTATCACATAAATAACAATGTTTAATTACAATACTTATTTCTTAGGGAATGATAAAGATGCCCATTAGTGAAGGCTTAAGAATTGCTATCTTTTAATATTCTGTCGACCACATGCACAGCTCAAAGATAAATGCAGTTTACTGGTTAATTATATTTTTGTTACTCAGTACAAGTACAAATACATTTTACAGACTTATGTATGATGGTAGGGAAAGGATATGCAGCTAGTCTAGTCTTGCTGATTTCACTTTCCTAAACCATTATCTAGAACCTTGAGTGGGAAATATATCAAGGAGTGCAATTACTTTTAGCAAGTCTTGAGTTGTCCTACCTTTCAAGAACTCGATCCATTTTCATTGTAGTATTTTTTCTTTGGCTTATGTCTACTCATTCTTAACATTGAATTAACTTATTCTTTCATCATCATCATCATCATCATCATCATCATCAAAGTCATCATCAAAGTCATCATGCATTTATCATTTTTTAGCTTATGACATAAATTATTCTTCATCCTTGACATATTTCTAACCAGATTCATGTCATCAAATCCATTTAATTGTTGAAAAAGATAAAGCATTTATTTGCCATAGGGAAGAAATTATCACACTAAGAAATGTGCCATATTACTTTTACTCATGCAAATTATGTAACCCTCACTCTAACTAGAGTAATACAAAAACCAACAACTGTTTCATAATATTCATAAACACCTTCGTGAATAATAAACTCTATATGTTAACATATTTCAATATAATTCTTGATCTACATCATACTTTCACTTCAGCATCAAATGGAAATCACTTGGACTCTATGATAGTCTTTGACATATTCATTGTTGAGGTGAGGTGATATCGAGTTAACGCCTCTTATAATATAATAGTTCACTTTAATAACACCTGCTAGTATTACTGCAGGGAGAAAGCCTAAAACACTAGTGTGGCTATGCATAGTGGTGAAAGCTGGAAGCATTGGCTGGAACTAGCTAGCAATGGGTGCAACTCCACTAAAATTCAGTGTAACATTGTGATGAAACCTGCGAGCATAGGCTGGAACTAGCTAACAATGGGTGGTTATACACTAAAATTCAGTGAAGCATTGCACCAAAACCTTAGAACAGTTCATTGTTGAAGTGTCAATATTAAGTTGTTCTGTTCCTCACCAATCTCCAGAACAGATGTTCATCATCCAGACCAGCTGGGGCTGTAGTTGATTATACAGGGTGGAGCACATGCTGAACATGATCAAGTATAGAAATGGAAGACACTGATAGCATGCTTCTGTTTAAGTGGCCTGTGTGAAAGTCTTCTGTACATCTCCCGTAAATCATGTCTTCAAAATGATGGTGTATTTGTTGAAGCATGTTTAGATTATGTAATATATCAATATAAGGTGCCGGCTGGTTGTGTTCTTGTTCTTGTTCTTGTTTGTCCAGTAGAGATTATAGGTCTTGAATGAGTTCAGATGCAGATCGAGAAGTTTCATGATTAAAAACCCCTGTTTCTAAATATATTTAACAGAAATTGCCAGTAGTTCTTCATATTGCCATTAAAACAGGGTCTATCTGTATGAGTGTTAATTGAGGATAACATTATCTGCAATGGTTCAAATTATTGTAGACTGTGGGAAGAGTCAAATGCTGGATTTGAACCTACACCCTCTCAACAGCTTTGTCTTTTAACTCTCAACTTGACAAACATATTAAACTTCTTTTAGAGGCCTTTAAAAGATTTTCAACTTCTTTATTGCAAGAGTGCAATGTTTCGGCATAGATGCTAACACCATTATCAAGCAAATGATCATTTATCAGCTTGATAAAGATGTTATTATCTTCAACACAATGTCACACTCCTGCCATAAAAAGTTATTGAAGAAAAATCCATTGAACTCCTCATTAAAAATGTGATACTCAAGAGATTTTTAGCAAGTCTAATGTGTCTGTTACACCCCTTCTCCCCATTCTCTCATTATCCTCATTATATTTTCAGCCCCACAGTAGACTGGCAGTATGAAACTTGAATACCTTGAACAGATCTTTGTACATATTTGTATCAGCTCAGTAATGAGCCTATATTGTCTAGCAGATAAATGTCTTGAGCTAATAATGAACCTCTGATGTTTTCATAAATCTGAATTTACGTTGAACTTTTGATGAATTCTCAAGTAGGTACCAATTCCTTAATTTTGAGCATAGTTTTTAGCCTAATCTAGATACTATATGAGGTCATATGAGATCTGTGTAAGGTCAGTCACCACATATAGACCTATAGCTAGGGGCTCATAACAAGAGAAACAAATTTCAATTTCGGACATCATATGAGCTAACAGTTCAAGAGTCTAATAGTCTACTAGATTTGATAGACTTTCAGAATATATAAATGAAATTGATTATTTTTTAATCTATAAAGAACTTTGGAATTTACAATATTTGTTGGTTTTGTTTTTGGTATGATATGAATATTGTACAGCATCTTAATTATGCTTATATTCAGCCCAGAGATGGAAAAAAATACAAAAACATACAGACATTAGATATTACATTGCTTTATTAGGTACATTTTCTTCTCTCCTAATATTGCAAAAATTAAGTCTTACCAAACATCAAATTTACCCTAACAATGTGCAAGCCATACCAATTAGGTTTAAACACTACTCCTAAGCCGTAGCTTGCTCACAACTCACACCTTCTTCTAAGGTGTTTGCGTATAGTCCAGACATCTCTCAGACATAGCCCCAAGTATTGCTGCAACCATGTCCTTAATTAACATGTATCTCACTACCCTTAGAGAAGACCCAGGGGTTCAAGCTACAACAGACAGTCAAACTAAACTCCATGCCAAGGCGACCTGAGTGTTAGTTTTATCGTGTCCTTTATTGACATGTGTGTTTCCCAGGAGGTATCTCTACCAAAATTATTTAGTATTCTATCAGACAAGTCAATCTCATCCTACAAACTATGTACATCCTTGATGAAAAAATGTACAAATGTAGGTTGGAGACAATTAAGACATCAATGTTCCTATCAAACATAGACAATGCATTCAAATATTATTGGTTCATTTTCTTTGTATGAGAAATCAGAAGAAGAAATAATCTCCCTTGTCAAGACTATTTTACTCCAAGATTTCAACCTCACTACCATAAATGTCATGCTAGCCACAATGGTTTGTTCATTATAGTAGCTATAGACATGTATGAGCCCCTAAATGTTTTCTGCCTAAATGACAACTTCCAAAACTCCTAGAGCCTATAATCTGACATCATGCAAAAATGTATCTATAATAGTAGATATGGCCTTCTGAGTATTACTTCCCATGGTGTCTCTAAATGATAAAAATTCCCAATATCAGGATTCAAATTCATTTATTCTATACTATATATGGCGTATGCATGCATGGCTTTATGACAGTCATGCTAACAGTTGAATGTTGGTACTCTCTACAAAAGCATCAGCATGAAGTCTCTGAAGAAAGTCCCGAGTGGCAAAATAATAATAATAAATAATACTAATTTTAACGCCTAGTTTCCAGTCCAGGACTGCTCAACGGCGATACAATGGCTGTACAATGTATATTATTACCCTGAAGGAATTGTACTTTCGAGTCAAGCTACTAAGCGCCCCGCGCGAACATATAGGTCCGTACTTTCCCCATGTTCAGGTACCCATTTATACAGCTGGGTGAACTGAGTGCAATGTGGATGAAGTGCTTTGCCCAAGGACACAACACAGTGTTAAGCCCAGGTTACAAATTTTTGGTGTCTCCACCGGGATTCGAACCCAGGCCTTCGGCGTGACAGGCCAGCACGCTAACCACTACACCACCGTGCTCCGCATGTATGGACATGTATGTTCCACTATCAGATAATGTCACCATAGTAAATGAAACCTTGGGTTTAATTTCCATGGTGCCTCAATGATCTGCTTTATAATCTATGATTCAATCTAAGCACCCAAAGCCTTTCTCTCTTCATGTAGTAGTCCTGCTACATCCCATTGAGTGTATGTCAATTAAATATATCCCGTTGTAGGAATAAATTCTGTAAAGATTTCATCCTAGTAGATGTACAGTTGTGATAATGATTTCCTTGATGCTCTAAATCACAAGCTAATTTACATTGGGATTCAAACTTCACTGCCATAATCTAAATAATAGCAGTCATACTCCTCAGTAGCAGTCCTGGGGATGGACCTCACCCAGCCTATTTATATTTTATTTTTTAAAAACACCTGGAAAAGGGTAAACTCCTTTTCAATTTAGTCTTCAAACTGTTCAATAATCACTATACTTTCATTTATGATGTCTAATTTTCGGGCAGTGAAACTATAATTACTTAATGGGACCAAACACCCCCCCCCCCCCCCCCCCCCCCCCCCCGGTGTCCTAATTGACATGTGTTTTTAACCCCAGGAGTCCGCACCCATGCCGTTAGACTCCGTTAGACTGTTAGTACCCTGCCTGGAAATAACAGCATGGTCCAAACAGGATTAGTTTAATCCTTCCCAGGAAGGGGTTGAATCACTCTAGTGTCTGATGCTTCTCCAATGTCTATCCAAACACTTAACTTCATCCATCGTCACATTTATCCCCCTCTTTCAAAATTCCTTATCAGTCAGTGATGTAGACAAAGTTGGGTCTATGAAGTATTCAAATTAATTACTGTACGTTTATCTATGATGTCTAATTTTTATTAAGTCAAATTTAGACTTGCTGAATATGACCTAGACTGTATTAAAGGCTCCTATATGATACACTGCCATGAAGAGAGACCACAACTACAGGTTCTCATTGATTATGGTACTCTCAATAAAATCATCTAAATCGTAGATACAGCCTTGGGATAAACACCCCCAGTGTCCTAATTGACATGTGTTTTCTACCCCAGGAGTCCGCACCCATGCCGTTAGACTCCCTTAGACTGTTAGTACCCTGCCTGGAAATAACAGCATTGGCAGACAGGATTAGTTTAATCCTTCCCAGGAAGTAGTTGAATCACTCTAGTGTCCGATGCTTCTCCAATGTCTACCCAAACACTTAACTTCTACTATTGTCACATTAAATGCAGGTCTCTCTCTGACTATGCATTTAGTGTCAGTGGTTGAAAGTTTCTGTGGAAGTGACTATGCATTGAATACTAAGCAATAATCAAGACTTTGTACATATTCCTATCATTTACAACAGTTGAAGACTGTTGAGTTTTTACCTTGAGTCACAAGAAATGCAAGAGCTTCTTTAGAATTCCAAATTCCTGATTATTGATCATTTGGAAATGTTTGCAATGGTAAATTTAGCAGCAGCTACATTCTTAATATGCTTCTATATTTTCTACTTACAATGAAATTGTACTTAACCAATAGGAAACAGTCAGATAAAAAGTCAGTTCCTCAATAATTGTTTCAAGATGATCATTCTACCAATGGAAGATTAGGCCTTTCAGAAATTTGGATTTTCAGTGTTGTTATCCAAAACCCAAACTTCTAATTCACACAAAAGTATGAGAATCACAATAAACAAGTTTAGTCTAGCCTCATAGCAATAAACATACTATCATCCTACAGCTAACATGTATATAATATTCTATAATCCTGAGATAATCCAGCTAACTGCCTCAATACCATCACACATCCTTTAGAGTATTACCATGTCGTCCTACTGGTTGTATCGAATCATTGTGTAATATCAAATATGAAGTACTTTCAGGGAAGAAGACAACACAATAAAAAGAGCCTTATTCTCTGTGAACATAACATCAACATTAACTTCTAACTTTGTATCCTTTAATTCGATACAAGAATCTGTGTCGAAACGTTGCATACAATGAACAAAGAATTATTGTAATTCCAACTTCAAAAATGCCTCTCAGAGAAGTTTGTATCCTTTGATGGGCACTATATCTTCCTCGGATGTACACATCGATAATACATCTGTCATACACCCATTAGAATATTAACAATGCATCCAACTGATTGATTAAGATTTGTTATGTAAAGGTTTGTACCTATAGAGATAGAAGAAAAAACAATGAAAAAGGCCTTTTCTCTGTTAATCACTTGCACCTTTTAACGTTGTACAGTTTACTACTATGTGAGTACCCAACGCCTTTATTCCCTCAATATCCTATCAATCTACTCAAGCCTTTATCCTTGTGACTGTCTCCCTCGCTGTCATCAATCAATATCTCCAAATAACGATATCTGTCTTTCCATGTAGAACACTTTAAATACACAAGCTTTTCCATCAATTATATCTATGTTACAATATAGATGATAATGATATACAAAATTTGTATATCTCTCTATTTAACTTACTGTGATTACAAAAAACAGTTTAAGGTGTTTCACAGTGGCAATGGTATAGATCCTATTGCCCATCGATATAAGCATTCTTATACATATTGGTTTTTCTCCAAACTTCAACCCATATTATACACTGAAACTGTCAATACATCCCACAACTATAATCAATAAAACATGATAGCCACTTAAACCCATACACCTTAACCAGTACTTCTCCCCCAAAGCAACTGTCCAGAATCAACTCCCAATTGTACTATGTGTACTCTTAATGAAATATTTATCATTGCAGTGAAAATTAAGCCCAGGCAAGTTCTACTATAATTATACCCAACACAACTAAACAGCCTCTCAACCCTCGACAAAGCCAGCAACCTCCCAAAGTTTCAGTCCAAATCAATCCCCAATTTGAATGTACTGTCAATGTAAACGTTATTAATGCAGTGAAATTTTAGTACAGGCTTGTTCTACTATAGCTATAATAAACAAAACAAAACATCATACAGCCACTCAAGCCCATCCACCCAAACCAGCACCCCTCTCCCAATGAAAGCTTCAGTCCAAAATCAATCGACCCCCAATTGGAATATTTGTACTATCAATGAAACATTTATCATTACAGTGAAAAGTTAGTCCAGGTTAGTTCAACTATAACCATAACCAACACTACTAAACAGCCACTCAACCTCCATACAGCTCAAACAGCACCCATCTACCACAGTCCTGTCCAGAATAAATCCCCAATTGAAATATTTATACTTTCAATGAAATATTCATCATTGCAGAGAAATCTTAGTCCAGGCAAGTTCTACTATAACTATATACCCAACAACTAAACAGCCACTCAATCCCCATACACCTTAACCAGTACCTCTCCCCAAAGCTACTGTCCAGAATCAATTCACACTTGAAATATTTGTACTGTCAATGAAAAATTTATCATTGCAGTGAAAACTTAGTCCAGGCAAGTTCTACTATAACTATATACCCAACAACTAAACAGCCACTTAATCCCCATACACCTTAACCAGTACCTCTCCCCCAAAGCTACTGTCCAGAATCAATTCCCACTTGAAATATTTGTACTGTCAATGAAAATTTGATCATTGCAGTGAAAACTAAGTCCAATTAAGTTAGTTCTTCTATAACCATAACCAACGCAACCCAGCAGGCTCTCAACCCCCATCCACCCAGGTCAGCACCCTCCCAAAGCTACAGTCCAGCCTCAACCCCCCATTCCAATATTTGCACTGTCCATGTTGAACACATCTCTGCAAACACAGCCAGTCTAATACTCCACTACATTCAGAAAGCTTACTCTCACATGTGTCACCATGACCGGATAACTGCCATGTGATGCTTCTGTTGATCTTCCTGCTTTGATTTGATTTGAGGATGCTGGTCACATGACCTGCTCTCTGCCTCACTAAACCTGTCAATCAACCAAAGGGGCGGAGCTTAGGTTCTATGGAAGCACAGGCTCTGTAGGCAGCGAGGAAAAGCTTAGCACTAGAATGAAGCAAGCGTGTGACTTGCGAGTGAGCGGGAGAGTTGTATGATAACACTGCATAGTGACTTGCACTTGTGACTGGAGTGTAGTTAAGCCAAGTGACTTCTCACGTTTGGATTATCTGACTTTGGAGATTATACCCTTCGAGGTAGGTAAAAGTGAACTTAGGAGGAAATTTGAGGATTTTTTATTGGACGTGTACATGTTGTAAGGAGGGAAAGTTCTTATCGTGTAATTTGACATTTGTTGATGGGCTATAGATATGGTCTTCCTGTGGTAGGTATTTTTTTTTTTTTTTATCTATTCAGAATGGATGTTATTGGAAGAATTCATCAAGAGGTTATCATAAAAAAAGTATTATTTATGCAGCAGTTTAATAATCAGAAAATTAATGATATGATGATCATTTATGATTTATTAACAAATCAGATTAATACTTATTTATGATAAGGTTTCAACGTGTGATATTACTTGGTCAAATACATACACACTTTGTAGACGAAATATAAATATTTTTAAAAATTGTAATTTTTTTATAGAATATGATATAGAATCATATGCAATGTAAATTTCATAATTACATTTCCAACTGATAAAACATTTAATGATTAATATTGAATTCTAAAATCTTTTCAGATTTGTGATTTATATTGTGTTAAAGCTTTTTTAGTAGTCTGAAATATGTAATATGAAACTGAACTTTAAAAAAAATTCTTTTATGAATAAATGTCTTAATTTTTTTAACTAAGCTAACCTCGATTGACTATTTATTTTAAGATGATAACCTTTTGCAGTTAAAAACAAAACAAATTAAGTTTGCAAATATGAATTAACATCAGCAGTAAAGGTTTTTGAATAAGCAAAAGAAAACCATATAAAGTCAAATGTGATTTAGTCTCCGTTTGATCATTAACTTGATTTGATGTTAGAATGTATTTTCAAGGAATGCAAAAAGTCACTTGTAGTACGTATTATATAGTTTCGAAGAATTTTTTTCTTCATTTTAAAAGAAATTTAAAATACCATTCATGATAGATTTTTTATTGTCTAGGAAAGAATCTGAAAACAATAAATATGGATTTATGACATATTTTCTTTTTCCTTTCATATATCAACTATTTATATATCAAATGTAAAAAGACATTGTCAATGTTACACAATGTCATAACAGCAAAGTATATAATCAGTTGTAAAAACAAAAGTCATTATAGTGTAAGAATATCATTATTCATCATTGAACAGATTTGGAACAAAATGTCTACATATGAAACCAAACACTTCTTATCAAAGGTGACATTCCAAATAAGAAAAAGATTAGAATTATGAAACTTCTAATATGCCTTAGGAAGAATGAAATTGCAGATGTTGACATTATTTTTTATCCTTAAATAACTTATTGAATATAATACTAGACAAGCTTCAAGCAATTCAAAGGATAAAAAAACATGGTTATATAAAAAAGATCAGATATGTTTTTTCCGAAGTCTACGTTGACATGTGTTTTTGCACCTCAAAGGCTTTCTTGCTGGGTTTTGCCTACCATGGGATGAGCGTTCTCGTGGAATGTGTCGAGTTTATAGACGGACCTTAATCAAGACTGACTTCCATGTATTATGGATGAAGCTCTATATTGGCAGCCGCTCTGAAAGACAGTTTGATAGAAGCATCAACATGCTATGAAATCTTACCTAGCTTCTAGTCTATATAATTACACTGTTAATTGAAAAATCTGGATACATGTATACGGCTACGATTTCACATTTAAATCGAGGATGTGACTTACACTTCGTATTGATTGGAACTAGACATGCCGCTTTGAATAGTTGTCATTGGCGTTTTGATCACTTTCAGCTTTGCGCTTTACATACTTTTTTATCGGGAGTCACTGGAATAGCTTTTAGGAGCATTTTTTTATTTTCTATAAACAACTTGAAATATATTGAAGGATGAATATTTGTGGAGTTTAACAATATTTTGGAAACATTTTCATTAATTTTATATGATTATGGTTTTATTGTTTATTTTAGATTTTTTATGTGACGAATATGCTTTTCAATATCTGCAATCTCCGATTTCAAATGAAACGTTTAAAGAGTAATAGCTCATAATAAGGACCATTTTCATTGATGAATTTCCCAACACTGTAATTCAAGTGTTACGCAAGCTATGATTGTCAGATAATGAAGCTCTGAAATCAATTAAACATAATTCCATGTAATAAAGCTCAGCTCTTTGACAAGTCTAAGGACAGGCCCCCCTCGGATGTCCAAACAGGATCAAGGCTTCTGAATGGTTCCATATGTGCCAAAAGAGGGTTCCTGGAGGGTGGCTTGGAATGAGCCCATTCAAGATTGTCAAAGAATCAATGATATGGTAGCTGCAATGCTGAGTTTGGGGTCCAGGGAATATTGACTGTAGCGAGCGTACACTGCCAAGGCCAAATTTTGGGAAGGAGGAAGTTGGCGCTGTCTGTCAATACTGTATGATTCCTGTAGTCGGTGCTTGAACCAGTCGCTCAATAGTGAAAGGGTGCTTGACTATCAATTCCAAAAATCCTCTCATGAATTCCGAGCTTTGTTTCAAGGGGAGGACAGGATAGATTAACTCCCAGTGTCCTAAAAACATGTCTTCCTTGATAATTGTCTGCAATTATTCCAGGGTAATGAATGGGATGCAGCTTGGGGACGGTGAGAGTTAGACCGTGATGCGGGTTCTTGGCTTGTGTGAAATGGATTAGATGGTAGGACGTTCATTACTAGGTGATGTACACTCACGTGTGATGCTGATCTGTACTCTGGATCACCTCTAGGTGATGTCGGTGATGAAGTTGCATTTACATAGGTTAATCTTTATACACATCTATTCAAAGAATAAAATTGATATTTGGAATTATCTATTAGATATCTATCTGTACTCTGGTTCACCTCAAGGTGGTGTTGGTGATGTCGGTGATGAAGTTGCATTTACACAGGTTAATCTTCATACACACCTATTCAAAGAATGGAATTGATATTTGGCATCTATCTACAGATATCTATTAGTGCTCCATCATCTCTAGGTGATTTAGAGGATATCAGGGATGAAGTTGCATTTACATATGTTAATCTTTAATATCTATACACACCACTTCAAAAGAATAAAATTAAGTTTTGGCCACTGCAATTACAATCAGTGTGTAGATATCTATTTGTACTGTACTTCACTCTAGGTGATGTTGTTGATGAAGTTGCATTTAAATAGGTTTATCTCCTCAAAAAGAATTAATTTGGGGCATTTTTCATTTCAATTAGTATATCAATATATCTCTGTACTCTAGTTCACCTCTAGGTGATGTTGGTGATGTCAGTGATGAAGATGAATCTACATTAACTTTATGCACAACTACTAAACTGATGACATCAAATTTGAGCAAGTGATGACGACAAATGAATCTAAGTGGAAATGTCACCAACTTTGAATGAAACAGTTTTATGCATTTTGGCAAATTGCCTTCATCATACTTCATCACTTCAAATTGGAGAATTCCAATCATAGAAACTTCTGATCATGATTGTGATATCAATGATGAAGATGCAATTACATATATTAATCTTTATACACACCTACCCATATAGTTTAATAGGAAGAAGTTAACTTTTGGCATTATAAGATACAATCAGTATATAGATATGAATCTATATCTGTTAATACACTGTATGACAAAATGAAAGTTGCATTTCCATGTAGAGTATTCTATGAACATATGATTTAAACATTTATTCACAATGAAATGATTGGGCACAATTAAGATATGAACATATGAAATGAACTCCTTATAAGATATGATAAATTTGAACAAAAAACATAATTTTACCTTTTACATTTGAACTGAGTCTGTCAATCAAACCCTTAAATAGGAAAAAAACCTGTCTAGCAAGATAAGATTTGGGGAAATCTCAGTCTTATTTTAAATAAAATAATTTTTCAAATTGTAGATAGATCTTATCGACCAATTTTTTTTTTCAGAGTCTAATTATTAGACTACTTTGAACCTAGGAGTAACCAGAACCAAATTCTTGAATATTCCCTTAGAAAATAAGCTGGTTCCTTCTTTGAGAGACATTTAGAACTTCCCATCATCATGTCCAGTATCATTTGCTTGCATGATCATGGTGTTAATATCTACACCGAAACGTCGCATTTCATGCAATATAGAAGTTGACTCTCCACAATAACTTCTTCTTCTTCTTCTTCTTCTTCTTCTTTAAGCTGGTACCTATAGACCGCACAAATGATTTAAATAAAAACTATCCCTTACATGCATGATATTTGACATCATCAACATCATACGCTATGTTTTACAATCACTGGAGTAGTAACATTGCCCTTGTAGATCTATCTTCTGAAGAACGTCTGGGGTATCGATTCTGATCACATTGGATGTTGTTGAGGATATCAATGTATAAGAGGCATTTAAGAATGTCTTCACTTTTATGGCAAATTGTGATTAAACGTCAAACATGATGTGTATTTTTAGTCTCGTTGACATCTTTATGTTTTCCTTATTGTCTTGTAGAGATATTTTGCCATAAACCATTATATTGAAAGAAAAGTATAATGTCAAACCAAATCTTGGTTAGTTGGTAATCTTTGATTGTATTTTGGCATGACAAGGATCTGTAGATTGAGTTTTTAATTATATTTATTGATTTGCTATTCATGGTTAAAGGGGCAGTAGCACATTTTTTTGATAATTTTATATTTTAAAATTCCCACTGATAATTGTAGGTAAATGCTAAATGTATTATTTTGACAGTGTCAGAAATCTCATTACGCAAACCAATCACCCATAGTCAGAGGACAAAGTATGAAGATTCACATAAAATCCATTGGCGGCCATTTTTGTGTGAACACCTTTAATTCATTTTGTGTAAGAAAAAGGAATCGCATGGTTGAACTTTACGTTATATATTTGAATTGTTACTGCACCATTTAGTTTAATTAAATTGTCTTTCAATTGGAACCATTCATTTTCATTTTCATGACATCACCTTATATTCCAACTAAAAGCGTGCTACTGCCCCTTTAAGGGTTGTTGTATTTCATAAGTATTATTATGTTTTGTTTTCATTCAATGTTATCTTAGACCACAATAGCTAGCAGCTCAAATGTTACATTTTTGACATTTTAGTTTACCTGCCAAGTTGGTAAGTTTCAATCCATTCCTAAGTAGACAAATAAAGAATCTCAGATTATTAACTGTACAATTTGAAAATGGCCAGGGGTTGAATATTGATATGTAATCCTAAAATAAAGTACAATCTTTTTATGGATAGCAAACTTCTTTATTCAGTCCTTATACCATTTTCAAGCATATCCCAGAATATTGGTGTATCACAGGCAAGGTTTTTTTTCCATAGAGCTTCATAAAATTGTATTGTTAAAAACCAATTTTTATTGTTGTTTTTTTAATGCAAAAGAACGATGAGGGAAGGATCCCTACCACAAAAATATCAGTTAGAGAACCTTAGTACAAAATTTCATTTATTATTAAGTGGCTAAATGATATGTGATCTACAATTATGAGTTGCCAATTTACAGTGTTAACAAGACATATATAATTTGAAGGTTTTTTACATGAAAGCAGCTACATTTACTTTTACATTCTGAATCCAATAAAAAAGTACATATTCCATTTTTTAACGTTTAATTTCAAATATTGTTCATTCAAGTTGTAAATCATGAAACAACATTGCACTTTGTGAACTTTTGACTTCAAAATGAAATATGGTATAGATAATACTAATAAAAACATAAAGTTTGAAAATAAAATTGAACTTAGTACCAGTATTAAATCAATACTTCCATAGTTTACCTTTGCATTTTATTCCATAGTATTGGTGATTGAGGCTAAAATAATAGCATATATTTGATACAATTTGAGTTTAACGGTACAGCCTTTGACGACAACCAACTCTATTTCCAAGTTTATTAAAATATCTTGTCATATATACTTGTGACAATGTAATTGAGTTAAAAATTACAATATTGCACATGAAGGAAATATTTCCTTTTAAACAAAGTAAATAGTTGTCCTTTTGGTAGTTTTTCTCCCAGTGTTAAAATAGCTTAGAAGCTGATGACAGAGACAACTTGTAATGAGCTATAGTTGATGTTGGGTCAAATTGTTTGTGATATGTGAGACAGAGTTTCGCTTTCATGTATACTATTTGATTAGGGAGGCTGAAATGTTTTCTTTGTGTGGGTAAAAAAGTGTTAAAGACATAGGTGAAAGAGACAGACCATTGCTTCTGGTTCTTCTTGAGTGTCAAAGCTTTCAACAAAAATAGAAGGTTTGGTTTTTGTTCAAAATGAATTTTTTGATTGACTTAGTACAAATAGGTCATGTCTTTCTAGGCATATTCCTTGTTTATGAGTACTAAAGTCGATTTTATTACATATTTAAAGATCTTTTCAAGATTTTAGAAGCTAATTTATTTTTCAAAAATATATCTTTCTGTATCTAAGCAAAGTATTTGACTGTAAGAATTGAAGTTTTTAAAAATTTTGGGGTGGGATAGTACAGTGGTTAGCTTGATCAGCTTGGGAGTTTGGGGTTTGAATCCAGCCAGGGGCTCTGCAACTTGGTCTGCAATAACAAACTATCCTTCAAGAAGTAAGGTTTGGGTGCAATGCTACACTGAAATTCAGCGCCTCACCAACCCAGGTTTCCTTATTCCAGCTGCTGCACGCAGGTTTCACCTCAATGCATAGCCACAACAGTGTAGGGGGCTTTCGCCCTGCAATAAAAGTAGCAGCCATGATATAAGTGAAAGTGGCATCAAATCAAAGATCACCTCATCTCATCTTGAAAATCAAGAATGAAAGTACACTAGTCAGTCACTGAATGAGTTATGCATATTGATAAACAAGATCATCTCCATCGTTATCTTTGTCTAGAAATGGTCTGTAAATCAAAGATGCTAAAATTTTAGATAATTTCCTAAAGTGATGGCTAATATCACAATTTTCTTTGGCTGTATGTGATACCTGTAAAAAGGCCACTCAGAATCGTTTGACCATAAATCTATTCAGCTTATATCTTTGCATGCAACATTTGACAAATATTTCAGATGAAACAAATGTTATTGACATTTCAAAAATAATTCTGAAAAATGATATCAAAATGCCAGTGATGATTTCCGCATGCTGATAATTGCATAAACTCGTTAGGACTTATCTTATGTTGATGAGACGAATGGAAGCATTCTCGTTAATTAATGTGTCGTACCGGTTGATAAGTACGGTTCATGATAATGTAATCAAGATGGAGGAATGTAGGAATGCAATGATTGTAAGTCATGGCTCCTCATAATTAAGTAATTAGTAAGAATGTTATGACTGTTTATTGATAATACAGTCTAATGTTTCACATTTTTTTTATATCCAAGATTTGAACTGCTATATTGATAACTGTTGTCATTGATTTAAATAATGTCTAAAATATACTGATATTTCCTTATCTATTGTGTTATTTAAAAAAAGACTGTTTTATTATATTCTAACTTTATGACCTCTTTATCGGTGAGGTTTCGATTATTTTGATTTAGCATAACCTTATCTTGAGCCTGTGTTTAAAAACCAATGAAGGTTCTGAAGATTTCATAAATATAAACGATTTGTCACAGTAAATCATGGAATAAAAAGAGCCCCTTAGTATAATCAAATGGATTGTTTTGATATACATTAAAAGCAAAACTGGATTATCACCTAAAATTACTTGACCAGGAAAGTATCAGTCATTTGTCGCACCTTAATCTGTCTGATGCTCTGCCTCTTTGATGCCAAGTCTTCAAATGCCACTAGTCTATTGAAGATTGCCAGATACCGATAGCCTCTTGTTGCGTTAATCTGTCTCAGGCCTCTGCTAGTGTATGTCACATTTCCCCGCTTCATCCGGTTATTGTCTCACTGCCTTTGATATTTGTCAGTCTCTCTCTACTTCATGTCACATGTCTCCTGCTGTTGTAGCATCGCCATTGTCTTCAAATCTCCTGTGTATTTGTGGTGTCTTTCCTGGTTCCAGTACTAAGATCATGGAGTCATATAGTCTCGCTTTCTCTCAACCTCCCCCGCTTCTGCAGTGGGTGCAGGCAGGGCTTTAAAGTCATATACTGCTACAAGATTTGTTCTTATCCGTGGATTTCTTTAATTAACTTACCAGTGTCTCAGTCTGTCATCTCAGTCTCTCTCTCTCTCTCTCTCTCTCTCTCTCTCTCTCTCTCTCTCTCTCTCTCTCTCTTGCTCTCTCTCTCTCTATCTTGCTCTCTCTCTCTCTCTCTCTCTCTCTCTCTCTATCTTGCTCTCTCTCTCTCTCTCTCTCTCTCTCTCTATCTTGCTCTCTCTCTCTTTTGCTCTCTCTCTCTCTCTTGCTCTCTATCTCTCTTGCTCTCTCTCTCGCTCTCTCTTGCTCTCTCTCTCGCTCTCTCTTGCTCTCTCTTGCTCTCTCTCTCGCTCTATCTTGCTCTCTCTCTCGCTCTCTCTTGCTCTCTCTTGCTCTCTCTAAAAATTGCTCTCTCTCGCTCTTTCTTGTTCTCTCACTCTCACTCTCTCTTCCCTTGCTGTCTCACTCTCAGAAGCTACATAGATTACTTAGCTTTCTAAATCAATTATGTGTCTCTGTGTTACAATTCAATCTATTGGTACCCTGTTCATCAACATCGCCCACCCCCCCCCCCCCCTCCATATATTACTTTCATCAAGTTTGGCAAAAGTAGAATTGACTCTGAAAATAAGCATGTTGTCAAAGAGATAACTTCAAATTTTAATAATTTACTCCTTTCAAACTTCCTTTGCAAATAATTTGATTTATATTTATGGACATCAGTTTTGTAAGGGAGTTAGCAAGAGTAGCAGGTATCTCTCCTCTCATTTCTCTCACTGTTTTGTTCACCCTCTCCCTAGTGCAGCATGTTCCTTCCAATCTCACCATCTGCACAGTCCATGTGACAACCCCTGTCTCTCTCCTTCCCCTCTTCAAAGCCTGCTGATTGTCAGCGCGTGCAGAGAGGGACATCGCCACTGTAGCCCGTATCCTCATTAGCCAACATGCTTCATTCTATTGTACTTTAATGCTTCCTTTTTACTGTCATCGTCAAATCAGGATTTACTGCTTTTCCGCCGACCTGTTCTCCTGTGGCAATGGCCGGGGGCAGAGTTGTCAGGGATTTTTGTATTCTTTGAAGCTCCGTTTATCTTTGAGGTTTATAAACTGTCGCGAGTAAAATACCCAGTTGGATGATTGTAACATATCCTCTTCTTATTGATTTTTTGGTGGTGGATGGAACTCTTTTGCTTCTGAAGGTTGGAACTCTTTTGCCTCTAGAGGAAGTCTTTTGCTTGAAGTTGTTACTGCTGTCATTGGGAAATAAAATGAGAATGTGAGGTTTGATGTATATGTTTTGAGTTGTTGGTGGAGAGGTTATGGAAATAAGATTCCAGTACTCCAGGCGTGTTGAGTTGTTGTTCAGCATAAATGTGCTGTATCTAATTCTCAAAGTTGAAAACAAAGTGCCCAAAATCGATTGTTTAGCAACTTGAATGTAGACAAACACAATCACCAAGTACAAAAGACTGCAAATCAAATCATCTTGCTAAGAAAGGGGAGTCAGTACAGTTATCTAGTGCAGTTCATCATTCACAGAAGTTACAGATAATTTCCATTTTTCTTAAAGTTTTCAAGATTAAAGGAAGAGTTTGTTTTTGAATGGGAAATGAGTTATATGGATAACAACTTCTTTATTGCAAGAGTGTCATGTTTCAATTTGCATTCTAACATTCTTCAAATGTTCAATCAGGGTGATGGTCAAACCATAGAATGATGATACAAACTAATAGTGCAAAATGAAAATTAATTTTAAAAAACAATACTGCAAACATTGAAACCAGTGTATCAGAACAACTTTAGAGTGTCAATAACAGAACTATCAAAAACCAGCCATCCATATCATGTTTGACATCTCCCAACACAAAACATCACACATTGCATCACACTCATTTAAAACAGGAAATTCACCTATCACCACAAGCTGAAGCAAAATCCATGACAACATATACAGAATCAGCCAAGCGTGGCGCAACCCTCTCTCCAGATTATAATCAAAGTGTTAATAGCCCATTTGTATCTGGCAATATCAGGTTCTATTACACCTTCAACAAGCACTGACAGACCATTATCCTTGTTTTTGGATCACTGAACTCTATCTGAGATTCATCTCCCTGGGGAGTATACCTTCATCCAATAAAACGCATAAGACTCAAATAGGGAACCATCTATGATGTGATCCTTCTATCTGTGATGTGATTATTATACCTAGTGACCTGCAATATGGAATGAAAAAAGAAGTTGAATCGATTTTGGAAAAGAAGGCCAATTTTTCATTTCGAGGACACAACACATTCACCTCTACAGCAAAATAACGGGCTAAAAGGGTTAACCCTTTTCCTTCTGATTTGAAAAATTCATAAAAGTCTTGACTAATGTGTGGCATGTTTTGTATTTCTATATATGTAATAGACCTCCTAAAATGGCCATGCAGTTTGGCCAATTTGGTCAGTTTGACACCATTTGATTTACAGCTTCAGAATTTGTTCAAATGCTTCCTCTGTTTTCCAATTAACAAAATATTGGGTGCCTTGTTTAGATAAAGAAAATTTTTTAAGGGTATGCTTGGGAATGAACAGGATACACCAAGGTGATGTACCATGCTACATCCCATGATTTATAATCCGATTACCTTAAGAATAACAATAGTAATTTGGCATCAATGACTTCAACACGATTAGATGAAATCCTAAAGTATAGACATTAGAATGATAAACTCTAAGCTCAAGTCTTATTAAATAATTCAATTATTTCATAACACTTCTTATGAAGACTCTTATTTCCTCTCCTGAGCTATATTGATATTCAATTAAAAAATTTGTATATAATAACGAAAGGGTCTAGCTTGAAGTGTTTGAAGTTAACCACCCCGGTGTATAAGCTTACAATTATAAACATACAGCACTAATTGTGTCAATACCCAAACCCTAGCTTCTTTGAAGCTTCAGACAGCTAATTAGATTTTATCATATGTGATCTCAAGATCAACATGTTGATCAGAGAGATGTCTTCTAGCCTTGGTCAGTCTCCAAAGATATTATTTTTGATAGATTTTACCTTATAAGACAATTTCACTGTATCTTGGGATCAAATAATTTTATTGTTTCACACCTCACTCTCAGACACTGAACACTCAATGTAACTTTTGATCAGCAGTTGAATAAAGGAAGAGAGAAATGTTTATTGATGAGAGACTCAAATAAAAATATCCCTTTTCAAATTTGTTTTATTTACTTATATTTACATAATACTTGTTCTTTAGTTTATAACACCAATTAAATATTTCAGTTATACAAAACTTAAGCCTTTTAAAAGTTTCTGAATTATTAATGAAGATGTAATCTCTAAAGTCAATTATCTCCTGTATTTGAGTATAGAATATACATTTTTATGGTTACATTCACCAAAAGTAAAAAAGGGGATTGTTTACAAAAATCAAAGATCAGACTGATGTCTGTTTGATTTTATCAGTATCCTGTATTTCATCAGGCTCTATTTTAACTTATTATTTTTAAACTTTCTTCATTTCCCTCAAAGTTATCCCAATTCTAGATTTTATGAGACAAAACAATGCAGCTATGTTTGAGTGCTTATTGTGTCCTTTAAGGTAGCGTATGTTATAACAAATTATTTCAAAAGTCATTTGTTTATACTCAAACATTTATGAATAACTTGTATTTAATAAATTCGATTTATGGAGTCTTTATGTAAGTCTAGTTATGAGTGAGTAACTCAATGTATGATTCAGCATCAACTAATTTACCACGGTGGTTTAAATCAACCAAGACAAACATCTACTATGACTGATTAAATGAGAGATCGTTAGAGTGAAAGTAATATGAAGTTATTGAGAATGAGAAAACGTATTTCACGAAAATCTCATTGTTTCGGGAGAATTTGATATATATACTTCTTTGTCCTTTATCCACAAATCCATTTTCTAACTAGGTTTCGTGTTACTGGGCAACTTTAAAAACATTCTGACAAATATCCTTTTTAAATTGCTGAAAAAGAAATCTGTTTGGAAATGAGATTTTCTTGCAATTATTATAAAATTCGATTTATGCAGCTTACATTTTTAAAGTCAACAAAACAGAATACCATGTATTGTGTGAGATAAAAAGGTATCGATGTGGCATTTTGAATCCCTTTTAGAAAATCCCTTTTAACAAACAATATAAACTTGTCATTGATTTAAATGTTCAAAGGGTACTGCTATAAGAACATGGCAATTTCAGATCATACTTTTTGTCATTATTGGATTGGATAAGAACATTGATACAACTTGAGAAATGTGTTTTATAGGGAACATTTTGAAAAAAAATATGATTTACGATTTTTAGGAATGATCGATGTACAAATAACTTTTTTAAATGAAATTTATTTTTTATTTGGTTTTTATAAAAACTAAAGTGACCCAAGATATACAAGCTTAACAGAAGATTCAAGAAGACTTGAATTAAAAATACAAATCTTTAAAATGTAAGTTCATTTTATAAAAAAAAAACAATCACTTGTTTTGCCTTCAATTGGCCAGTGCTCATTCACCTTGATGACAATAATTCCTGTAAAATCACCGTTTAGAATGTTTACAAGGAAAACGTTTTAATCTAAATCAACAAAAGGAATATAAAATGTTGTAGATTTCAATCTATTCCTTTAAGTTATAAAGAAGATTCAATCAAATCCAAGAAAGTTGATATGATAAATGATTTCCAAAAAGAGAATATTAAATGTTGTTGAGTTCAATCTATCCTGTTAAATTTTATAGGAGATTTATAGAATAAGTCCTTTAATAATATAAGATTTATTGAATATATCCAAGTACGTTGATGTGAAGTGAAACGATTTATGCCCAAACCACTTCCATCCTGAGTTCCAATCCACTTCTCCACTTAGCATTTCCATCCATATCCATTACAAAGTTACCATGTTTCATGCTGCAATATTCTTAAACTTACAATATGTGAGTTTATTGCCAAGACCAGCCGACCAAATGCTCTCAGTTAGTCTTATTCCTGGTTTCAAAGGTCAGGTTTTATGCGTCTGATCCCTCAAATAGGGTTCCCAATCTCTGGAGGTTGATCATAACTCAGCAGGCGAGTTGTCTGACCTCTTTGAATCCAACCTTTAACTATAAGACATAACATAAGTAAGAATCACATCCATTGTAAGCTGGACAACTTCCCCAAATGTTCCTTGGTCATCAGGACTCAACAAGAGGATCTCAATTGGATGAATTGGCCACAAGACACAATGGATGTGACTTACTGAATGATGGAGTCTATTCTCCATTACCATAATCCTGCAATTCCAAGAGCCCTCGGAGAAATTCCATTCTGAAGACTGTAACCCTCGCTGCCTCCTGCTTTCCAAATGGAACGTCATCGTCATTCAGATTTACTGCTCTTCAATTGACAAGCCCTTCCAATATTCTCTTCTTAACCATTTCATATAAGGCTTAAAAGGGATCTCACCATGGGAAGACTTTGACAGATGTTTTTTTTACACATGTGTTTGGTTTGTGTCCTGCACCTGTGACTATTCTGAAATAGTCTTGTATTATTAAAAAAAGCATAATTCTTGTAATTTTAGAAGTGTTATATTTTCAAAATTTCTGATTAACTTATATCAAGTTTTAATGTTTTTTCTGCTTAAATAGTGTTAGAAATGTTTAATCAATTTGTTTAATCAATCTTATAAACATGTAAATGATAATGAACTGGTCCTTCATTGTAACTTTTTATAACAATGGGTATAGTATCAAGAAAGGGTTACTTGTTCAATTGTTCAAGGTTTGAATCTACAAAAGGGGTTTAAACCGGGGAGGTAGCTCAGTGGTAGAGTGTCAGCTCGTCACCTGGAAGACTTGGTTTCGACTCCAGTTCATGTCATACCAAAAGACGATAAAAGGTGGGAGTTGTTGATGCCTTAATTAACACTCAGCATTGTAAAGGCAGAACAACGCATTAACTGGCACTGTGGTTAACTGTGGTTGTCGGGTGCACAAAACTAATTTCCGATATGTACATGTACTGAGGACAATGAAGTGTTATTATTATTATTATAACCCCAAGACTAGCTATCAGTCACATATGAAAGGGGAAGGGGTTGTTATCTTTGAAAGAGAGTGGCTTTCCCATTTATCTGGGCAATATATGTATAGAATACTAAACGACATCCCGTTTCATAACATTTTTATGAAACTAGTGAATAGGTTGGTATTTAATGAGCGAAAGCGAGTTAAATACATATAGAATTCATGAGTTTCATAAAAATGTTATGAAATGGGACCAAGTTTAGTATTTTGTTTAAAACTGGCTTAATTACATCGTAAAGATTTATAGAAATTTGTGACATTGTGACATCATACTTAACAATTGTGACGTCATCATGACGTCACATGATTTGGTCAGCGTGCGTTGTTATATATGACACATACGTGTCATTACATGGTAGATTTATTAAACAGCGATATCTTCAACGGAAGATTATAAAAATAAATACAAAAGGGAGGGTGAGGTTCATCCTCCTCCTCCCCCTCCTATTCTTCTAGATGTTGTTATCTACCTCAATACCTACAACCTCCACAGCTCGATCACCCTAGGACATCTGATTGGCAGGTTCTATATTGTCTTATTTAAGAAGACATTACAGTTCAGTATGACAAGTAATCAACATCTTTCAATCACAACCAAGCACTAAATATTTCATGACAGTCAGATTCAAACAGATATTAAACTTATCTTTTCTTAACTTCTCTGTAATAACCATTATGTATCTTATTCAGCAGCTATCTGTATAAATGATTGATTAAGAGTCATAACCATTTGACATTTGAACAAAGTCCATTTGAAAGATTCAGAAAGCAGCAATAATACTAAAAGGTTGCTGGTTTGTTGAAGGTAATGATTTGGCAGAGACAAAAATCAAAGTTTCAGGTCAGTAATCATTGAGATAGATAAGATTACCTCTTGTCAGTTCCGATATTGTAATGACCAGGAAGTTTCAGATTATATGCTTTGCGCTTCGGAAGGTCAATTTTCATGCTAAATCTACTCGAATATACTCATTTGCTAATCCCATCAAGATGTTCAGTGGGGGTAGTTTTAAAAAGTTGCTCTTTCATTCTGTGAAGTCAATTCTAATGTGTAGGACAATTTAATCTTCTTGATCATCTTATAATGATGATAAGCATTACTATTTCATTCTGGTAAGTCAATTCTGATGTGTAGGAAAGGTTAATTTTCTTGTTCATCTTATAATGATGATAAAAATGTGGATATTACTATTTAATTCTGTGAAGTCAATTCTAATGCGTTGAAAAAGTAATCATTTAGTTCATCTTATAATGATGATAAGAATTACCTTCTCATTCTGTGAAGTCAATTCTTATGCGTAGGTGAATTTAAGTTAATCTTCTAGTTCATCTTATAATGATGATAAGAATTACTATCTAATTCTGGTAAGTCAATTCTTATGCGTAGGTGAAGTTAATCTTCTAGTTCATCTTATAATGATAAAAATATGGATATTACTATCATATTCTGTTCTGCACTCAAGTGGTACCTCATTGTTTTTCAATTTTGTTTATAGCTATTGTCATTTATATCATATTTAGTCATGTATTCATTAATGATCCAAAAACTTTTTCTCATCTGGGGCCGGTTTCACAAAACAACTTAACACTGAGGTTAACCTTAGCGCCATTGATTAACATTACACTAAGGCTACCTTACTGACTTAAGGTAAGCTTAGTGTTTTGTGCAACAGGACCTAGAGGGCTGGATGGTTTGATCCATATTGGATTTAAGTGTTTTTTAGGTGATCTTTGTCACTGACACTGGACAAGTTTGGTGATGTATTTCACAGAGAGAACTATGTTCTTTACTCTTCAACATAAAAGAATACAAAGGCTGATGAGCTACAGTGCCTCAAGCTCTTTTCTTGCATTAAACAGGATATTTCAATATTGATACAGTACTTAGTCGATTTCTCTCTGATTCTACTATAATTCTTGGAGTATTGAACATATTATTAAACATATAGTCATATTGTATAAACGTTTCAGTCTCAAAGTTTGGTGATATTGTAATTCACCTGAATAATTATGTTTTTTAGTCAATACAAAGACTGATGACGTACAGAGCTCATGGTTCTCTTTTTGCTTTTATATGGAAAAAACATGACTCTCAAAGAAGTTTAAAAAGGATTTTTAGTGCAGATACATATTACATATAGATTTATGGTTTTTTTTTAAATGGTGATAATTCACCTCTCCAAATAGTACCTTCCCAAATTGGTTTTAAAAGTGGAAGATTCATGTTTTATTGAATCTCTGTTTCACGCCGAAACGTTCACAGATCATAATATATTTTTTGTATATTCTATCTATTGACATTTTTATTCATAATAGTTAATTAGTCTTTGACAGTTGAATCCATAACTCAGCAAAACTACCCTTGTAATTACTCTTTAAAGGTGGGATATTTCTTTTTTGTTTGTTTCAGGCCAATTAGGTTTTTTAGATCATTTTATATTCTTTTGGAGAATCAATATTTTTTCATTATATGTGGTTGTTTCTGTAACAGCCAAATTTCAATTTTACCAAAGGTACCCTTTGCAATTACTGTTTCAAAGTAGGATCCTCATATTTAAAAAAGTCTTGATCTCAAACCAAAAAGTTTTCAAATCATATGATAATGTATTGGTTTGTGGCATATTTTGTTCAGTAGATGTGATTATTCTATCAACAGCTGATTTTCCCCTCACCTTATAATACCCTTTGAAATTACTCCTTAAAAGGTAGGATATGTCAAATTACCAAATAGTACGTACCTTTCCAAATTACTCCTTAAAAAGTATGATATTTCATATTCAAAAAGTCTCTATTTCAAACCAAAAAGTTTTCAAAACAAATGATATATTTTTGGTCAGTAATTATTTTTCATTATAGTTGATTATTCCATTAATAGCTGATGCCCACATTTCCAAATAACCCCTTTCCAAATTACTCTTTCAAAAGTAGGATATTTCATATTCAAAAAGTCTCTTTTTAAAACCAAAAATCCAAAGATATATTTTTGGTCAGTCAATATTTTTCAACATAGGTGATTATTTGATTAACATCCCAATTTTCCACCTTTCCAAATTGTACCTTTCCAAATTACTCCTTCAAAGTAAGATAATTCATTTTTAAAATGTGTCTGTTTCAAGTCCAATAGGGTTCTGACCATATGATATTCCTTTGGTGAGAGGAAGTTTATTGAGCTAATCAGCATTTTGCTGGTGTAAACACCTGAGCTTAGGATCTATATACAATAGTTTCTACGTCTATTGTTTGAGAGGTAGGTACATACAGCAAGCTCGCCACAAATTGATGTTCCTTGCAAAATCAAAGCGTAGATGGTACAGAACTGATATGCAAATCCTGGAATAAAAGTTCTATGGAATGAAAGTGTTTTTGGTATTTGCCTACCTTTTTGCGAAATGAGTTTGAAGATAAAAATAAATATTGATGTTTCAGCATTTAAATTTATGGTTTTTTTTGCATATGTTGCAATTTGTCTTGAGACTAAAGACTTCATGTCGCAAAGCACTTTGTAACTTTTGCAACATTTGATATATTTTTCTTTTGGTAGTATGGCCTTTTGGCTGTTATATATGTCAATGACTGTTTGACAAATTTGAAAAGTATACCAATGTACATTGTAGGATCATTGTTAAATATATATTCCTTAAAGTGGAATAACTCTTTTGCAATTTATATAATGCAGTATACTTCTAGCTTTTTAAAAATTGATGTTTCAAACCTATATTATAACAGTATACACACACATCTGAACATCAAATGGATAACTATGTGAACTGAATTTTCTCAACATTTTCAAAATCCAATGATCACTCAATATGAACTCCAAAAATGTTAAGAACAAACCTAATATATAATATCCAAACATCATATGGATCAATAATGGAATTATCAATTATCAAAAAAAAGTAAAAAAGGCCTTAACTTAAACATAGTATATAATAATAATAATAATAATAATAATAATAATAATAATAATAATAATAATGATAATGATGATGATGATGATGATGATGATGATGATGGGTACTTTTATAGCGCTAAATCCTAAATCCATACACCAAGTGCATGCTCAAAGCGCTTACAAATTAAAGATTAGGATAGTGTCTTAACAGATGTGTCTTTAGCTGAGATCTGAAAATGTCAAAGGATGGAGCATGTCTTAAATTAGAGGGCAGTTCTTTCCATAATTTTGAGGCTAGGACAGGAAGATGTATATATATATCAAGTTTAAATGTGTATTCAGGCAGTCTTTGTTCTCTTTTAGATTATTCCCTGTAGATGTCATATCAAATGTAATAAGATGAACATAGACAGTATAGCCCAAACGTCAATACAAAGATTGACGAAGCATGTAAATAACATCTATTTTGGAACCTATTGATATTTGTATATCATGCTCTACACCCTTTTGACGTAAT